>CM053503.1:37729580-37794957 GCA_028627145.1 Eidolon dupreanum | reverse complement strand
TGAACGAGGAAAGGTATCTGTGAGATTACTTTTAGGTTAAGTTTTTGATAATGTGTAGCAGCTTGGAAGATAAAATTGAAAATCATATTTTAGCAGAGGGAACAATACAAGTTATTTTGAATAATGTCAAGTTGTTTAGTATGAAGTGCATGTTGGAAGTAAAAAATGAAAATCTTGAAAGATAGGAAGGGAGTCAACCAGAAGGTCTGCAAAAAAGAACCATCAAATCATTTTTAAGTAGAGAAGTGACATACAAGGATTACCATGAGAACTGTTTCAATGATTGCTTGGAAAAGAATAAAGCAGAAGCCAAGGAGATCTAATTATAAAAAAATACATTGTACTAGTCAGATGAGAGACCAGGAAGGCCTTAATGAAAACTGTAGCAGATGGAGAACAAGGTATGGAAAAGAGAGAAGTTAATAGGTGAAGTTCACAAGATTTAGTGAGCAAAGTGTGGAATTACATGATTATATAAAATGACTCCTAGATTTTTGAATTGATTGACAGGGTGGATATATTGGTATTGAAAAATAGGGGATACAAGAACCAAGATTTGAAGATAAAGATAATTAATGCAGTCCTTAATATGTCGAGTTTGAGATGCAACTACTCTTTTATTTTAGATGCTGCTCAGTTATCTTCTTTTCTCTCTTTTTGTTCTCTCTTTCTCTGTCTCTCCATCTCTCTCTCTCTCTCTCTCTCTCTCTCTCTCTCTCTCTCTCTGCCTCTTTCAAAACTGATGGATACTTATCTTCTTCATGGTCCAAAATAGCTGTTTTAACCCTTGAGTCCACCTGACCCTCCAGCTTCACAGCTCACCACTAACTGGCATTTTCTTCCATATCTATTATTTTTAGCTTTCTAAGATAAATCTGATTGGCTTGGCTATATGTTTTCTATGTAAGATCTTTCATACCAAGTCATGATATGGAATTCTAGTGGTATTAATGTTGTGTTACCTTAGAATTAATTATTGTCCCCTCTTAGCCATCTATAGGGTGGAGAGGTGGAATCATAGGGTCCATTGTTCACTCAGCAAAATCTGTGAGCAACAGAAGATTTTTCCAGGGAGTATGAATAGAGTGGGCAATATAAAGCATCATTTTTTTAAAGCAGAATTTTAATTTCTGCTTAAATATTTCCATTCTACTCTATGAACAATGTTATTTTTATTTAAGAAATTTCACTAATACTCATATTAACAAACTCTGGTTGAATTTGATATTGCATTTTTAGGCTTGGTGCTTTTGGTGTATAAGTTCTAATTCATCTCAATTTTATATGCTGAGCACATTGATTTAAAATGATCACATTTATAAAATCTCTGTGTAGTCAAATACATAAATGTGTAAAATTTTGTTACTGCAAAATAATAATGTAATGTTGTGGACAGTAACATAACAATTCAAACAGCCTAGGATATATTTATAGTTGGCATCAAATATTGGGTCTCTTTCTGCCTGACTTACTCTGGGATTAACAGTTAAACCTGATCTCCTTGTCCTTGAGTTTATCTACCTCTTTTCAAGAAAACAAATGATTTCTGTCTAAAGTTAATTATAATTTACATGCAGTAAATTTACTAAATTGCTTCCAGATCTGCCTTTTTTATAAAAGAACCAGACTAGGATGAAATATTTGTTCTTTAAAAAGAATCTGTGTTTGTCTAAGTGTACATTTTTTAAGCTATATAGGTTCAATTAAATTTCTTTATGGCTGAAAATGATGCCTAGAGAAGCTTGAAAGACTTAGAATGGACATTGCCTTCTCAGTCAACAAATTTATTTGTAAAAACTGGCAAAAACACAACTTTCTGGGAAAGTTTTTGTTATGACAAAAAGGAGAGAGAGGGCAAATACAATTCATCTCCTGTTTGAAAACTTATTAATTGGAAGTGGTGCCTTAAAGCTGTGTTGAGAAAAATTTTGAAGTAGAGGAAATGGAGTATAAGGAGCTATTCAGTTAATGATCTCTTATATCTGCATAGAGTGGGGAGCTGTGGCATTCATCTCAATATTAATGCTACATCAGAAACAGGTGAGTAGCATTTCTACTAAAAACGAGCATGTCTGTAACAAATGAAATGTAGAATTGGAAAAAAGCATGTATGACTATACATACTCTCATGTATGTCTATAAGTAATTCCCTGATCTACTTAATTACCAGTTATTCACTAAGTTGCCAGAGGCATTTGAAACAAGAAAAACATACCCTTATATCTCTTATTTCCACTCCTGGGGCCTACTTGGACATAAGGACCATAGGGCCTTGCTCTACTTCTTTCTCAAGCACAGGGGTCAAAATGGAACTCCTAAGAGTGTACTAAGACTCCAATATTTATTTACCTGACACCAAATGCAAAAGAAAAATAGTATTTTCAGCAACAGGAAGGTGGTGATAGGTAGCTATAGTATCGGTCTTAATGTTTATGTATCAGCTCTTGGGCAAGAAGTTGAAAACAAGAAGTTGAAGAAAGGAAAACTGGAACAAACTAAATGAAAACAGACTCACAGATAGAGAACAAGCTGGTGATTGCCAGAGTGGTGGGGAATCAGGGGACTAGATGAAAAAGGTGAAGGGATGAAGAAATACAAATTAGTAGTTACAAAACAGTCATGGGGATTTAAAGTATAGCACAGGGTATAAATTCTAGAAAAATTTTTCAAAAAATCAAGTAATAAAAGCATTGCTTTACCTAAACAAATAAATTAAAAAAAGAAAATAGGCACGGTCCTGTATAAGAAATCAACAGGAATGTGATAATGGGGGGTAGCAGAAAAGAGAATATAGGAGAGGAGAGAGAAAGACCAGGAGCCATGTTAGGGACATGCAGCTTAAAGGTTAATGAAGTCAATAGAGATTTCCTGATAGTGGAGTGAGAGAAGAATTTTTAACAATTCTAGCTTTTTATTCTGTCATGTGATATAAACTTTCTTCATCTTAATTTTCACAATCAATTAATGTAAAACCACCAATACATTTTTTGAGGAAAAAACTTTGTGTATGTAAGTTCTTTGAAAAACCCCACACAGTAGCTATTTTTGGTTTGTTCTTAGTTTTAATTTGGTTAATCATTCAGAAAACTTAGATTTCTGTTACTTGTGATATGGTGTAACTGTCATCACATGGGTGTCAGTGAAGTGGTAAATTTGGGGAGATCACACTTTCCCAATATTACCCCACAGAATCCCTCCTTACGAGACTAGACAGGTATGCAGACTTTTTTCTTTTGTCTAACACATTATATATTGTACTAACTTAGAAAATACTTTTCTCCTCCAACCCATTTAAAAAGAAAGTATGCATGTTCATTACTATATTTCCCATACTCTAAAATAGTCTTGAACATATAGTAGGTATTCAAAAAATATTTGTTGAATAAATACCAAGTAAAAATTTTATAAATTACTTTTTTTACATATGACACAACCTAATATAATCTAGTCCTTAATACAATTTAAAAAATGTGAGTTAACAATTTATTGACTTGATTACATGACCCATAAGTAGTCATAACACACTGTTTGAGAAACATTAATTTAAACTATAAGGATAGGAGTTCTGGATCCAGCACGGTTATATAAGCAAAATATAGCCCATATTTCCCACTAATTACAACTAAAATATCTGGGGGTGTTTGTGGGAGAAGACTCCCTGAGGACTCTGAAAAATAAACAAAGTAGTAGGAAGAGAATCAAAAGTAAATTCACAGGATGTATTTTCCTTTATTTTTTCTTTTATAGTTTATCCCAAGAGTGGGCCCTAGTCGCAGAGCAGCATATCAGTAGTGGATGCATGAGTGGCTAAAACTCATTAGAAAGCCCATTTACAATCCAAGAAACCAGCAAAGGAGTGTCTAGGGGCTAGAGAGTGAGGAGAGATTCTCAGAGCAGAGAGAGCCAGAAAAAAGGATTTCTTAATTCTGTGTATAAACCTACAGATACCTCTGGCTTATGTTTTACTGTGGACAGGCTCAAACAAGCAGAGAAAGTATTTTAAAAACTGAACCAAGATTTGAACCACCACCTACAAAAGGCAAGACAGAATTTGTGGTCTGAACCTAACTATGTTGATTGCCTGCTACATAAAAATCAACATGCTCCAGAGGATTATTATAGGAGCTGAAGTCTAGACAACACTCACAATGTTTAATATATAATCCTAAATTATTCATCATACAAACAAAAAAGTGGGCAATTATACATGGGAAATAACAACAGATGCTAATATATTGGAATTATTAGACAAAAATTTTAATACAGTTATTATAACTATGTTTTATGAAGAAAGGAAAACATATTTGAAATAAATCTAAATATAATATTCGGCAGCAGAGAAATAGAAATGATAAAAAACTAAATGGAAAGGTTAGAAACTCACTGGGTGGGCTCCATGATGGAATGTAAGTGACAGAGGAACTTAACAATAGACAAATATTATATAATACGAAGAACAGAAAAAAAAATAATTAAAGAAAACATGTGTGACAATATCAAAGGGTTAAACATACATGCAATTGGAATTCCAGCAGGAGAGAAAAATGAGGATGAGGTAGTAAAAACTTGTGAAGAAATAATGGCTGAAAAATTTCCAAATTTGGAGAAAGATAAATATGTAGATATTTAATAAGCTCAGAGAACCCCTAAATAAGATAAAATCGAAGAAAGTCAAATTGAACAAATCATACTCAAACTTCAGGAAATCAAAGATCAAAAAAAAATTTCATATGTAGAAAGACAAAAATGACACATTTTATACAGGAAACAATGATTTGAGTGATGCCAAGTTTCAATAAAAATATGAGATCAGAAGACAGTGAAACATCTTTAAAGTGCTGAAAGAACTGTTGTTCTAGACTTCTATATCCAGGGACAATATCCTTCAAAAATACTGGTAAAACAGGAGACTTCCAGTTTCTGAACTGGCATGTAAGGGCCTTAGAATTGCCGCTCAGTCCTAACGACAAGTAAAAAACTGAACAAATTTAAAAATCAATAATTCTTCTTAGATCCATCAGAGAAGTGAGGACACAGGGCAAATTGATGCCCCCAGAAATTGTAGAGATAGACAGATACAGAGAATCTCAATTTACTGAAGCATAAACCCATGAAGAGAAAACTCCTCAGGAGTCAGTTCCAGGGTAGGAAAAAAACTGTAATTGATGACTTGCTGCAGATTCAGTATGAACAAATACGATAATTAAAAAGTCCATGAGAACCCAGTCATAAGGTAGCCCCCATGCTTTTGCGAGTTTTATTTCAAGGAGCTCTGTCAGGTCCTCAGAGTAAGTACTGGAGAAAAATCCAGTACTTCCATCAAGGGAAGAAGAAAGTTAACCATTCTGAAGTGCATCAGAGTTCTCTGTTCTTCTCAACAAGGCCTTTTCTCAAGGAAACTAATTTACTAGAGCCCAATCTACATGGGTTTTATCAGAATCTAACCTAGCTGGAGGAAGAGAGTTATACAAGTCCAGTCAGCTCTAACCTTCTATTTGAAAGGAGGGAAATATCCAATTTCAGCTTACTCTAGCCTTCAAAGTGAGGGAAAGGAAAATCCCAACTCCTGACTAGTCTAACTATCCCGTCCCATTTAAGGGTGAGGGATGGGAATTGAGAAGCACTGGTGAAGTTCAGAATCCAGGGGCACAGACTCACCAAATGACTGAGACCTAATCATAGAACTATAGAATTCTTCCCCTTCTACTACACCTTACCACCATATTACTAAAGACCTATTTATCAGAATTTCTTTCATTCAGTCCATAATCCATGTTTAACAACAAAAAAATTAGAAGGCATTTTAAAAGGCAAAAACACAGTCAAAGTGACTAAAGAGTTAGAACAAGAACCAGATATAGTAGGAATGCTGTAATTGTCAGACCAGGAGTTTACATATTTTTTACTTTTATTTATTTATTTTTTTACCTTTGAAAAAACTTTTTTGAGACACTTTTAGATGTACAGAAGAATTGCAAAAATAGTGCAGAGAGTTCCCATATATCCGACACCCAGCTTCTTTATATATAAACATCTTATGTAATAATAGAAGGATTTTTAAAATTAAAATATTAATCGTTTTTATTTCATAACTGAAGCCCACATTTTATTCAGATCTTCTTAGTTTGTACCTAATGTTTTTTTCTTTCTTTCTTTTTTCCAGGAAAAGCATTTTCATTTTTATTTAAAAATGATTTACAATTCATGAAGCCTTCATAAATGCTTTATTTTAAAATGAAAATTTTTTTTTTAAATAACATTTTATTTTTTTATTTTTCCCTCTCTCCTCTCTCCTTTCCCCTCTGGTAACCACTAGTCCATTCTCCACGCCCATGAGTATCTGTTTGTTTGTCCTGTTCATTTGTTGCTTTTAGGTTTATATTCCACATATAAGTGATATCATGAGATTTTCAACATTTTCTGTCTGGCTTATTTCGCTTAGTATGATTCTTTCAAGGTCCATCCATGTTGTCGCAAATGGCAGTATTTCATCTCTCCCTATGTCTGAGTAATGTTCCATTGTATATATGTACCACAGCTTCTTGAGCTAATCATCTATCATAGGACACTTCAGCTGCTTCCATGTCTTGGCCTCTAGACCAGGAGTTTTTAAAAGTATGATTAATATGTTAAAGGCTTTAATGGAAAAAGTAAATAACACACAAGAACAGATGGATAATGTAAGATAGAAAGTCTAAGAAAGATTATGCTTGAGATGAAGAACACTGTAACATAAATGAAAAATGCCTTTGATGGCTTCATTAGTACACTGGACACAGCTGAGGAAAAAATGTATGAGCTTCAGAACATGACGATAAAAACTTCCAAAACTGAAAGACAAAGACAGAAAAGACTGAAGAAAATAGAACAAGATATCTAAGAACTAACTGTAAGACAACCACAAAAAAATACATAACGTGTAATAGGAATACCAGGAGAAGCAAGAAAACAACAGAAACAATATTGAAGCAATAACAAATGAGAAGTTTCCTCAAATTAATGTAAAAATCCAAACCACACATCCAAGAACTCAAAGAACATCAAGTAGGGTAAGTGCTGAAACAAACAAGCAACCCTATACATAGGTATATTGTGTTCCAATTCCAGAAAATCAAAGATAAAGAAAAAAATCTTGACCCTATTCAGAGGGGGAAAATTACCTTACCTATAAAGGGGTGAAAGTAAGACTAACATCTAGCATCCAAGTTTTCCTCAGAAATAATGCAAGCAAGAAGAGAGTAGAGAGAAATATTCGAAATATTAAGAAACCTGCCAACCTAGAATTTTGTATTCTGAAAAACTATTTTCAAAAGTAAAGGAGAAAAACTTTCTCAGACAAACAGAAATTGAGGAAACTTGTTACAGACAGACCTGCCTTGCAAGAAATGTTAAAAGAAATTCTTTATAGAGAAGTAAAATAATATAGATCAGAAACTCAGTTTTCCATAAAGAAAAGAAGAACATTAAAGAAGAAATAAGTGAAGATAAAACATAAATTTTTATTTTTCTTATTCTGAATTGGTCTAATAGATAATATGTTCAAAATAATAATAGCAGTAAATAATGTTTTCTTACATGTGTACTATGTATTATGTGTATGTATATATATTTATATACAAATAAAATGAATGACAGCAACGATATAAGGGACAATAAGGAGAGATTAGGATTATTTTGTTTTTGTAAGGTATATGTACTACCTTTGAAATGGTATATAGTATTATTTGGAAGCAGACTTGGATTAGTCGTAAATGTATATTGAAAACCCTAGGGTAATCACTAAAAAAAGTAAAAAAAAATGAATAATTGATATGCTAAGAAAGGAGATAAATGGAATCATATAAAATGCTCAATTAAAACAAAAAAAAAGCAGAAAAAGTGTGGAAGACAAATATAGGAACAAAGCAAAAGGGCAACAAATAAAAAAGAGTAACATGTGGTAAGTATTAATCCAACTATATCAGTAATCACTTTAAACATCAGGTCTGAAGACACCATTTAAAACACAGATATTGTCAGAGTGAATAAAAAAACACAACCCAGCTATATGCTGTCTCTAAGAAACATCTTTTTAAATATAAAGATACATATAGATTAAAGTAAAGGTTGGAAGAGATATACCGTGATAACATTAACCATAGGAAAGCAGGTGTAGCTATGTTAATTTCCAATAGATTAGATATCAAAGCAAGGAAAGTTATCAGGGATAAAAAAGGGAAATGCATAGTGATTAAGGGGTCAATTCTCCAAGAAGGCATTAATAGTCCTTAATGTGTATGTACCTAACAACAGAGCATCAAAATATGCGAGGCAAAAGCTAATAGAGCTGCAAGGAGAATCCATTGTTATTAGTGGAGACTTTAACACCTCTTTATCAAAAATGGACAGATCCAGCAGGCAGAAAGTCAGCAAGGACGTGGTTGAACTCAACAACACCAACAATCATATCAATTACTGAGTGTTATTGGTGTCTAAAGACTACCTCATCTAACAATGGCAGAATATATATCCTTCTCAAGCTCTCATGGGACATTTGCCAAGACAGGTCACATTCTGGGTCATAAAACACACCTCAACAAATTTAAAAGAATGGAAATCATGCAATGTCTGCTCTCAGATCTCGATAAAGTTAACATAAGAAATCACTAACAGAAATATAGCAGAAAACCCCCCAAATACTTGGAAATTAAACAACATATTTTTAAATAACACATAGGTCAAAGAAGAACCCTCAAGAGAAACTAAAAAATATTTTGAACTAAACGAAAGTGAAAACAACCTATCAAAATTTGTGAGATGTAGTAGTTAGAGGGAAACTTATAGAATCGAATACAGATGTTAGAAAAGGAAGAAAGATCTAAAGTCATTAACCTAAATTACCACCTTAGGAAACTAGAAAAAGAAGACTAAATTAAATCCAAAGCATGTAGAAGAGAAAAAATAAGAATTTGAGTGGAAATCAATGAAATTAAAAACAAATTCAATAGAGAAAATCAATGAAACAAAAAGTTGATTCTTTAAAAAGATGAATAAAATTTATAAGCCTCTTGCTAGGCTTTACATGTTGTATGATTCCAACTATATGACACTTTAGAAAATGAAAAACTATGGAAACATTTTGGAAAAGGCAAAATTATGAAAACTATAATAAGAGCCTAATGGAAGATGAAAAGATTCGCAAAGTAACTAGTCACAAGGGAAATCAAATTAATCCACAATAAGATAGCATAATCCACATGTTAGAACATCTAAGATGCTAAAAACTGATCTTAGTAAGTGTTGGTGAGATGCGGCTCAGCTGAAATACTGCTGCATGGAACCTAAATGCTAAAGCCACTTTGGAATAGTTTGGCACTTTTCTTAAATGAACATACCCATACAATATGAACTGATCTTTTGTTTCCTAAGAATATGCTCACTAAAAAAGTATGTATGCGTGTAAAGACTTTTACATGACTATTCATAGCGGGTTTATCTGCAAAAGCCCTAAACTAGAAACAACCCAAAGGCTCATGAAAAAGAATGATTGTTGGATAGTCAGACAATGGATACTACTCAGCAATAAAAAGAAACTGTTATTAATACACACATTGGTGAAACAGAATCATGCTGAGTGAAAAAATCTAAAAAAAAGTGGAGTATATACCTAAAATTCCATTTATATAAAATCCTAGAAAATGCAAACTACTCTGTAGGGACAAAGAGATCAGTGATTGCCTGGGAACAGGAAGAAGGGAGGGATAGATTACAAAGGGGCACGTGGAAACTTTTGGAAGTGATGGAAATGTTTTTCTTGATTGTTGTAAGGGTTTCACAGGTGTATACATATATCAAAACTGATCACATTGTAAACTTTTAATATGTAAAGTTTATATACCTCACTTATACCTTATAGCTATAAAATAAAACAATATGGATGAACATTCCTTGTAGTTCTACACTAAGCAAAAGCAAATCTGTTTTTTCCCTTAGAAATGATACTAAAATTTTAATTTGACTTTCCTTCCCTAAAAAAATATATAGATATACACATATATGTATTAATACATATGTATATATATTCCTCACTAATAAATATTCCTCACTAAATATATATATATATATTTAGTGTTTATTTTGCATATTAAATTGTAAGCCTCCTGGGAGGTAAGAACTATAACATTTGTATCTCTATCTTCCACTGGCCTTGTGTAGTGACAGTAATGGGCTCTTAATGCCTTTTTATAAAAATATCTTTCACTAGACTTTTAAAAAGTTGGGGCAGATTCTGCCACTTTTTAAATTTAAGTTCTGCTGAAAATTGTTTAGAAGAATGAAAATGCATAAAACATATTAAGATGAAGAAAGAATGAGGAATTACCCAGAAGCGTATCAATAGAACAAAAATATATCTCTGCTAAGAAAACCATTAGTATACTCTCAGGACTTGAACTTATAAAAGCCTTTCAACTGAAACACACATTCATACACACACACACACACACACACACACACACACACACACACACACCCCACTTTTATCTTTGCAATAAACGAAAAAGAGAATCATAAATTGGAGACCCCTTACACTGTATTTAAAAGTAACCTACAATTAACTTTAGAACAAGTTACTTTATCCAGACTAACTGAAGGGTAAAAGCTTTGAAAAAACCCAGCTGTTCCAGTCAGTACTTCCATGCATTTAAGTAATGGGACATGCTTAGAGATGCTCTATTTTCTGCCCTACACCAAGAAAACCTGTGTCACGCTGCTATGTGAAACCCTACCCCTGGCACATTTGCCAAGTTTCAATTTCAGCCGGGTTTCTCTTAGTCACTTTGTCTCCTAAAATTTTTGTTATTCTTTGCCTGATGGTCCCCAAATTCAAACTCCTGAAGAAACACTAGAGCAGAACGATTTCCTCCTAATAATGACTCTGGAGAAAATTTCCCTGTTGTTTTAATTCCTCTGGGTGGCAGCGGAGAGGCTGAAGCTACTGGATTTGCTTCAAAACAGAGGATATTTGTATACAGTTTAATGGTACACAGCACATCAGACACTTCAAATTCCAAAGTGTTGTTATAATTTTTAAATAATACATCACTAAATTTAGTATTAGTGTAGAACATTCCAGTCCTCCACAAACATTTATAAGCTCCATTTATTTCTGCTTATTAAACAGCGATCTTCCTGGCACATACATAATACTGTGTATCCTAGCCAAATAAAACACTGTCAGATGAAATTAGTTAAATTTAATGCATATTTCATGCAAGGTTGCAAACAAATTAAATATGCACCTTCTATAAATAAGATCATTTGATGTTAGCATGTGAGACTTCAGGTATTTTGATGTTTTGTCTCAATAATTTAATTAAATCTAAATTTGTTAATGTATTACACATTTTGATTGCCATTAGATCTAGTGATACGATACACAGAGGCTATTCTGCAGCTGTGGAAAGAATTAGCAATAGTTTTGCCGTGCCAACAGTTACCACTATGAAAGAGCATGAAATATTGCAGTTCATTGCTCTGTGTGAACGCAACCATGTTATACTGAGCTGCCTTATAAAGAACTGTGATCTTTGAACTTTGGGAGTTGTTCAGGCTCTGCAGAAATGAAAGAGCAGTTAAGTAGGAAAGTTTTAAAATCAGTATTGCAAAATAATTTTTCTAAAATAATCAAACTGAAAGAAAAAAAAGGATTGGGCGGGGGTGGGAACACACACCCTTTCCATTCAATTCTCATTCTCCTGAGACTCTAAGAACAAGATTAAAAAATTAAAAACTTAATTTTTCTATCAAACAGTAAGCATCTCATTTGGAATTATTAACAGAGCTCTTACTGATACTGTCTATTTTCTCAGCTCCTCTCATTCACACAGAAATATGAGAAAAGGCAAGTGATATGCTCAGCGTTTGTGGATTTGCTGCCAGGCAGCTTCTGTGAAAATAGAACAGAGGGCTCTTCGCTCTCTAGTGAGGGCTCTTAGAAGTCCACATCATCTTCCGAAAACATATCCTTTATATTCTATGGAGTCCCAAGCTCAGTGCTGAAATTCAGCCTTGTTACTAGCAGAGGCTCTGATCTGCCAGTGGGAAAATACTGCCTCACTTAGAACATTCTTAGACCACAACCATGGCAGGAATTTGTCAGTTAAATTGATCTCATTTGTTCATAAAGAAATAGCTGTGTTTATTCAATCAAGCAGTTTGGAATTATTTCATTTCATCCTTCACCCCACCCTCCTTCATATTCCTGCTTTTCCTATTTATTTATTTCATTTAACCCCACTGTTATTTTTCTCTCTAGAATCATTTTCATGATGAACCATAAAATATGAGATGTTATAGTTGGAATTTTAAAGATCATCTAGTCCACTATTCTCATTCAGTTACAGAAATGTGTATCCGAGACACGAAGTAACTCACTTGTTATTGTACATGTTATAGTGGCAGAGCCCAGGACTACCTCTTCACTCCCCAATTTGTAGTTTCATGCTTTTTCTGTCATACCCTACTTGCTCTCAAGATACGTAACTTCTTTTTTTGTTATTTGAACTAGTTCTTTACAACAAGCAGCCTTATGTGGTATGATTGAAGGGCATTAGTAATGCTGCTGGGAGCAACATTTCTTCACTGCTGGCCAGCATGCAGGGAATTTCCACCATTGGACCATCAGAAGAGATCTACTGTTACTTATGAATGGACACTGGGTCCAACACAAAGATTTCCCCTATTAAAACTCCTACAATGATTTTGGCAAACGGATATTCTATCCCTTTATCCCAACTCTTTGACATTCCTCAATCCTGACTCATTTCAGAGGATACAAGGAAATTTGTATTCACATTTTTTTAGGATACTGGTTGCCAATCCTGAAGAATACACAAGGGAATCTCTTATACGTACTAAGTATGTAGGTGGCACAATGGTTTCAACAAAGAGATGTTTACGGGATACTGTATGAATGGTTTGCAAGTAAGGAAAGGAAAGGAAAGGGAAGGGGAGGGAAGGGAAGGGAAGGGAAGGGAAAGTGTTCTTCAGATTTCTTTTGATTAGCATGAACAGGTACATATGTAGGTCTTTTGCATAAAAAGAACTTTTGAAAAGTAGGGGATACCTGTGATATAGTTTGCAGCAATCCTACTTGGAATAGTAAAGGTACACCTGGGACTAAAATATGGTCTTTTACTTTTTGATCTAGTGTATTTTCAAATAGAATTCAACTAGATTATGAAAAGTAGCGATTTTTGATTTGCAGACTGTAGAAATTCCTTCTCACATACTTCATGGGTCCAACTAGAGACCCTAATTAGAGTACATTGTGGAAGGAGAAAGGACTGTGCAGGAATATAAGCATATGGAGAAATAGTGTATAAAAATACAAATTTGAATGTACAGCCTAATAACTATGCAAAGCATATCTCTGTCAATTAATAGGAGCCCGTGGATGAAAATGGTTGTAAGTTGAAATATATTTGATTTTTTCTATAAACTTGAAATTAATAAAAGATCATTCTTATTTTAAATCTTAGAAGTTCTGATATTGAAATTTCAAAAATTTATGATCTTTTCTACCTCCTCTTCCTCCTTGATTTGGTGACATTTTGAAAATCAATCTACTTCAGGTTTGTATTTCTTCTATCAACATTCTTCTTTTTAGAGAATGCTAGCTCTAGAGTTGTTTTAAATATTGCTTGGAATAATTTGTTATTTATTCAAAGGCTTTGCATCACAATATAAACCTCCACATACATGTCTGCTCCTACCATCTTCTGAAAAATCAGTCCTCAGCCTCTGACATTCTGAGCCTGTTATTTCCATCCTTTCTATGCAAATGTCACTCCTTTCCCACCCCAACCAACAAATATATTGTTCTTATATATTTTTAAATATTTATTTACATATTTTACAGAAATGGATCATTAATATTATTTTACAGAAAGTTTATAGACATTAATGATAGATAAGATGGAAGGAAAAAACTTCTTAATCTTTCAGGTTTAACTCTTTCCACAGAGAAATGAAAGAGAACCTTAAATTGGAAGCAAGATACGATTCTGAGCTTACTTCCAGACTTGCATTTGTTAAAATTTCTTTACTTTGAAATCTTGTTATGCAGTTCATTAGCAGACCTTTTAAATATATTCCAAATTGATTGGAAACCTAGTATAATATTGTGGCGCCCAGGTTCAAGAAGAATACATAGGAAAATATAAGTTCTATACCATTTTATTTGATTTTTACTTTTTGCTAAAACAATATTTTGAAAATAATTCCCTGAAGGGTTCTATGCTGATAGGACAAAGTCCAAATTCTTCCAAATGCTTTCCTAAATTTACCCGTTGTGTTTCTTTCCTCTGCTCCTATGCTCCTATGCCGTAATCCGGCATGTCTCATGGTCTTTGCACTGCCTCTGTCACTGTTCATGAGATTTTCTCTGCTTCAAATCCTCTTCTACTATTCTGCCTGAACCACTCCTATTTATCTTTTAATGCCCAATTGAAATATCACCTCCATGATACTACTATTTTCTAATTTCTCTCTGTTCCCCACAAAATATTTATTACTTTCTTTCTTGCCACATAGTACTTTGCATTTATCTCTGATCGCATTATGTAGAGATTGAAAAAAATGTATGTCTACCCTGGTATTAGATTTAATAAATCTATTAGTATTAGAAACTGAGACTTGTATCTGTTTCTCTAGGGTCTCAACTAATACCTGATACACAGTAGGATCTCAATAGTTATTCAGTGAATATGGGCACATGAGGGAATTCATTAACAACATGAGTCGAATGATTTATTATTTGTATTAATTTGCTAAATGAGAAAAGCATGGTACTGAGATTCCCCATATGATTTAAATAACCTTATTTAGAAAAACAATAAAAACCTTTGAGGAATATAAAACAACAAGAAAAAAATTAAAATTGTTCCAGCTTTGCACATTTAAGCATAATAAACACATGCTATGATTTAGTAGCTTAAAATAAGGTGGAAATTAGACAGTATACAAACATCTGTTTTTATGAGAAACCTTGGAAAATTGTTAGAACTCATTGTCCTCAAAAATTTTCTTATTGTTTTATAGTAAGAATAAAGGTCAAGATAGTTAATTTCAATTTACTTGACATCATATAGACTATTCAAGCATATCTGTTGGTAGATCCAAAATTGGAATATGAATGAGATTTTGCCACAGTTAATTTATCGAGAGTGCCTGTTTTATTTCGTTGAACCTTCCCTTACTCAATACTTCTTTGTCTTTCACTCCACTTCCCACTCCCTATTATACAGATAAATTTCTTTCTCTTTCACATATGTGCTCAATATGGAAACAGTAACTATTTTTTCCTGATATATGTAACAGATGATGTATAGGAATGTGTATTCATATATACGTTTGTATATACACATCTGTAAACTAAATATTATGAGTAATGTAAAAACAACAGATTCTATTTATTGAGTATGTAATATACGCTAAAGATTGTGTCAAGAGAATACGATCTTAAATCTCATTTATTTCTTATAATACTCCTTCAAGAATGGTATTATCCCATTTCATAAACTGAGGCTCAGAGAAGCTACATAACCTCCATGGGGAGGTGCACTGTATAGGCAATAGCATATCTGATTGAACTTTTGCATTTTTTAACTAGAGAAGAATCCTTTAAAAGTTTCTCAGTTTTCTCTATCTGGATGTGGAGCTGTTAGTTCACTAGTGGAAGAGACTCTGATTTGGTGGTGGAGCTTGTAGGAATCACCAGAAGTGGAGCTTAAGTTACACAAGTGCAAGACAATACTGATCTATTAGTCTTAGAGAAAACCATGAGTCAACCATGAATTTGAAAGCAAATGCTTTAAATGAGATGTTAGAGCTCCTATTTAGTGATAAATATCTGTTTTAGCAGGGCCATTCTACACGGAAGACAGAGAATATCTCTTGCCTTCCTCCAAGTCTGATTTTAAGCTGCTGAAGGTCTAAAAACATCGATTTTTCTTGGGAGGTGTGTGTGTGTGTGTGTGTGTGTGTGTGAGAGAGAGAGAGAGAGAGAGAGAGAGAGAAGGAGGAGGAGGAGGAGGAGGAGGAGGAGGAAGAGGAGGAGGAGAAGGAGAAGAGGAAGAAGAAGAAGAAGAAGAAGAAGAAGAAGAAGAAGAAGAAGAAGAAGAAGAAGAAGAAGAAGAAGAAGAAGGAAGAGGAGGAGGAGGAAAAGGAAGAGGAGGAGGAGGAGGCAGAGAGGAAGAGGAAGAATTATTTTCTTTTTGCCCAAACATTACTGTTAGGTTGTCATGAGACTAGACTGCAGCAAAGAAGCACAGATTGGATTTCTTAATCTCACTATAGGAAGATCTAGCAAAGTAACCAGGCTACACATTGTACATCCCTACCTTGACTTCACTTTGTCATCCCACAAAGTGTATTTAAGACTAATGTAGCTGGCTTTAAGAAATGTATCGGATTAAGCACTGTTATTTCCTTGTCTGGGCCGTGGAGACCAAAACACCTTTGGCAGGTGCAGGAGACGTTTTTCTCCCTGAAAGAATGTGTGTTCCCACTCTCATATTCCCATGAGGCTTTGAGGGATGGGGAAGCAAAGGAGATATGGAAGCTGGATATGGAGCTCTGAGGAGATAGGAATTTGAAATCGTTCTCCTTTCTCTAGTGATATGTGGGTTTGCCCTAGGAACTGAAGGTGACATTGGCATCTAGGGTTTCCTGTTGGTGGGTAGGAGTAAAAGGAGGCCTGTTTGCCTCAGCAATTTCCAGTGCTATTTCATATTTCCACTACTCCAAGATATTAAATATATCGGTGGAGACAGGTGCGTCTACCCTTGAGTGGGAAGAAGATGATGTGAGCAGAGGAGGTCCTGAGTGAGGGGCAAACACAAATTTGTAGAGCACATGAGCATTACTTAGTATGATGGTTTTATACTGTCGACTTGGCCAATCCAAAACATTTCCAATAATTCCCCTTTCTGTATTATTTCAGGTTAGGATGGCCCAAGGAGAAATTTGTGTGTGTTTTGGAAGGCATAAGTGGAGCAGCAGCAACTGTGTTCTGAAGGCCATTGAAAGATGCCAGGAACTGGGGAAGCTTGTGTGCACTGTTGCTGATCTGTTCATCCAGTTTTAGTCTGGGGCCAGTGGGCTTGTGGCTCCTCCAGCTCTCCTAATGTCTTCCTTCAGCTTCTTAGAGTCCTGGGCCAGGTGGCTGTGCAGCTCCATGGAGGAGGGGACAGACCCCTCCTTCAGCCCACCATCTCAAGTCTGGAGACAGTAGAAGACAGATGTGGGGCCTGGTTTATACTAGTGGTTTTCAGTTTGTCCTTTCAGGTATTATTAGTTTGTCCTCACACATCCCCACTTCACATCTGGCCTGTCAGCACTGTTGACCTACAGTGACTTCAGGCCTACCACCAGAAGCATAAAGAATGGCCTTCCAAAAATGTCTTCATTGGTACTCACAATTTTATAAGGCATAATCCCTATCAGTTATAGCATTTCTACTTCCCTAATCAAATCTTCACACTTGGGGAAACCTGAAGCCTAGAAGGAGGCTTGAGAGTACTGTGACTGTCTGCAATTGGAAAGAATGATTAACAAAGTTAGGATCATAATTCTATTATTATTCCTTTTGAAGGGTAATCATTTATCATCTTAAATAGGACTATGTATTATATGTGTCAGTAATGTTCAATGATAAGCCAGGAACATACTGTAAATTCAAGTGACATTATAGCATAATTATCAATTTCAAATCCAGATATGTAATTTAAATACTCACTAATCACTCTAGTTAAAAATTTTAGTTCCAACCTACAGACCATTAGTGTTTCATTCTACTTAATGTTTTTAACACATTTTTCTACACCAAGAATTGTGTCAGATGCTAGGGACATAATTATAGGTAAAAAAGACATAGCCACTGACTCCACAATGTTCACAACCTGAATATTGACCCCTTAAAACCCTTTAAACTAGCCATTTTGGCCATTCATCACTGTGACTGATAGCTTAAAGAAAGATGCAGAAAGTGCCATCTGTTGAGATCGTTTTTCCAGGCCTCTGCTCTGGCTCTTAACTTCCAGGATTTCAAATCCCTGGCTCCATACCCGTGGATTCCAAACCTGATCTGCTCCTCCCATCTGTTTGGGGACCTTTGATTTTCAGCTTATTGGATTTCAATGTGTCACTGAGCCCTACTTCTTCCTTGTCTCTGACATCTTCTAAAGCCTTTTTCAATTCCGGCCTAAGGAATTTAAGGGTTAGGTCAGCCCCAGCTTCTCTCCTCACTGAAGAAGTGGAATTCAGATAAGTGAGGAGACAGAAATGAAATACAGAATTGTAATATAATGAAACAAGTGCTATACTGTTCATGTATGAAGTGCTACACATTCATAGATGGTGATGTAATCAGCTCCATAAAGTGTGACCTCTATCAACTTCCTGCCCTTATAGCTGTATATCTATATCTGCACGTTGTTATTCTTTCCTTCATCCTACAAATATTTATTATGAAACCACCATATGCCACCCACACTCATTACTTTTCCTCTGTCTTGAAGATATCTCTTCTGCTATTTCAGGCTACTACCCAGCTTTGGAGAAGCAATATATAGCAGTGATTAAGCACCTAGAGTTAATCTGCCTAGGTTTAAATTTTTACTCACACTGCTATATGCCTTGTTTTCTTCATTCATAAAGGGAGGACAATCACAACACTTACTTCTTAGGAGTGTTATGGCTAATGCAAAGAATGTATCGAAGGTTTACCCCAGTGCCTGGAATAGTTAGGTAAATACTCAGTGTGTGTAACTATTATTATCATTAATGATCCCATCTTTTTATCTCCTCTAAGATCAGTTTTTCATTTTGCCATATTTTCTTTCTTTACTGGTTCCTTCCACCCCATACAGTCTACAAAAATATGATCATGTTTCATATATTTATGAATATCCTCGATTTTATATATCTCTCTAGCTTCTCCTTTCCTTTATTATCAGAATGCCCACCCAGAAGTATTGACACTCACTATTTTTATTTTTCTTACATTCAATTCACTTTCCAGCCTTTCCATTATGCTGCTGCTTCTGACTAATAACTCTGTCAATTTCCAAGTCCAAATATCATTTTGGTCCTCATTTATTTAACTTACTAAAGCATTCTCGGAACTTTTTCTTTCTTCCTTTGGCTTTGGCACACTGCTCTTTCTGGTTCTTCTTCCACATTTTCAACCATTTCTTCTCAGTTACTTTTGTAGATTCCTGCCATCTGTAAGTTCTTAACCTATCTTTTATCCTTTCCTTCCATTCTTTTCACACCATAGTTGTCTTAGCCCAGATCCTTATATCTTATCTGAATCATTGCAATAGTCTTCAAATTGGCTACACTGCTTAGGTTTTGCCCCACTTCATATTTCCTCTATTGCAGTGATCTCTCCAAACTACAAGTGTAATACATTGTGTATTTCCTGGGCCAAAGCAGTGTGGAAATAACAATGAGCTCAATATCAATATCAAAATAGCATTACTCTTCCATAAATTCATAATCCAGTCTAATAATGAGAAAAAAATCAGAAAAATTCCAATAGAGGGGATTCCTACAATATACTCCTAAAAACTGTCAAGGGCATCAAAAATAAGGAAAAATTTGGGGAAATGTCACAACCAAGAGGAATCTAAGGAGACATGCCAATTAATTTCTGGATAAGATCCTAGAGCAGAAAAAGGATATTAGGTAAATACTAAGGAAATCTGAATAAACTATGCACTTTAGTTAATATTTGTTTCTCAAGTTTGTTTCATTAATTGTAACAAATATACCATACTAATGCAAGATATTAAAAATAGGAGAAACTGCAGGTGGTGGACATGTGGTCACTCTGTACTATGTGCTCAATTTTTCTGTAAGCTTTAACTGTTCTAAAGAATAAAATTTATCAATAAAATGTAGTATTCCTTTTTTTCTCTTTTACTGTTCCTCCTTCCATTGAGAAACCTCTAGGCCCTTCAAATTCTTCTCCGAATATGGGAGTCTGAGGGGCTGGTGACATTTCACATGTGCTTTGAAGTAGTCTTTTCCTTGTCTGCTCTTTTTCTTCTTTCTTGTGCTGGCTCCTAAAGAAAAAAAGAGAGAATAATGCCTTCTGCTGAAAGACCTGGAGTCCTTGCCAGGGCAATAATGCCAATGCTGGTGTGCAGTGTTTAAGGCGCCAATGTCCTTGCAAAGAAGCCAGTACCTTTCTTCCTGCCAAATCTACTGACTCTACTGCTGTTGGTTTGATGATATCGTCTTGGGATCTAAGATTCTCGTGGGAATCTTGTGAAATAGTCCTTTTAGAGTCCTTGCTTATTACTGCAGTTCTTTCTTCTTGGGGCTCTTGGCATCAACCCATAGGGGACGAAGGGGCAGACACTGCATTGCTAAGCTTAAAACTGCTGCTCTTCTGTCACTGACTCCACTAGGCCTAGATCTCTTGCTTCTTATAGACTGACTTATTTCCCAGGATGTTTCTTGACTACTCATGCAAACAGACTCCTGAGGGCCTAGGCTAATAGCCTTCCAAGCCTGTCTGACCATGTCTGAATCTGAAGGAGAACACAGCACAGGCTCAAGTTACATAAATAAGAGCATGCTGTTGTGTTGTTTAGAATTCTTCAGTGACTCCCTTCTGTCACTTACATGGCCTTACAAGGCACTCTTATGTCCTACTTTAGTACAACATTCCAGGCTCAGCCAGAGACAAACCCTCATTAGTTTCTCTCATACAGCCACATTGAATTATTTTAAGCACCTACATTTCATGAATTTTCCAGGCTTCTTACATCTCCATGGTTTACCCATAATGTCCAGGTTAGGTTACCTACCCATCACTGACCACCACACCAAACGATCATGTTTTTTGGTGTGTATTTTCACTGCTGCAATACTTTATTATATTAGTTATCTACTGATGTTTAACAAATTACACCCAAGCCTATGGCTTAAAACAAAAAACATTTATTTTATTACAATTTCTGTGGGCCAGAAATCTGGGCATGGCTTATCTGGGTCCTCTATCTCAGAATCTCTTACAAGAATGTTGTACTAGGCTATAATCAAGGTATTGGTCAGGGCAGTGGTCTCATATGAAGATTCAACTGGGGGTAGGTCCACCTGAAAGTCACTGACATTGCTGTTGATGGGACTCAGTTCCACAGAGGCTGCACGGAGGGCCTCAGTGTCTTGATGGCTATCAACCACAGTCCTCCTTAAGTTCCTTGTTATGTGGGCCTCCTACGGTACCTCACAACATGGTAATTGGTTTCCATCAAAGCAAGGAAGAGAGAAATAGATAATGAATAAGAGGGAAACTAGAGGCATTTTGCACTCTAATCATAGAGAATTACTTTACTCTTATTACCTAAAAGAGATAGGATACACCACTTTTGCCATATTCTCTTTGTTATAAGCAAGTCACTAGGCTCAACCCACATTCAAACAGGGGAGGATTATACAAGGCCATGAACATCAGGAGGCTGGGATCATTGAGGTTTTCTGTGGTTGCTTGTGGAGGGCAAGAAACCCCTGCCCATAATCTGTTCACATGTCAAGACTGATGATGTGACACATGCACTAACATGGTATGAAAATATTTATTGCATAATAAAACTTTCTAAAGAAAGTAGGGCAGGCACAAAAGCCATCTAATATGTCTTGAGAGAAGAGAGAATCTGGTGGCCTTGGCTTTTATTGTGGTGAGGGGGCAGGGCCTCAGTGAGGGTTCCCAAGGAAATGGGGTTTGGGTGGTTTGACCTTTCCCACCAGCACCAATGGATGGAGCCCCAAGTCTCTCTTTTTCTCTTGCTCTGATATGGGCAAAAAGGAAAGGGGGAGGTTAGGGCAAACAAAGCTTTCATAGGTCAAACATCAAAAATGCAGTTGGAGTCAGAATCCTTATTACAGGGGCCATTTTAAGGGCTGTCTACCATACCCATTGTAATATAATTTCTTACTTATCTGTTTGTCTTTTACAAGATAAAAATATATTTTATTTATCTTTACATTCTCAGTAGCTAGTGCAGTGCCTGACACATCATGGTGCTCAATAAATGTTGGTTGAATGAATAACTGAATGTTGGTTGAATGAATAACTGAATGAATGGCTCTCCCTCTCTTCTTGCTATTATTTATCCCTTGTTGCCTCTCTATTGATTTTTCAAGCTTTAGGTCAAGTATTATTTCCCCTCTGATGACTTTCTTGATCTATTTACCCTCCTCTCTGATAGAACTGACCACACTCTTTCTTTGTGCTCAGCTGCACTGGGTACAGATTTTTATCATAGAACCAACGTAACTAAGTGGCATTTACTGGTTTACAGGATTGTATCCTTTACTAGTCTGAAAGCTCACTGAGGGCAAGAACTTGTCTTTTTATAAATATTTTTACCCTTGTGTATTATATGATTATACACAGATATTCAGTTAATGTTGCACAAAGGAGTCAATCAATTCTACTATCGAGAAAAGAGTAAGAGAAGCTAAGTATAAAAGGGGATATTTAATTTGGATCTTGAAGAATAAGTAAAACTTGATAGGAAGAGGTACAGAGATGAGGAAGCTTTAGAAAGAGAATGTCCTAAACACAATAAGTAGCAGAAACAAAGACAATGAGTTACAAAAAAATCATGGTGTATTCAAGCAAGACCTAGCTGGTTGGAGAGAAGCTAAAAAGAAAGGCAGGTTCACATCTAGGTTGTGAAACTTTGTAGGCTACGTTAAGTAGGGTGGACCTTTGCTTTAAGATAACTGAAAGTAATTTAATATTAAAAAGAAAAAACTTAGGTGAGGTTGTTAGTCTAAGTCTATTCTAGAAAAACAATCTGATGGCAGAGTAGGATGGATTTGAGTAGGGAGTGACCTGGAAACAACCAGGGATGGGAAATGAGTGGTTTTACTGGGACAACATGAATTCTACCTGGAAAGGATTGGAGAGTAGATAGAAGGCAAGTGTCAGCATTCTGAATGCTTTTGAGAGTGAACCAGAGCACTGAGATTTGGCAGGTGTGGAAAACTGAGAAAATTCCAGTGAAAGGATTGTGAGGATCTGAGGCAATAGAGATAAAGACAATGGAAGAATCAACCAAAGAAAGAAGATTAATTATATTGATAATAATCAACTGGTATCCCTAATAAGGACTTTAGCCCACTATCAGTCTAGGACACATATTTTATTGTTAAGACTAATGAAAGAAAAAAAAAAAAAAAGAAAACAAAACCAAAGCTATGATGCCCAAAGCGTCACAATGGATACAGAAAATAGTTTTTCCTGTCTCTCAGGGACTAACTCCCTGAGATTGTATTATCTCCAAATACTACTTTTTTATTCTAAAAGAAGTTATCACAAATTTCTTATGATGTTTCAAACTATTCTCTAATATGGAATTTCACAGCCTAAGCTTTGTGTTCACAGAAGAATGTGGCAGTTGTTACAGGCTAGACAATCCTCCTGCGTAATTCTGCAAAAGAGAAATAGATATGTTTCAAGGTCTTTGGTATTTCTGGTTTTTAAGTTGGTTTTTAAGGCATTCTGGTTAGAATCCATACTCTTATACACAGTAGTGGTTACTCTTGGATAATGAGGCAAGGAATAGGTCAAAGGACAAAGAGTTGCCCATTAGCCCTATTTTAAAATTTCTATAACCTTCTAAAGAGCAGCCTAAGAATTTTGTGTGGAATTTGTTTTCCAAGGACTTTTTGAATTTAGAGCTGGCAATAATCTTGATTTCACCAAACATTTGAAGTGTGACCTCTCACATAGCATCAATTGTAATTTTACTATTGGATGACTAATAAAAATGCAAAGTAATAAAATACTTTTCTGAATTCCATATGTCTTTAAAATTAACTTATAATTTACTAACAGCAACAGTATCTGCACGCATTTGACAACATTAGTATTACATGTGTTAGTGTGATAGTACTAGTATTTATTCTATTATATGTTTGATTTATCTGACCCTTTTTAGTAATTTCATGGCCCTGACAGTTTTTTGACTCACAGGTTAGAAATAGATGTGGTTCAACTTCCTCGTTTTTACAGATTATGGAACGAGGGATTTGGAACAGATTATTTACATGAATTGCTCAAGGTTATACAGAATTCTAAGGGAAGAGTAGACCCTAGAACTCTTGACCTTCAGATCAATTAATACAATTCCAAAGTTGCCCAAAAGCATTAGATATATTAACACAGATGCAAATTATAAAGTGTATGCTAAATGGTGTGATGTATGAGTTCTGCTTTTCAGAGGGTTCTCTCAGACTATGAATTTTCTGGCATATTTGACACATTGTGTTGGGCCCTATATTGCTATGAAAAGTTAAAAGTTATTTTCATTATTTGAAACAAACAGTACACAGAGTTTAGAATCTATGCATAATAACTATCTGCGTATCTATATATGCCCAAGCACTGGAAACCATAGTTAAGTTTCTTCCACTTTGAGAATAGAAAAGATGGAATAAGGAAAATAAAAGCCAGAATGGCTTGGCATGCAAGAAGAGGAACTACAAAGGATCGAGAGGGTGGATGTTTGAGATGCTGAACCTGGATGCAGATGGCTGTTCCACTGACCCAGCTGAAGGAGTGCATTTGAAGTGGCATAATAATTAGGCTTAAAACTTTACCCTCATCATGCCCTTCAAAGAAAAATCTTGGGTTGAACCTTGGGACAATTCATTTCTGATTTAAGACCACTGTAGAATATAGCTGCAGACGAGAAATCTCAAGAGAACTGAGTTTCTCCTCTTGAGAGCTAATACTGTATATTTTCTTATTAGTCAAGGTTGGTGAAAGCAACTTCCCTTTGAATTTCAAAAGTTATTAATTATTTATGATTAAAATATTTCTCTCAAAACCACAGAATAAAATTATAATTAGGCCTCATTTTTTGAACTTACACATTTCTTAAAAAACATTATTATAAGATATGGTATCTGTAGACAGAAATTTAAAGTTATCATTGTGTATTGATTGTTTTCTTTGAATAATAAAAACCAGGAAAATGATAATCATATTGCTGAATTAAAATGAAGATATATATGTGAAATATTTTTCTTTTATTTTTAAGGGAGATGGATTTAAACAAACATTCACTTGCTGACACTTAAGATAAGCACTTTAGAAGTATGTAGGAGAGTGTAATGTTATGTTCTGGCATGGAGCCAGAATGTTTTATTTTCTTACCAACATTTTATTTCTCTTAACTCTAAAAGAAGTGACAGGTTATTTTGTCTGTAATGGTGGTTATTTTCTACTTCAAAAAGTTTTCTGTGATCTTAAAACCTTATAATTTGTTCACAGTTACAAGTTAATACAGGCACTGGGCAGCATCTGCATGTAATTTTAGCTAAGAGATGTAGTGGGAATTCTTAGTCCTTCCAAACTTATTTCATTAGACATGCATTGTCCAGAACTAATTGGCTGCAATTGGGGTACCAAGTTAGCCAATCTGTTGTTGGAAATGTGGATGTTTATGTGTCTTTTGGGGTCTTAGTGGTATCCCACATCAGTTTTGTTCTCTGTTATTTGGAGCCCTGGAAGGCAAAAGAAAGGAAGGAAACACTTGGACAAGAGCTTGTTATGTCAGGCTCTGTAGTAGTGCTTTCTCGTGTACTATACCACTTATGTCTGAAGAAAACTCACCTCTCCTTTGACTCTATACCTTTTCAGTTATTCCTTTGCAGGGTGTTGCCATAATAGCGTCTCTCTGGGTCTGCCCTTTCCAGACAGTAACTGGCCCCCTACAGCTTTTCTCCTCCTCTCTTCTTTCAGGAATTTCCCTGAAACATGACTGTGGCTTTCTAGAGATGCAGGACTTAGTACAAATTAGTCTGAAGAGAGACAAAAATAAAGATTGTGGGCAGGGCTTCTCACATTACACAGAGACTAGTCTTGCCTTTATGTAAGAAATAAGTCTCATGGATAGTCCTGTTGAAGTGAAAGGTAGAAAATTTCAAAAAGAGAAAAAAAAGGAGTTTCTCTGAAAATGAGAATTCAGTTTTTGTTGAAGTCTGTTATAAAAAAAAAAGGGGGGAATGAGTTAAAAAGCATCAAACTTTGTAATAAACTTAAAGTCGGAGAGGGTCTATTGTTTATGTGAACCTAGAATAAATGTGGTCAATGTCAATTTAAACATTATAAGTCAGAGAGAAGTGAAAGGAATTGCATGCATTTTCAAAACTATTTGCTTTATTACATCCAGTATTTTTATTTGCAATTGTGCCTAACTGTGAAAAAAATTATTAAAGCAAGTCTTACCTGATACATTATTAGACAAATTGATTAGGTAAAACTTTGGATGAAGTAGCTTCTTGTAGATGTCTAAAGGTACATATTTATGACTTAAAAACAAAACCAGAGACTCTGCCTGTTATTTTCCATACAAGGTTCTTACCGACTGGCAATAGGGACAGAGACTAGGGTGCTTTGTGGCAGCAGAAGGCTGGCAGTGAAAAATATATAACAATGCCTCTGTTTTCTGTTTCCAATTCTTGCAGCATAGAGCTGGAATCCAGAAAATTTGCCGCCTAGAATAATTCAACTTTCAGATCTGTTGGTGGTTCATGACAATTGTGACTTACTTTAACATTTTATTTGCCTAGTTTTCATCCCTAGTTTTTTTTTTTTTTTACCTCTGCCATATTTAAGAATCACAGTAGTGATCTGCTTTAGAAATCATTAGCAAGACTGTCTAGTCAGAAGCAAGACATACAAAGATATATGAGAAAAACAAAAACAACTTCTAAAATAAGAGGTCAGCCTGAAGTTCACAAAGCTTTATGATCTTATGATGACTCCGTTACTCTGCTCTGATGTTAGGAGAGCTTTAAAGCACACTTCTTGCTCAGAATCTCTTTTGCAGATAACAGGATTGAATTGCTCCAAATATTTATGGTGGGACTCCAGAATGTTACAGAAAACAACGCAGCTTCTAGCACATGTACTATGAAGCTAGACTCTTTATTAGTGTCACATATGGTGCTAGAGTGGAAATAAACAGTCTAAAATAGGCAAGCCTGGTAGGATGGGTCAGCTAATGATGATAAACATTCACGTGTCTTCTCAGTATGTGTTCTATTATGTATGTTTGTGTTTTCTTCTTATAAAAGAAAATCATTTTTGTTTAAACAGCATGAAAATGTTAGTAAATAAAATGTAAACTGAAAAATATAATTACTACTTTCTAATGAAACTTTTCTTTCTCTGCCTCTCTCTGTATCTCTCTGAATCTGTCTCTCTGTCTCTGTCTCTGCCTCTCTGTCTCTCTCTCATTCTCTTTCTCTCACACACACATTGGCTAAGCTTGTCTTTGCCTTCATTCTCTCCTCCTTCGCACTGGCTTTCTCCACATGACAGTGATCGTGTCTGGGAACAGCGGCTCCATGATAGCTTTATGACTTTGAGGAAAGACAGGGTTTCTTTCTGCTTGTTTCTGTTTATAAAATACTTCTATGGAATAATACTGACTAACCAAGATTGAGTCTTGTGCCAATCGCTCACACCAATCCCTGTTGCTAAAACAATGACCCTTTGAATGGCAAGCCTGGTTCATGTGCCCATGACTGATAGCTTCACTAGTGTCAAAAAGTTAGAACATGGGAAAATCAGTTCCCCAAAAGAAGAGGTTGCATTTACTAAAGGAAAGGGAAAGGGGAATATGCAGCAGAAAAAGGTGTCAATGTCCACTATATGAAAAATTAAGGATATAGTGAGAATATCCAGATATCATGTTTTGCAAGAACTGGTAATGAGATCTTCTACAGATGACAATGTGCTTATTATATATTCAATAGACATTTATTAAGTATCTGCAACTGTACCCCTCCACATGCAGTTTCTCCTGTGCTGGGATATAGGGGTAAGAAGTAGGTAAAAGTCAAATCTAAACCCCTTTTCCTGATGGAGTGGTTTACTCATGCTTCTTGTGACTTTTAGAGCAGCCATGAGAGGTTGTTTCTGTAATTTTGAATTCTTTAATTTTTTGGAGGCCACCGATGCTAACATGTCACAACACCGCAGTCACAGCTGCCCTGTTGATTTTATTTCCTTGGTGCCTGTGCATGCACTGAGCCCACTTCGCTGCTTGGCCTCTCACCTCATTCATTTGGGCAGACTTGAGTCTGCTGTCTTCTCTTTGATATTATGCACATATCCTCATGCTTGCCAAAACTTTCTCTTTTTTTCCTATTACTTTGATAGTTAACTGAGGTAAAAAATTGCCTTCTTCCCTCGAATGAAATAATTCTTAACTGGCTCTGAGATAGCATCCTTTGCAGTACTCTAGACCAGGGGTCCCCAACTCCCGGACCAGTGTCAGTCTACCCATAGCCTGTTAGGAACAAGGCTACACAACAGGAGATAAGTGGCAGGCCAGTATGTGAAGCTTCATCTGTATTTGCAGCTGCTCCCCAGCACTAGCATCACCACCTCAGCTCCACCTCAGATCATCAGGCATTAGATTCTCATAGGAGCTCTGGTCTCTGGTGCCAAAAAGTTTGGGGAACTCTGCCCTAGAGGTAAAAACTCTTTATTAGGCTCAATTTCCTAAAGTTCTTCACCTGAGGCTTCTGAAACCAATCGTTGGTAGTAGCTTGTATTGCTTACTATTGGTTTCTGTTTCTGTGACACTTCTGCCAGTGCCCTAGGACTGAGTCCTAGTACCTCCACGCAGATCACTCAGGTTCATCTTAAGACCTTACTCCCAACAGATCAGGAGGTTTCCTTACCCTGGACTTGTCTCAGTCACTGCTCTTTCAAACAGACTCTGAGCTCGTACAGAACTGGAATCTCCCAAGTCTTTTTCTTTTATTCCTCGATATGTCGAAAATTTACAGCGGATGTAGATTTTGAGCTTTTGTCTTGCACTCTTTTGCTGCATGACTAACTATAATATGAAACAGAATGAAACAAGATCAAAAACAAAAGAATACAGAAAAGGTCAGGGGAATACAGACAAAAGAGTAACTGATTCCAACTGGGGGAATCAGGTAACAATTTTAAGAAGCAGTGATATTTGAGCTGAGCTTTGAAGGGTTGATTAGATTTTGATTGGGGTTATGGAGCATTTCAGATTGAAAGGCTGGTATAAGGGAGAGAGTTGCGATATCCATAGTAAGTTTGGGAAAATAAAAGTACACAGCCACAGAATGTTGGAGGACTAAAATATATTCTCAGAGACCCATTAAAATTTTTCCCTTTATAGTGGGTCTAAATATTAATCAAAACATTTATGTGTTGGAAAGTGAATACAGAGAAAGGATTATTGAATCTTATCCATGAATACTGAAGAGTTCAGTTTTAATTGAGGAGTAGGTATCATAAAAGAGCCTGAGCAAAGAAATAGTATTTTGTAAGAAAAATATTGAAAGTGATATAATGTTGGATAAAGAACTGCTAGATTAAGGATAAAGTAACCAGCTAAGAAAGTACTATGAGTTGAGAGTAAACCAGTTTATTAATTCACCTGAATTCAAAGGAGGTGGATCAGGAAACAATTTTGGAGGTCAAGAGGCAGGAAACGGCTGCTCTTCTTTGATTGATACTGCTGTTACCGGCTGCTGGTGTCTTCTGTAAGGCAAATGCTCAAATGCTGCTCTTCTTCTGATGGAGTCTCTTCTGTGGCTGCCTCTGAGACCCACCCCATAGGTCCGAGGACTTCCACATTGCACCATTCCCTGCTATAGACAACATTCAGCTTTTCAGGCTTCTTCCTGGAAGTAGGTCCCACACAGTCTTTTTCTGCTGGATCCCCCTTCGCCATCAGGTAACACTCTTAGGCAGACAACTCTTTTAGGCTGGAATCTAGCTTTCTTCATTAATATTCACTTGTTCTAGCAGAACTCATGCGTTTGGGTCCCGCCAAACTCTGGAAATGCAAGCTAGCCTTTCTCACTACTGCCCTCTTCTCTCTACTCACCTGGCAGCCAAACACAACTGCAGCCCTACAATCACCTCCAGACTGCTCCAGGTGGGAGTCACATACCTAAACTCTCTGCCCTCTCTAACTCCACGAATTCACTAGGTTCTCTCAAGGACTCACACTTCACTCCTTTATTAGCTCAGGATGAGCCAAGGAGTTTATGCGGATTAGGAAGAATCCGGTTGGGGAAGGAGATGCCAGCTGACTTTCCCTATGAATTTGCCACGCCCACCAATCTATCCCGGGATTCCCCCTTGCCCTCTATAACTAAGGATTCATCCTACTAATTTCTCTAAAAGAACTTTCTAAGGAATCTCTAGCCTTATCTTTCATAGACTGTTAGAGATGATGGCTTTTGAAACAGCTGGAAACCTCTTAGTACATTCGGTGAGGGTGTGCGTGCCCTTTAGATCATAGACATGACACTTTTTATCCATTGTCCTCAGATCTGGGGCCTCAGATGAAAATTTGAGAAAACCAGGATAGCTCTATTTAACATTTTGTTATATTCCTAAATGTGAATATGAATAGAAAAGTCTCAGTAGAAGTGTGGGCCGTGGAGCCAGAGAGCTGAGATCTATTTCAGAGTCTGCCATGTGACAGGAACTCTCAGTACTTCATTTTCCTCAACTGGAAAATGGGAATGCTATTTGTACCTATCTTCCGTGATACAATACTGTAAGCATTAATGGAGTTAATACATTTAAAAAGCTTAGGTGTTGCTTGATCACACTAATATTTAGCTACTATTACTTTTTCTATTTTTTGTATTCTCCCCAATTATTCTTATAGTGGTCTTTACTTCTTGCTCATCTTACATTACAATATTGAGGGAATAGTGTATTAGGACATAATTTCTCTTAAACATTTGAGTTAAAATTATATTCTCCATTTAAGTGATGAAGTAAATTAGATCTATTTCAGTTTGGTTAAAAGTGTTAAGATGTTAACATAAAGGTGAGTTTTATTTATTGAGACAATGAATTGGAGTTGGATAAAGTTTCAAATACTAGGAATTAATGTATCGAGGCTTATGGCTTTTAAGAATAGATAAGAGATTGCTGGGTTGGGAATGAAGAAACCAGGGTTTAATTCATGGTTAGACCATTAACAGAGTGTGTGAATATAGACAACTCACTTTATTCCCTGGGCCTCAGTTTTCACATTTGACAAATTGAAGGGGTTTGACAAATGGATGGGAAGACATTGTGGTGAAGAGTGTGAAGTCTGGTCACAGAGAGAACTGGGTCCATATTAATTCTGCCACTTGTTAGGTCTCTAATCACAAGCAAGTCATTTCATCTCTCTAAGTATCATTCCCTTATGTGCAAAAAGAGGATGTTAATAATAATATCTGTCTGTTAGGGTTGTTGCAAAGGTTAGAGAATTCATCTAAGTACTTGGCCCAGAACATGACACATATAAGCACCCCAGATTGTTATTTTAATAATAAATAACTACTATTATCTTGGTTTTATGATTTAGTCCATTACCATCAATTAGGGCTGGAAATCTGTATCTGTACTGATTTTATTTCTTGAGGTCAGCCCTCTGTCATTTGCCTACTGCCTCCTACTGCTCACCTGATACATGAATTAAATATAATGATTTTCCTTTTAGTAAGCGTACTCGGGTTTCTTTTAAATACATAGTCTCATGAACAAGTAATGAATTGAAAGTACACTTATGTCTTTCCACATTGAAATTGCCAGTAATTTACTTTTACATTATACTAATTTTTTTTTTTATCCTGAACCCAAGATGTCAATGTTATATTTTCACAGCAGGTTGAAGAAATCCATTATCTAGCATTGATTTCAATACATATTTATGAACATTTATTAAGTCTGCTCTGTGCTTGGCCCTGTTAGGTCCTTGAGATAGTGTCAGGAGGACATGATCTCTGCCCTCAGTGGACTTGAAGTGATATTATCCAGAAATATGAGAAATCGTGGGTGCCCTCTTGAAGCTTCAGTATTCACATATTTAAATTAGTCTTAAAGGCTGGCAAAAGCCATGTAATTTCCATTAAATGGTATAGTTTTAGGAGTCTTTAGAAGGCCTTTTTCTTCCCTCAATACCTTTTCTATTAGGTAACTAAGTCCCACTGAAGAAAATGGCCTAAACACGAGTCTGGTGCCACTGCAAACTCTTCTAACCTCAGGTGGCTTCTCAGTACTGCCTGGCTATCCTAAATGTTTTCCCTATTATCTCCCTCTGTGACCTCCTCCACTTACCTGAAACCTCTTACCTCCTTCCCTCACCTTTCTTTTTAGAAAATAACTTAGTTACCTACATTACAGAGAAAACAGAAATCTGAGAGTGGAATTCCCTCAACTTCCTGCCACTACTGGGACGTGTTTATTTAAATTGTAATCCACCCTTTCACCAATTGGATATCTCCCCCTTCCCTCCGCCCACATCCAATCCATCCACCACTTCCCAGGAGCCTGTCCTTGCTCCCTTCTCTTCTCTGTCTTCAACTGCACACTCTCTACTGGCTCTGTCTCATCAGCTTTAAAATATGCTCAAGACACTTTGGTCTTTAAAAAGTTTAGAAAACACAATCCCTTTTCAACCATATCTCTCAGAGACCCTTCTCTTCACAACAAAGTCACTTTAAAGAGTTGTCTGAGCTTGTTTTCTGCAACTTCTCACCCCCCCCCACTTTCATTCTACCAATGGCACCATGAAGGTCATCAGTGACTTCCTTTTTGTGAAATCCAATACATATTTATCACTTCTCATTTTATTCGATCTGCCCCCCCTCCTTACTTAACGATACTTGTCCTTCTGGAAATACTTTGACTCTTAAGTAATCTAATTTTGTTTCATATTTCAACATTCTGTCCTTATTTCTTAAGTTGATGCCTTGAAATGAACCATCTTAAGAGCTCTTTTTTCCAATTCCAGCTGTGATGAATTAATTCCATAAAGGTGGACATATCTTTATTCTTTCTCCTTTATTAGAGAAAAATGTGAATTTGGAGGGAGGAAGGGGGAGAGAAAGAGAGATTTCCTCAAGATTCCGGGGTCAAGTTTTGAGAGAAGTGGCTGCTCGTGGGGATTTGTGGTTACATAGCACTTACGGATGATTCTGGAAAAAGTAAAACCCTGAGTATTATATTAAATCAAAAGAGAGACACAGTGAGAGGGGATTTAAATAAGTTCACATGTGGGGCTTTGTAATAATAATTGTAGGTTCATGCCTGCCAGTTCTTACTGATTAGTCATAGATCAGAGGTTTCCATGGTAATTTTATACATAGCTCAGGCTCCCAATCTTCCTCCTCCAACCTTCACTATAGTTTACGTTAAATTAATCAAAGCCCAAAGAAGAATAATTAATCAATATTTCAATGCTGTAAATTCTGGTCCAAATCTGGGAAAACCACTGTAAAAATGGATAGCTTAGCCTATAATACTTGAATTTGTGTTTAATCAAGGAAATGGGAATCTAAATAATTTTGAAGTTTCCAAGCCCATAAGGCACAAGCTCAGTGTGTGTGTTAAAATTTTCATTTCCTTCTGGAAGAATGGAGAAAAAATGGTGATGTTAAGAGATGATAATATCTGGTCTACATTCAGCAGCATTTCTGTTTTGGATACCACAATCTTTGTCTGTTCTTAGCATCATCTCAAAAGGAAGAGAAAGTTAGAATAGCTCTTATTTGTATTTATATAAAACTATGTGAGTGAAAAATGACTAATATAAAATTAATAGTTATAAATTTTGAAAAATGTGGTAATGTGTATTGGAATGAAAAAACCTGGATGAATTTTTGCTTGGTGTCATATTCTCCTGAGTGCAGACATTTGTTTGGTTCTTTGCAAACACATGACTAGAGTCTTATATTTAAACCACTCAGTCATCATCGTGTTAGCCTGATATATTTTTAGGGACCTCCCCAGCTAGAATAGACTTGTATTATTAGCTCCTCCCATTTCTTCCAGAGTTTTGTAATTTAAGCTGGACGCTGGATGGGGAGAGATCACATCTTTCCTCTTCTGCCGTTGGAATAATGCTATCCTTCATTGGCTTGCTAAATGCTCCTTGCCTTATTTTCACCCCATTTGAGAGATGTTCTACCTTAGTTGGTATTCGATAATGTCACTGGGGTAAAAACTTCAAGCCTGGCTTCTGTGCTCTCTAATCTGCCTTTTTGCTTTTTCTAAATATAGTATATTGTTGCCTTAGTATAGAATTAAAAAAAAATCTTATTGGTGATAAATTTTTTGACCTTTTCTATCCCTAACAGACTGCTAGAATTTTGTCTCATTAGCAAAATTAAATGCAGAATATATTATTTATTAAATACTTTGTTTAAAAAGGAGTATTTTATTTTTATGAATCTTAGACCATAAACTATTAAAAACTTGTTTTCAAGAATGTTCGACCAAAAGACCAATTTTTAGGAGCAAGACACATCAGTTTATTATACTTTGCGGAGTTCTAATATAATACCATTGTGTGGTCTAAACAATTGTGTAATTATTTAGAAGTTATTTTCTTTTAAAGCAGTTTACTCTTCCAATTATATTAACATTACTCTGCAAAGAAAGTCGATTGATGTATTCAGTGTCAATTCACAGTGTCAGAAAAATTCTTCTATTAAATAATTCTACAATATATGCACATCCAACAGACTATGGACCTTAATATGCAGTAGAGTATAAAAGGTCAAAATGTTATGAATAAGATGTAAAATGATGATTAGACCCTTCAGAATTCTACATTCTCTTGAGTAAACTTAGCACTATATAGTTTAAAAGAAAATCAATCAATTATTCATGAATCCCTCAAAATTAGGAGAAAGTTATTAATTTCCTTTTTTCTCCTCCCTTCTTCCCTCTCTTTCTTTCCCCCTCTCTCTTCCTTCCATTCCTTTCTTCTTCCCTCTTTCTCTTGTCTTCCCTTCTCCCTCCCTTCCTTTCTTTTCTAACTCATGAGTTAAATACCATGTAACTAGTAACACATTTTAATTATTAAATATAAATATGTTCTTTCCTTCCTTTTTAATTTTTAAAAGAAAAAATTGAATATCTGGTTAATCAACTGATAGTAGCCATGGAAGATATTTTTATCAGAATTTTCCTGATTTTGGGGGGTTTGGTTATTGAATTATATTGTGCCTGGAAATAAATATTTACCCCCCAACACATTATTCTAATATTTAATGACCTGAGGTTCTTTTAAACTTTTTCCATATAGTTAAAAAAAAGTGAGTTTCGTTTTTCATAGTAACATATTTAAATTTCAAGAATGTTTATTATGGTATTATATATACACATACATAAAAAAATGATACCTATAAATATGATATGAAAATACATGAGTGCAGAGGTATGAACTTTCACAAATCAAACCCACCTTTATGATTAGAACCCAGCTCAAGAAATGGAATGTTACTAGCATCTTATAAGCCCATTCATCTTTATTCCAATCTCTATTCTCCCCATTCCGAGGGTTAGCCGCTATCTTGAATTCTAATAACATTGAGTAGTTTTGCCTGCTTTTGTATTATTGCATATAGATTGAATCATGTAGTAGTATGTACTCTTTTGGGGAGTGAGGAATGATCTGAGTCTTTCTCTAAAGAATATTTTTGTGAGGTTCATTTATGTTGTTCATATATGCAGTTTTAGATTATACATTCTCAATTTGTCTAGAATTCCATTGTGTGCATATACCACAATTTGTTGATCTGTTTTATTGTTGATTGGGTTTTGGATAGTTTCTAGTTTTGGCTATTACAAAATAGCACTGCTGTGAACATTCATGTATATGTCTCTTTTTGAACTTATAGATGCATTTCTTGTGAGGATGCACTCAGGAGTTATACACTATGCATATGTTCAGCAGTTGCCAAAGCAGTTGTAACAATTTGCACCCCCACCAGCAATGTCTGAGAGCTCCATTTGCACCATGGCTTTGTAATCACTTTATTACATCTTTCAAATTTATCCATTCTGTGGGTGTCTGGTTGAATGGATAAATTTTAAATTGTATTTTTTTTATCTGCATTTCCTTGATAACTAATGATGTTGAGCACATTTTCCTATGTTTATTAGTTATTTTGATATTTTCTTTTATCAAATGTATTTTTCAGTCTTTTGACTATTTTTCTATTTAGTTATCTTTCTTTGTCTTACTGTTTTTTTCTAATATAGTCTAGATACAATTTTTTGTGAGATACATGTATTACAAATAATTTTTCTCACAATTTTTATTCTCTTAATATTTTCTTGAGCAGTTTTAAACTTTGCTATAATTACATGATTCATTTTTACTCAAATATATTTAAAAACAAGTTCTTTGTAATATATATGAATTGCAAATAATTTATTTTACATTCTTTACTTTTCTAATGGTATCTTCTGATTAATGGAAATTCTTAATTTTACTACAATCAGTTTATCATTTTTGGCTGATAATTTGTATCATTTAAAGAAAGTTTTGATAATTCCATGGTCATAAATATGCTATCCTATGTTTTCTTTAAAAGATTTATTGCTTTATCTTTTACTTTTAGGTCTGCTATTTATCTGGAATTAATTTTTGGGTATGTTGTGAGGAATGGGATCACATTTTAATTTATTATTAAGTATTTATTTAAAATATCTATCAATAGTACAATTAAATATGAATCATTAAATTACTATTTAATTATTATAACTAAAGGAATACATGCTTATTGGAGAGAAAGGTAGAGAATAAATATTACTTATGATCTACTATCCAAGCATACCATAACTGACACTGTGGTGTGTGTCTTTCTACACACTTTTGTTATTAGCTACTAGTTTTATTACTTAGTGGTACTGTTGTAAAGGTTATTATTATTTTTATTCCTCTTAGTTATGTAAACTGTGGATAAGATGTCTAATTATTTCTCTTGGGACCTCATCCTCATCGCCCATGACAAAAAAAACAAAACAAACATCCTTATGATAATATGAGTTCCTTCTTATTTTAAGATTCATATGTTATAAGCTAACTTCTCAAGTAGACTTTTGAGTTTTCCTTCTTCTATGGCAAATTGTTCCATGAAGATCAATTAAACGCATTACCTTTAGTATAATTTGAGGGCCTGTAGAGTTGTTTTCTAACTCCTTCATTTTCACTTGCATCTTTATTAATTCCTTTATTCCACTTTTCTTTCATTCTTCCCAATATTTAAATTATTTGATAAATTATTTTTCATTTCTTTTTTTAAAAAATGATCTAAAAACTCAAGATTATAGATTTTTTCTGAAGTGCAATTGTATCTCTATCCCATGTATTCAGATGCATAGCTTTTTATTTTTGCTAATTTTCTAAAATAATTTTTCAACATGTTTGCATTTTCTATTTGACCCAAGTTGTTTTAAACTTTCTCTGAAAGAACCTTTAATTTTTCTGCTTTTGTTATGTTTTAAATTTTATTATACTGTGATCAGAAGGTGTTGTCTAAACTAGTTTTACTCTTTGGACTTTATGAATGTTACACAAAGACTTATACAAAAGGCATATTTTCAAGATACAACTATTTTATTAATTATATTATTTAGGTCTTTTATATTCTCATTTGTGTTTTTGCTCTTTTCCTGTCGTGAACTTATAGATGTGAATTTAAAACTCTCATTACAAATCTGTTCTTTCCTGTTTCTCTTTATAATATGCACAATTTCTGCTACACAGAGGTGGTTGCTATGCTATGCAGTTGTATATACATAACTGCCATATATTCATATCTTTATTTTTCATTTTACTCTATAAAATTTGCATTCTGTTCTGTTATTCTACATTTGTTTCAGTATTAGCTCTAAGTAAAATTCTTCTAAGTTCACCATCACTCATTTTGCCATCATTTACCCATTCCTTGGTTGGCAGCATTTTGACCTCCAGAAAAATGTTCTCTGAATTCTTATGTATAGCTTGAACTTGAAGGACAGCTTGGCTGGACACAATCCTTGGATCACATTTTTTTCTTTCATTTCTTTCTTTCTTTCATATATGTTAAAGACGTCATTCCACTGTCTATCTTTGTTGAATGTTGCTTTATTGAATTATAACTTTATATTTGTTCTGTTCATTCATTTGATTCTTTTTCTTTAGAGGCTATTCCAAATTATGTGTATGTTGATCTCGAATGCATATCTGTTCTATTTTGTCCCTTGTCTTTCCTTCTTTCCTTCCTTCCCTTCTTCCTTCCTTCCTTCCTTACTTTCTTCCTTCCTTCCTTTCCTTTCTTTTCTTCCTCAATTTACATTTTAATGAGGTCACTTTCCTTGTTTTTTTTCTGCATTCCTTGTTGTTTTATTCATATTTTTTATTCTTCCTCATGCTGTTTTCAATTTTGTTTTTATTTTGTTATGGTGCTTTTTCTCCTCTACTTCTTTCCTGAGTTCTGCTAGATCATATTTTACTTCTTCTTGTTTTCTTTATGTAACTTACAGTAGTTCTCATATTTCCAATTTGACATCTTACTTCAAAAGTAACCTCTTATTTTTTTAATCTTTCTCAAAATATTTGGTCAAAATTTTTATCTGCTCCATGGCAACATTCTTCTGGTGTTTTTTCTTTACCTATAGGTAAGTTTTGATGTTCTTTCCCACGTTTGTTTCTTACAGTATATTTGCATTTATTGTGTGTAACATAAAAAAAATTCAAACTCATCCTTAAATTAATCAGATTTTCCTGGATCAGTTATTTGTTGGGACTGAAAGGTGCAGAGTAGCCTTCTATCCCCTCTCTCTGCTGTCACAGAGACAGAACTGCCTACAGCTCTGGTTCCTCCTTGTTATTATTTGCACAGCCCATTTCTTCTGCTCCTCTGGAAAAACAGTCCAGGAGAACTTCTGCTAACACAAATGCTTACATACTCAATCTCTGATGTTCCATACAAAGACTGTATCTTTCACAAAACAGGGTGAGCACTCACCTTCAGAAAGGGTATTTTTTTTCCTGTGTTGCTTACGATCTATTTCTGCTAAGCCTTCTTGTTCCTTCCTGAATATTTTCTTTACTTCCTTCTCAGGCCTTTAACTCACTTGTTTATGGTAACTGTTACATGATCTGGGAGTTATCATTCCCTTTTTTTTTTCTTAAAGAAATTTCCAGGAGGAGGTGAACTATTCCAATGTATATAGTAATATTAATCTTTTATGTTGATTTTCTTGTCATACTTAAATAATATGAAATATTTCAGTCTTTAAAAATATCACAAATGCGTGTGAAGAAATTCCACAAGAATTGGGGAAGAACCACCCAAAAGTATTAGATGTAACAGTGCCTCTAATTCTACAGAGCTTGGAATAGAATCTGTTCCCACTAAGCAGACTGGAAAGCCTTTTGATGCAGGATCATTGGGTAAAGTACAAAGAATGGTCTTGCCTCAGTAGCATGGAATAATTATCCCTAGACTTAGCACTGCTTTACTTTCAGTTAATAAATCTTAAAAGCAAGACCAGGAAGGATCTACCTGTTTCTAAGCAACTTAACTGTACCCCAGAGTAAAGATCAAGAAGATGTATAAGAACACAAAAATACCTAGCATTCAAAAAGGCAAAATTCACAATGCATAACATCAATAAAAATTATCAGAGATTCAAAGAAGCAGGAAATATGACCAATACTAATGGGAAACAATCAATCAATCAAAACTGACCAAGAACTGACTTGTGTGTTAGAATGGACATTGACAGAATTATTATAATGCATTCCATAAGTTTAAAAAGTTAAGTAGAAGGAGACATGTAAGATGTAAATAAGACCCAAACTAAAGTTCTAGAGATAAAATTACAATATGTGAGATGAGGGCTATACTGAGTAGGATTAATGCAAATTAGATATGGCAGAAGAAAAAATCTGTGAATTTGAAAAGACAGCAATAAAAATTATCCAAAATGAAACACAGAATGGAAGAAAAAGAATTTAAAAAACAGTTTTAGACAGTTGTGGGACAACATCATGCAGCCTCATAAATGCATAATTGGAATTCTTGAAGGAGAGGGGAACAAAAATACATTAAAAAATAATGGCCCCAAATTTTGCAAATTTGATAAAAATAATAAACTCATAGTCCCCAAAAAACAGAAATATGAAAGAATTCACATCAAGGCTCTCCATGAAGAACAATGGCACAAAACTGATGAAGAGAAAATCTTAAAAACAGTCATGACAAAAGATACCCTATGTACAGAGGGCAATGATGACAGATTTTTTGTTAGGAAAAAATTCAAGCAAGAAGAGGGTAGATCAAAATTTTTAAAGTACTAAAAGAAAAAAATACATAGAATTCTAGACCAGAATAAAAAGTTTTCAAAGATAAAGGTCAAATAAAGACTTTTTAAAACATACAAAAGTTGAAAGAATGCATCATCAGCATACTTATATTTTAAGAAATGTTAAAGGAACTTTTGTAAGCAGAGGAAAGTGATGTAATATGGAAATAATTATTTAAATAAAATTAACAATGTAATATGGGATTTATAACAATGCAAAAGTTAAATGTATGATGAAAACAGCACAAAGGTTGGGAAGGAGGAAATGGAATTAGCACACTATCACTTGAAGGTAGACAGAGATAAGTTATAGATGTATACTATAACAAAGAAAATTAAATGGAATGTTAAAACCCATTCAGTTAATTCAAAAGAAGGCAGAAAAAGGAAAAAAGAAAGAAATAGAACAAACAGGACAAATAGAAACCCAATAGCAGGATGATAGACTTCAACGTAAATATATTATTATATTAAATATAAATGGTATAGATATCCTAACTAAAACACAGAGATGACAAGATTGGTTGGCAATTTGCCTAATATTCCTTGGTTGTATAAATTTCAATATTAGTATTTATTTATCTGATGAATAATTTATTTCTATTCAATGAGTACAGGGCTTTTGGTGCTGGGGATATCGCCTCAAACAGGCTATCTATAGTTCCTCCTCATATGTCCCTTACAATGGTGTTGAATGCAGACAAGTAAATAGACAATTAGAACAGTGTAGTAAGCGCTTGGGCAGAGAAGTTTGAATCTTCTCTGCATACCTGGAAACAATGCTCTAAGAATTTTTAACACGATGATCACTGTTTGTGCAATTTTAATCACAATGATGGATAATTTCCCACATCTGCTATGATATATAAAGAGTTTCCACTGAACAACCAGCCATTTGTAATTTAGCATAAAGTAGCATCTATGAGGTCTCTTGCCAAATCCACTTCTGTGCATTTATCAATTCCCAATTTTCTCCTCCTATTGGATCAATGGGTCTCAATTTGGGCCAATTTTGCTCCCAGGGGACATCTGACAATATTTGGAAATGTTTTGGGTTGTCACAACAGAGTGGGGTACTATTGGCATTGAGTTAGTAGAGATGCTGCTAAACATTCTACGATGCACAGGGCAGCCCCCCCCCTCACCCCCCAGAACAAAGAATCACCTACTCCAAAATCAATAGTGTCTTGTTTGAGAAACCCTGAACTTGGGTGACCAATTAATCCCAGTTTGCTCAGGACTTCCCAACTTTTAGCACTGAAAGTCTAACATCTCAGGAAACTCTCCAGTGTCAGGTAAATGGTGAAGATTGATCATCATACCTTCTACCTACTAATATTAGAAAAGCAGTCAGTATTCAACTAGTTGTTTCTTTTGGTATGAACATTCAGCCCCCAATTGTAATATAATAAAAATTGTAATCAACATGAATGAATTGAGCACATATTTCGTCCAGTATCATGCCAAGTATATTATCTGTATTATTTCTTTTAATCATCTTAACAATTGTATGAGATTACTATTATTACCTCCATTTTACAATTGAAAAAAAGTAGGCTTATAGAGTTTAGGTAAATTGTTGAATGTTGCAAGGCTGATTACGGTAGAATTAAGATTGCAAAACAAGGTCTATCTTGGATATAGTGAATATAGTGAGTATATACCCGCTTTGCAAGGTTCAAAATATTTACACTGTGCCAATCTCATAGTGTAGCTTGTATTTATAATGATGGTTGTTGGAATTACAATTACAATTACAATTACAACAATTTGTGGAAATTCAGCTTGGTTACTTAGATACTGTATGAAAATGTAACATTTATCTTCTATTAAATGAGGGAAATACTGCTCTTTAATGAACACTGTAAAAATTCCAATAGCATACATAGAAGACACAACCCATACATTTTCTCATTTAAAAAAAGGAAAAGTATCCATTATTTTTAAAACAATGTTTATGAATAGAGCAGGTTGAAAATCAAATGCTCCATTACAAATACTACTTTGAGTGACAAACATTCACTGATGGAAATGAAATATCTATTTTGCTTGCAGCCAGCAGTCAGATAACCAATTAAACAGGTGTAGTTTATTTTCTGTTATTTGTATAAAGGAAGGCATGGCTCCTAATGTAAAGATGCATTCAGAGCTGCAGTGTAATTAAAATGACTCTAAATTATAATGTACTGTTGATAACTGCTAAATAGACAGGTGTGGGTAAAGTCTGCTTTTGTTTTGTTTAGAGTAACAGTATGCTTAACTTAGAAAAATACCACTAGAAGTCTGTAATTCTGTGATGAATGAAATGACACTTGTAAGGAAGGGGTACAAAAGAAAGGGATTGATTGTAAAAGAATTACCATCACCAGGCAGGGTAATTTTCTTGAGCAAAGTAAGATTACACTCTCCTTCCTTGAATAAGATTGTTCCACATTTGTGGTGAACGACAGATGGACCAAGTGTATAATATAAAAAAGGCATGCCAAGAAATGTCAATTCAAAGCAAACAAATTTCATTGTTGAGAACTCTAAGGAGAAAGAATAGCTAGGAACTAAGTTGAGAGTGTATTCCTTTGTGTTTGTGAAGATTTACCCATATATTCCTTTACTTTTTTTCTTATTCTTTCTGTCTTTTGGTTGGATTTCAAGACAATCTGACTGTGTCTCCTTTTGTTTTTCTACTTGTTATAGAGAGAAGCAATTATGGAACCTGCAAATCAAACAGGCAGGTTTGGGAAATGAGAAAGTTCTGAAATGAAGCTTTCTGAAGTTCTGAAGCTTTCTGCTGCCACTGATATGCATCCAATAGACACCAGGTGACATAATTGGATTCAGAGCTACAACAATTGTTTAGGAAGATAGTTGTGGATATAGTTGTGGGGGATCATTAGGATATTGTTAATGAAGAGAATATTATCAGTTACAAAAAATAAAACAGAAAGTCTCAAAAATAATGACCCACAGGTAGGGGCAGTACTAGATTTGTGGACTTGACAGTTATATAATTTTTGGAGCCCTTTATATACCCATTAAGTAGAAACAATGAATAAGCTACTGGGACTTTGGGGATGGGAATTCTTTTCTTCCGAAATTCCTTTAGACAATTTCCAGAAATTCTCACCCAGAAGTATTTGCTGATTGCAACTTCAACTAACCCTCTGCACTCACATCACTCTAAACAACTCCTAGGACACGCAGGGGCCCTTGGAAGTGAGGCCTGGCCATTAAGCTTCATTAGTAGCATCCTCTGCCTACAAGAACTTCCCGCTGTAGCTTATTTTATCTTGTTTGAGAAGCCTACAATTACCGTGGAACATAACAGAAACTTTCCATCTGATGCTTGTCATTTCATTATAAGAACTAAAAACCTCACACACCTATCTCCTATTTAGACCTCGGCCTCGCATCTTCTATCAGTCCTGGGTTTTACAGGTACCGGGATGGTGTCCAGCTGGGCCTCGGACTACCCACCACGTTGCACGCCCACAGCGGTAGTCAGCCGGGACCGCATTCCCGCTGATTGGCCGGGCCCTGCCCCTGGGGGCGGGCTCTCCCGGGCGCTGGCCTGGCCGCGGGTGGCTATATTGGCACCGTTCCTGCTGGGTCGAGTGGTTGCCTCGCGCGGAGCTGGACCTGAGGCGAGTGCTTCTGAGAGCGGTGCTGGCGCAGGAAGCGGAGCGAGGCTGCGGAGAGCGAGCAGGGGGCTGCGGGGCTGCAGTGCGATGAAGCAGCGGCTCAGGGAGCGGAGGCTGGTGGTGTGGCGAGACCCGCCGGCTTGGGGCCGGGGCTGCTGCTCCGGAGGCTGCTGAGACGCCGCGGCGGCCAGGGCGGAGAGCGGCGGGCGAAAGGGAGGAGAGGCAGTGGAGCTCGGGGGAAGCCGGTTGGCTCGATTTGGCCTCCCGGGTTGGGATCTCCCGGGTGGAAACATGCGGGTGGCCAAGTGGCTGACGGGGCTGCTGTACCAGCTCTCGCTCTTCATCACCAGATCTTGGGAAGTTCAGTTCCACCCCAAACAAGGTAAGCTCACCGCGCGGCCCCTTACGCAGAGAGATGGGGGCTTGGGGCCCGAGTGGGACAGGAGGACGGGGGTGGGGTGAGAGGCTCAGCCGGTTGGGGGAGTCTGGCCCTGCAGGGGCTCCCGGATTAGTCAGTCCCCAGCATCCCAAGAGGTTGCGCCTGCGTCTGGTTTCGAGGAATCGCGCGCGGGGGACCTGACTCCCTCTAGGGACCACGCGGCGGGGGCGCGTGGGGCAGGGTGGCGCGTGCACCCGGAGGGCAGGAGTTGGCACCTGGGAAGCGTAGAGGAATGGGGGCGGGGGAAGGAGGTGGGCTGCTCAGGGCCACGAGTGCCAGGGTCTTTCCCTGGGGAGGGTGGTGCAAGTCGGGGGTGTGGGAAAGCAGAGCATGCAAACTCACAGAGCGCACGTGTGTGTGTGTGTGTGTGTGTGTGTGTTCGCGCGCGCGCGATCGCCAGCCTGTGTGCATTCGTCGCGTCCCGGAGAGTGTCGGACCTGGGACCTCGAACCTTTGGGTGGACGTTTGGTTGGGGAGTTGGAAATCTGTGTGGGGGACGGTAGGAGATCAATGGCCATATCGCTGTGGTTGCAGAAGCTCTGGTGAGGACACTGGCCTCCTACGAAGTGGTGACCCCCGCGCGGGTCAATGAGTTCGGTGAAGTGTTCCCTCAGAGCCACCACTTCAGCCGGAGGAAGCGCAGCTCCGAGACTTTGGAGCCCACGCCGTTCAGGACCCATTACCGAATCAGCGCCTACGGGCAGCTCTTCCAGCTGAACCTGACTGCTGACGCGGCCTTCCTGGCCGCCGGCTACACCGAGGTGCACTTGGGAGCCCCGGCGCCCCGGGCGGAGGAAGGCAGTGCGGCGCCCCCAGACCTGCGCCACTGTTTCTACCGTGGCCAGGTCAATGCTCGGGAGGATCACACAGCTGTCTTCAGCCTATGTGGAGGCCTGGTAAGCGCCCTTGGGTCCTTTGGCATTATTTTGGAATACTGTCGAGAGCTGCTTTCAGGCAGAGTGCAATGGGCTTTTCCGACTTGGTGGTTGGTGACCCAAGATATGAGAGTGGGCCACAAAAGGGATTAACACCTAAATGAACCCTAGCTAGAGGCCACTCCTTCCTGCAGTGAGTGGGGTTGGGAGGAACACCATGTCTACCTGCTGGGCAAAATTGACTCTTCCGCATAAAGCAGAAGAGAGACAAAGTGTCAGAAGCTGTGACTGAGTCAAGGAGTGGCTCTATGAGGTCTCTACTAGTGAAGTGTCATTTCACTCAGACACATGTATATGGCCGTCTATTGAGGCAGAATCCCTTGCATTTACTTAAATTTGTTCCTAGAATTCAGGAAAGAAAAGAATGAATATACATATAAGAAAGGTTTAAAAAGGAAGAGTTGCTTTTTGACAGTATGGGGATGACCACTAATCTGAAGTAGAGAATAAGGAAGAGGTTATATCTGCTTGTTTAAAATTCAATGTTTCAAAATGTAGAGTATCTACAAAAGCCTGGTGCCAGCAAATGATCATTAGAGTAGCAAGAGTAAAAGATGGAGACTTTGTAAAAACCTCATTGTGGAGAGAGGAAATGAAATAAAATACTGAGTTCAATGTGTTTCATTTGTTTCTCTCCCTCTAAAACAGGTCCTAAATATTTTTGGCATTTACTTCAGCAGTCTGGGCAAACCTAGGACCTCTTTTTTAAACTCTAAAATAATAACTTGTGTTCTTTTACACATTTAAAATGATCGAATTGGCTTCCCTTTCAATACTAGCAGTAATAAAAAATGTTACAGCTATTTGTGGTGTGATGACATATACTTCTTTAATACTGCATTTCATATCTATTGGGAGGGATCTTTATACTATTATACTTTTCTGGTGGTGATGGGTATAAGTGATCCAGATAGCCACATCAACTCTAATGTGATATAAAAGTGACATTTTATTGGTAACAAAGTCAGTGTCTGTGGTTTTACCTAAAGTCATAATTGAAGGAAATCTTAAGTATGAGAGGTTAGTGAAAATGAAGACGTAACACTTTCCCATCCAAGTTCATGGAACCCCAGGTAGGTAACACTTGTTAAAACAGATATGAGCACACTTCATTAACTGCTCCAATACATGTTCAAGAAGAAACTACAAGTAGGATTTTGATTATAGGATTCTAGTGTTCTTCCCAAGTAGTTTAGCTTTTTTTTTTTTTATTGGAACAAATTTTAAAAAAGAATAGTTTCGGAACATTAACACTATTCTTCGATTTAACAATTGATAACAGTTCTCACCAGGCCAAATATAATACTTCCTCTTAGGTTTATTGATGTAAGATATCTTCCTGGGTGTGAGTATTGGTCATTACTAAATAAATTTGGAAAGTCTCTTCGGTCTTTGTCATACTGTTATCTTGAGCTATATTTGCATGGAATGCCTTAAACAATTGTTCTTTTCTGCTTGGGTAAATGTAAAATGCTTGAAGTATCAGAATGGCAGAAACACTTTAATATTTACATGGCCACCTATCCATCAAAGGGAAGAAAAATACTCTTTTCTATAACCTTTCAAAATGTTTATCTGGAAAACTCTATATTTGCTACCACAAATTTGTCATGGTTAGTATGTTTTCTTGATTTAGTATTTTATGGCAAGGAAGAAACTTTCCAGATGGGAAGCATTATTAGGAGTGATGTTTCTGCTCATGATGATGCATGATGTTGGCATAGTTCAAATTATTCAGTATTCTCTTTTGAAATCAAAAAACAGTTGGAAATGTTTAAATCTAAACAGGAGTTCATCCTCTCCTGTCACTGTCAATTCGGATATTGTGGCCTAAGTTACTATGCATTATTAATCTGATTTATGTATACACTTTGATTTTGGACTTATTGATAGAGTTTAACATTTTGAAAACTTTTCATACCTATGTGACTCAGTTTTATTTTATTTGTATTTCTAAGACTATGTCGAGGACATTAGTCATAGCAGAGATAGAAAATTTGCAGCAATACAGCAAATAATTAGAGGTACCATGATCTAAAAATCTTCTTAGTAGTGTGATCATGACCAATTATAAGTCTCAATTACTAATGAGATTAGTCATATTTCTTTGATCTTTCTCATTTTTGATATTAGCACTAAAACATACATACATATATACTTGATTGTGTATTTCTACTCTAATTCTGTCAGTAACTTTCTTTAGAATAATAGTTTCATCAAATAGTAAATTTCTGGTAGGTTTTGGAATCCATTTGTCATATCAGATTCCTTTTTATAAGTCTCAGATTAGACTTTAGATCCAGATAAAATTGTGGTACCCACAACCTGGCCCAGCCAAGTCGTTTGCAGATAAATCTTGATACAGTGCCCTGGAAGTCAATAATACTAACCTCCTGGCCCTGCTCTTGCTTGCTTCTTGATTTATCTATGGGACTTTGTGTCTGCAACTGTGACGATCTAGCTTTGACTTCTGTCAGTCCATTAAACCCTAAGGTTGATGTTTACTGAAGGATTCTTAGAGTTAGTCTTATAAACTTAGAGAAGATCTTTTTTTTTCTAGTTGCTCTTTGTTTTAGTTTTGCTTTCGATCATGAATGGATGTTATACTTAATCAAATGCTTTTCCTGAATATATTGAAATGAGTAACTTACTAATTTTCTCTGCTAATGTGTGTTATACATTGCTCATTGATGAAATTCGACCTCATACAGGACCATAATGTGTTCTGAGATCTTTGTATTGTTTGGGAGGAAGATGAGAAAACCATATTGTCCTCCAGTTCTTCTAGTTTCTCATGTCCTTTGTGCCTTAGTCTCTTTGCATCTTTCTGGCATTATCAGCCAAATTTTGGGCCTGAGAGCTTGTGGCCTGCCTTCTTTGCTTAGTAGGAGCTCACTGACTCATCCCCTCCTGGGCTCTCACTGGTGATGCATATCCCTCTGAGTTCTGGCTGTAACGCTTATTTGATTTCTTGTCTGGTTGATGCATTTACTGAGCAGACCTCAGACATAAGAGCTACTTTGCTCCTGCTGCAGCACCCTCCTATGTAGGCTGGTTTGGAGATGCTATAGATAATCTAGATTCTTCTAAGGGTCTGAAACTGTCCATAGCATTTGAAATTCAAGGGGAACTTGGTTCCTCCCTTTGCCAAACTCCACCACACTTCTAATTTTGGTGTGTCTGTGATGGGGACTCTTTCAGAGCTTCCCTCTTCTGATCTGACATAAAATGCTAAAGCACCTCTTGTCAGTCCCCTTAACCTATCTAACATACTTTCCATCTCTAGGATCTTAACCCCCAGTGGAAAAATTTGCACATATGCATCTTTCAAACTGTTCCCTTTGCCTCTATCACCTTTTTCTTCCTGGAATCCACTGAGTTCCCCTTTCAGATCTGATTTAGTCAACCTGTTCCCCTTCCAACTTTCCATTTGAGGTAGCATCTACCATGCCTTTCTCTGGTGGCTGCTGAGTAATATGACTTTTAGAGGAAAATAATGAAAACCAAATTACTTTCAAAATATCCCCTTACATACAATTACTTAAGAAAACTAACTCTCCAATGTACATATAGATTTTATTTAGTTGATAATATTGCTTTAACCTCAAACATGTGAACTAATATCCTTTTAATTTCTATGTGGTTAATTTTTTTTCCAGTTTTAGAGGTCTTGGTATTTACATGTTTTTCATTAAATCACTGAACCATGACTATTGTTTAGTTTTTTAAAGTACTTTGGCCCAAGATCCAGAAGGGGCTAAGAGTCTGCTAGAAATTGTGTATAATCTTTACTTTTCTAAAACCTACACTTCTTCTTATGAGTATAAACAACACACAATTCAAACATTTCTGAATAGAAATTTGTACACTTCTAAAAATCTATAGTAGATATGAAAATGGAGCTGAATCATAAAATTACCTATAATGTAATGGCTAAAGAGATTGTTTTTAGTCCATTGATATACACCAATATAGAATGTGTAGTATTCAGGTCTTAATATCCCTGTATTCAACTATCAACTTCATTTTTGTGGTCTTATTCTCATAATGTTGATAACACTCTTGCCAAAGTAGAGGTCAGTAATGAGTTGGAGTATTTTTGGTGTATACTTGTCAGAACAGCATGTATTCATTCCCCACAACCACTGTTCTCACCCTCTTCTCCTATTACCTAGTGGGTTCCATTCTCTCAAAGTCCCTTAGGGACTAACGTGACCACCTAGACAGTTAACTTCACTAGTTCTTGGTGGGATTTAAAGCAATGCAGTCTGTTTGGTTGAAAGTTTCCAGATGTCATAAAACCAGACGCTGTATCTGGCATATACAGTATTCTCATGGAGTAGCTAGCAGTGGCTGTGTGTACTTTTTTGAAGTTTCTCATATGAAACATTCTACAGCATGTCAGGCATTAATGCTCTCTGACGACTGATTGAGTTGCTCTAGTAACTTCTTGCTCAGACAAGAAATAATTGGGAACTATCAGTATTGTCTTGACTGCTTTTGTCTATTCTGGGAAAACTTTAACTATTCGTCCAGGACTAATATAGCCCCAGATCATTACACATACCATTCTGTATTAATATTTTTTTGTTGGAAAAATTCATAGGGACTTCCTTTAGTTATTCATATACTCAAACAACATAAGAGAATTTCTTATCCCTTTACTTTTAGTATTCTAGTGTTAGTGTAGGGTCTTCCAAGAAGCAGAAGGCAAGATGGGATTAAATGTGCAAGGATTTTATTTTGAGGAAGTACCTGTGTTAGAGAAAATAGAGCCATGAAGTCTGAAACAAAAGATGAGAATATTGGGTTAGAAACATCCTAGGCTGCGGGGCAGTCTAAGGCTCAACAAAGCATGCCTTGAGCCACATTTGGTTGGGAGAAGAGTCTCATACCTCTTAAGAATGAGTTTACTCTTAGCATCTTTCCACACTAACACGTGGGAGATATGGCTTGCAGCACAAACAGTATGATGGCTTTCAAAACCCAGCAGCTGAGGCCCTTGGAGTATTATGCCTAGCATTCTCAGGGCCAACATAATCACTTAAGATAGTTGAGGAATACAAAACGTGCAGTGTGAACTCTGAGGAAGGACCAATTAAGAATATTATGAAAACTGTATTGGAAAAGACTTCTCAACTGGACTTCAAGGGATGAATGAACATGTGGGTAGAATAAGTGCTTCTTGTGGGTCTGTGTACCTGAAAAGTAGGGTGGATTGGCGAGGCTGAAAGGTAATGTTGAAATCAGATTGTTAAGGCCTGGAATGCATTGGGAAGGATGAGGGCTTGAGCGGCAGATGATGGGTTCATTGTGGTGGGAGTGGGTCTTCCCTTTTGTAACATTGTGTAGGGTACAAGGAGGACAGTGAATCACTGACAGGACCATTGTTGCAGTCCCCTGTGGGTAAGGAAGAGAGCACTTGAAGTATGTGGTTTAAGTGAAGAGTGGATGCCTATGGAGGGTACACTATTGTAGACCACTGAGAGGAGACAATAAAGAGGAAATGTGTTGCCAATACCTCACCTGGAAAGAGAGACTGCTCTCTCAAGTCCTTGCCCATGAGGATCAAGAAAATAAGGCCAAGACTCATCTACCCAAGATCTATTTATAGCCAAATGACTTGGCTAGTGTCCCAGCAACAAGAACAAGGACTAAATTCTATGATATTTCTACTTCTAGGCATTGAGATATTTTTAAGTCATAAGAACTCAAAGAGGGGACTGTCAAAGAAATGGCCAAATTCTTATGGAATCTAGGTAGCTGTAGTTATTCTCGGGAGAGCCTCTCTCAACCTCTTACCAAAATATCTGTGAATATGTAAAACCTAATGTCATAACTAGAAATATAAATCATTAAGAATTTGTAGGTATATAATGGAAACATGTTCGTGATATATTATCAAATAAGTCAATATTACTTGAAAAGATAATCATAGATATATTTATAGGGACACAATGCCATACACCTGCCAGACCATCTGTCATATTAATAGGATATATTTTATTAGTCTATCTTTTAATTTACAGTTATTTTGACATGTGGTACTCTTCAATTTAAACATTTTTTATTTGTTATTGTCTCCCTCTATTTTTCCTTAAAGGTTACAATAAATGTAATGTTTTTCTAGGTCTTTAATATGGCTAGAATTTTATTTGGTTTACCTGTATGGTGAGAATCCAATATTTTGTTTTCCCTTATAAGTGATTCTTGGCATTCACAGATTTAATATAAATGCCTTTGGCAACTGTCACAGGAAGCTTGAAGCAATCATCAAAACCTGATTTGCTGTCAGATGTCAATTAGGTTTTTGTGGGATTGCAGGTCCAAGATATGAAGCAACTTGTCTAGGTTTCATGAGTGCGAATACAAGACTCATACTTAGGTTCTCATTACAAATAACATCAAACTGTTTCTCATTATATGACATGATTAAAGACTGAAAACTTAAATATTTCAGTTGTCTTGGTAGTAATGATCAGTGATGCAACCTGTAAGTGAAGATCCAATTTAATTAATAAAAGTAATTTGTTACTAAAATAATTTCTCAGTATAGACTATAATCACCTTGATCAATAGTACTTTATTTTTTAATATTCTCTAGTTACCTAATGTAATAACTAAATGATTTGAGAAGAGAATCCAATATTTTGTACTTATGTTTACCCTTCAATGAAATCTGAGAGTACATTATTGGTTGTTGCTATAGTACATGTGTTTGCCATGTATTTGGAAAAAAAATATATGGATGAATGCCACAATACTGAAATAAGAACATTTTGGAAAAACAGTTGCATAAAAATCCTCTAAACATTTAAAAATTTTGGCCTATAAGAGTAAATTGAAACCAGTTTTACAATCACTTACTACTTTTCAAAACAGCTTGGCAAATAGAACATCATTGCTCCAAGTAATTGGGAAACCATTGCCCAAGTGAAAACTCGTTTTGTTGCTTTTAATAGTCACCAAAAGAAACTGGAATTTGATTGGTATTTCTCATGCATCAAATTGCAGTGCCCATCTGCAGATAGGGAGGTTGCTAAAAATATGGCGTGATCTAAATATAATTCTATGAACTACCTGTTTTGTTAAGTCTTCCAATTCCTTACCAGGTTCTTTCCCAACTTAAAAAATTAAGTGCTTCCTTGGGAGCCTTTAAGCAAAGCTCTAAAGTTTTTATTCTTTGAACAGAAAGTCTTCTCCAGTAGAGTGAATTACAGAAAAATTGGTAGAAGTAAAATACTTTCAACTCCTTCAATAAAAAATACAGGGAAATCAGTTCGAGGACTAATTATTTGCCATTTACTCTTGAACTTAGTATTTTAAAACAAAAGTTTTGTCGAAGAAAAGGATTTTGAGTTATAAAGGCAACATTCTTAGCAGGCTAGGGTGTTCTAGCACAGTTCACAAAGAGAAGCTGAGGGACTCTGGATAGAACTATATTTACTTCTCACATGGAAATACAGGTTGGACCCATGTGCAATTTTATTGGAACATTATGCTAGAAGTATCACATAGTCAGATTGTGATTTAAAGGGGTACAACAAAAATTTCCAAGGTATAAATAGCTTCAATATTCTTGGGAAAATTGTGACATTATTCAAAGTAGTTTTATAGGTGCATTTAGATAGGTAACAAGCTGCCTCATGTCAATTTATTTATATCTTTTACCAAGAGGCTATCACATTACCCATCTTCTGCATGCGTTTTAAGGAAGTCAGCAAAATAGTCATGGGGATGTAAAGTACAGCAAAAGGAATATAGTCAGTAATATTGTAATAACTAGGTATAGCACCAGGCAGGTACTAGGCTAATTGGGGGGATCACTTTGTAAATTATAAAAGTGTCTAACCACTGTGCTTTACATCTGAAACTAACATAAAATGACTATCAAGCCTAATTGAAAAATAAAAGAAAGCAATTTTCTATAGGTTCATTCACTGGGATTTCAAAAACGGTATCTTTGTAATTTATAGCTATAGCTAAAATTATCTTTCTGGGAAGATAAAGCTGGGGTTTTGGTATGTATTGGAAAGAAGTGATTGTAGATATATTTAGAAAACAGGCACCGGTAGAATTAAATGTGCTAGAGTGTGTATAGGCCCCTGGAAAAGTATGCAGTCAATTGATGAATTCTGAATATGTGTATAGCTTTTTATTTTAAGACTATAATTTCAGTATATGTGATGGAACTTCATTAATTTTTAAGCCTTTAAAAGATGTCTAATCCTAACATATCCCATTGTCTAACCAAGAGTGCCTGAACATTTTACTTTTCAACATTAAAATAAAATAAAATTATGTAACTATCTCAGACAAGTTCCCAAACTACCATAACTTAAGAATATTAGGGGGAAAAAATGATTACTAAATAATATATGGGGGGAAAACCAGGTGTTCTACCATATTTGTTACAAAAATGGTCATTTCTGCGGATATGTTGAGTGCCTGCTGTTTCAGGCAATGTTCTAGGTTTTGGAACTAAAAATAGGCTGTTACCTTTTGAAGAGAAATTGATCTAGTAATAATTATAAACGCAAAGAGAAATTTATGATTACAATTGCCACAATAATTTAAATGACTGATTATTCAGTGAAAAAATGACCTAAAATGTGTTTATTATTTACAATAAATTTTAGAACAATGATTTCAAAGTCATCCCTAAATTTAATATATTTATAATTAAATATATAATTAAGTGTATTTATAATTAAAAAATGGAAATGAAACCTCATTCACCGAAACGATTTTTCATAGTATCTATAATTCAGTAATTCATAGTCATTTGTGAATTGGTTCTTCACAGAAATTTGCTTTTCTAAGTGGAAAATTGCAAGGTTTTAAGTGTAGATAAATGTATATCTATATATTCTGAAGCACGATGGGTGCTTTTTTAAAAAATTAAGTTTATTGGGGTAACATTGGTTAACAATTACATAATTTTCAGGGCTTAAGAAAACTGGACTTTGGGTGGTAAACACACAATAGAATATACAGATGTCAAATTATAATGTACACCTGAAAACGATGAGTGTTTTGATGTCAACCATAATGAGTGCCACTGGCCCCTGCCTGTCCAGCTGCTTCTGCATATTCCCTTGCTGGCAAAGCTTCAGCCTCACTGTTCTAACACTTGAACCTGCCAAGCTTTTCCTGTTATTGGGCTTTTTAGTCACTGCTTCTATTTAGAATGTTCTCCGTGGCTACATCTTCATCATTCTAACTTCAGCCTAGAGTGCCTCCCCACTCCACCCTCTACCATTGCCTCTGCCTTATTTTCTTCATTGCACCTATTACCACCTGGCCAATTATATTTTTATTTATTGTCTGTCTTTATAAATATAAATTCTTTGAAGGCAGAGATTTTGTCATGTTTACCTGTGTATCTGGTTTCTAGAACTATGCCAGGCACATAGTGTGAGTGCTCATTAAATATTCGTTAACTATTTTGCAGCATTTATAAATATTAGTATGTGATATCCAGTACAATGTAACAGATTAACACATGAATTGTGTAGCAAGACTATCTGGGTTCACATCTTGGTCTTGTCACTTACTAGATATGAGTTGTACAAGTTAACCTCTACTTCTCATTTGTCTCATCTGTAAGTGGGGATAATAGAACTTAAAGAGTTATTGTTAGGTTGAAATGATTTAGAAATATATACAAATGATGTTTGCTATACCAATTGGAGTTAGCTGTCAATATTATTATAAATGCCTACCCCGATGATTTAGCCTTTCTGGACTAGAGAAAAGGATCAGTCAACAAACACTATTTGAGAGCTTCCTTTCACTTTCTTGACTACCAACAGATGCAAACCCTTCTTAGTTCATACCTTGATGTCGAAACTAAAACATCCCCCTTGCTGATTTTCTCTTAGCTGCACAATGATGTTATTTAATCTTCCAAAGTTATTGCTCTAACTGCCCTCTCTCCTCTCACTTCTCCTCAAAACCTTTAATTATTCACCAATGGAGCCCTTTTCAGAATGTTTTAAAGTGCCTAAGATAATATACAAGATAAATTATAATGAAATACAGTTATCAAATTATTAAAATAGTTACACAAATTTTTACTTATTAGCACATCAAATAGGATCTAATGGCAGATCTGATAACTATCTTAATATTGAGCATAAACAATATTTTGATATCTCAAACATCTTCATGTGATAACATCTACTTTCCATTGACAGTGTCACTGATTTGTTGCCTACATTCACAGCTAAAGAAAATGCTTAATTTCAGATAAAGGTTAATGATAAGGATGTAACTTTTTTCACCCAAGTTTATGAACTCTCTTGATTAACACATCCCTGAATGCAAGAATCTCCATATTCTAGCTCCAGTCTGTGTTTCCAAATTTATGCTGTATATCTGTTTAACATAAGCTGAGTTTATAAAGAGTAGGAAATAACAGCTTTCATGGTTTACCTAATATTTACTATGTACCGTGCCTGGTATGTGCTAGGTACTATATTAAGCAATGGAAATTCAGGGGGAGGTCTCTGCCTATATGAAGCCCCCTGTCTAATGAGGGAGATTAATTATAAATAGTAAATAAATATATAAACACAACAATAAATGCTCTGAAGAAATCAATATAAAGAAGTAATGTATTTTCAGGAGTAAGCATAGGGATGTGGTTGCTTAGATAGCTGGCCAAGGAAAACCTTTGAGTAGTAGCTATTTAAGCTGAGACTTGAAGGATGAGATGGAACCAGCCAGAAGGACAGGGATGAGGCAGGATATGAGGTGAAATGTGGGAGCTGGAATATTTTAGGCAGAGGAAACAGCATATATGAAATACCTGAAGTAAGAAGGATGCTATACCTAGTCCTTCCTGAATCTACTTACTTTCTTCCACCTCCACTTGTACTATTTCTAATAAATCCTCCTTGAGTTTCTTTAGTAGCAACCAGGCAAATAGAAATAGTTTTTTTTTTCATAAGTCACACAAGTGGTAGTGAATTGTACATCCTGTTTTTCAGTTTTATATTTTGCTTCAGTGATTGTATCAGTGATCTTTCCATATCGCTACATAGAATGAATATTCTTTTTTTTCTATAACCACGAGATATTCCAGTGTGTGGCTATACCATAGTTTACGAAAATAGATCCTATCAGTGGTCTTTTTAATGAGTTCTAATATTTTGCTATTAAAAACAATGCTATAGTTAATGAATCTGTAAATGTTGTTTCATGTATGTGCAAATGCATGGTGCCTGTAGGATGAATTCTCAGAAGGGCAATCACTATGTCAAAGAGCAAATACATTTATAGCTATAATAGATATTGTCAAGTAGCTTTGCATTGTGATTGTACCAATTTACATTTTCAACAGCGATGTATGAGAGGGCTGGTTTTTCCAGACACACTTGAAGTGTATGCTATTATAAAACTTAGATTTTTCAAGTATATGCAAAATGGTTTCTCAGTTTAGTATTTCTGTTCTTCCTAAGTGAAGGTTAACATTTTTTATGGGTTTTGAGTAATGATTAAAATGACCTGTCTTACTCCAAAGTTATAAAAGAGTTCTCTCATGTTATCTTCCAGTGCTGTTATGGTTTTATTTTAAAAGTTTAAATCATTGATGCGTTGGAACTTATTCTGTGGGATGTATCCAAATTATTTTTTCCAGATGTCTGCCCACTTGTTACAATGCTATTAATTGAACATTTGCTTTCATCATTGACTTGAGATGCTGTCTACATGCAATAATACTAAGTCCTGTATGATGGAGGATTTATTGCTTGCCTTTCTATTCAATTCATTGGTCTGTTGGTCTCTATTTGCTAGCATTGGCATATTTAATGTGGCTTTCTATATTTTAATATTTTCTAGTACTAGTCCTACTTCATTGTTTTCTTATTATCTTGGCTTTTTTATTTTTTCTATAAACTTTAGAAATAGTTTACATATTTAAAAATCTTGATATTTTCTTTAATTGGGATCTTATATTTATAGATTCATTGGGGACTCCTACTATTTAAGAACAAGGCAAGTGATTACATTTGTTTGCTTTTGTAGTTCTCTAGTAATGCTTTATCATTTTATAGAGACCTTAAAATTTTTTTATTCCTGAGCATTTAATCTTTTTATTTGTAAATGGGATCATTTCATCTATAATATCTTTTAGTTGTTTTATATATGTGCAAACTATTGAGGACTGTGTATTTTATCTCACTGAATTCGCCTAGTGTTTTTAGTAGTTTTTCAGTTAATTTTTATTTTTTATGGTATATATTCATATCATTTATAAAGATGACAGTTTTAACTCTTCCTACTCAATTTTTTTTGTTATTCTCATCTCCTTTATCTGATTTTGTTTAGTACAGGTAATTCTGGACATCTTTGTATTTCTGCCCTGAGCAGGGACGCCTTGCAGTGTCTTTGTTATGCCTGATATTGTCTTTGGGCTGTAATGTAGTTTACTTTGTTAAGGAAGCATCCATCTATTTATATTTTATTGAAATTTTAAAAATTGAGATGTTTATTGAATTTTTCAAAAGCTATGTGATTTTTTCTTTTTGTATAAGTGAATGTAAGGAATTATATTAATAGATTCCAAGCACTGAACCATACTTGTGTTCTTATGACAAACTCCATCTTGTCCCATATTCTTTTCATGTGTTGGTGAATTTTACTTGCTAATACAATTTAGGACTTTTTTTTTTTGATATTTATATTTAAACTTGTCCTGTATATATTTTTTCATTTTGTTTTGGTGCTTTCTTTATCATGTTTTGTTGTACATTCACACAGCTTCATAAAAACAATTTGGATGTTTTATTTAAAAAAAAATTTTGGAACAGTTTTAACAACAGTGGCATTATCTGCTCTTTCAAAGTTGGGTGGAATTTCTCTGTGAAATCATCAGGGCCAGGTGGTTTTATTATGTAACTGATATCTTTTTCTATTGTTTAGAAGAAAAAAAGGTCCGTTTAGATTTTTAACATTTCTGACGGTATTTTGGTAAATTATATTTTCCCAGAAAATTTTCTATCATAAAATCACTATCTGCTTTTCTACTTTCCTCAGGCGCATTGATATCTTGTAACCTTTCTTTCCTAATGTAACCTTTTCTAATTGTTCTACCATCAGTGTCACCATAATTTAAGTTTTGTTACTTCTCTTCTGGGTTATAGCCTCTGCCATAACACACGATGTTAACTAGATTAAATCTTATACCTTATAGTCTCACTATCCAACATCTGGCAGGCTGAGAAGTATGCAGAGAAGAGTATAGGCAAAGCTCTATTTTCATGGAGCTTAAATTTTAGTGGGTAGTATCAGCCAAGTAACAAATTAACATAAAAATATATCTAGTAGTGATAAGTGCTATGAAGAAAAATGAAACTGCATAAAAGAGAGAGAGATAGGAGACTGGGCGCCACTTTATAATATTAAGCAGGGACGTGAAACAAGTGATAGTCATCAGGGAGAAGTGCTTGGGGCAGAAGGTTTAGTAAGTACAAAGGTCCTGAGGTGAAAATGTACTTGTTATGTTTGAGGAATAGCAAAGACACCAGGAGAGGAGCTCTAGAATGAGCCAAGGTACGAGTGTGTGATTGGAGGGATGGATGATTGAAAAGGGTGGGCAGATCACACAGGACATTATAGACCATTGTAAGAACTTTGGATTTTACTGAGTGACATGAAAAGTCATTCGTTTTTTTGTTTTTTTTTTTTGAGAGTGACATGATCTAGACTTAAGAGAGAGCACTGTGACTGTTTCTCAGAGACTAGACTAAAGGGCTATTGATTTAGTTCAGGAAGGAAATAATGTTAGATTAGATCATGACTAGGGTTATAAAATTTGGGAGAAGTGGTTGCATTTCAGTTATACATTAAAGGTTGAGCTGTCAGGATTTGAAGATGGAGTGAATGTGGGATGTGAAAGAGCCATTCTCAATTTTTAAGGATTTTTAGCCTGAGCAATCTGAATAATAACGTTGCCATTTGCTGAAATAGAGGGCATTGCAAAAACAGCAGATTTTGACCAGAAATCAAGAGTTTGGCTTTGGGCATGTTAAGGTTGTGAATGCTACTAGTTACCTAAATAGAGATATTGAATAGTAAGTTGGCTATTAGATTCTGATATTTATAAGGCAGGTCTTTGTGAAAACTCTTCAATAGTTCACCATTTCTTACAAATTTCTTAATTGTTAGCATCACATTTAACATCTTTTTTCTGACCCTAGCCTACTTTTTAAGCCTTGTCTCACACTACTACTTTACGTAGACCAAGCCTAAGAGGCTTTTTTATCACTAGAATGTGCTAGACTTTTTGCCATTTTGATGCTGTTACCTATTATGACTAGAATGCCTGTCATCTCAGCTCTACCCATGGGAATAGTATTCAGTGTTCAGGGCTTTATACCTGAGAATAGAGAAAGAAAAGTGAACCATAGAAAGGAAACTTTATGCTTAGTTGATGACATTTAGTGAATAAACTCCTGGTTGTCTTTCTTCCATGTGCTCATTTTTACCTATGGCACAGTGTGCTTTCTTTCAGCAATAAAAAAAAATAATTTTTATTTTTTTAAATTCTCAGATGGGAACATTTAAAGCACATGATGGTGAATATTTCTTAGAACCTATAATGAAGGCGGATGGGAGTGAACATGAAGATGATCATAACAAGCCACATCTTATATACAGACAAGAATTAAAGAGGAACTATTTTCTGCATTCTCATAAGCTTTGTGACCTTTCAGGTAAACTATGAAATAGAAGTATTTGAGTTATATTGTTTTATATATTTTTATGTTAGAATTTTCATATTTTCTTTAAATATTGAAGTATAAAACATTTTCTTGACCCATTAGAAATCATCTAATGTCTCTATTCAATTTTGTTATAGTAGACTAATTTAAATCCAAAAAGGTTTTCAGTATATGGGATTTGTAGTAATTTTACTTCAGTCAGCCAGTCACACTGGAATGATTTAATTTTTCTCAGCAGAAGTTTAGATAATTAAACTAAGCCTAAGCAACAATAACATGTTCAATTTTGCATGCTCTCAACCTTGTACAAGGAAATGTTATGCATAATTTTCTGTGACTTACACATTTTGACCTGGCTGGTGACTGGGTTTCATCCATATTGGTGCATGTAGCAGCATTTTGAGTATATTACAGTTTATGTGTCCTTATTCTTGTTGATGAACTTTTGGGTTGTTTATAGTTTTTCACTATTAAAAGCAACACTGCTATGAATATTCTTGTCCCCCTTTCCTGTGTTTGAGAATTTCTCCAGAGTATACACATAGATACTAGATAAGTCCACATTGTTTTGCAAAGTAGTTTTTATCATTTATACTTCAGCATATATAAAGGAGGTATATTTTAATTTTTCCTCTAAAATTCAGACTACTGAAGATTTATAATAGATGCCAATCTATGAATCATAGCTTTCTTTAAAGTGTAAATCTGTTGCTGGTAAAATACTTGTTTATCCCATAGAAGTCATATTAGGAGTTGTATCCATAGAGGTACACGAGTCTTCACTATATCATTGTATGTCCTTCTGTGAAGAATGGAGAAAAAGGCACCTGCAGTTATCATCAAAGTACAAAATGTAGACAAAAGAGTAGGATTAGAAAGGATTTATTTGAAATTGTAGGTATCCATAAACTATAGTTCCAAGCACTGAGATGCCATCTGTTTTGGGATATAATGATATGTAGCCCTTTGAAGGTTTTCCCTGGGAGTGCACTTCTTAACCTTTGCTATTATAAGAGTGCCATTTTGGAGTGGTTCTCACTGTGTGTAAGGCCGTGTTTTAAATCTATTGACATAATAGATGCCTTTCTAATGCTTTTAATATGAGCATAAGGGTTTCATTTTTATGGCTTCAAAGAAACACAAATGGGTACAGCTTCACAATAGAATTCTACAGAAGGCAGCTTTTGCTTGTTCTGATCTACCATTCAGGAGCAGCTTGTTTAATGAATTGTTTAGCTTCTTCAGAAAACCACCAAGTAGACACTCTGAATGCATAAATGTTTCACATAATGATATGCAGGGTTTGGCATTCACAGTCAGTGTTCATTATCAGAAAGAAAATGGTTCAAGAAAAGCCAAGCCCTTTTGTTAAAAAGAATTTTTTATAATAAAGATTTATTATAAAAATTACAAATAAAAAGTAAATAAAAAGCTATGGGATTTAGCTTTTAATTACAATATAGTTTTCCACAACGTTTATCTACTAAAATATTAAAAGTAGTATCATTCTTTTGAGTTCTTAAATTACCTCCATTTTTAGATACAATTGTCATACATATTTTTAATCACTAAAATAGGCAATCAGTTAATGGCCTAAGTAATTAGCAGCTAATCATCATTTTGTTTGTAAAAATGGAGAGTTTTGAATGTATTTAGTAAAATGTTGTCGAAGGCTTCCCCCTACCCACCTGCCCCAATTCACATGTTCTGAAATACTTGCAGGATCTGACGTAATCTAAAGATGAATCTTTGGCTTAGGAGAATTCTTCAAATAGGTGGGCCAAAAGATTTAGCACGTGAACCAAAAGGATTAAGTGGAAAAGTGAAAATCATTTCTATATTTTAAAAATATTTCTACTGATGGTTTTAATTTATTTTGACCCTGAAATGTGGCAATTCACAGTAGCTTCAGCCTCAATGAATTAAATTGTTTTCGAAGTCAGACTGCACTGTGTGCCTTGAGGCCATAAAAATTGCATTTGGTAGCAAATTTAGCTGTTGTGGATGCCAGGCTCCCAGGTAGACATGAGACATATTCTAAGTAACATCCAGTGGAAATGGCAGAACGCACACACATAAAAACCCTACATAATGAACAAACAACTCACCCACACTGGGAGGAGGGATGCCCTGAAAAGATTGACAGGAATTTAAAAATCTCTGGATTCCATTAAATATAGTTCTGTTATAGCTTATCCTCTGAGAGTAGATCAGAACTGGTCTGTGTTCCTTAGGAGACCTAGTGGGCCTTGCTCCCTTTCTTCCATTGCCATTCTGTTCCTCTCGTTGCAGTGTCATGGGGTAGGAGCACAGAATGTAGATCAGTGAAGCAGAGGACTTGATGTGAGTGAAAATGAAATGCCTTTGAATGCATTTTGGATGATGTTGGCCAGCTTTAAAATTTCTGTGCTTTTCCTAATTTTTAAAAAGTGTATTCATTCTTCTAGTCCTTGAGTTCCTAATATGTGTAAACAATTATATTGGGTAAGACTTTTGTCTTTCTTTCCATTCAGGTTCTCAAAGCCCAGTGGGTGTAAAAGAACACAAAAACAAATTTTACAAAACCAAGCCAAGACTGCCCTAATGTTAGGAGCAATATGACATGCAGCTCAAGGGGCTAAGCAAAAGACTGCCCTGGGGTTTACCTAGGAGGTGATAGATATTTCAACTATTTAATCTTTTAATCTCCCCGAGGCCTTTTCTAAGAAGAAAAGGGTGGGGGCAAGGCTTGTATTAAAAATGTACCCAGGATTTGTTTTGATCAAGTATTGTTGAAATGACATGGAGATAACTGCCTTAGAAAGCAGAATTTATTAGTTTCCAAGGGAAGGGGATATGCTATGCCACATAGGGCCACATGGGGCAGCATCTGGGTTGGTTGGGAGGCAGAAGGAGTGAGGGGAGAGCATGGACAGAAGACTTTGTTACTACAGGTGGTGGGAAGTTAAGTGGAAATGTCCCCTACTGGGAAAGAAGTATAACACAAATGTTGGGTTTGTGGTCGGAAGGTTTATAATATAATTTTAGTGTTCTCGTTAAAGCCAGACTGTGGGGAGAGATGTAAACAACTTTGGCTGTTAGATTGGTCCTGTGATTACTGGATGCGAAATCATCAATTGCAAAATTTATAAAAGCTGGCTAGAACAGGTCTATAGGTGAGAGGAAATAGTATTTGTATCTTAGAAGTTCTGATGTATGTAGAAAAAAAGTGTGGGAAGGTGCACAGAGGCAGATCTGAAAGAACTTTGAGGATTTTGTAGGCTATCCCATAGGTGTCGTGGAAGCAAGGTTTAAAGCAGAGACATATGATCTCTTACTGTTGTATTACTCAGCGGTCAGCTCTATATTTTAAAAATGGTTTCAGATTTGAATCAGAAGGGACTAAAGGCCAGGGAGACTGAATCAAAGGAAGCAGCTATCTTGTCAACAAGGGATTTAAATGTCAAACAAGTAAAGTGCACATAAAGAAGTAAATTGAAGATAATTTTCTTAAAGCTTTTTCTTCAACTTTGAGATGATAGATTTGTGTGTGTGTGTGTGTGTGTGTGTGTGTGTGTGTGTGTGTGTGAGTAATCCATTAGGATATTATTTCTGTGAGTGCATGAGGCTGTCTTTTTAATAAAATTACATTTATATACAGATTGTTTCCTTTTTTTTTTTTTTAAGACGATAATTTAATCAGCATCTATTTTGGGAAATCCAGATATCCTTAGTGTCAGCTGAGGCCACAGTTCACTTAGGAAGCTGAGAGATGGGGGACAGAGTTCTGGCTCTGCTACTAACTGATTTTGATGTCTTAACCTCTCTCTGTCTTAGCCTAAAGTAGTGAATGGTTACTGAATTTAATGTTTCCTAGATAAATGAAAAGTTTAGGGGTTTCACAGCTACAAGGACCAGGCAGTTGCCAGAAATGAGCAAAGTGAGGTGCCATTAGGACGTCGAGGTATCCCTAGGGCACTGGAATATATATGCTTCTTGTGAAGGGTGCATTTGGAATGTGGGATCAGTATTACCAGATTTTTTGTGTCTTAAAGAGAAGTTGAAAATGTGTGTGTGTATGGGGGGTGGCCTTCAAAACATGAGAACTGAATTTGGCTCGTTAGTTACCAATTTGCAATCTCTTACTAAATGATTTCTAAGGTCCCTGACACTTCAAACATTTTATAAATTTGTGGACAGATAATGAGGTACTATCAATTAATGCAGAGGCAGAGGATTATGAGTATGACCATGACTGTGGCCAGTATTTTTAACTAAAAACTTGTTAATGGTATTTTCAAGCTCAAGCTTCTAATGTACATAGAAATGACTATTGAGATCTCACTCTTCTGCCCATCCTTTATTAAAACTACTCTCTCAAAGATCACCTGTGAACCACTTGCCAAAGCAATAATATCTTTGTCTCACTATTACTTCATTTTTGTGGAACATTCCTCTCTATTGATCAACTCTGCCTAATTGAATTTTCCTCCTCTTTTGGCTTCTCTGACATACTGTGCTGCTTTTTTTTTTTTTCTTACCATTTCTCTTTCTGATCATTATTGCTTTCCTATCTCATAATTATTTTTAAGTGTTTTTCTTGTCCGTTGTTTTATACCATTTTTTATATAGTCTACATGATTTATTTTTTCTACTTTCCTAATTTAACTAATTTAAGTGATAATTTAAAAAATATTTTAGCTTCAGCTTGTTTTAAGATTAAATCTCAAGTCTACAGCTGTCTGATACTCATGTTTTCTTGGATGTCCCAGTGTTATCCTAGATTCAGTATGCCTAATCTGAAGCCATTTTCTTTCCTCCACCTCCCTTTTCGTCCATAACCACCAAAAGAAGTCTTTTTATTTTGGTGTCCAAATTCTGACTAAATCAAGCACCTGCTATAATGGAAACTTAAGTGTTACTTTTGGAAAAAGTCCTATTAACTAGAATAGACTGATTTAGATTTGAATAACAAATTTACCTCAACTATTCAGGTCTTCCCTTTTGCTTTATTTGTTAATCTGTATTCTAAAGTGCATGAAAGTAGTTTATTTTCTTAAGTAGTTTTTTTCAGTTTTATTATATTAGTAATATTCTCAATGTGAATTTTATCCCAAACCCACCCCCACCCTCCCAAAAAATCCTAACCTGTGAAATTTGACCTGTTAAGGTTTTGAGATTGTGAATCATATGGTATTTGAACTACCTCATATATGTTATGGAAAGCTCTATACTTTTTTGAAATATATATTCTTATTAGTTTTAAGTATACAGTACCTTGGTTAGATATTTATATAGTTAATAAAATGATCCTCCTAATTGTTCCTTCTCTCCTCTGGTTTTCCACCTAGCCAATATATTAATGCTAACTGCATTCCCTATGCTGTGCTCCCCATCCCTGTGACCCTCTATCAACTATTAATTTGTACTTTTTT
>CM053503.1:37566028-37729080 GCA_028627145.1 Eidolon dupreanum | reverse complement strand
GACCTCATTACAGACTCTTGCTTTACTGAAAATTGCTCTTCTATTTTACAATTAGCATCTTATTTATTCTCCTATGGTTAATGTATCTGCTTATAATTTTATAAGATTAAGAGTGTGGGCTTTGGAATCTCTGGCCATAGGTCATCTCACAGTTTAGGGGCTGTATTATTTATTCTGCACATCATTAACACTATTTTACATTGCTTTTAAATTTGTTATGTGTGTCTGCTATCCCACTTATTAGTTTTATGATTTTGTTTATTTCTTAAAAGGTTACATTTTATTTCATTTTTCACATTCTTTACAACTAATACTATGTCGTAGATACAACTGCTGTGTAAACGGTTGAATTGTTAGTGCCAAAATAACTCTTCTGCCCACAAGCAGGTGTGTAAGATGAAGTTCATTCAGAAGATGACTTGTGGCCTCATAGAAAGACCTGGTTTACTTGAAAAACTCATAATCTGAGACACAAAAGATGAGTAGGGGTTAGGAAAAGGGAGAGGGTGAGAAATATTTCAGATGGAAGCAACAGCATGTGCAAATACCTGGAGATAAGACACTGCTTTAACTATTTAGGGAACTAAAAGTATTTAAGAAAAAGAGTGGGATACCAGGAGGTAGCAACATGTTGTGGTGTTGGAGAGGTAAGCAGGAGCAAGCTAATGAAGGTCTCTGTTAAGCCCTGTTAAAGGTTTGGGCTTTAAAATTGACACCAGTCCAGCGGGTGTTGGGAGTCATCTCCCTCAGTAATTCAAAGTAAGGTGCTAGTATAGGGCCCAATTTCTGTTTTGTTTGGCCTGAGCTAATTGAGGTTATTGGAGGCAGAGCTGTAATCAGCTAGACCCATCATGCTCGTGAGATCAGGTCCATGCAACTAGAACTATTGACAAAGAATGGATGAGGATAGATACTCAAAGAGAAACTGGGGACTGTTGTAAGAAGTTAGATGAATGAATGCTGGGTGGAGAAAATGAGAACACACATAAACAAAAGGTGTGGTCAGTTGTGATATTAATGTTGGAAAAATTGTGTTAGAGGTGCCTTTGAGCACTGCAAAAGGAGATGCCACCTATTGAGAGAATGAAGGGGATGTTTTTGACATTAATAGATTAACAGCTAAACTCTGTTGAGAGAAAAGTAGAATGGCTAGAGGACTTTATACATTAGTACTTAAAATACAGGCCATGGTAAAAGAAAGAGAACCAGTAATGTTATTCTTAGTGTAAAACTGTCTAGAATTTTCAGATAGCTCATTTTCTCCCCGCTGAGGTATTCAATAATTTTGCATATATTCCATAAAATTAGGATTATCTGATGACCACCTCTCAGTTTTTTTATTTTGGGGATGGGGAACATACAAATAGGCCATGGTAATATTAGGTTGTGACTTTCAAAATCTGATTGTGCAACAAGAAAATAAAAGAAATTTCTGTATACTCTTTACTATGTCCATTATTAGCCCTGGAGGACTCAGGTCATAGCATTCAGCTGGAAAGAGAAAATTTATGGTATAGGGTCAATAAATCAAAAGCCTCTCTTTTTTGTTTCCCACCTCATAGTGGGCCAGGAGAAGAAAGGAAGAGTGCAGTGGTGTAAAACTTGTGTACAGCTTATCCCTGCTTTACATTTTGGGGTGGGGGTGGGCATTGAATAAGTGAAGAGAAAAGCTGGCTGCCAAGTGGAGACTCTTGTCCTTATTCCACATTAATAACCCTGGAAGATGAGGCTTCAACCGTGCCCCAACTTGGATTTGTTTATCCATTTGTTCATTCATTTACAAAATATTTAAGTACCTTCTTCACTGGAGCTACAAAGGTGCTGGGGCTTGCTTAACATGTCCCGCAACCAGCCTGAACAAGTACAAGTGTAGTGAGGGAGGGAGAGAAGGTGGCAGGAAATGAAGTCAGTGGTTGTGGGAGGGTAGATCACATAGTTATGGGTGAATCCAGGTGTGGGGCCTGAAGATTAAAAATAATTGGGGGATGGTAAGAAAAATAATAGAAAAATTATGAATGCAAAATTTCTAGGATTCCTTTCAAGACCTTGGAAATGGACTTTGTACATGAGAGGACAGAGCTTTAAGCTGCTTTTGGGTTCATGATACATCTGCCTCAACTCATAAGACATTGTAAGCCACAATAATAGGTGACCATAACACTGCAAGCCACTGTAGGATTTTGAGCAGAGAAGTGACATACAAAATCAGTCTACATTTTAGAGGGATACTCAAATGTTGGTGGATAAAAGACCAGCAGGACAATGGCAGAAACACAGGGTTAGGAGAATACTGCAATAATGTTGAATAATGAAGTGGTCTGAATTAGGGTGGTGGCCATGAAGTTAGAAGTAGGCAGATACAGTGTACATTTTGATGGTCAAGTAGGTGGGTGGGGTGGGGGTTAAGAGTTGAGAATAAGAGTTGTCACAGGTTATTCTAAGGTGTTCCCCCCCACCACCACCACCTGAGCAAATGGAAGGATAGTGTTGCCATTGTCACTTACTGAGATGGAGAAGTCTGTGGGAACCACAGGTTTAGGAAGGAGTATCAGGGGTCAGGTTTTAGACATTTTGAGTTTAAGGTGCCCATTAGACATCCAAAAAGAGAAAAGTCAAGTAAGCAGTAGAATATGAGTTGGAAGGTCGCTGGGACAGTTTGGGGGGAGAGGGAAGGGTCTGGATTTGAGATGATAATTGAGGAGTTAGAATATAAATGATATTTAAAGATATAAAGCTATCAGAAAGTGTATAGGGAATGGATTAGATCCAGAAGAGAAAAAGTCCAAGAATTTAACTATGGGGCCTGCCAATGTTTAGCAGTTGGGGGGATGAGGAGAAAACAAGGAAGATCAAAAAGTAGAGGCCAGGAAGATAGAGAACTGAGAAACATGTACCCCAAAGTCTAGTGAAGAAAGATTTTCAAAAGTAGCAATAATTAATTGGCATAATGGTGTTGAGAGTTCAAAGAACATGATTTGGAACTGATTATTGAATTTGGCCAAGTAAGGATGATTGGAGGCCTTAAATATTCTAATTGAAATGGATTCAAGAATATTTGCATGCATAAGACTTACACAACTAACATATTACAAAGGAGACTTGGATGAACTATTTTTAGGCCTTGTTGGAGACTAATCCTGTTGTGATAAGAACCTTCATTAAAAAAGGTGACATATTAAACTTTGGGACATGGCATTAAGTTAAATGAAATAACCTATTTGAAATAAGAGTTCAGTCAATAATTGTAAATTTTAATTTATTTTGTCAAAATCCCAAAATAGTGGACTTAATAAAACTGTCAAAAGCAATAGTAAATAGAATTTTATTTTCTAAAAGTTAATTGAAATAGTTCATAGGAATTAAAAATATTTAGCATATATAACATTTATTCAGAGAAGTGTCCCTATATGTGGATCTGCTTTGGACATAATCTTTTCTTCCACTCTTCTATTTGTTCATCATTGTGCCAATACTGTTTGAAAAATATTCCAGTGCTTTTATGTCTTAAAATGTGGCAGAAGAAGCCCTTGACTTTATTCTTCCAGATCATCTTGGTTATTCTTGACCCTTTGAAATGACATATAAATTTTAAAATTAGCTTGTTCCCACAAAGGAGAAAAAGTTATTGGAGTTTTATTGGATCAATAGATCAGTTTGGTGAAGTGACATCTTTATAATGTGTCTTCTAACTTATCAATATGGTATATCCTCCATTTTTCCTTAATTTCACCACATAATATTTTATATTCTTTCTGGATATTTGGTCAGTTTTTTATTGTAAGTGGTATAATTTTTAAATTTTTGCTTTCTAATTCTACATAAAATGCAGGCAATATTTTTCATATTGAACTTAGATTCAGCAACTGCTCATATATCCTACTAGTTTATCTGTTGTTACTTTGGGGTTTTGTACATGAACAATCACGTAGATAGTTATTTCTTCCTTTCCAATGACCCCCACCCCCCCTTTTTTTTTTTATTGCACTGGTTAGTATTTCTTAAACAATGTTGAATGGAAATGGCAGTAGTGAAAATCCTTGCCTCATCACCAATTTTAGAAGGAAAGCGTTTAACCTTTTCTAATATACAGTGTCTGTTGGTTTTCCTTAGGTGCCCTTTATATGATTAAGGAAGTTGCTATAAATTCCTAGCTTAAGAATTTTATTAATGATGCTGAATTTTATGAAAACTTTCTTATTCCACATATGCCAAATGTGATCATGTATTTTTCCCCTTTGTTCAGTTAATTTTCAAATGGCAAGACCACCTTGTGTTCTTACCAGACTGTATTTGAAACTATTTTCTTTAGAATTTTTACATCTGTCTTTGTAAGTTTTTTTCTGATTATGTAGGAAAAGAGAAAGGAAGATGAGGGCCTGTTGGAAGGAAATGATTAAAATAATGGATCATAGTATATGAACTGCATAAAGATGTCATCGTCTCTGTTTTATACACTTAATATTCTTTTAGATTTACTTATCAGATAAAGAAGTGAAAATAACTCAGTAGATTTGTGGAGAGTAATACATGTAAGATTTTCTATCTAAGGTATTAGATAATTAATCAGCCATATAGCTCATTTTACAGTTTTCTTTGGTTGTTTTACCAAACACAACTTAATTGCAAATGCTCAGTGAAGTAAATTTTAATCTTTGGCTCCCTACTGCTTAGTCATATGATGCTTTCTTCATGAAGAGGAAGCAAAGATTTTAATTATTTGTACTTAGAATCTGATTCAGTGTTACAGCATTCAAAAGCAGCCATCTTTAAAGAAATCGAGACATGAGACTGACCCCCTCTCACAATAAATACAAATGCCAGGGAAAACTGCACAAGGATGGTCCATGTTCTTGGCTGGTCCCAGCCTGTGTTCCAAATTTTGTGATCATTACTGTTGGAGCAAAAGTTGGGCCTGTTGCCAGGTCAGGCGACAGATACACTATTTCATGTGGAGAACATCCAGATCTCTGGACCTACCCCAAGAAAGCTGCTTTCTTGGGCTTTTTCTTCCTTGGAAGAAAGCCAGAAAACAAAGGAAAAAAACTCCCTCAGTCCGACCTGTTAGTCTGCAGCCTGCAACTTCTTTTGCACATATACAATTGTACCTGGATGTTAGATAAACATGGTGTTAAGATTGACAAAAACATTCTTTTAAAAAAGGGCATTTTATTCTGAGATGTAGCATAAAGTAAAACAACAAAATACATACCTGAAAATAAGAGTTCAATCTATTAATGATCTAAGTTTGATTTTTCCCACTTTTGTCAAAAACTAAAAGTAGTAGACTTAATAAAAACTGACAAAAGTGATATGAATAAAAACTGATTCCATAATTAAAGATATTAAGTGCTATTAAGATACTACATAGAATTTTTATTTTTAACATGTGACTGCCTTTTATTAGACTTAAGTTTTTCAATGTTAAAATTACTTGGGAAATAACTTTTTTTTTTTTGGAACGCTTTTAAGCAAATACTAGTGGTCAGAGGACTGTCTCACATGAGAATTCTATTTTGAGTCAAAAGCTGTTTTAGTAACTGCAGAGCCAGGAGAAGTCGATTATAATGGCCAGAGTAGCATTAGAATAAAGAATGAGTTAAAGTATAAGCTTAGATTGTGTTTTAGATTTTTGAGTTATAATGATATTTTCCAAAAATATTTAAGACAAATTATACTTAATAATATAATAGGAAATGCTCATACTAATATTTCAATAGGTTACTTAGTAATGTGGAAAAGTAGTTTTATACAAGTACTTGAATTGATAGAGCAAATAGGTTATAATACTTGTAAATGTTCACATTGACCTAAGTTGGCATTTGGGAGAAAGTATTTTAGAGTACTCAACACTTAAAATTACCTCAAGGCATTTTTGTAATAATTCCACATACATGAAGCACATTGTCAGATAATATAATTTTTCTAGCTCAGGAACAATTCCTGTAAAAGTCTGAAGAACAGAGGACGTTATATGTTAACTGTTACATCATAGGAAATGGGTTTTCATGAAAGCTAATCAGAAAATAGGAAGATAAAATAGATAAGGTAGAGTTCTATACTATTGTCAATTTTAATAGCATTATGCTATATTCTAACTTCAGCCCCACTTTCAAAATTATCTCACTAGATCATGATCTAGCAAGAATCCTTGATACAGCTTATTAGGAACATCTGTCCTACACATCTTTAGAGCAAGCCTCTTGAGAATGTGGAAGAAGAAAGGGTATTTACTCTGTAATACTCGACCAGTGTGCCCTTTGACCTGTCAGCACACATAGATGGGAACTAGAATTTCTTGCTGGATGTAGGATTAATGAGAGCAATTTGGGGGTTTTCAGTGCCTTCTTTTTTTTTTTTTTCCAGGGCCACTAGAGAGAAAAGACAGTACCAGATCTTTTTTTCTCAAGTCTATGTACCGTAGAACTAAATGTATTTATATCCAAATCTTAGCTCAGCTCTATATTTCTGTAATGCAGGGAGGACTAGACCAATTTTTTTTCATGAATATGACTAGCTAGTTCCTCTTTTGGTTTTGTAGGAGGCAGCATTTTCTATTATGATTCTGGTTACTGAATTCTTAACATTCTACATATATTACCACATACGACCTTTAGAAGAGTCATGTGATGTGGAATTCAGATGTAATACTTGATACTGAGGAAATCTGAATTCATTTCTTTGTTATGCCACTTATTCAGTTGGTGACTGATGAAACTTCATGTAACCTGTGTCACATGTCTGTGTTTTAAAATGTGCACTATAATTGTAAGTGATTCAGGGATGCAATGAGGACTAATGAGGTAATTCTTTTATGTTTAAAGTTTCAGCTTGCCATAGGCAAGTCCAAAATCCTCTGCACATTTATTATTAGTAGATGGGGTTCTAATTAGTCATTGGTGAATGTCTTTGAAATAAAGCTATAAAGTCTTTTATAAACTATGTGTCACAATTCTATGAGATACTGAGATTTTTAATACTGACAAATCACGGAGGACTATAGATTTTCAGAAGTTTTTGCCATAGAATACTACTGTTTTAGAAACCTAATAGGCTCCAAAATGTATTTTATGATGTAATTATGGGCAGTTTACTTAACCTTCCTGTACCTCACTTTCTTCATATATAAAATGATAATAGTACCTACCTTATAGAGTTGTTAATAATAGAAGAGATAAGTGTTACTGGTACTTGGTACATAGTAAGCACTCATTAACTTTTTTTTAATTGCCAATAGTAGTATTAGTAACAAAACTCAGTCTGGCAACATAGGATGTATAATAGATCCAGAACACAGTTTAAATCAGTAGAAAATACAAGTTAGATTTCATAATATCTGATATGGTCATTATTTGTAAAGCACACCCATTCTTTGAGCTAGGAGTCCTGTTGGGCATCTAACAAGTGGTTTAAAATGTTGATGTCTAGAATATGCTTCATCTAATTTTATGCTCTCTTATTTAGAATGGGTGATTATGTGCTATTGGACAAGTATAAAACTTGTTTCCTCATCTGGCCAGATATAGAGCATTAGAATCAATTCTAGCCACTGTACTGAGACAAGAGTGAATGTTGTACTTGATATTAGGAAAGTCAAAGACAATCTCTTCACCTTTGAATTTCTACTGTTGTACATTACAATTAGTATTACCCTTACCTGGAAGTTCTGCTCAGATAAGCCTTTTGTCTTATTTCTCAATATATTTCTTTTTTCCATCTTTTTCTCTCTTTGTCTTGCTTTTTTCCCATCTCCCTCTCAACTTTCCATTATCCTTCCTTTTATCCTCTTACTCCTTTTTGATTCTTTTCATGAACATTTATTGAGCACTTATGGGGGCAGAACACATTACCCAACAGTGTTCTCAGTCTTTAGAGAGCTTATAGCTTAATGGTGGTGGTGTTGGTAAGTGTGTTTAGTCACAGGCAGGTGGACAGTGGCTTGGACTTCATCTTATGGGCAATGAAGATCCATGAGAATTTCATGAATAGGATGAAATAAAAGGGATCTTCCTAAAAACAAGTGTTTTTGGACATAAATAAAGGATGAGTGGGAGGGATAAGAGATTGAAAATGGTGGGACTGTTTGGGAGATTGTGTCAAAATTTTGCATTTTAGTTTTCTAATAACGTTCTAAGGTGAGAAAGACCTGAATGAGTTAACAGGCAAGGACATTGTTGACAACAGGCACAATACAAGGAATATTTTGAAGGAGAAATGGCAAAACTTGATGGTCATATGCAAAGGGTGAAGGAAAGATAGAGCCCAATGGTAGTGTGCAGTTTAGTGTGAGTTATAGATATCAGGAGGTAATTGCTCATATTAATAAAAATAGGGAAACTGGGAATAGAAGAAAATAATGGGTACAGTTTTGTATATTTTGGATATGAGATGCTTGTTGGATATGCAAGTATTGGTATCTAATTACATTATTTAACAATATTTTTTTTGACAAAGCAGAGATTCCTTTTTTGTTTTTTAGTTTTCCCCTTCTATAAAGTAGATATGTTAACAATTGTTTCTTCCCATGATGATAAGTAAATGAAGGGATGCAGGAAAACTAATAGGTTGCTCACACCTAAAATAAGTAATCAGTTATGTTAACTATTGTCATCAAATCATTAAGCCAGCAGCATAGAGCTAATTAGATTTATATTGTATTCTGTTCTAATATCAGATTCTATCTCAGTCCCCTGCCACTGATGGAGAATTGAGGCCAGGTTTCAGGATTTTGTTCCTGTTTTATTTACTATTGTTAGCCAGAGAGATGCTTGATTTCTTAGCATCCAGGTGAAACAGACTTTGGGAGATTTCTCAGATAGTGAAATGTTGACACACTTTGATAACTAATCATTTAACTTTGTTTCTATGAATTTGATTATTTTATACCTCATAAGTAAAATCATACAGGATTTGTCTTTTTGTGATGGGATTATTTTACTTAGCAAGGTTGTTTATATAAACAAGTATTTTATTTATTTTATTATGGTGACATTGGTTAACGAAATCCAGTAAGTCTCAGCTGTATAATTCAACAGTAAGGCATTTATGTATTGCATTGTATGTTCTCCACCCATAGTTAGATTCCTTTCTGTCACCACATATTTGATCCCTTTTACCCCATCTACCTCCTCCCTCAATAGACTGGTAACCACTAGTTACAATAGACTGGTAACCACTAGTCTATTGTCCATGTCCATGAGTCTCTGTCATGTTTGTTGCTTTTAGGTTTATATCCCACATATAAATGATAGCATGTGTATTTCAACTTCTTTCTGGCGTATTTTGCTTAGCATGATTATCTCGAGGTCCATCCATGTTGTTGCAAATGGCAGTATTTCATCTCTTCTTATGGCTGAGTAATAATTTGTTGTATATATGTACCACGGCTTCTTTAGAAAATCTTCTGTTGTAGGACAGTTGGATTGCTTCCATGTCCCGGCCACTGTGAATAATGCTGCTGTGAACATCGATGTGCAAATATCTTTTGGGATATGGATTTTCAAGTCTTTGGGGTAAATACCCAGTAGAGGGGTTGCTGTATCATATGGTAGATCAATTCTTAGTTTTTTAAGGAACCTCCATACTGTTTTCCATAGCGGCTGTACCAATTTGCAGTCCTACCAGCAGTGTATGAAGGTTCTTTTTTCTCTGCATCCTCTCCAACACTTGTTATTGCTTGTCTTGTTGAGAACAGCTATTCTAACAGGTTTGAGATGGTATCTCATTGTGGTTTTGATTTGCTTTTTCCTAATAGCTAGTGAAGATGAGCATCTTTTCATATGTTTATTGGCCATTTGTATGTTCTCTAGTGAGAAGTGTCCGTTCAGGTCCTCTGCCCATTTTTTGATTGGATCATTTGTTTTTTTGTTATTGAGTCGTATGAGTTCTTTGTATATTTTGGATATTAGGCCCTTATCAGAAGCATTACTTGCAAATATTTTTTCCCATTCGGATGCTTGTCTCTTTACCTTGTGGATGGTTTCTTTTGCTGTGCAGAAGCTTTTTAGTTTGATGTAGTCCTATTCATTTATTTTTGCTTTTACTTCCCTTGCCTTTGAGGTCAAAGTACTAAAAAGTAAAAGTACTTAGCAAGTTTTATACGTGTTGTAGCATGTAACAGTTGTAACAATTTCCTCCATTTCCTCCAATGAATTTTAACAATAATTCATTGTATGTATATACTACATTTCATTTATCCTTTTATCCATCAGTGGCCATTGGATTGCTTTCACCTTTGACTATTGTGAATAATACTACAGAAAACATATGTGTACAAGTATTTCTTCAAGACCCGGCTTTCAATTCTTTTGGATATAAACTCAAAAATAGAGGATCTTCTTTTCTGATAGAGTGCCTGGATCGCATGTACTTCTAGCTATAATTCCTTGAAGACTCCTTTATTTTGTTTTTCTAAAGGAGTTGCACCATTTTATATATCACCAACAGTTTGCAAGGATTCTAATTTTTCCATATCTTTGCCAACACTTCTGTTTTTTGTTTGTTTTGTTTTAAATAGTAGCCATCCAAATGAGTGTGAAGTGATTTCATTGTATTTTTGATTTGGATTTCTCTAATAATTTGTAACATTAAGCATCTTCTCATATGTTTATTGGCTATTTGTATGTTATCTTGGTGAAATGTCTATTCAAGTCCTTTGCCTATTTTTTTAATCAGGTTATTTTTGTTGTTTTTGTTGAATTCTAGGAGTTTTTTTTTTTTTTTTTTTAATGTTCTGGATATTAACCTCATACCAGAGATATGGTTACAAATATTTTCTTCCATTTAGCAAGTCGCCTTTTCATTATGATTGTTTCTTTTGCACAGACATTTTTTAAATTTGTAAGGGTCCCATTTCTTTTTTCTTTTATTGTCTGTGCTTTGGCTTCATATCAATAAATTGTTGCCAAATCCAATGCCATGAAGATTTTCCTCTGTTTTATTTTAGGAGTTTGAATTTTGGGTCTTACTTTTAGGTCTTTAATTCATTTTGAATTAATTTTTATAAATGCTGTAAGAGTCTAATTTCATTCTTTTGCATGTGAATATCCAGTTTTTCTAACACCATTTGTTGAAGAGACTGTTTTTTTCTCCATTGAATTATCTCGATATCCATGGTGAACATCATTTAACCATATTCATAAAGATTTATTTCTAGGCTCTGTATTCTAGTCCATTCGTCTACATGCTATGAGCATTCTTAAATCTTTTTATGGACATAACGTTTTCCTTCTCTTAGGTATATATCTAGGGGTAGAATTGTAGAGTCATGGGGAAGATATATGTCGAACTTCACTTAGAAATTGCCAGATAGTTATCTAAAGTCATCGTAACAATACTTGGTATTATCGTTGTTTTTTTGTTTGTTTGTTTGTTTTTAACTTTAGCCATTTGGGTAGATAGAGCCACTTTGTCCCTTGGTTAAATTGTTATTTGAAGCACTTAAAGTTACCTTAAATTTAACCTAAACGTGTTTATTATTTTCTCTTCCTACTAGGGAATAAGCTTTATGAGGTGCTCTTTGCTCCTCTGTTTATAAATGTTTCTTGATATACAGTAGGTACTCAATAATGTTTATTTTGTATAAAATGAACAAATAAAACATAAATATTTACCTCAATATTTACCTTCTTACTGAAAGTGCTGTCATTTATATATAGAAGATATATCTGGGTCTCTCCAAAGTCCAATAATTGGTCATGGATATTTTAGTGGTTGAATTATCCCAAGAGAAAAAGATCATAGGACAGAATTTAGGACTATGCACTCAATTTGCCAAATTTCCAGAATTTCCCACTGCGATAAACTTTAAGACCTAAGAGCATAGTAATGTTAAAAGATAGGATGGTTGTAGGAATTAGAAAAAGTTCATCTGTGAAACAATGTTTAAGAACTTTAGTTTCTTTTTTGTAACCATAGGATTGCTGATTATTTAAAATAAAATGAATTATTTTTACAAGGAAATACAATCATATTTATGTCTAATTTTTATAGTATAATTCTCGATTATTTTGGTGTTGATTATTTGGTTTATGAATTATCCAAGAAAGTATTTCTTCTTACCTAATTATTTTGTTTCATTTTTCTGTTCAAAATTATTTCACCAGGAAAATTAGAGATAAATGAGAAAGGAAAGGGGAGAGTATAAGAACAATTTAAAGGAGAAGGAAAATAAGACAAGCACCCACACTGACTTTGAATTTTTTTTAACACAAATAAGAATTTATAAATAACTACAATAAATGAATAGGTATTAAAAGTGGTTGCCGTAATCTCCAATGTTCAATAATTTCAATGCTCTGTTTATATAGCAAACAAAATAATCAGGTATTTTATATAATCAAGTATTATAAAATTTATATCAATATTTGATTTTGAGTTTGAAAAGCTCTTGTTATATGGTTTGATTTTCTGTTATTCTTGTTTTCTACATTTTATGACATTTTATCCTACAAATTTTGATTATTCTGTCGTGAGATTAGATGCCATTGGTAAATTAAGGACCCAATTTACTTACTGAGAAAAACATAGGGACTCCTTGAATTGTATTTTCTTTAGAGTGGTTAATGTTTTTGAATAGTTGTAGCTGTTAAAAGAAGACAATATAGTTTTGTTAGTGTAATCTATAAAAATATGAACATTTTATTACTATGAATAGTAATAGTAATAGCTCATGATAATGCTGACTAACACTGTTTTAAATATTTTTTGTCCTTTAATCATTTCACATTGAAAGTAGATGTTTAAATATTACTTTTGACTATTTGGTGTCATATTTTCAGTCACAATTTAAAGACTCCACCTCATATTCTTTTTTTGCCCCCAGAAAGTCAAATAAAGAAAACCACTTTACCCTTTCATAACTACAGCAACGTGAATGAAGATCTTAAGATAAAGAAGGCAATTGTTATAGGATACCCTTCAAAAAATGCATCACTGGAAAATGAAAGAAGTCAATTACATTCCAGGAAAAAACGTTTTTTATCATATCCAAGATACGTGGAAGTTATGGTTACAGCTGACGCCAAAATGGTTCATCATCATGGACAGAACTTGCAGCACTATGTACTAACTCTAATGTCAATTGTAAGTAAACTTAACAGGGTTTTTATATTTTCTAAAATGTTTGATGTAATATTTTTTTCACATTTAATATTAAATTTTTTTTCCCCAAACTCTAAATGTAAGTTAATTTTATCTAGGTTTAAGGCAAAAATAATTTATTGAAATTTAGATTAGTTAGATATATAGCAATTATTCATTCCATTCTGTTACTTGGACAACTTTCTAAAACATTAAAATCTCTGAAACTACTTGTAGAAAATGCTTGAATGATTTCACATGAATGGCTTCTGCCCCCTAGTGACAGGGGAGATCCTAGTAGCATTGATCTTTTTACCCCTTAAATCTGAATTTTTAAACCTCACCCTATTTTTACACAGAGGGAAGAGGATGTTATTTTTACTACTGATACAATGGTCAAATCAGAAATTGAGACATGATATTTTAAGTTGTAAATGTATTTATGAGGATAGAAGGATAGGTTATTACTAATAGAGGTGCTTTAGCAAATTTATGATGTAAGATCACAGTAGCTATGAAAGTTCCTTATCTGATGTTTATATCTCTGTTGAACAGTGATGGTGCCACTATCCATAGGACAGAATTCTAGTGCCAGTGAAGAGCACCACTTCTGTGTTAGCGGTAGTGCTCTGTATCTGATCTGTACACACACATACATACATACATATAGATATAGACACACATACACACACACACACACACACACACACACACATGTATCAATTGTCTGGAACATTCCTAGATTTAGGCCTGCTGCTACTAAAAGCCTTGACCTTGTTTTATGCTCAGAAGTATCCTGGTTTAGTTGATGAATAATTATATGAGTGCCTGTTTATATAGATTCAGGGTACTGAAACATATTTTCTGTCTGGCAATACCTTTATTTGCATACAGGGAATTTAGGCCCACTTGGTTGAAAAGACTTGACAAGGACACATATGTAGGCCATTGTAAATATCCGATAGCTGGAAATCCCCATGCTAGTTCATTGTGACTTGAAGATCCTAAGACCCTGTTATTTTCCTTACACATAACATTTTATCTTAAATTTGTATAAGTGCTAAGTATACGTGGTCTTTGTTGCCTAAACACAGTATCTGGTACAAAGTGGGCACTCAATAGTTATTGAAAGAAAATGAATGAATAGGTAATAAAAGTAACTTTTTTCATAATGCATGACATTGTAATAGACAAAAAGGATTATCCACAATTGATTACCTGAAATTTGTATGATATAGACACTTGTTTACTTGTGTTGAATATTTAAAGTGATAACAGAGCTATATGTAGAAATGTATCCTGATGACACTTTATTTTTAATTCTGCATCTGAAGTAATTATCTAGACATATAGTTATCTAGATGTATAATTACCTACACTTGAGTGTGGCATGCTTATTATGAAAGGGTTCTAATAAGAACACTGACATGGAGGATATCAACTGATATGTAGGAAGTTATATCAATTATATGAAACACTGGGATAATCCTTGTGATTTTAAATGGTTAAAGAAAATGATATTCATTAAGAAAATTGGGGAGGGGATAGAGTTACTGAAGGAAAGTATTTGGTTTTATAAATCCAACAGATTTTGAAGCATGTTAAATGATATAATTCTGGGATCAGTGCTTTTGAATTACTGACTAGAAGGAGTAAAGAAACATAAGAGTAATTTTCCAAGGGTAATTTTGGAATAGCTACCCGCAGTTTGGTGATAATGCCACTCTTAGAAACATTTTATTATCTTTATTTTTACATTAAAAATTAATATTATCAAAAAAAATTAATGTTATGTGACATACCTTAGGATAACTGAAGTCCATGGGAGTTTTAATGCCAGAGTTCATCAGGGGCAGAGCAGACCTTTTGACTTCGTGAAAAGTAAATCTTCTGAGATTGCGTGAAACAATACACCAGTGTATGCACATATCATTTCCTAGAGTTTTTAGTCCCACCAGAAGGAGATCTGATATCAATTGAAGACAAGATGTTTGTAGATAGCTTTGTGTTAAGCTTTCATCCACAGAGAGATAGACACTGCAGCACGGTTGAGGGAAGAGGAGAGCATTCCAAGTATAGATGGGAAAAATTAAGGAGGGCAAGTCTCTTGAGGTAGCTGGGTTTTGTGTGTTCTTTCTTTCCTCTTCAGAAACAGAATGAGTTCTAAATTACCTGGGTTTAGTGCCTAATTCTCTTTCATTGAAAGAATGTTCAGCAGACTTTAGAGTTCTGTACATATGTTGTTATTTTATTGGTGAAAAAATGTGATCATAGCTATATTCGTAGATATAAACAAGTTAAAGGTGAAAGGAAACTTTGGAGAGTGACATTTTTCTTGTTTTCTTGTGACTTTCTAAGTCATATCTCTGGAAACCCCTCAGTCCTGAGCAAACTGGGACACTTGGTCACACTATATAGAGATTGTAAAACAACTTGTTTTTAACTCCACTTGTGAATTACATTTCCAAAACTGCTCTAAACAGGTAAGAGGAATGCTGTCCCCACCCAAGTGTCCCCAGATGTTTGCTGTTGAGGAAGGGGCCAGTTCAAGTTTTGCATATTTTCCCTCATTTTTAAGATGATGTTAACTGCATTTATTCAAACACACACTCAGAATATTGGTAATGTTCTTGGACATAGTAATTTAGGAAAAAGACAAAAATGTGATTTAGACTTGGAATATGATTGAGAGCCATTTAAAGAAAAACTCAAAGTAATGAAAAATAATTTTTTTGTTGAGCTCCAGATATAGAGGAATTTGCTGAATGCTTTCAGCATTGACAAATGGATTATATACAGAGACAATTACCTATCCTTACCCATCCTACATGTTATTCTGTCTTTAACTTTTTCTTTGCTTTCAACAATTTAACAAAATGTGCAGTGATATAGAAATAATGTGTGATTCAATTCACTTCTTAGAATGCCATATTCCTGGGAAAATCGCTTAGTGATTCCTATTCAGAGGATTTTGGAATTAACATTAAAATTACTTGGGAAGAACAAAATTGTAGTATATAGTATATATAATGCAATAAGGGTTTTAAATAAGCAGAGAGGTCCAATTATTTGTTATTTCAAAGCTATTAGCCTTAGAGAATTTAGGTTACATTATCACAATTAAAATAGCATTTACATATGCATTATTAAACTACAAAGATATGTATAAACTAAGGCAATTACATTCTTCAACAGATTTATTTTGATATTCAATGACTTACTATTAAACCTTGAAAATATTTACTATGTCCAAGACTGCCAGAATCCACTGTGCTTACAAGTTTTGACTTCATAATCTTGTTATAGATTTAATAATGTAAGTTTGGGTATCATGTTATACTCATGGAATTAGCCCTATTAAAACATAGTCACTTAGAGGCATTTAGCAACTAAAAACCTTCATGTGCATTACAGTGACTTAATATCATTGCATTCAACTCTTCAAGTTGCTTTTACTGGTGTTATTCAAAATAGGGGAAAATTTGAACCACACTGAAATAAAAACTAATGATTTACTTTCATGCTTTATGACCATTTATATTAACTTCTCCTTTCTTCAACTCAGTGTTCTGCTTCTTAATTCTTTGCACATATTTCCTTTTTGTACATATGTGGTTATGTCACCGTTTTCTAACTTAATTGTTCTGACAAGAGTAGTAATCTTTGTAAACAAAATTTGTTTAACTTGTTAAAATCAGTGTTTTTATAGATGATTTTGAAGGTAAAGATGGTCAAAAGGTATAAATTTTGTTATAAATTATTCTGGGAGTGTAAGGTACAGCATGGGACTATGGTTCACAATATTGTATATTTGAAAGTTGCTAAGAGAGTTGATCTGTAAATTCTAATAAGAAAAAATTGTAACTATATATAGTGATGGATGCTACCTTGGCCATCATTTTGCAATATATAGTAAAACATTATGTTGCATACTTAAAACTAATACAATGTAAATGTCAATTATCTTGATTTATAAAAATGGCTAAAATGATAAAAAAGAAGGCAGACTCTAAACATGTCATATGTGAACATTTGCTGAAACTATAGAAATTATTTCAAAGTGATTGATCAGTTAATGGTGATAGTAATTTTTTTTCATGCTTTGCTTGAAGTAATTTTGTCTAGAATTTTCCTAAAAATATTTAAACAATGTAATTCACATCATTTCTTTACCTTTCGCTAAATAGCTATGAAATAATGCTTACTATTTTGATACCTGTAAAGAACTATGTACTCTATATGCCAGGGAAATACATATTTCAAGAATAAAAGATTAAATACATTTAATTAGATTAGTAAAAATTCTAATACAAAGCACATAAAATGTAGTGATTACAGTAATATTTACAATGACACATGGCTTTATAACCATATGGTCATTCATCTGCCTGGTTCACAATTCAGCTTAATTGAATAGTTTCAATGATAGCACCTTTAAACATTAAAATATAGTAAAAGGTACATATATTAAGTATGAATATGTAGATTATGAAGGTCAATACTTAAAGCAAAAGAAGTTGTAGACAGTTAAATGGGTGAGATGACTTTAAAGAAACAATTTTAATGTAAAAGCAAAATATCAATCTGAGGGTTTTTTTGGGTGTGTGTGTAAAGAATTAAGTTGAACCATCTGTTTTTGTATCTTTTACCCCAAGAAAAATGAGTTTTTTAAGGGTAGAGCATGCCTTGTTCATCTCTGCAACACACACAGTGTTTGACAGGCACTAAATATTTAATAAAAATTTCAAGAAATAATGAAACTGATCCTTTGCTTTATATTGAGCATATTATGTTAACTAATTTGAAACACATGAACTAAAACTAGCATTATATCTAACATATGCCTTTTATTCTGAAAAAGTTTTATAAGTAGTAATAACTACCATTGATCCCTATGACCCATCCCTAATCTAAATACTTTCTGTACACCATCTCATTTAATCCTTATAGCAGTTTGATAAGTAGATGTCAAAGAGTGGCAGTTGGAATCTGAGCCTGTTCTGTTTAAGTGAGGTAACTATGCTTTATAACATCACCCAAACTGCATATGTAATTACTTGAATTATATTTTCCTTAACATTACATTTTAAGGAAATTGTGCTGTAGTGATATGTTTAAAACTGCACTGTTAGAACGCTGGAATGTTTCCAAATTCCACCTGGTAAATTGGTTCTCAGTATAGGTGCAGCATCTTTGTCCTTCTGAAAGTGAAAATACTTTTGTGGTTATATATTTTGTCACTAATGTTATAACTAGATTGCCATTTGTAGTCAACATATTTAGGGCAATGAGTAGAGAAATTAGCCATTAAGGTACTTCATAGGGCTTAAGTTATTTTTCTGGAGTACTAGGAATGCATGACACCTGTGACATAGAATTCTTCACAACTGTTTTATTTTTAGGAGGAAAAAACCCTTGTGTGTACCTTTGAGGTACAGTTTACCTTGTAATTTGACTTAGAAAAGCATCTACTTTTAAACTCACAGAATCAAAGTAAAACACTGAAGTCACAAATATGGGTATACTTTGTTTCTACAGTAGATATATTTTTTAAAGTTGCATGGAAAATGAGTATCAATTCAGCTATAGATTTCCACAGCCCCCATTTTAAAGAAGCAATACTGCAGTGTTAACAGAAATCACCAATCATCTGATTCGCCTAGTCTTAACTTACTCTCAACCCCACAGGGGCATCCACCACTTTTGCCGTAAATGACACCCTCAAAGCCAAAGGCATGGCTTCAGGTAGAGATGACAAACCTGTATTTGGCTACACAGCTGAAACAATAGGAAAGGTGCTAGAATGTGTAAGTCCAAGGTGACCTTGCAGTGTTAGCATTTTCAGAGATGCTTTTGACTCTGGTTCTGGTAGTACTCTGTGTGGCACTAGAAGCAGCAGGGGCAGTCATGTTACTCATTGTGTTCAAGCAGCTTTGGCTAATGGAGCGAGGGCCCCACCACTGGTATTTCTAGCAAACCAATCTCCACAAGATTAGGGACCATGTCACTTCTAGCTAACAAAGCACAGAGTAGAAGATGAACACTTATTAAATGAGAGAAGTAGCATCTCCTGAAGCAATTGCTGTCTTGGTTTGGGCAGTGGTCCAGGAGATGATGATCCAGGTTTCAGAAGCAATTTTCATTGCTCAGGTGGTCCAAGTCCATAGCGTTACGTCTCTAAAGGAGTGCAAGGCAGAAGCCTTAGCTATGGAAGTCATTTTTACTACATTGGGAACCTCTAATGGCTATAAGAAGAGGATATGAATTAGTGAAATGGGTAGCACCTTAACTCACAAACTGAGGCCATACAGAATGCCTCATAGACTTGAGTTCTCCAATTGCGGAGAATTAAGGATTACGTTGTGACCCACAACCTCTCCTATGGCTCTTTATATGATTCTGGATGAATCTGCTTCCATGGATCCAGTAGTGCTAAACATTAAAAATCATAAGCATACTCAATTGGAAATATGCAACCATAGCAGGAAAAATTAGGTAAAACAATTAGAAAAGAATAAGTAAAACTTTTTTGTGGAGTATTGTGGGCACATAAACCGTGGATTGTGACACAGAATTAAGTGAATTTCTTGTTGAATAATCCAGAACGGTATTTTCCAAGCTCTAATGCGTGTTCAAATCACTTGAGAATCTTGTTAAGATGCAGATTTTGACTCACTAGTCCAGGTTGGGGCCTGAGATTCTTCATTTCTAATTAGCTCCAGGCGATATGGTGATACAGTAGCAAAGGTTAGGATACTGGTTCTCAAAGTTGGCTGCACATTGGAATGATTTTAAAAAATGAGGAATTTTAAAAGATATTGATGGCTGGGTCTCAACCCTAGAAATTCCGACTTAATTGGTAAGGGATGTGGCCTGAGTGTCGGGATTTATGAAAAGCTCCCTAGGAGATTCCAGTGTGTAGCTCAGTTGGAGAATTGATGCTCTTAGACTGGTTTCAATTTACTTTTGAGAAGAAATATTCACTTTAGGCATCTAATCCTACACTTCTTTCTTTGCAGGTTGCGGCAATCTACAAAGATTCAAGTATTGGAAATCTTATAAACATAGTAATTGTAAAATTAATTATAATTCATGATGAACAGGTAAGAAACAGTTCTGAAATTAGTAATCTCAGTTATGGTAGGCTCCTAGCACAGTTATATATAGATCACAAAACTCTTATTAAAATTCGAGTTTTTAAAAATTTATGTTTAAAAAACTTGAAAGTAGTGAAATTAACTTTTTCTGTTGCGATGGAAATAAAATGGAATAACAGCAGAGGCAGTAACAAAAATTTAATATTGAAAACATCCAGGTATCTACTTTTATAATCTTACTGTTGAAGGATTTAAAAGATGGTAATTTTTAGAAGGTAGTTTTTTGATCCTAAATATTGGATGGTTATATTGAGAGGGTCTAATTAGGTTCTGTTTTGGTCACAGTGACTCAAGTATTGCTAAAATATGTTTGGGATGAGAGGGAGAGATATTACCACTTCATTTGCCTATGAAAATGCTATTTGATAAATTGTGCGGGTGCTGACAAGCTTTGAAGGAAAAGAGGTCATTAATATTTTGATGTAATATTGCATATTTTTGTGTGCAGGAAGGACCGGTCATTAGTTTTAATGCAGCTACCACGTTACACAACTTTTGTTTATGGCAACAAACACAGAATGTTCTTGATGATGCTCACCCTTCCCACCATGATACTGCTGTTCTTATCACTAGGTACAGTTTTATAAGTATAACTCCTCTAATCGCAATTATTTACTGTTTCCTCCTGCATGATCAGTCACTGGTATTTCTTGTAACCTTAATTCTTTATCAGTAATACACAGCAGTGTTCTATGAGAACTTGTATACAAAATATACTATTGAATGAAAGCATTCTTCTGTTCTTTGAGACCAGAACACTAGTTAATTCCTTAGGAAATTAGCAATGTTAGGTGTTAAGTAATGGTTTGACCTAAACAAAATAATTACTTTATTAGTGACAATAAGAGAATTAGAAAAAAGATTCAGAAATTAACTTAGTTATGGAACTGAGAACAGGTTTTGTTCATTCCCCACTTGATCACTTGAAAAGAAGAGCTTTCAAATTTATTTGGTTTTCTAATAAAATGGTCCTGCCACTTAAAAGAATCTGTTCCTTGTTTTGATGCTCAGTGCATGTCTTAATTACTAGGCTGCTTTTCTAGGGTTTTCTTCAAACTTATCTAATTATATAAAAAACAGCTTCTGCTATTATAAAATGATCATTTACAAGCTCCTGTATGTACTAATTCACACCTTTGTTTCAGCAACAAGGATACTACCAGAATATTTAGATTCCAGGTTTGTTGTTGTTGTTGCTGGTTGGTTGAACAAAGGAAATAAATCTCTCACTTGGAGAAATCTCAGCTTTCTAGAACCTCAAAGTTAAAGCCTTTAGTCCATGTATAACTGGGGGTATATAGTCCTTGTGCTTTATCTCTTTGCAAAACTAAAGCAGAATTGACTTAATTTTATATACAGTATTCTATTTATCAGTCCATGGTTCTGCCCTGGACTATAGTTAGAGGCCAAACAGCAAAAACTGGAAATAACAAATTAAAGATGGGAGGAAGAAAAGGGCTGTGAGAGGAGACCATGAGGAAAGAGACGAGACAACTGTCAAATTGAATGGTTAGGGACTAAGTAATGCAGAAGCAAAAAAACACAAGCAACTTGATAACATCTGAGAACATCATTATTTTGCAGGAGAAAATAATCACTGAGGCTCATAATGACATTGAGACTTCAAGAAAAGAGTGTATTACTACTGCATAAGTAAGGGAGGAGAGGTGAAAAATACACTTAGAAAGCTTTTCATTGAACTTGGTTAAGCTTCAACGATTTACAGTGATCACTTTTATATAGCGCCCATTACTTATTGCTATGCACAAATGGTATATTACTCCATGTTTAAATTTATTGAGAGCTTACAAACTGGATTTTGGAAGTCAGTTTGTAGTAACGGTCACTTCATAGTTAAAGCTTCTTCTTTTGGCCTGTTACAAAAATATTTTCTGAAAATACTTCAAAATCTTTTGTTTTAAGGGAAGACATTTGTGGAGCTAGAGAGAAATGTGACACACTAGGTAAGTTACTTTGTAAATTAAATATAGCCTTTACAATTTTTTACTGAATTATTAGAGGCAATGTTTAGATTTTCTTTTTTCTTTTACTTTTAATCATTTTGATCAGTTGTCTTAATGATTATAGTCATTACTATTTGATTCTGCTCCTATAAATTTTAGAAAATAACTAATTTTTATGTGCCAATTACTAAATATCAATTGCTGTGCAAAGCTTGATGTATTTTAAAGTGTTTTATTACATTTGGTTCATATCAAATAATACATAGTAATCTACATACAAATTTAAAGCAAAATAATAAAATGAATAGCCATGAATCTACCACCAGATTTAAGAGCTAGAACTTTATCAATAGTCCACATCCTCTATTCTATTCCCTTTCATTTCTCTGAGAGGTAGCCAATATCGTGAATTTTGTATGTGCCATTTCCTTCCATCTTTTGAAAAACAGTTTTATTACATATGTATGTGTTCCTAAAGAAATTGTTTGGTTTTGCTTTTTTTTGAGCTTTGTAGTTATAGTTAATGCATTTTCACTGTTGTGTAATATTTTATCCATAGTTCACATGTCCTATATTCTGTCAGTGGATATTTGGACTGAGTATAACTGTGTTCTATTGACTTCATTGTAAGAGCTAGGGTATATTCTTATGATTAGACTCTCAATGTCAATAAATGTGCTAATTTTCAACTTTATAAGATTTAACAAATTATTTTCTAAAATGGTTGTACCAATTTACATATTTATAGTGTATCAATATTACTCTTGATTATATCCATATAAACACAAAGTATCTTTAGATTTCTCATTTTTGCCGATCTAAATGTTGTATATTTCATTGAAGTAATAATTTTAGTTCCATGATTACTAATAAATTTGAGCATCTTTTCATATATTTACTGGCCATTTATAGTTCCTTCTCTGTGAAGAATGAAAGAAATGAAAGAAACATTACCTATTTTTCTGTTGTGGTATTTCTCATTTTCTTACTGCATTTTAGGTGTTCTTTATAACTTTAAAATGCCAAAACTTTTTGGTTTATATGTATTGCAAATATATTTTTAAACATTTATTTCTAAGTCTTAATTGTGTGTGTGTGTGTGTGTGTGTGTGTGTGTGTGTGTGTGAAAATCTATAATGTAAACAAATTTATAATTTTAGGGTTAGCAATTTTGTATCTTATTTAAGAAGCCCTTCTGTAGTTCAAAGTCTAAACATCCTGTTTTCTTGTAAACATTTAAAAATTTGTCCTTTCACAAATCTCTAAAAAGTTAGGAATAATTTTCTTTGATACAATATCAGATTGGGATCTACTTTCATTAGTTCCTTTTCTATTTGGATAGCCAGTTTCCTTAGACCATGCATTGAATAGTTCACCTCCTTTCCTTAGAATCTGCAATGCCATGTAAAATTTCTATTTTTTTAGTGGTGTCTGCAAATCATCCCGCCATTCCATTAGTCAATACTTTTTATTTAGTCCATGCACGTTATTTTAATTTTTATAGCCCTATAATAAGTCATGATAATTGGTATGGTATGTAATTACACCTTATTTTCTTTAAGACTATTTTAGCTGTTTTTGGTCCTCTTCCATGACAATTTTAGGCTAACATGTCAAGTCATTATAAAATAATAATTTGTGCATTTATGTAGGTTTTTTAAAATGTCTTTCGGTAGTATGTATTTTCTTTTAAGCCTGCCATGTAAACTTTTGTTAGACTTCCATCTTTTATTAGTGTATATGGTGTATGTTGATTGACAGAAATTCAATAGATTATTTGTTTTATTGATTTTAAAATCCAGCCACCTGATTCACCACTTTAAATAATCTTGACGATTTATCTAGATTTATTTATGTGAACAGTTATATTTTTATGAATTATGGCAATTATCCTTTAATTCTTGTAATTTTTTGCCTTACTACAAGATAAAAACCTCTTGTATGAATAGAAGTGATTATACTAGCCCCTTTTTTCTGCATTTTAAAGGAAATTCTTATAAAGTTTTACCATTAAGAATAATATTTGCCATAGGTTCTTGGCAAATAAACTTATCCTAGTTTTCTGAGCCTTTAAAAAATGATGTATGCTTTAATTTCTTAAAATTTTTGCACATATTGAAATGATCATGCAATTATATCAATCTGGGAATTCCTTTCACAGATTTTTCTCATGCTAAACCAATGTTGATCATGGTTTTTCTTTTTGCCTTTTTTTTTTCTTAACACCCTGCTAGATTCCATATAATGTATATATTTTCAGTAGTGAAATGACCTGTTATATTTGTTTAATTTGATACCAAAGTTTTAGTCACCATAAAGAATTGGTTGGAATGTATTATTTCTTCGCTTATTCTTTGGAAAATTTTATATAATATTGGAATGATCTATATTTTGAAAGCTTAGAAGATCCTACCTAGATAAACAATGATCTGGGTTTCATGTTTTCTTTGTGGAAAGATTTTTAACTATTTAATTTCTCTAATGGTAATTAGACTATTTTTTTTTCAAATCTTCTTGAATATATTTTAAAAGAATTTTTTCTAGATATTTGACTAGTAGTAAAATTTGTTAGCTTAAATTATTTTCAGAGCTTTTTAAAATTAAGTTCTGTGTAGCTATAGTTGTGCCTCATTCTGTTTCTGATATTTATTTGCAACTCTTATTTTTAATAGCTCAATTTCACTGGAATATTGTCTGTTGCATTTGTCTTTTTAAAGGACTACTGTTTTTTTCATCTCTTGTTTTTACTTCATTAATTTCTGCTCTACTTTTTTTCCCCGGTGTACTCCTCCTGTTCTATTTGTAATATAAATTGTTTGGTTAGCTGATTAACATCCAGGATTTTTTCTTTTCTAATTTTATTATTTAAGACTATCAATTTACTTTAGTGTATCATTTCTTTTTGTGTCCCACAAGTTTTGATGGGTATTTTTCATGTCATTCAAAAAATCTAAGTGTAAATTTTATCATGATTTCTTTGACATTTTAGAAAAGCATTTAAAAATTTCAATGTGTGGAGACTTACTGTTTTTTTTTGTTGTTGTTGTTTATTGAATTCTAATTTAATTTCACTGCAGTTGAAGAATAGGATCTGTATGATACCCATTTTTTGAAATCTTTTTATATTATCTTGCCTATAATGTGATCAATTAAAAATACTGTGGTACACAGGGTACTATATGTCTGTTAAATCAAACTTAATAATTGTGTTGTTCAAATCAACTATATATTTACTAATTTTTTGCTTGTTAAGTAACAAACTTGAAGTGTGAGTATATATCTGTCACTCTTCCATATAGTATTACAATTTTTCATTTCATCTTTTTTGGTACATATAAGTTGGAATTGAACCTTTTACAATTGTGTAGTGACTAATACTGCTTTTTAAAGAAAAAAGTATAGTATATTTAAAATATTATGTCTGACAATACTGTAGCTACCCCCCAGCTTTCTCTTGTTTAGTATTTGCAAGATACATCTTTTCTTTCAATTTTCCAGTGCCCTTGAACTTTAAGTGTTTTCCTTGGAAACAACATATAATTGGATTTTTAAAATAACATCTAGAATAATCTCTGTTTAACTGGTTAGTACATTTATATTTATTGTAATTATTTTTATATATTGACATATATATATATATAATTTTGTTTTTTCCTGTTTATCTGTTTGGTTTTGCTGTTTATTTTTTATTGTGCTTCCTTCCTCCAACCCCGCTTTTTTGGCTTTCTTTGGATTACTACATTTAAAATTTTTCTTGTCACTTTGCAGGTTGAAAATAGTATATATTCTATTATTTTTGAGGTTATTCTGGCTTTTTACTAGCATATTTAAGTTAACTTTTTCTAAAGCTCTCTCTTAAACAAACATTATCTTAGATTACTCTAACTTTGTTCAACTTCCGCCTCCCTTGTGTGATACTGTTTTCTATCATTTTGTAAACTTTGCATATTAAAGGATAATGTTTTATGTTTATTTGCTTAAATCTGTGCCCATTTTACAAAATTCTTAATAATTTTTTCTTACGTCTCAAACCTTGCTTCTGATGTCATTTTTTTCCTCTGGAATTATATTCTTTAAAAGTTCCATTAGTGAAGACATATTAGTGAAAAATTCTCTATTTTACTTTTTATGGAAATGTCTTTATCCATATTTCTAGGTACCAATTCTAAGTTGATTCTTATTTTCTGTCAGCATTTCGTAAATATTATTGCATAGTCTGTTTAGTTTTATATTCTTGGTAATCTGTCATTTTGGCTATTTGTTAAAAGCCTTTCTTTGTCTTGGATATAATGTAGTTTCATTAAAATTGTGTCAATAGATTTCTTTCTGTTAATCCTACTTGAGATATGTTCATTGATCAATATCTTCAGCAATTCTGAAAATTTTCCATTTTTTTCAAATTTTATCCTTATATTCTTTCTGCTTTCTCATGAGACCCTGATTGTATTTGTATTTGGTTTTCTCATTCTGTCTTCCATGCTTTCATTTTTTTTCCTCTTCATGCTTCATCCCAGCTGCTCTAACATGCATTTTTATTATTTCTCTCTTCGGCTGCTTCTAATCTGATAATTCAACCATCCTCGAATTTTTCATTTAAACATATGTTTTTCAATTTAATAGATCTTATTTCTTATTCAAAATCTACCTGTTCATTCTGTGTATATTCTTTTAATATTTGCTCATATTTGTAATTGCCTTTCATGTTTACTTAAACATTTCATTTGGAGTAATTTTATATCCATCTCTGACACTTCCCATATCTTAAACAGTTGAGGGCAAATTAAGTGGTTCCTGCTCATTTTTTCTTATGTTGATATGTTTGTATGTTTAGTGAGCTCATATTTACTTAATGTTAATCCATTATATTAGGGGTAGAATGCTTAAAAAGTATGTACTTTCCTTCACAGAGGATTTTCTGTTTTTGCTGTAAACCCAAGGGTGTTACTAACAGGGGCCTTGACTTAATATGGAAAACTCAGGATCATATCCTAAACTTTGTAGCTTCCTGTAGCAAGCTCTTAGTCTCTGGATCATATTGCTTCTATTAGTATTTACTCTCAGAGTAGCTTCTATTCTTGCTATTTATTGCTTTCCATTTAGGACTTAGCTCAGGGTATGAGTGTGTGCGTGTGCGCGTATGCATATGAAAGTGGCAAGGAAAGAATATGTGTCAGATTTTAGAGCTTGGAACTTGACAGTTATTGTAAATCATGTGAGCTTAATATTCATTAAAAATAGCTTTTATTAATGATCTAGTTTCTTTTTGTTAGGAGGACCCTTTAGGAACTCAAATCTACAAATGTGGAAAGAGACACCTGCTCCTCTAATTTTTACCACAGACCTGTTCTCCCTGCAAACTATTCTCTAGCTTTTTTAGGGGTATTTTATGAGTCAATCATATAACAATCCATAGAATATACTTATTACTATTTCTACACACAGTTGTCACAACTTTATACTAAAGTTAAATGGCACTATGTCTGCCATATCTTATTATTTTTAAATGATTCATTGCTAGACATTCTGGACTATTCATATAGAAGTGGGTGATCCTCAAGGCCCCATTCATTTTTTGTAGTTTTCAGCCACCTCTATACGCATAAACATTTAGAAATGTAAAATATTAAAATGAAAGCATTCTTAATATCCTTTGTTGAGTCAAGGGTAATGATGATAGTGATAGTTGATATATCTGAAAGTTTTCTATATATTATAGACTATATTAAGCTCTTACATGATTTAACTCATTGAATCTTCACAACAAACCTATAAAGAACAACTATTATTCTAATTTTATAAATGAGTATGAGTTTCCCAAGATGACATTACACAAGTATTCATACTTTATTTTCTCATCTAAAATATGTGGAAAAATGACTAAATATAGTTATTAATGAAACACAAAATGTTGGTAATAATTACTAGGTTTCCTGCTATATCTTCTTTTGCAAGTATTGTTTCCCTAATCTGTGAGCATGTTTTGCAAAGTATGTTGAAAAATGGTTTTTATTCTTCAAGATAGTGAGATTAGATGACATGTAGCTTCTTGCACTTCCGAATACAGAGAACCTGTATCAAATTTGGGTCCCTGCCACTTTATCATTTTTAGAGAATCCAGTACTAGCATGAGTGAATCTAGTCAAAAACTATCAACCAAATATCTACCTAGCCCTGAAAATGAATATAGTGGAATTTGAGCCACTTGACAGATTAAAAATACTAATGAAGGCATAGGGAATAGGGGATTCTGACAAAGGAGAAATATAATGTTAACTAAAACTGACTAAAACATTTCACATACAATATGGACACAGGACTGTTAAAGAATTTTTCTTTTTTTCTTGCTGGCTTTGGATCTTGATTCTAACTAAGAAAAAGCTATTTGGGGTGGAACTTTGCCCAAGCAAGGCCTTTTGGCTGTGGGGTCAGAAAGAGAGCAAATATTTTCTTTTTGTTAAAAAGAGTATTGGTGAATGAATTTGTTAGTCTGAATTCGTCCAGCATTTTTAGATTCCTCAGTTAAACTTCTATTTCTTTTAAAGCACAACAAAAGCATTCTAATTGTTAGGATATTTACTTTAAATGCTAGCAAAATGTCTGTTTTTAGCTTTATGAACAAAAGTATGTGTAGAAGTAGAGAGTTAACACACGTAGATAATACTAGTCTACTCTATATTAAGACATTTCTAACTGCAAAAATTTCATGGTAAGAAATTGGTTATATATGAACAATTCTTTTATGAAATGAATCGTAGGAGAGCAGATAAATTTATAAGCAAATATTGAAGGATTGTAATAGCAAAAACCAAGGTATTATTTAAAAGTAAATAAAATTTGGATGATGGAATATGGATTGTTGTAATGAACACTTATTTTGAATTTCTTATTCTAGATTACTTTTAAAGGACTCTGTCAACTGTAATTATTATTGTCTTTGTTGTCCGGCCAGTTCATACTGTCTTCATTTTTCAGCACATTATTCTTTATCTAAGAGTGCCTAGATGTTTAGGATACATTTTCTTTTGCTGAAATATTTAACAAGATTATTGAGTGCTTGCAACAATTCTTATGTCATAATCATGTTTTATTTAACATGTATTAAATTTTAGGCACTATTCTAAGCATGTAACACACATTTGCTAGTTATCATGATAATTAAATAGTATGCTGCCTGAAAACTTTAAAAAATTAAAGAAAATTCATAGATTTATAGTGTTTCATGCTATTTTCTTTATTGTTCTACTACTAATTTAACCATTCATTGCTTTTCCTACTATCCACACTAATATGGCCTAAATTATCCTTCCTAAAACAAATATTTTTTTTCTGTTTTATAAAAATTGTTTGCTTACCTAGTATTTTTGGATTATTTTCTTTAGTAAATCACCTTATAAACATTCATGCATTATTAACAACTCTACATTCATTTCTGAGTAGTAATGCCGGTGGTAAATACTTTAAAATTTAGTTCTCACTCCATGGTATTTCCCATTTTGATGAAATACAAATGTGAAATTTTTCAGGTTTAGCAGAATTAGGTACCCTGTGTGATCCTTTACGGAGCTGCTCTATTAGTGAAGAAAATGGACTTAGTGCAGCCTTCACCATAGCCCATGAACTTGGGCATGTGTAAGTACCTTCTGTCACCTCAGTACTGTGCCTTCTATTCATTCTATTTAGAATGCCAAAAATTCCATCTTCAATTAAATAATTAGCACCTTTATGTCTTTACAAAATATTTTTAGTACAATTCTTATCCCTGAAATGCTAACTCTGGCTCTTTTGTGATCTATGTTAGGTCAGACAGGATGCACAGATCAACAAACTAAGCAAAGAACTAGAACTTGGGAATTCTTTTATTTCATGTACTGTACTGGATTACATGACAAGTACTTCTGGCCTCTATTCCTTGTTATCCTATACATGACCAGGTACTGTCCTCTACCATCTTATGGGAGGGCCTACAGGGGATCCTGGTTCTGAGTAACTTCCCCAAATATTTGTAATACCAACTCATTTCTTGCTCTTATAGCTCAGAGCCCCAGTAGAGAATGTAGCACATGGGGATTTAATAATAATTAAGATTTTTAAAAAAGTCTTTCTCCCAGATCCATAGTTTTTTGTAAAAATTTGGGGTTCTATCTGTTCCTTTATTATTAAAAATTCTACTGGGGTTCCCTGCTCTAAGAACAGAGGCCGCGATGTCCAGTGATACCCTTGGAGCTTCCATTGAAAGTCAGAAAGCCCTCCACAAACTCATCCTCTGAAAAATGATTCCAAATGTACCCCAGAACTCCTTGGATTTCTAGGGTATCTGCTAATAAGGAATTGAGGCTACAGTTGCTTCTCTTAATTTGACTATATATTTTTTCCTGGTCATGCCTTGACATCATTAAATTATTTAGCTGGAACAATTCCAAGTGGAGATCATTTTTATTAAACTAGTGTCTCTTCAGTTCCCTTTGAGGATGGTTACAACTCATGGCATCAGCAAGATGCACACTCAGATTTCTGAGTTGTTTCTTGAAGTGGGGAATAGGGTTAGGAGCATAACTGAGGGCATAGACGCATTGCAGTGACATCTGAAAAGTACTAGTTGTTGGTTTTAGAAACTGTTCTTGCAGAGAGTACCATCTTAGACATTTATTTTCTTCCTGAGAAACTCTAGGTGTCTTTAGAAGATGGGTAAGTAGTTTAATTAAAAGATTGACTTAAGTGCACGTTTCAGCAGACAAGGACTTGAATCAGGTGGTTTCACTGTTCCTTCTAACTGAGTTTATACTTGGGTCCTCAAAAGAATGTTGCTTACTACCTAATTATTTTTAATATCATTGCTCTTGTGAGGATTTGGTTGCCTAAAACATAGAAATGTTTCTATTACTTCAGTTCTATTGATCATTACTTATTATAGACCAGAAACAGTACTTAGGTTTCTTATAAAATAGATGGATATTATAGAATGATATAAAATTAGGGATTAAAGAAGTCCTTTTGAAACTGTAGAAATAATGGTTTAGAATTTAGTGTGGTATCAGCTTTACCTGATATTTCCACACATTTACTAGGATATGCCTACTCAAAACTGCAGGTATTTTTCAGCAAATGCTTTGTCCACATTGTGCCGAAGTGATACAGTCTATAGATTTTGGTTGTTTAGATTCAGATATCATATCAACAGACTGTGCTACTCATCAAAGTTATAATCTAATATTTCTCAGAGATCATGTGCTTCTTAACACAAAGGTAACCTAGTTTCATAATGTTTTATGAAGAGATCAAGAGTACAAATTCTGACGTAACCAAATTTTTCTGCATTTAACATTATAACATAAACATGAGATTTGTTACTAATGTTATATATACATCTTAGTGCTCTTAATTGTTTTTATTTTTAGATTTAATGTTCCACATGATGATAGTTTTAAATGTAAAGAAATGGGAATTAAACATCAATATCATGTGATGGCTCCAACTTTAAATTACCACACCAGTCCTTGGACCTGGTCAAAATGTAGTCAGAAATATATCACTGAATTCCTAGAGTAAGTCTGATTTTGTTACTTTAGTTAAATGATTGAAGATTTATTAGGTCATAACATTTGAAATTTGTATGTTTTTTAAAGTGGTTCAATTTTTGTTCAGTTTTTCATTGTTTAGATTTGAACTTACTTTCGCTGTACAAATGGAAATTTAAAAACATGGTAAAGTGTTATACGTATTTCACTCCTAAACAGTTTTTTGGGGGTGGGCATGTAGTTCAGACCTACCTATCATTTTTTTTTTCAATTTGGTTTCTTTATTATGAAAACTTCTTTTGGAAAGAGACTTAATGAGAATCACAGCTTCCTTGTGTGTGTTTGAAAATTTTTAGTAGCTATTAGGTGATATTTTGAGGTGCCTTTGAAGGACAGAGAGAAGCTAAAGTCCAACTGTGAATGTTACAAATAGCTCTCTAAAGTCTCAGGGATGCAGAGTCTTTGGATATACATATTCTTTTTTTTTTTTTTTTTTTAGCATTTGATTTTACTATTAGTTTCAAGTATACAGTACCCTAGTTAGACATTTATATACTTTATGAAACAGTCCCCCTAATTACTCTATCACCCCTCTGGCTCTGCACATAGCCTTTGGAGACTCTCCCTATCTCTGAAGAGAAGAGGCAGCTCTAGATTTTTCTTCTCTCAACTCTCCATCTCCCACTAGGTTTCTTGACTTCCAAACTTCTTTTATCCAAATGTTATTTCTATCTTAGTTACTGAAACGTGTCCAAAAGTCAAGGCCAAACTATTTCCAGATAATCTTTTTTTTTTTTTGTATAAACACAAGACTGTTTCATTTTGTCTACATATTCTAATCACCCACTTCTACAGTTTCTAGTTACCTCTCTTTATGAGACTGTGGGAATAAATGAAACCATGCTTTGGGATATATATTCATAAATATATTCCATAATTAAAATCAGTAGTGATCATTTATTCTTGTATGGGAGCTTGATTTCAAAGCACAACACACAGTTGCTGATTTATACATGATCTCACCTAGCTTTGTTCAATGGCTGAGGGATTGATTAATAATATCAGTGTGTGTGTTTTCTTCTTTTTGGAAGGGGAGTAGTAGTGTGCTTCTCTCCAATGGGAATTTTAAAAGTTCACTTGTTCATTTTTTTTTTTTTTTACAATTTGATATGTCCTTTTAGCCAGTAATTTTCCCAAAACTATTTCTTTAAATCATTGTAATGGGACAAATTGTTGCTTTTAACCCAGTTGGAATGGTTGAACATTTTCACAAAGTTTTCTGTAGACTAGATATTGTATGACAAATTATGAGTAACAAATACACATTTCTCTGCTATTTACCACTTTTCTAAGTCCTTTAAGTATGTTATATACTCCAATAGCAACTTGCAAGGTAGATATTACCACTCGATTTACAGAGGAGGAGATTTAGTCTCAAGGAAGTTGAATAACTTGTCCATAGTTGTGCATCCAGGGAAGCGGCGGAACCAAAATGCAAACTGCCAAAGCTGGCATTTTTGACTGTGTCGTACTCCTTTTTTACAAAAACTCCTTGAGGTGGAGACAGCATAGTACTTTTTGAAGTTCCTTTGTTTCGTTGTTGTTTAGAACTATAAATGTACTTTCTCAACTGATCTGAAAACTAATTTTAGTTTTTACATTTTGATTATTTGACCATAAAATATAAGGCATTATTTATAGCAAAGTAGACTGAAAGTATAGTGTGATCAACATATAAATGTAAGCTTCATAAATTATATCCCGATGGATTTATTTGTTGTTTTTTTATTAACTTTTGGTGATATTGGTTATCAAAATCCAGTAATCATTGTTCTTTTTTGAAATTGTACTTTCAAGGCAGTTGTGGGGCTCACATGAGAACACATAAAAAGTCCTTTTTAAACTGTGAGGTTTTCTTATTAACTTTGATATGAGCTGGGTTTTAAATTATGAAAAAATAATGAATTCTCTTTGAAAGTACAGAACTACAGAAAATGTGATAAAGAATCTTATACTGAAATGCATCTATATGCATTCACATTATTTTATTTTCTGTCATCGATAAAGTACCGGTCATGGAGAATGCCTCCTTGACAAACCAAATGGAAGAATATATGATCTGTCTTCACAACTTCCTGGATTAATGTATGATGTAAACAAGCAGTGTGAGCTTATGTTCGGTCCTGGATCACAAGTGTGTCCCTATTTGGTAAGAAAAAATTTGTCTTGTTTGTTTGTAAACTACCATAAAGTTATAGATAGACTCTATTTCAAAATGCATTTATTCTCTTGAACAGAAGGTGAACTAAATGTACCTTAAAGTTTTTAAGTCATAGAAAAATTTGGTGTTTTCCAAAAAGAAGTTAAAAAAAGGGAAACTAAAATTTATTGATTACTTAATAAATGCCAAATACTGTGTTAGGCACTTAAAATCATCTTCTTTAACTCTCACAAAATCCTATGAAGTATTACCATTTAGAAAACAAAAATTTTTGAAAATTTAAAAGCATTTAAATATTTATTTTCAAATGATATTATTTGGAGGATGTGGAGAAAATTCTGTGAGAACATTTTGTATTTTGATAATAAGTTGTATTAAAGACCCAGGAATATAATAGATTACATTTTAATTTACATAGATTTGAATCCAAAGGAATGAGATTTGGGGCCTCTTGTTTAGTTCCAGTTAAGCTATTTTAGATTGTTTTGAGGATTTTTCATAGGTTAGGTATAGTACTAGATTGTGAGGATCATCAGATCAGAAAGGCAACATTATTTATTCATTTAAATAAGGATAAGTCCCCAGTGTTCAGTTAAGGATCTGCCACATAATAGGTGCAATACAATAAATGCTACTGAATGAAGGAATGAAAGTTACTTAACAGTGAGTGCAGGGACATATAAGGAGTACTCCAAATAGTGAATATTGTTCCTAAAATCTCAAATTTATAATCACAAATTTTAGCGAGCCTATAAACATCCAATATGGAAAGGGAAGTTTACCTTAATTTTTTGTTATAAAAGATACATTTCTCTCCTACCCAATTTAGACACAGATTGACTTTTGAATTCAGAAAAATAAGTATCTTGGGTATAGCTTCTGTGTGCCTCCACAGATTTTTGTTTCTTGTGAAAACTTCAGAATCCTTTGTTCAAAAGTTGAAGGTCTGCATTTTATTCACAAAGTAGGAAACCAGTATATATTATACAGTATTTCTATGCACATTATTCATACATTCCACCATTGGATCAAAAGGAGCTTTTGGAAACTCCTTGTGAATAACTTGTAACAACAAAAAGTCCTTTCGGAAAATGTCTTGCAAAGACCAAAAAATGTCTCACATCATTTTGAATATTTCCATTCTAATTCATCTCTTCCATTGTTCAATGTTTGATGAAAATCTAAAAGTCTTTAGAAACTAAATGTTGCTATTTTATGTGTTCAGGGGAAAAGCAATGACTAAGACTTAGTAAAAATTTTTTGCTGACTATTTCTAGCTCGGACTGTGAAACCAGGGACTACATATGTTCGACTTATGAACTGGTGCATTATACCGAATTGATCTGGTGGTTGCGACATTATTTTTAAACTTGCTTGCCTGCCTTTTGTTCCTCTGCAGAAACAATGCAGGCGCCTCTGGTGCATGAGTGCAGAAGGAGTTCATAAGGGCTGTCGCACCCAACACATGCCGCTTGCAGATGGAACAAACTGTGGTCCTGGGATGGTAGGTTTTCTCGAAGGGTGAGTCTTGTATCAAGAGATTATCCAAAGATGTGACTACCAATTGGTAGTGACAAAATAGTCATGGAGATATAAAGTACCGCATAAAGAATGTAGCAAATAATATTGGAATAACTATGGTGTCAGAGGGGCACTAGATTTATTGGGGTGATCACTTTGTGAGTTATATAGATGTCTAATCACTGTGTTGTACACCTGGAACTAACATAATATTGAATACCAAATACAACTGAAAAATAAAAATATTATTAAATACATATAAAAAGATTATCCAAAGATGTGATTAATCTGTATTTCAGCACTCTTCATAATTCACAGTCAAATTTTATTCTGCTAGTTCTAGTAATATTGTTGCTGTGTTTGTTCATTGTACTATGTTGTCAAGTAAATTTTAATTTTGCTTTTTTCTCAAGATCTAGCAGATGAATATTAACATTGTATATAGTTATATAATTATGCAGTTATATAGTTATCTAAGTATATTATAGCCTTGTTATTAAAAATGAGTAAAGATATAAAGGTCCTAATATTTCAGCAAATCTTCAAATTCAAGGATGTTACTATTACATACATTTTCTCCCATAAAATTCGGTTAAGTATAACTGAAAGGTTTAAGTGACTTCTTTAGGTCTTTATTGGTTCTAAACTATTAAACTACATTATATCCTTAAAATAAACTGTTTACAATACTACGTCTTACCATTTTAACATTAGTCATGAACTTAGGCAAATCCGCCAGCACGATGAGTGATAGGCTCACTGTGATAATAAAACATGTATGTGTGGGTGAAGTCAGATTGTACTTGGGGCTCCAGCATGAAGTCCAGCTATCTGGGCCTTGGTGGTCAGTGTTGTCTGCACTGAATAAGTTTTAGATTCTTAGCTTCCTCTGAGCTACCACAGTGCAAAAGGAACACTTGGTTGGCAATGGGTCGGCTAGTGCTGCTGCCTGAGTTCACATTAGGCAAAAGTAAAAATTTCTTAAAATCAGGTTCAGTTCACTAGCTGAACTTGTGCCTTTACCACTTGTTGCTTCATTGAAATGGTTGGACCAGCTACTGCCATTCACTTTTTTATCAAAAGCCATGTGTTTTCCATGAATATCACTCACATCACAAATGGATTATTAAAGTTTAGAACTTCAGTAGTTTTTGCAGTATCTGAAGTACTTATTGAAATGGTTTAGCACTCAAATTATTTTAGGATCAAAATGCTACTGGATTTCTTAAGATCGTGTATTTAAGCTAGAGCTGAATTTTAAAATTTGATCTTTAACATTTCTATTTTGAGGATAAGAATTATTAAAATATTTTTCTCGCTTCTTGTGACCCGTACTGGTAATTGGCTTTGTGTGTGGGGAACAGGGAGAGCGGGAAGGAGTGGCATTTGTGAGAATTACTGGTTATTTGAGGGTGAACAGAGAAAAAATCTCTTTGAAATTTGAATGTTACTGTGCTGCTATTAGAAGACTTGCTCCAGCATGCTTACTTGATTCAAATCTAGGATTGGGCCTTAGTGCCTTAGCAAATTTTAAAATTATTATATGCCATCACCTTCAGATTTGATTGCATGTGGCTGAACTAGTGACTGATACATTTATAAATATCAAGAGATACACTATAATCAATTCACAGAGCATTCCAAATCCAGTTTGAGTGTAAACATCATATTTAAAAATTGAGATATATGACTAAAACACACAGATCTTAAGTATACAGTTTGCCAGGTCTTAAAAATTGTGAATGTAGATTTATCCAACATCCCAATCAAATTAGAACATTTCCGTCACTCTAAAAAGTTCAGCTTTGCCTTTTTGTAGATATTTTTCCTCCTCTCCAGAGATGACAACTGTTACTCTTTCTACCTCCATCGATTAGTCTGTTCTTGATTTAATGTAAATGGAACTATATAGTTTACCTTTTTTGGAGGGAGAGGGGAGCGTGTCAAGGTTCTTTTGTTCAACATAATGATTTTGAGTTTCATCCATATTATTGTGTGCATCAATACTTCATTCCTTTATGCTGCAGTATAATTTAACTGTATAAATATACTATAATTTGTTTATCCATTTTCCTGTCGATAGACATTCAGATCATTTCTAGTTTTTGGCTCTTCTGAATAAAGCTACTATGAGCATCCTTGTACAGGTCTTGTGTACACGTGTTTGCTTTTCTCTTGGGTAAATACCTAGAACAGAATTACTGGGTCATAGAATAGGTGTATATTTAATGTCATAAGAGAATGCCAAACAATTTTCCAAAATACATGTACCATTTTATACTCCCTCAAGTGATGGATGAAAGTTGCAGTTGCCCTGCATTCTCTGCCAGTTTTTAATATTGCCAGTATTTTAACAAAACTTTAACCATTCTTGTAGGTGTAAATTGGAATCTCATTGTGGTTTTAATTTAAATTTCCCTGATTATTTTCAGTCTTGAGCATCTTTCCCTGTGCTTATTAGCCATTTGAACATTTCTCCAATGACATGGGGAAATGGTAGGCACAGATTTGTTGGAATTAAGGTAAATGTGAAGAGACACTGAGACCTATTTTAAAACCTATGTAGGTAAAACCAGAGTTTGGGGTAACAACGTGTGGATCATAATAGACATAAATTTCCTTTTTAAAATTAATTGAAGACAGTGAGCAGCTATGCATTAGCAATATCCAGTATTAAATGGACCTTTTATTCAAAGGAAATTTTAACCAAGTGTCCTTTAATTTTGCTTTAAATGGACTCTTCTTTAGTCCATTTATCTAGTGACTATCTTACATGTGAAACTACCTGTTAAATGCTTTTGCTAATAAATCCATTTGTATGAAGACATGGTGAACCCAGCTGACAGTAAGTTAATTTTACTACATGATGAATAGTATAACATTCTATCTTTTTTATGCTCTGATCTCTTAGACACACATACACATACCTACATATAGAGAGAGCAAGAGAGGAAACACAAGAGTGCAGGGGTTATTGAAATGTGTCTGGAAGATACTCACAAAATTCACGTGCACATATACTTTCTACTCTGAGATGAATTTGTTCACCATTGTATTGAATGATTTGTTCTAATGGAGGGCACAAACTGTTTATCTTTTTAATAAGCTTATACAATTCATTCATTCAACAAAGATTTATTAAAGGCCTGCTATGCTATATGATCAACTTAGATAAAGTCAACAGATTTTGAGGGGGCAGGGCAGGAGTTCAATTTGGGGTTGCTAGTTTGAAATGTTTATTATACATTCAAGTGAAGATGAGGAAGCAGCTGTATATACAGTCTGGAGTTCAGGAGAAATCTGAACTGGGAGTGATCGTTGATAGAGAAAAATAAGGGGCCAAGATATGAGCCTGTGGACATTCTAATAAGTCAGAAAGAAGAAGAAAAAACAGCAAAAGAAACTGTAAAGAGTAATCATTAAAGAAGAAAGTAAACCAAAGTATGCAGAGCCCTGAAAATTAAAAGAAAAATAATGTATCAAGAAGAATGATTAGCTATGTCACACACTGCTAAGTCAAGGAAGATAGACTGAGAACTGGCTATTGGTTATGGCACTGTGTAGAGCCAGTGGAGATCTACACATGAGCAGATTCATGGAGGTATAAAAGCTTGTCTGGGTGAGTTATGAAGTTATGAGAGAATAGGCAGAGAGATAGACAATGAGCATAGACAACCCTTTCAAAGAGAAATAGGACAATAGCTCATGAAGACAGTGAGTTCTAAGAAATCTTTTATTTTAAAAGTAGAAGAAACAAGAGTATTTGTATGTTAGAATATTTTAGTGGAGTACTTTTCAAATTGTCTCTAGTAAAGAACCAGTCTTTTAAAATTTTTTCTGATTTTTTTTTTGTACGAAATGATAGAAATGATTGACTAGGAAAATGAAATGAAAGAAGACATTCAAACTGTAAGCCAGATTTTCGTATGGAAAACAAGATGGTGATTCCTCAAAAAATTAAAAATAGATTTTTCTTATGACCCAACAATACCACTTCTGGGTTTATATCCAAAAGAATTAGTACCAGAGTCTTGAAGACATATTTGCACGCTCATGTTCCTAATAGCATTACTTATAGTAGCCAAGAGGTGAAGTGACCCAACTGTCCATCAACAGATGAATAAATAAAATGTGGTTTATGTGGACAATAAAATATGGTTCAACCTTTTTTAAAGGAAGAAAATTCTGACAGATGCTGCAACACATATAAACCTTGAGGACATTATGCTAAATGAAATAAGCCAGTTATAAAACGACAAAAACTATGATTTTGATTATATGAGATATCTAGAGTAATTACATTTTTAGAAACAAAATAGAAAAATGGTTGCCAGGGGCCAGGAGGAGGAGAGAATGATGAGTTATTTTTATTTTGAGAAGATAAAACGCTGTGGATGGACGATAATAAGGTCACATGTGATGTGAATGTAGTTAATGCCCTTGAACTTGTACACTTAAAAATAGTTAAGATGGTAAACTTTATGAATAAGAAATAATTAAAATTTAAAAAAATAAGCTAATTTTTAAATTAACTTTAATAAACATAAAAGTACTCTGTCAAAATCTTATAAAAGCTTCTAAATGCTTACTCTGAATTTCTGTACTCATCCTCCCACAGACTGACAGCGACTAGTCTAGTTCATAGATGGGCATCAGTGCATAGACCACATTAGCTTTTGTAGTGGAAGCTGGAACAAAGACAATGTAGGAGAGGAGAGAGAACTGCTGGATTGATGTTTTGAGTAGTGAGAAGGGAAGGGGTGAGATTAAATGCATAGGTGGAAGGATTAACTTTGGCTAGGATCGTGGATTTTTCATGTAAACAAATAGGAAGGCATACCTTCTACCCTTTTGGAGGGTAGAAGAGGTAGTGGAAGATTGTGGCAGATTCTTCTGTAAGTTTATATTATCTTGATGAAAGTAAACTGAGACTTTGGATGAGACGGAATAGAAATTTAGCTAAAAGAGTGAGAGTGATAACTTTGCATAAAAGAACAAAAGCATGGATATATATTGTATTAATCTAATATTTGCTTTTTAAAAATATTTATTTTACTAAGTTTTTTCCATATTTATGCCTTCCCTCCCATAGAAAAACTCTAAATCTTAAAGGCAAGGGAAAAAATTATTCATTTTTCATTCCAAAATCATCTTGTAGTTACTTGGTAGGTGCTCAGTAAATATTTATAACATGGTGTTATATGTAATCACACATGTGAATTAACATTTTGCTTTAAATTGTACATACATTTTGTTCATCTGTTGATCTTCATGCTGTTATCATAATTACTGTGATGTTTTGATGAGATATACATGAATCATTTCTTTTTGTGTTGTTTTTATAGCATTGCCACCATGGGCTCTGTGTAAACAAAGAAATGGAAACACGTCCTGTAGATGGTGAATGGGGACCATGGGGACCTTACAGTTCTTGTTCAAGAACATGTGGAGGTGGAATCAAAAGCACAACCAGGCTCTGTAATCGTCCCGAGTATGTCTTTTTTATGTCACTGTAAATTAAGATTATCTCAAGGCACCAGAAAATAAACATCAGTTTCATTCACTTCTAAACTGGAGGTCAGTCTGTAAGTTTCCGAGATTCAGAAAACTTCTGGAATACTTTAAGCCATTTCCTTCATACCTTGTTCAATTCAGACCTTAAAAAAATTAACAACTAAATAGATAAAAATAATTTTCAGAATCTGAGTTGAGACAGAGCCATTTTTTTTCTAATTTAGTGTAAATTTGAGAAACAGTTATAATAGTAATACAATGACATTTTAAAAAATTAAATGTTTCTATTGAAAGGCCTTTTTCCCTTCAACTATGTTTTGGCTCTCCTGGATAAAATATGTAGTTTCATCACTACTTGTAATTTGACATGTCAGATTTTCTTTCTCTGCGTCTTATGATATAGGTGCATCAGTGTCTTTAGCTGGAATAAGTGCTGAAGCCTATCCCCGCTTCATCACTATTTAAATAACTTAGAGATTTCATAAAGATTTTAAAATAATGTTTATGTTGTTATATATAAGTTGGTAAGCAATATGACACTTTTCACTTAGTCTATTAACAAGATTTTTTAATGTGGAAATGGGATATACTATGACTAAAATCTGAGTTCATATAAATTTTTAAATAAATTGTACTAGAAGTCTTTATTTTAGAAAATGCTGAGAATAGAGCTTTTATTTTTCAGCATAAGTGGAAATAGATGGATGGCTATAGATTGATATCATGAAGCTCTTTGAACTGAGTGATAAGTAGAATATACTTATCACGTATATTCCTTTTTTATTTAACATGGTATTCACTTTCTTATCTTTGGCTCATTTTCTTTTTTTTCCCCAGAAAATGAACAAACCCTATTTTGAAGTTTTAAAACAAATTCCCATCATAAGTTAGTTCCTTGCTAGATAATCAAGTCATGAATAAGATATCATTTCTGCCCTTCAGGCCACAGTGTCCACTACGATGAATATTTTTAGTTTATTAACCATAGAATTACTTAAAGACCATGTTACATACTTATGTTATATACAAAGTGTGAAAGGGACATCAGTGGTTTTCCAGAACCTGGAAAAGAATGGAAGATTTAGAAACAAATGGCAGATATAATATTGTACTGATGTGCTTTAAAATGTAATGAATTTGACTAGGCCAAGAAACGGAGGAAAGTACTGTGTGGGCCGCAGGATGAAATTTCGATCATGTAATACTGATTCATGTCCAAAAGGCAAGCAAGACTTCCGTGAGAAACAGTGCTCTGATTTTGATGGTAAACATTTCAACATCAATGGTCTTTCCCCTAACGTTAGATGGCTTCCAAAGTACAGTGGGAGTAAGTAATTAGAATACTTTTTTGGAAAACTTTTTTGAGACATAGGAACACACAACTGTATTACTGTACATCAAAATTTTGACTTTTTCTTACAGTTGCCATAAAAGATCGCTGTAAACTCTATTGTCGGGTTGCTGGAACCACCAGCTTCTACCAGTTGAAGGACAGGGTTGCTGATGGTACGCCTTGTGGAACCGAAACTAATGACATCTGTGTGCAAGGCCTATGTCGGGTAAGTAAACTTACTATATTTAAGGTGACTTTCAGAAGACTTTTGCTTCTATTCAGCATACATGCTTGTGAATTCCCATATTGCAACCTTTGGTAACAATCACACTATCTATAGGAGTATTATTCATTAGGAGACTGTCTAGTAGATGATTTAATGCCATCAAGAGTGGTTCATGAAGCATTAAAATACGTCTGCTGATTTTGTTTTGCTCGTGGTGCTCAAAATCAAGAGATGAGGTCAACTTTCTAAAAAGATAAAAAAAATTAGGACACAAGCATTGTAAAGTCCTTTTACTACTCAGATGTTACCTTCTGTTGTGACATTTTTTTCCTCCCTCTGAGTTAGAAGAGATGTCTTCCCTCTTTCCATTCCTGTCTCTTACTTGTTGGGTACATGCAACAAACATTTACTGAGTTACCTACTAGATGTCTGATAAAAGGATGGAACAGAGCACTGTCCTCCAAGGTGGTCACAGATTTGTGGGGAGATTGACAGATAAACAATTAGAATGCAGTGCTATGAGGTCATCTGTAAGGTGGCATAGAGATGTTGAAGAAAATGTCTTATTCATGGGGAGGTGGGTAAGGATTTGGAGGATGCTTATGGAGGGTGTGAGGCTTGAGCTAATTATTGAGAATGAGTAGGTTTTAGAAAGGTGAGGAAATAAGGGACCATGGACCATGGACCATGGTTGGAGGTAGGGCTAGCTGATGGTTGTTGTATGCACTTTTCTTAAGTCGTTGGAGATTCCTGGAAGGATTTGGAGTTGAGAAAGAGATATGATTTGATGTGCAGATTAGGGTCTTCAGAATGTACTGGATTAGGAGAAGATTGGAGATAGGTGGGCCATTTAGCAGGAGTCTAGATGAGAGCAGATATGACCCTGAATTAAAGCGTACACATTGCAGATGGCGATCTTAAAAATGTGTGATAAGTTTGAGAACTGGTATAGTGATTGCTGGCTAAAGAATGCAGGTATAATCTTATGAACTCATTCGTTTGGTTAAGTGGAACAATAGGACCAAGTGTTCCCTATAAGCAAACATCTATTACCAGTTACCCAGATGATAAATGGTCTTGCACACAAAGTACTAATGAGATGTTCAAAGAAACTTAAAATAACTTACAAATTGAAAGTAGCTTAAATACTAGAAAAAGAGGTACTCAGTGGGCTGAAAAGTTTGTTTTAAAATCAATCAACAGCAGAAAGTCTTATATAATGAAAAAATGTTGACTATCTGAACATATAGATATATACTATCAGAAAATACCTGGTTGAAAGGATCATTTTGGAAATATTTGCTTTGTGTATAAAAATTCATGGGTTTTATGAAATTTCCTTTTCTGATCACTGTATTTAGAGGAGTAGTCCAAATAACTAAAAGTTATTGAATGTATGCAGGGGACACCATCTGCACAGAGAGGAGCTGTGCTTGTTCTCTCAAACCCGTGAAACAAACCCTTTACTTTCACCTTTACGTATTCATTCTTCCCATAAACACTGTTTATTATGCTGGGTATTAATTTTGGAGAAATAAACTGTTTCTTTCGAATGTACACAGTTTATTCCCAGAGTTCTAATGTAATGAGTTTTTTAAAAATAGATCATGAATGACATATTTTTGGAGTTAAGGTTGCTTACATAATCATACTTTTTATCCCTTTCAAATTATATTTCTTTAAAGAGTGGCTTTTAAATGATGAATATAGGAATTACTGTCAATGTTTGTTATAATGTGGATCCCTAGGTTTTACTTTCAAGGATTTTAATTCAGAAAACTTGGGAATCTGCCTTTTTAAATGTCACCCCATGTGATTTGGATGCAGAGGTATATGAATGACCTTTTGGAAAACTCTTTTTTTAACCATGTGAACAGAGGTGTGAAAATATCGATGTACACAAGATCAGTAGATATTGACTCTCCTATTAACTGAAAGAATATTTGTGAAAAGAACTTTGTCAAGCACCATGTTCATTATTCATCAATTTTATAATATTGACCATTGTATTTTGAAGCAAGCTGGCTGTGATCATGTGTTGAACTCCAAGGCCAGGAGAGACAAATGTGGAGTGTGTGGTGGGGATAACTCCTCATGCAGAACAATGGCAGGGGTCTTCAACAGTGCTCATTATGGTAAGCTTTGCATTTGTTTCTAGTTTTCCCTTTTATTTGATGTAATATTGAGTATATAATGAAGGTAAAATAGTAATGGTATGTTGTTTTGTCTGCTCTATACCCTTAGTTGGAAACAGCTGTTAAAACTTTCCTAAATATCAAAGATTAAATCTTATACCAGATGTATCCTTGAATTAATGAATTTACCTACTCAGGGCAAATTTTATTTTAAAAAAACGTATTAGGTGCATTTATTAGAGTAAATCCACTGCTATTTGACAATGATGTGTGAATAGTCCCTCTGATTAATGATGTATTTCTACTGCTGTTCTTATAATCTCTGATGTATGTATTTATAACTTTCCCAGGAAACTTGCTTTTAATTATCTCTTCATTTGAACCACTTTTTTTTATATGACTTGGCTTATCTGTTGCATTTCTTATTGATGATATATTGAAAATATTGATTGAAGGTAAATGGTTAAACCATTAACTTAAATGTGGATTTGGAATTATTACTACATTTGATTTTCCAGGAAGTATCTTGATTACACATAGGATTGGCATTTGGCCATGATTTCATTTTTCTTCAAAATTGTTAGGATAATACAATATATCAGATATTTTCCATTCTAAAATTTCATAGGAAACATTTTTTTATTTTTATGGTAGTAAAAGCAGCCCTTTAGAACTTTCCTTGCAATATAAAAATGTATTTTTTACAGTTTTATTGTTCAGCTTTAAATTATGTTCACACGTGTTCGAACACAGTTTACATTAGTATGAATTGCTTCAATTAAAGCAGTACAATTTAAAACAAAATTATTTTTATATATATTAAAAGTACAGTACATTTTACACTCTGGTGATGCTTATGAATCTGACTTACTAGATGACTTGATATATTTTTCCAGTTTTTATGATTCATTATTTCATGGAAGTCAACATATATTCGACCCCCTTTTATAACCAATGGCACACATTTGTCAAAGACTGGTTCTGTATTCACTGAAAAAAATTTTTCTATATAAAACCACATACACCAAATTATCATATATTTAACCTTGACAAAATTGTACTATGAATTAATCAGTTTCCAAATGGAAAAAGATGTTAAACCCTTTTGCAGGGTCTGAATAGCATTTGTCACTTTACTGCCCCCTCGTGGTAGCTTTTATCTTGTCACTTTTGCCATGCCTAGGAATTGCTTTCCTGAAAAAATAAAATAGCAGACAAATAGTAGAGGTCATAGGAATATTTTATAGTGAAAATTTGAATTAAAGTTATTCTCATAGATTGATAACCTTCCACCATATCCATACAGTGTATACAGAATCAACAGACCATTTATAACCTATATTTAAATGTGATGCCTCAGGAATAAATAAAGCTGCTCTAAAAACATGCAAGGTAATTTCATATTGGGATCGCAAACATAAGCTCTTTTAAACTTTGTCTTCTTAAGTTTATTCAATATTTATCACAGTTAGTGTACAAGATAAAGTTCAATTCCTTTTATTTATGTATTAAATAGAAGGGAAAATCCTAAAAAAGGAAAAGGAAAAACTTAGAACAATATCACTAGAGCAAATGATAGTATTTGGACAACTATGTAATATGAGTGTTTTTAGCATAGGGAAAATGTTCTTTCTTGTTTAATATATATTTAATATAGTGTTTCTTCATTTTTTGAGCAGTGCCAGTGTTGCTGATTTTGGTCTCATAAAGTAGAAATATTGTTTTCACTTCTCTCGAGTAAACTTTTGACAATTTATTAATAGACTCAAAAAATACTGTAAAGTTTTTGAGATAGCTATAAGGATTATTCTTTACACTAGAAACTAAAAGCTTAAGATAAATATGCTTCTCATTAACTCACATTATTTTGCTGTTTACTGTCTCTGTGTATACATATAGCAATGACCAACTATTTTCATATCTTTTGGATTTTTGAATAGCATGTGGAATCTTGTATTTAGAAAGTTATCAAGAAATATAAAATATTAAAAGTATTAGTCAAATTTAAAAATGAATATATATTAAATATCTCAGAAGCTATAATACTAGCTTCATTTTTTTCAAAAATTTATTAAGTTTGCTGGGGTGACTGGTTAATAAAATTATATAGGTTTCAAGTATACAATTCAATAATATATCATCTGTAGATTGTATGTTCACCACCCAAAGTCAAATCTCCTTCCATCACCATATATTTGTCCCCCTTTACCCTTTTCTACCCCACACTTTCCCTCTGGTAACCACTAAACTGTTGTTTGTGTCTATGAGCTTTTGTTTGTTTGTTTGTTGCTTTCAGCTTTATATCCCACATAAGTGAAATCATATGGTTCTCAGCTTTTTCTGACTTATTTTGCTTAGCATAATAACCTCAAGATCCATCCATGTTGTTGCAAATGGTAATATTTCATCTTTTTTTCTTATGGCTGAGTAATATTCCATTGTGTATATGTACCACATCTTCTTCATCCAATTATCTATCAATGGACATTTGGATTCCATGCTTGGCCACCGTGAATAATGTTGCAGTGAACATAAGGGTGCATACATCTTTACAGATCAATGTTTTCAAATTTGGGGGGTAAATACCTAGAAGAAGGATTGCTGGGTCATACAGTAACTCTATTCTTATTTTTTTGAGGAACCTCCATACTGTTTTCCATAGTGGCTGTACCAATTTGCAGTCCCACCAGAAGTGTATGAGGGTTATTATTTCCCCCACAACCTTTCCAACACTTGCTATTTTTGTCTTTTTGACAATAACCATTCTTACAGGTGTATGGTTTTGACTTGCATTTCCCTAATTGAATACTAGCTTCATTCTTATTCTATATTCAGAATTTTAGAAGTAAGAAAAATTAGAAAATGCACTTTAAGAATCCCAAACTCTATATGTTTTTAGACAACAACCACTTTTTGTGATTCCTTAGTAATTGGTACAAGGCATTGATTAAAAAAGAATAAGCACTAGTATTTCTTATCAAAGATAAAATGAAATTAAGTCTGACTATGCTGTTGAAATTTTTCAACCATTTAGCAGTCATAGCCTTTGGACCATCTGTTTTTTTGTGAACGTTAACGTGTATAAAATTATATTGCAGGTTATAATGTCATTGTAAAGATTCCCACAGGAGCAACAAACATTGATATTCTTCAGCACAGCTATTCTGGAAAACCAGAAGATGACAATTACCTCGGTAAACATTTCTAGTAAACAGCAGCCAATATATGGTTTGTGTGTGATTTCATGGAGTTCTGTGGTTGATGTAAATTCTTGGAAGGCAAGAAGAGCCCCTTGAACAAACATGCAATTTCAGTTCCTATCGAGCTTGAGCTTGAGTCGTCTGACTCCCCGTACGTGTTTTCTCAAGCTGTACACTGTATCCTATTTAAAAAATATGAAACTAAATAAAATCAGAAAAGTAAATTCAAGTTTTTTCCCACAAGTGTTTTAGATAACCAAAGGTTATATTCAGTTAAAGTTACATGTATGTTTAGAATAAAATAATCTTCTATCTTTTTATGTAAAATTAATTACAGACCTCTTTGGGGTTAGATGTTTTAAAGAATTTTCTTAAGTGTTTTTTTTTTTTACATTTAGCAAAAGAATTTAAATACAGTTTTTAAAAAGCTCTTATGTTAAAGAAAAATACAACTATGATTTTATATTTTTAGATGTTAACGAATATAGTCAGTATATTGTCTTCTAGCTATTTCTAGAGTATATATTTCATTTGTTATTTATTTTTAGAAATTACTTTTAGGTTAAAAGAATTTCACTGAGACCCAAAATGACAAGAATGCTTTACAAACCTTTTCCTTCTGTTTGGGAAATCCTTTAGTATTGACTGATTTGTAGTTCACCGAGTTAGAGTATGTGGTATAGAGCTGAAATTCAGAAAGTACCTGTATCATATTACTGAAATCTAAAATATTGGCTCAAATAATCAATGCTTTAACTGAGGATCTGGATCTATAATGAACAGCTTATCTCAGGAATGACATTAGGCCTTAAGTCAAATGTAAAGAAAATAACTACTTAATGGATGCAAGGTTTTTGTGTTTGTTTTTGTTGTTGATGAAAACGTTTTGGAACTAGATAGAGGTGGTGGTTGTACAACATTGTGGATGTACTAAATGCCATTGAATTATTCACTTTAAAATGGTTAATTTGATGTAAATTTCACCTCTGTAAAAAAAGCAAAAAAGTTTCTCAAGATCAAATATAAATATTTTGATTATTCTTTTACATTTGTTTGTAATTTGCTAAAAATATTACCTAGGTTCATATGCACAGGTGTATGCTAGCATACTGTAGATGAGTAGTTTGTCTCTTCAGTTCCAAGAGTAGATATTTATATCTTTTTAGGGTTAGCCAATGGGTTCTGCCCTCATTTAAAAATTAGAAGTGTTCACCAATAAAGTATGAATATACTTTGTAAGAGAACTGCTAATGGCAATATCAAAATCTAAATTAGAATGAACAAAAACATGAAACCATTAGAAGGGATTTATAAAACATCTATATGAAATTTGCTTTGGTAAATAAAAGTGGTGAAATGTACACAGTTTTTCTCAGTCAAGATCTGCCTGTTTCTCTTGGTTTTAATGTAACTGATACTCCCTTAAATAGGTCTTTCCAGTTTTGCTAAAGTGCAGATTTACATAGGTGAATTTCCATTCTGTAGGATAAATGTAGAAATTTATTGGTTCTTCATTGAAATCAGTGCAATTTATAAATACAGTCTTAATAGTCTATACAAACATAGAAATATCAAATTTATTTGGAAAATGCCTTCAAGCCAATATACAAATGCTTTTTCGAGGGCTTTAATATTTATTATGAAGTTTAGATGTAGGCAGCTTACGCTTTGGGTGGGGTTTCCTAGAGGACTGAACAAATGTTTTCCTCATAGGTTGTATTGATCCACTGAAAAGCATAAGTAAAGCAAATCAAAAAGTGTTTAATTAATGTGGAGTTTTTATTAGTGTAAAATTTAAAATACATATCCTCTTGAAAATTAAAGCCTAGTGCTTAACAGTTTACACACAGTGATAGAGTGCATCTGTGATGTTTATTAAGAGAATGATACAGTCATTGCATGCCTTTGAGAACATGCAAAAACTACAGTTTTAAAGCCTTATACATTTTTTCCAAGATGAGCATAGATGGAATGTTGCTACAGGCTGGCTGCTCTTTTTTATCTTGCCATTGATGCAGGATTGATTTAGCTGATCTTTCAGCTTTGTACATGACTTCTTACTGTTTTCCATTTTCTATATGTTCCTCCTGAAGCTGCATGATTTGTGGAAGAAGCTTCCACCTCAGATAAGAAAGTACAGGGTGAATTTAATTTAATAGCTTTGGCTACTGTGCTGAAGTTTCTCTACTTATGGGTTAGATACATTACAACAAAATAAAGTTTATTTCCTCAATATTAATTTACATTTACATTCTTAATTCAGAAAATGATTTGAATTTTAAAAGTCGAAACTTTTCTATACTGTTGACTTGTTTTTCATGAGTACTGTTCTTTTACAGCTTTATCTGACACTCAAGGGAACTTTCTTTTGAATGGAAATTTTGTTGTAAGTATGTCAAAAAAAGAAATCAACATACAAGGAGCTATTTTTGAATACAGTGGTTCAAACAACTCAATTGAAAGAATTAACAGTACTGATCGTCTAGAAGAAGAACTCGTTTTGCAGGTAAATTCTCAGTTGTTAATAAGACTTAGCTTTAATCATATTAGTAAACTGTGTGGTTCAATGCCTTGCATTTACTATTAAATGTAAAATAGCTTTTAAAAATATATCATTTGTGAATTAATTGTATGCTCCTTTGTATTTTTATTGAGGTTTTGTGTGTGGGTAATTTATACAACCCTGATGTCCGTTATTCCTTCAACATCCCTGTGGAAGAGAAGAGTGACCTATTTGCATGGGATCCCTATGGACCATGGCAAGACTGCACCAAAATGTGTCAAGGTACACTCTGGTATTGAACAAAAGAGACGAAAGTTAGTGCTTGCTGGTACCTTCTGGGCATACTCTTGAGTCTGGCTTCTACTGCCTGATAGTGGAATTCTTCCCATTGTCCACATACACACATATACCACACAGACACACGCAGCTTTTCTTAATTCCCTTCCCAATTTTCTCCCCCCCCCCATTCTTTCTGTTTCTCATACTTGCTTGTGTCTACTCATTTCAACATTCTCCATAACTGCTTCTTTGCTTTCCTTTCACACTCTTTCTCACAGTCACAGAAAGTTTCTCCACCTTGGATACTGTTTCCCAGTGAAATACCCACCCTCTCGTCCACTCCCCTCCACACGCTTTCCCAGCCCTCTGTCACTTTGAGTGTTGTAGGAGCAAGCATTTTTTTATTCTCTTATTTTCTTTCCATGGCCACAAGGTACAAATCACTGAAAGGAGCATAGAAGGAATTGGAAAAGCAGGGAAATTTACAGTAGGCAAAGAAAGTGAAAAGACTGGAGTCTCTGGCAGTCTGTAATTACAAATACATAATTGTGTAATACAGTTTGTTCAAATCAGTAAACATTTCTTGAGAGACTATTTTGTTTCACATTAATAAGACTCCAATTTTACATTCAAGTTTTAAAGTCTAGTGGATGAAACAGCGTCTGAGTAGATTATCTTAATTTATACAGTAAATGCAGTGAAGAGATGGAGCAGTATGCGAAAAGATTAAATCTGAAGGTTTAGGGAAGTTTGTACAGCATGGGAAAGTAGTGCCTGTGGGAACTAGAGAAAAGATTTGGGGATTGGGGGAGCAGTGGGTCAGAGGAGAGGATGCTATTTAGAATAGTATAGAAATGAGCTGAGAGAAGGAGGGTGGCCAGAGGCAGTGACCACAGATGATGGGAATGTGAGGGACAGTCTAACAAACTGATCTCAAGGTGCCAAAGGAATTCTGATGTCCGATTCAGAAAAAGGCACAGACGTGGGTGTTGGTACAGTGGTGCCCAGAATGATTGTGTGGGAACCAGGCATTCCTGTTTGGACAGTGTCTCGGGAGGGAGACCGTAGTAGATGACGCAAGTCCAATTGGGATGAATGCTAGGGATAGGAATAAAGAGCTTTGGTAACACAGAAGGAGGAGGAATTCATTTTGACAGACCCTGGAAATGCTTGATAGAAGAGAATGGAGGTTTGGGGAGCTGGGGCCAGCTTTTGAATATTGAGTGGGAAAGCTGGTATGTAGCAATGGATATGGGGAGGTAGGAAGAAACCCATGGAACAGGTGGGGAACATTCTAAGGAAAGAATAACAAAGTCCAAAATGAAAGTCTGGGCAAGACACAGTGAGATGGTTTGGAAATCTGAACCAGGAGATGCTTCGTAAACAGTTGTGTGCATGGGCAAAAAAACTATGAATTCTACTACCACATTGTGATACTATGGTTAATATCCTCTTTTTGTGTCTGTAGCTCTTGGTTTCTCTAGAGTTAAATATTCTCAGTTTTATGTACTTGTTTTTCTCTGTGTACTGAAAGTTATTAGTCCCAAAACTTTTTGTAGAGAACTGTAAATTTAGTCTTTCAGTTTATCAGTTTTAATTTTTCTTCACTTTTTCTTCATCTGTTGCTGCTGTGGTAATCTTTTCTCTTGGCCTAATTTGTGGGGTTTCTTTTTAGGCCTGTCATGTGGCTATCATCTTGTGCTTTCCCTTCATTATTATCCAGGAAAATCTTTTTGACTGTCTTTTTCTCTAAATTTCATGAATTCCTTTTTTTTTTTTTTTTTTTTATTTCCCCTATTGGGCAAATGCAGTTTTTTGAGATCTTTCATATCTGAAAATGGCATTAGTCTAGTCTCGCTGATCAATAGTTTGGCTAGTATAAAATTCTAAGTTAGATTGTTTTTCTGAATAATTTTGAAAGCTTTGTTTTTCTCATTTTCTGATTTCCGGTGCTCGTCTGTGATACTTTATTGTGGACATTTCGTGGATCCTCCCTCTCACTGTAGTGGCATGAAATGTCAGGACAATGCGCCTCGATGCGGGTGTTTCTTTTATCTTTTTCCTGGGTTATTATGGTGCCATTCCAATTTGGAAACATATTCTTTGACTTGAGAAATTTTATTACATTATTTCTTAGACAATTTCCTCACATTAAATTTTCTTTCTGAAATTCACATATCGATGTTAGACCTCCTAGACTGATCACTATTTTTCTAATTTCTTCAGATTTCCATTGTCTTCTTAATGTTTTTTCTCATAACATCTTCTGTTTCATAGATACAACATATATGTTACTGAGAGTATTAAGCACAGTCTGTAAGTCTTCTGCCCCCTGACAGACCTGTTTCATTTTAGTTCTATTTTGTTTTTATTTATTTTGGTCTCTTTTGGTTAGTGGCTTTCCTAAAATGTCTGCTGATATTTTGCTGCTCTTTCAATATTGAAGACTAAAATGCCGAAAGTCCTGTGTGGGTCAGACAAGTCAAGTAGGGCCCTCATAATTGCATCACTAAGTAGTCCATGTGTCATGAGGGATGAAGCCCCAGATGTCATTCATTGTCAGTTGATCTTTTTCCTTGGTCTGAAGGATTTCCCAAGAGAGAAATCCTCCCATCTTTTGAAAGTCAGTGACGGGACCAGAGAACTATAAAAGCTGGTTTGGAGCCAGGAAGAAATGAAGAGTCCAGTGGGCCTGTATCTCATGATTCAGTGTGAAGACTTTTACTTAACCCCCCTATTTTCAGTGTAATGCTTCCCCAACTTCCCTCTGCTGTGTCAGCGCCATCAAGTTCACTTTCTCTAGAGCTATGCTACCTAGTATGGTAGCCACTGGCCGCATATGGCTAGTCTACTGAAATGTGCTATCTGTGAAATACACATGGATTTTGAAGACTTAGTACAAAAAAGAATGTAAAATAGATCATCAGTAATTTTTATATTGATATGTTGAAATGATCACATTTCAGATACATGGAGTTAAATGTAAATATTAATTTCACCTATATCTTTTTAGTTTTGTTATTGTGACCACTAGAAAATATAAAATTATATACATGGCTCACATGCTATTTTTATTGAACAGTGCTGCCTTTGACTAGAAGGGTAGGAATTGAACCATTTTTTGTAAACACTTTTCAGTCAGTTCCCCATTTTTTCAAGCCTACTCCTCACATTCATCTCTTCAGAGGAACCTGGTATTTTTCATTTCTGGGCTTTTCTTGGATTCTGTGGCATGAATGGTTTGTTTTTTATTATTTTCCCCCTTCCACAGGTTTAAGTTTCAGCTTCCTTGGCTTTGTTAAACAGTTGTTTCCATCGACTTTTTATATTCAGAATTTCCTTTTCTCGCCTACCGTGTTTTTCCTTTTTGTTCTTTGTGTTCTTTTAGGTTTATGCCTTTTTAAAATTCTTTATAGTTATTTCAGATGGTATTTAGGAAGGAGCAGAGAAAAACACTTATGTTCATGTTCAGCTAACTGGAAGTAAACGCTCAAACTCTGATAAAACAGAAATTCGATCATGTCACTGACTGCTTAAACTATTTCCTGTCTTCTCATTGCAGAGAGTGTAAAACTTAATCTACCCTAGACTTTTATAACCACTTCTCTTAGTTTGCTTTCACTGTGGTTATGCCACATATAAACACTTGCCAAATCTCAGTGGCTTAGAACAACAAAGGTTTGTTTCTCCATCATACTATGTTTTGGCTACTTAATTGGCTATGATTCTTCTTCAGTTTGATATCTATGTCCTTGTCATTTAAAAAAAATCAGTAGACTTTATTTTTTAGAACAGTTTTAGGTTTATAGAAAAATTGAGCAGAAAGTACAGAAAATTCCCATATTCTCTCTCCTTCTATTCTCCCCACCACCATCCCACCTGTCCCTGTTATTAACATCTTGTGTTAGTGTCGCACATTTTTTACAGTTAATGTATTATTATTAACTAAAGTCTCTGGTTTTTTTAGGGTTCACTCTTCGTGTTGTACATTCTATGGGTTTTGACAAATGTGTAATGACACATATCCACTATTACAGTATTACACAGGATACTTTCACTGCCCTTAAAATGCCTCCTTCCATCTCCCCATTCCCCCAAACCTGTAAGAACCACAGATCTTTGTTTTCCATCCATGACTTTTTCATTCATGATTCCAGGATAAAAGATCAGCCCTACCCAAGAAGGGCTGTCTTAGATACCGGAAGAAGGGAAAGAGCTGGCAGAAGCATACAGTGGCTTTGTAGAGCTTCTGCCTGGAACTGACGTAGGTCACAGCTCCTTAGAGTTGATTGGCACAAGCCTGATGTCATTGGGCAGGGAAGTATACTCCTCCCACAGGAAGTTATAGTAATGTTGTAGCAAGTGGAGATGTGCAATTTTCTTATAGGGAATATGAAGCCAATAATGGGGAGAGCAATAACAGCGTATCGTATAGTATCAGTGCTAACCCCGCCCACTCAATTATCTTAAAAACTATTTCATCCAGCTATAAAGAATTATCTGCTCCATCCATACCTGTCCCACCTTCCTTATGTCTCTTTAGTAAGCAAACTCCTCCACCTCTCAGGATTCAGTTCACTTATTATATAATGTTATTCCTGACTAGATTAATATGCTAGTCTTTCCTGTGTGCTACACTTGATTTTTTTGGTTTCTTAGCCCAGTCCTTTAGGCTATTAGAATTAAATAATTAAGAAACATCTACTTATGTGAATTTTCCTTTTTGTTCAAAATTTTTTCTGACTTTTGCCAAGGTCTTCATAGAAGAAAAATTACCTGCATACGTAAGAGTGATCATATGGTAATGTTGGATCAAAGATGTGACCATCTACCACTTCCACTGTTTGTGACTGAAAGGTGCAATACAGACTGTGAACTAAGGTAAAAGAAATAATGTGTAATGTAATCAATGTGTATTGGAACCAGATTACATTCAGTAAATGAGATAAGATGTAAAGCATCTCATGCAGTGCCTGGCACAAAATGGTAATTAACATGTTCTCTGTTCCTGCCATTGTAAAATTTCAGGCTCACTAATTCATTGTGAAACTCAGCAATTGGTTTGAATTTTTGTTTATAGTGTTTGCTGAATGCCAGTGGACAGGCCTCAATATTTTGTGTAGCAAATAGAAACAAATTTGTTTGTAAAATAAATACAGGTAAACTCTATTCTGAAAACTCATGCTTTAAAGATCTGAAACAATAAATCTTGTAGCAAGATTCTATAATTTCTATTGAATTTATGAACCAAAGAACTTTTAAATTTGAGGATTAGAAAATCAATAGATAGAGAAATCAATTTTATCAATATTTTGTTCATAAGATGTTCAGGAACATGAATCTAGATCATGGCTGGAAAGTTTGCACTTCTAAATTTGTCATTAGGTTTTCTTGTCATTGATCTTAGAGTGACTCTAAGAACAGTTAACTTTCAGGGATGGTGAGAACCTCCTTCACTCAGCAAGGATGAGAATTGTTATATATTTATGATGTTTGAAGATATATAACAAAAGCCTAATGGTAGAACTGCCTGTATAAGTTGCATCACTGCATTGTAGTGCATTGAAACACAAGGAAATCCTTGAGATGCTATTGGGAATGAAAACAAACTCCATAAATTCTGTGCTTTGTTATACTGGTGCACTCATTTTGCTTGATAGATTGCTGGATTATAATTGGAATAGTTTGGCTATAACTAGCAAATTTTACTCATGAAAAATGTTTTCCTTGAAAACATCAGAAAATAGATTACACAAATTAAGAAGAAAATGTGATATGCTTTACAAAAACCTAGTTTACAAACTTTTAAAGGCTTTATCTTTATTGATGTAGTCAGATCCCCAGATATTCCATAATCATAGCTAAAGGGCAGCAGTTCCCAACCTTTTTTGTACCAAGGACTGGTGCTTCTATGAGAATCTAATGCCTGATGATCTGGGGTGAAGCTGAGGCAGTGATGCTAGCACTGGGGAGTGCCTGCAGATACAGATGAAGCTTCCTTGCTCGCCTTCTGCTGTGTGGCCTGGTTCCTAACAGGCCACAGACTGGTACCTGTCCATGACCCCACAGGGTTGGGGACCCTTGTAGAGAGATACTACCTGATTGAGTCAAATATATTCTATTATAAACTTAAATCTGCCATAATATTTGAGCAGTGTTGATCTACACCAGATGTTTCCAAGGTTTTTGGTGAAGTTTGGGGTTCCTTGGACATATCTCCAAAGTTGCCACTAAATGTCAGGTGAAACCAGTAGATATAGTGCTGGCTTCCTATCTTGAGCTTTTACCAGACTAGCTGCATGTTTATATATTTGAAGATTAAGTTAGATTTTATTTGGGAAAAAAGTAATATTTCTAACAAAAAAAAGTGTTTATACTATTTGAATATTCAATACCTCGGGGCCTCATTTCTCATCTATAAAATGAAGGTTTGGGCTATATGATCTCTAAGAACTTTTTACCTATAATTCAATGCTATATCAAGTATTTTCAGGTGGCTTATTCATCACCTCAAACGGAATTTTAGAAATAGAATTGTATGCATGAGTTTCTCTGAATTCATTTTTTAAATTACACGAATTGGCACACCTCCTAAGTATAATAACCTCCTTTTTTTCTAGGTGGCACATCATTGGAAAAAGTGAATGTTCATCCCAGTGTGGTCAAGGATATAGGTCCCTGGATGTCCACTGCATGAAGTACTCCATTCATAAAGGACAGACTGTTCCAGTAGATGACCACTACTGCAGTGACCAACTTAAACCTCCTACCCGAGAACCCTGCCATGGTGACTGTGTCTTAACAAGGTGGCATTATTCAGAATGGTCCCAGGTACGAAAAGAAAAAAAGTGATGCTTAGGAAAAGTTACCCCTTTTTTCTTAAATATTTGCTGCTTTAAAGTATATTTTTGTTAATTTGTTTTCCTTTTGTCACATTTTTTTTTTCTTGAATTAGTGTTCCAGGAGTTGTGGAGGAGGGGAAAGGTCTCGAGAATCATATTGTATCAATAACTTTGGCCACCACCTTGCTGATAGAGAATGCCAAGATCTTCCCCAAGTAACAACAGAGAATTGCAATGAATTTTCCTGTCCCAGTTGGGCTGCTAGTGAGTGGAGTGAGGTAACATTAAACACACAAGTCTTGGAACTGTTATGATATTGTGTAGCAAAGCTTTGCAATCTAAGACTTTATGTAATTCAAATTTTTTTTTTATCATTTTGTAAATAACTATTATCAAGACAATAAAAATTAAATGGTTTCTTTTTAAACTATAGTATCTGGCTAACAACATTAACTGGTGTTTAGTCTATAACCTTTTTCATAAGAAAGTCCCACTCTTCATCGTAGCCTGGGATACATACTTATTCTAAAGTTTTATACCTTTGTTTCCAGGACAAATGATGTTACACTGGGATTTGGGCAGTAAGGTTGGGGTGGCTGATCTTTACGCAGTAAATATCTCTGGAGGAGTGAAAGGAAAATGTCCTAGGAATGATGTTTCCATTGTGTTTTAATATGCAGGTTGCTCATTGTATCATTTTGTAAGGCATTTGTGCTGATCAATACCAAAAATAGATAACGTTCAATTATATTCCTACAGTGTCTTGTTACATGTGGAAAAGGAACAAAGCAGCGGCAGGTGTGGTGCGAACTGAATGAAGATCATTTGAGTGACGTCTTCTGTAATCCAAATACGAAACCTGAATCTCTGAGACCATGTGAGCTTCATTCATGTGCTTCTTGGCAAGTAGGACCATGGGGTTCTGTGAGTATATGATAAGGGTTTTTCTGATAATCCATCTTTACAGAACAGCACAAATGTTGTGGTGTATTTCTTTTTCTTTTCTTTTTTGGTGAATGCAGCTCAATTCGGATTGATTTGTTGAAAAAATACCACTGAAATAGTAAACTCTTTTCTGCAAAATTTTGTCAGTACTGTTAATTTTGCTGTGGTAAATATCAGCTTTGTTTTCGAATTTACTTTTGTTGACCAAAATGCTACAGATTTTATGCTTTCATCAGCCTGTTTAAATTATATTTTCATGTACTGCATTTAAATTATCTTTACTGTATTTAGTGCAGGCATCATTTAGCAGTTTTGCCAAGCAGGCAGCTAGGGATTTGCGGGATGAGCAGTGGTCAGGCTGGATGAGGGTGGGCAGCTTATTATCCTGAGGGAGGTTGCCATAGTTGATGGGAAAACTTCTCTCATCTTCTCTTTAACTTTGTTGCATATTCTTTCTTATTTATCTCTTTGAAATTTACTCTGTGTGTGTGTGTGTGTGTGTGTGTGTGCGCGCGTGTGCGCGTGTGCGTGTGCGTGTGTTACATGCCATTGAGTGGGCTCCAACTGCTGGCGATTCTGTGAAGGGGTGATGTTTGCAATGTCCTGTCCTCAACAGCCTTCTCAGCTCCTATGGCTTCTTCATGGAGTCAGTCTATCTCATATTTGGTCTTCCTCTTTTGTTACTGCTTTCTGTTTTCCCCAGCATTATTGTCTTTTCCAAAGAACCTCCTTCTCATGATGTGCCTGAAGCAGGGCAGCTTTAGTTTTGTCATTTTGCCTCCAGCGATGTTTGAGGTGTAATATACTATAGGAATCACTTGTTTGTCTCTTCTCCAACACCGTAGTTCAACTAATCAATTTACTTAGCACACTAAATGACATAGATACACTAGGTAGATTTTGAAAAGTATTTAGTTTCCCCAAATTATATTGGCTCTGCCTCCAAAATATCAGGACTCTATTGACATTTTTACATGATAACGTTTTAAACATATCATAACTGTGCATTTTAATGTCAATGTTTTATTAGTACCTATATCAATTTGAATATATAGAGAGTAAATGTGCTGATAAGTCTGGAATCTGGTGTAAAAGACTAATAAAAAGATCTGCTGAAAGTATGTTATCTGTGTATTCATTAAGAAAATTAAGTGTATGTAATTTTTGAGTAATGTGCTTGATACCTACTTATATCCTTCAGTGCACCACCACCTGTGGACATGGGTATCAGATGCGTGCCGTTAAATGTGTCAACGAGCTGCTCAGTGCAGTGTTAGATGACAGAATATGCCATGGGGCTAGTCGCCCTAGTGACAGGCAGGTAAAGAACATCTCTTCACAGATTAAAAACAAAAAGATTTATGATACAGTGGGATTATAGACGTGTTAAAATTATTTTCGTATGTATTTTTTCTACTTGTATGCCTTAAAAACGTGTATGCGTACATGTGTCAGAGGGAATTCTTGATTTTTGTCAGCTTTATAGCTTTATTAATGATTTTTAAAATTCTTTATCTGCCATTGGATTACTCATTTAACATATATTTCCATCCACTGGACTGCAGAAAGAGGATGATATCTATTATGAATATCGTGGACTTCTAAAGTGTGTCGTACTGTTTTAGGTAGTGTCTGTTCATTCAGAATGTTTCAGCTTAGTGGTATTTTTGAGGGACTATTGCTCTTTTCCTTTTCAACCATTAGATAGAATGATCCAAACTTTAGGATTCAGAGTCATACTATCTACTTCAAGCCCTTGGCACTATTTTGTACTTTTGAAAACTAAAACCTTTACATTGTTTATTTGTAGTTTAGTATGCAGCTGTTCTTGAATAAGGTATATGGAAGAAGAAATGAAGTATAAGATTTAATATATATTAGAGTGATTAACTGATGTTTAATGAGACCCATTTTTACTTTGAACAGGACTGCATATTGACACCTTGCCCTATTATCAGTAAAATTGGGGCCACTTCATTACCAGCTGTTCCCATGGGAAAGACGGCACAATGGCGACATGGTTCTTGGACCCCAGTAAGTGAATTCCTGTAAGAGATACAGTTTCTATTATTGGAGGCTTTTAAACATCAACAAAATGGCGGTTGCTATGGATTCGCCAAATTAATGTGTGCATTCACTCAGGTATTTTAGTGGTGTGGAAGCAATTTAGGGTTTAGAATTAGGTAATTTAATGGCCAAATCCTCGTGTGCCTTTCAAGAACTCTGTCTCTGGGCCAGTAACTTAAATTTTCTGCGTCTATTTTCTAATCTATAAAATTGGGATAGTAATATTTGTCACAGGTTGTTATGAGAAGCAGATGTGATATCAGGCTTTTTATCAGCCTTTACTTAAACTACTGACATTTTCATGTTGTTTTTCTAAACCAAAAGTTTTGCTTTAACTGTTTGTGGCATATATTTTTAAGCTTTGCATATTCTCTTTATATTGAATTATGGGATCATATCTACTCTATTAAGCCTTTCAAAGGTATTTTAAATATCTTAAGATTCTCATATAAAATGCTTTTTCATATCTTTAATTTTGCAAATAACTAGTATTCCAAGAAGTTGAGTATTTTCTTGTAAATATTTGATATGTGAAATTTATGATCTAAACTGAGATATTCGCCATCCTGTCATTGACTCAGAAGTGATGCCAAGTGATATGATTTACAATTTTTTGAAGAAACTTTGTTTTAGAAATGTGAGCAACAGCTATGTGTAAAGGTGCTACATAACACCTCGGTATAATTCGTTTTTTTTTTTTAAGTGCTCCGCATCTTGTGGAAGAGGTAATCAAGCTCGGTATGTAAGCTGTCGTGATGCTCATGATGAAATAGCAGATGAATCATATTGTGCCCATTTACCTCGGCCTGCCGAAATAGCTATCTGTTTTAGCCCTTGCGGGGAGTGGCAAACAGGGAATTGGTCACCTGTGAGTATTTTTATGATTGAAATATGAAATGAAAAATTTAAATATCAGATATTTAGTATAATATTGTAGTTTATTACATCATAAACGTTATCTAAATTTGTGATCAGTGTTCAGCTTCCTGTGGCCATGGAAAAGCAACTCGACAAGTTTTATGCATCAAGTACCATCAGCCAATGAATGAAAATTACTGTGACCCTGAAGTTCGCCCTTCTATAGAACAAGAATGTGATGTGGCAGCTTGCCCGCCCACATACAGAAACTTTCCCATTTCCTCTGAGCAGCCAAACCATTTTCCAGGCAGGAATTTTCCATTAACTCACAAACCAGAAGATAATCAAAATCAGGGGGTCCATCTGTCAATCAGAGGAAATCAATGGAGAACAGGACCGTGGGGATCAGTAAGCTGTCTTTATTGAGTTATATTAATTCTGTAATTTTGTGATATTATAGCCTTTTCACAGATATATGACACCAAATGCTTTTAATGCTAGATTTATCCGAAGATCAATAATTTAAATCTTAAAAGAATTAAGCAATTTTTGATGCAGATTGCAAATCCCTGCAGTTCTTATTGAATTATACATTAATTTGATATGATTACAGAAGAATGCACTTAAAAATAATTAGATTACAATCCATTATAATAAAAATGAAAATCTTTTAAGAGGTAAAATTACAAATGTTTATGGAAATAAAGCAAACTCAAATTACTATAATAGCAATGCAGTAAGCTGGTATAAAATCATGATAAACTACAAAAACTACCAATGTAGTTCATATTTTGTATAAGATTAATGACATAAAATAAGGAAAAACACCAATATAAAAGTTAAGTAACTTAACACCAATTTTTACTTTTTCTCTTATAGTGAGATATTAAAACTTAATTCCTTTTTATCTAATACTTAGGACAAAGGTGAATTTCTTATGGCAAGCTTTAAAACTTCACCTTTGCATTAGCAAATTCTAATAAAGCGTGAAACTCAAGCGTTCTGACAGATTTTCTGGATTCAAATTATGATTCCCATAAGGGGGGTTTTAATGCGGAGAGTTTGAATTTGAGTCAACATACTGTTTTTTTTTTTTTTTTCACCATGTGATCTCATGATGTGGAATCTGTAGTTTGTGTGTTTTGTCCTTGTCAGTGCTCTAGCAGTTGTGCTGGAGGTGTTCAGCACAGAGTTGTGGTCTGCCAGGATGAAAATGGACAAAGTGCCAGCTACTGTGATGCAGACTCCAAACCCCCAGAGTCACAGCACTGTGATTCAGGACCTTGTCCACGGTGGAACTACGGAAGCTGGGGAGAAGTAAGTTATAATATTTCTTCAACATGTGGAGATTATGACGTCTCCAAAGACCGACATAATCTTACTTCACTGTACAATACAGAAAGATTTTTTTTTAATTGAGTGAGTTAAGCCATGTTGTTTTAATGGATAGTCTGTCATGGTATATATCACTCATTCATGAAAAGAAATATATACTCCAGATTTTTAACATTATATAATATGCTAACCAATATGTCTGAACCTAATACCTTTCTAAAATTAGTATATTAATGTTTTAATTTCTTAGGAAATTAGATTGATATTAAGATAGAAAATTAGATTGATATATAGGCCATTTTTATATTCTTTTACTGAACCATTAATTTGGTGAATCTTTTGAACAGTTACTTATTGAGCACTTTCTTCATGTGCTGGCATTCTTCTAGGTACTTTGGATATGAAGATAACTTTTTAAATGGTTGTAACTAATACTAATCCCACCTATATTATGGGTGGGTGAGAAAGAATAAGAAAGACATTGGCTTTGGAGGGATAAAATAATGACCTAATTTAATTAGTCAACTATTTTTTTGCTTAATGATTGTTAGTTCATATTTTCTCTTCATAGAAACTTTAGAAAATAATTTTTTAAACATATACTTCTGACTAGGTGCTAATAAATGTCAAGTAACATTTTAAAAATATACTTTTACTGTTTTCTGAAATGGAAGTAACATTTTTACTTCTGAATTTAGACATGCTTACTGTGACAATGCAAATATGAAAAATTATGTAAAGATAAGAACTTTTAACATACTGATATATTTCCTGCCAGACTTCTGTGTTGGTCCAGAAATAAGTTCATATTATACATGCTACTTTGCTATGTGCTGTTTTCATGTAATATATACTAAACATCTTTCTATGTTCTTAAATTTAGATGTGCTTTATTAGCTTTCGTGGCTACATAGTAATCTATTGGTAGGATACCATATCCTATTAATATTGGGCCTGGTAGTTAATATTTATTAAGTAAATCAGTTTTGCTTCTGGCTTAACCTACCAGGCCCTTAGCTTACCAAGAGTTTTTCTTATAGACCCTTGATATCTTATTGAAATTTTTATGGTACTAATTTTCAAAGTTATGTCTATTTTTTAAATTATAGAAGTAATACTTTGATTTATTTTCTTACCCAGGAAGAAATGTTGAGAATTGTGAAGAAATAATAAACTTTAAACTCTAGCATTACTACTTATGTATTAAACATTGAGTAAAGCAATATATTCTTTTTAAAGCCACATAGTTTTGAATTTTCTTCTTATTTTTAGTGTACACAAACATGTGGAGGAGGAATAAAATCAAGATTTGTAATATGTCAGTTTCCCAATGGCCAAATGTCACAGGAGCAAAACTGTGAAATCTTAAACAAGCCACCTAGTGTGGTACAATGTCATGTGCATGCTTGCCCTGATGATGTATCATGGCATCGGGGACCATGGAAATCGGTACGATAATATTTTTATTTTTATCCTTTTTGTTTTGTTTTACTATGTCCCTTTTACTTTTTTTCTTTTTGTAAATTATGATGCACATACTGTATCTTCTCTGATTTTATTTTAAACAGACCATTGGCCATCTTGGCTTGTGTTATTTGAGAGTTTGGAAGAAGAATCCATTCAATTTAAAGTACTGTAATATATATATATAATAGTTTTATATGTATTTATTTTTTATAAGTGAATTTTGACATAGCACTATTCTAATGGAAATATTTTTCTCCAGTACATCTTTGTCTTGCCCTCCAATTAATCAGAAATGCTTTACTACATTTTGTATGTAATGTTAACATTGTGCTTGTAACAATTGCAAATTACGGCTGTGTCTTGTTTGAGTGTATAACTGTGTGTGGCATTTTTTTGTCTGTCAATGTCTAGTAATGTTCTTTAAAACTTTGTTTTTATCATTGTTAAACATAATATTTTGTTTGAAAATGTGAAAATATTAAAGAAAAGATAGAGAAATTTACTTACATAAAGTAAATTGTTTACGGTTTGTTATATACATCATGAAAAAGTATTACTTATATAGTAATTTATATGAATATTCATTTCTTCCACTGTGTGGAGTTACTATGTTTTGTAAATGTTTTAATTTTTTGTATTTTTGGAGTCATAGGCAAAATTCATAAATATTTGTGAACTGTTTATTTTTTTCTAGTGTTTTTCAAATCCAGGCTTTGAAGAATAATTTATATATCTGTGTGTGTGTGTATAAAATAAGCATTTTGGTCACTTTTGATATTTTAAATCATGAATAACCAAGTATACTTCTTTCAGGTGAAAACTGATTTGAGTCTGTGATCTATTTGATTACATTTATAAAACAAAACAGTTCTTCATTGGAAAATAGTTATAACTCTAGTTTTACAATCAACCCTGACACATGCACTTGTGTTGCTTTGTTTAAGTCAAAGCTTTAAATGATATGTAAACCCAAGTTTCAACTCATGCTATTTGAAAAGTAGGTCAAGTTCTAGTTCAAGTTAAAATTCTTCTTTAAAGTCAAAGTGTGATTGATATAAAACAACAGGACATTTTAACTTATAAGAGGATCTTAAAGTTAGATTCCTGCATCAGAGAACCATCATTTTGTGTGAGTTAACAAAAGACATATTTTTCCATAGAAAAGATTCACATGTTTACTGACTATCTACTATATCCTAGGCACTGTGCTACAGAGATAATAAAGACATATTTCTTACCCCTATGGAGTTTACATTCTAGTTGGAGAGATTTGAAATACTGTAGGAACTTACCACAAAAGGTATTTTTTTTTTTGTTAGCCATCTGAGATTGGAAATTCACTTTTTCTTTATTGTATCTCTGTAACATTTTCTTTCATTTTATTGGTTTTAATTTGCAAGCTTAGTTCTTAAGAAGGCTATGGGTTGCCTTCTTGGAATTTAATCACAATTAGGAAAGCAGACTTTTAAACACTAATTAGAGATTGAATTGCAATGGCATTTGTTTTTGAGCACAAAGGTTTCACTTTCCCTACTCATTCATGACTTTATTAATTCACATTTACTTATGTCTCCTGCTTTGTGCTAGGTATCAGAGTACCTAAAATTAAGTGTTTTTGAGTCAGATTTTCTCTTTAAGGGGTGAGCAAATTATGGCCAATGGATCAAATCTGGCTCACTACCGCTTTTTGTTAATAAGTTTTATTGGAACACAGTCATGCACATTTTTCATGCATTATCTATGGCTACTTGTGCACTATAAAGCAGAGTTGATTAGTTGCAGTAGAGACTGTCTAGACCTCAAAGCCTGAAATATTTACTATTTGGCCCTTTCTGGGAAAATTTTGCTGACTCTGTTCTATTTAATAAACCTTATAATGCTTTTAAATTTAACATAAAATATGCTTATTAGAGAATATTAGAATTACAAATGTTCATTTGGGGTCAGTTTTAGATGTTTTTAATCATTTGTTTAATATTTTTAAAACATTTTAAGATTTATCAGCCACCTTTATATATTCACTATGGTATTCACACAATTTTTTTTTCAGCTTTGAGATATCATTGGCCTATAACAGTGCATAAGTTCAGAGTGTACAATGTTTATATATGTGTCGGGCTGTATGTAATACTGTAATACACTTGTGTCATGCTAGTTTTGGTATATAAATTATGTCATAAGGGAAAAACCTAGACTATTCATTAAAGTCCTGTGCATAGATGACTTTTTCAGCCTAATAAAAACAAATGAACAAGAAAACAGTAATAATCACAAATCACAGAATAGGAACACAGAAGTACACAGTTTATTGTTTACTACATGTATGTTCTAAAAAGTATTTATTGAATAATTCAGTCTCTGCACTAGTGAAGAACTGTAATCTTTATTTTCTGATAAATTGAAGATGAATTTTAAAAATCACAAATGTTTATGTCAGAATTTTTACAGACTTATTTATTTTCCTTTTATATGTATAAAGAACGTGTATATCATTAAAGTGCCTGGCTTTCTTTAATGATATGAAGAATTTTATTCCTTAAATTAGCCTTTTATATTAAAAGGGTTTACGAGACCTGAAGTTTTGTTAAAACCAGATAAAACCTTTTACCTCTTTCAGTGTTGCTACATATTAATACCTCTTATTAACATATCAGATTAATATTCTTTCATGGATAACTTTAATTTCAACAGGTTTGATTCACTAGGTTAGACAATTAAGAATATGTGTGGGTATAAAAATATATATTATATATATATATATATACATATATATATGAATGATATGAAATTCAAGAATACCTCTCATTTTAAAGCAAAGTTAAAATGTGAAGGGCTAAAATACTAAAATGTAAGAAGTTGTTAATATACATTTAAATATTATTCATGTTGTGGGAAATCTTGTAATTAATTTATAAGCATGATTAAAGAAAAGAATAAATAAATCTTAACCTATGTCTTAATTTAATGACTGTATCTGTGAGTAGTCGATGTAAAGTGATTGTATTTTAATCTATGTTTATTAATGATGTATTGTGGCTTTGTGCTTTGCATAATTAATATGTGTATGTTGTATTTTTACTTCTTGGATCAATACCTAAAATGTTTTAAGTTACTGAGCAGATCTTGTAATGAAGGCCTCTTTTCTGTTGGTGGTATATTTTTCTTAAGTAACCACTGTTCATTTCTCTTATTAAACATTTAATTGTTGAATAGCATTTTTCATAATTTTACTTAGTATATGTATAAACTGCTATTTTTCAGATAATTCAGTTAGAAACTAACATTGGTATTAAAAAATATGATTTATTGTTAAGCTATCAATTTTTAAATACTAGGTTTTATATTTCCTTTTATAAATTATAAACAATGAATAAAAATTTATGACACAAATTTATGTAGCAAGTTAAAAGACAGATGCACTTATGACCAAGATAGCCTTTAAAAGGTAAGTAAAGATTTTTTTTCTCTTCACTTTCATATGTAGTAAAGAACATGTAACATAAACTGTTCTAACAAATGTTCTTTAAATAAATTTATATTAATCTCTATTTTCCCACTAAGTCTCATTTAAGTGATTCATTTTCCTACAATGTTTTCATTCCCTTTATAGAATGAAATCATATTTGGTAAGAAAATAATGTGTATTCCAGTGTGTTTTGGGATTGATGATAATCCAACAGAAGTAAAGAGTATTTTTTCCATTAAAGATTGTTTTTTTTCCACAGAAATGAGAAAACTGTTTTTAAATAATGTGAGCTTGATACTTAAACCCTCTTGATTCTGGTGCTTTCCCCCCAAAGTGTTTCTTTATAAAAGAATGCCCTACTGCAGCATTTTGTAAAATATCCATACTATACTAAATCTCCAACATAATACAATGGAATGCAACAAACTCAAGCACTTCCAGAAGTGAGTAGCAGCACACACCCAGTAAATCTGCAGTTTGTTGGTTTTAACAGCTTTGTGTAACAAAAGAACATTGAGGGTCTGAAAAGTTGGGTTAGGCTGCTCCTCCCAAGGTAGTTTCCACTCATGATGGAATGCACTCAGGAAGAAACTTGTCAATGACTCCATTGCCTCTCTGGCCAGCAGCGGCCAGAACAAGGTAATGTGTGGAGAAATGGTTTCAAGAAACTGTCAATTCTTTGTAAAGTGGAGGGTTCTGACATTGTAGTACTTATTTTCTTAAATTTGGGAAGGACATAAGCATAGTAGTAGGCTGGAAATCCATTTTATTCCAAGTTCATTACAGAAATCTTTAACTATAAATAAGTGTTTCCATTTGTTTATTACCGTGTCTTTCTGTTACCTTAATTGATGCTCCCCCAAATTATGAGCATCTCCTACACGGTGCTAGTCACTAGAGATAAACCAGGCACAATTCCTGCATACAAAGAGTTTGCGGTTTATTGATGAATGTACTAAATAAATGATCAGAATGCACAATAGGATTCTTTTTTCATTTCAGTAACAACTGTGTGATTTATAATATTGAATCCACTCAATATGGAAGCTTAATAGATCATACTTATTCAAGAATTAGCAATAAGGATTGTACTTGACAACACAATAATTCTGCCAGTGGATCTTCTAGAAAGCATAAATTAGTAGGATATATTCCATTATAACCTGGCAAGAGATGAGTGGTGTTCTAAGTTCCTATCCTAGAAAAATAGTTTAGCTTTTGCATATTTGCAGCATTTTTTTTTTTTTTACATGTGAATTTAACACCTCACCAAAAGGGAAAATGTAGCTGGATTTATAGTTTGCCTTAGATATGGTGCTTTGGAAATAATTTTGGAGACACAAATGGGCCTTACAGGTTTGAAATGTATGACTTAAGAAAAATTTAAGTAGATGACCTAATTAATGATGAGATCATGAATGAAGAGACTTTCTGTGTGTGATGTTGAGTGAAGTTATAATGTAGTTTGAAAATAACTAAAAAAGCATCCTGACATGAAATGGTACTGTCCATATTTTTCTTTATCTTTGTATATTAAAGAAAATGAAAATGTCCATGTTTTCATGGTAATTCTATTTTCTCAGGAATAATGGTTTGGAATGTTTAAGAATCTCTGAAAAAACAGATGTTCTTGAACATATTCTCAGTGTTCTACAATATCAATGTGCTGTATGATAAGACCATTTATATAAGAAATTTTTATTATAACTGCATCAACTTTTAGTAGTTTTAAAAAAGCATATTTCAGTTTCTATGTTACTACAAGTTAGACATTAATATTAAATATATTGCCTAACAATTTCTAGATAATTGATTTTTATTTTTTGATAAATACCTTAGTAAAAAGTTATTTTTTGAAATATACCTTAGTAAAAAGTTTTGAGCATGTACCCTTATATATTTTATTATATATTTATACATTGCAAACAAACTATATGTATATTTTGTGATTTATAGAACATATACAAACATGAATTTAAATTAAATATTTTTATTTTATGTATACTTTTTCTGACCTATTATAGTTATCTCATGTTTATAAAAATGGTGGAATGTTTTGTTTTGAAAATCTTGGTTTAACACTGTTAAAGCAGTTCAAACATCTGGTTGTTTCAATATGTGATATCAATAGCTTTCACAGCTGAAAAAATTACCTTACAAAAGTACATACCTTCATACAGCAAAGTTTATCACTGAGTGTTCCTTCTATATACTAGTAATTGACTTTAAATCCAATATACCAATTATTCAAAACTTATTGAAATTTGTCTCACAAATTTTCATATTCCATGATGTCATTGAGTTCTTGAAAAGTACTGGCGCTAGTTATATTTTTATATTTTAACAAATGGCATCAAAACTCAATGAACTTTAAAACTTTGGAAGATTGGAAGCCATTTAAACAGATTAGAAAATTTTGCTTCTAAGTTTATAAATATACATTTCTAAGAGTTTTTATAGTTGACATGTTATTCACAGTAGCAAAATTACATAACTCTAGAAATTAGGAGGAGTTCCCAAAAGCAGATGCTTTCTCATCCACTCTTAAATGTCTCGTTTACCTTAAAGGATAGATAATGGATCTTTTTTTTTTTTAATTATCTAGCATCACATATTTATCACTATCATAGGAAAAAATCATCAAATGTGAAATAATCTTTTTGTAGTAGAGAAATTAGAAAAGTCCTGATAATTATGATATCAGTAAATTCTATCAGCTGGGTTTCAAAGAAAGTAAAAAGCTTGGGCAAGTTAATTTGAGAGCACTAGGATTGCAAACTGCAGGTTGAGGGACCATTTGATGGTACATAACCTGATTGTCTATTAGTCTCATATAAGAGAATATAATCATGATTTCACCAAGAGAAATGTAAACTTTTATTGACCAAAAGAGTTTGAAGATATGTTATTCTTAAGCCTGCTGAAATGTTAAGTAAATATTGAGTCATTCCTAGATCTTGTAGTTGAATGAATTGTAGTGTTAGAATGTCTAGTTTGAGCTGCCATTAATTTAACTGAGTGACCTTTGACAAGTTACTTAATATTTCTAAGAGTTTTCTTAGAATAAAAATAGCTACCTAAAGAAGACATTGTTTTAGGGTTAAATAAAACAATAGGTAAAGTGGTTGGTATAGAGCCTGCAAAATCAAGGCTCAGTATGTTTTGCTTGTCATTATCACTTGTCCAGTAATAAACACATATTCCCTTTCCTCAAGGAGCTGAAAACCCAACCATAGTAGATAAAACTAATAACACAAAAAAATCTGATGCAAGATCCACTGAAACAAGTGCTACTCTAGTGTGAAAGAAATCAGTTTGGACTGGAGTTTGGTTTTTTCTTTAAACTTTTATGAAAATATGGCATCTAGCAAAATTTCAAAAAAATGTACAGTTCAATAATAAATTTTCCAAAGTGAACACATATGTGTAGCCAGTACCCAAACCAAGAATATCAGCACTTCCAGAAGTTCCCCCATGTATCCCTTTAAAGTCATCCTAAAATTTAACTCCTATTCTGACATAAAATATTATAGATAAGTTGTCTGCCTTTGAACTTCATCTAGATGGACCTTAGAGAATTTGTGAGAGTCACAGTATGAGGTGTGTGAGATTCATCATGTGTGTAATTGTAGTTTCTCATTGCAACCTAGTATTAATTTTGTGAATATATAGTCATATGACTGGAATGAATATGATTTGCATGAATATTTTCCAGGTAAGAATTTGGGATTGTTTTTTATTTGAAACTTAAAAATAATACTGTTATGAACATTTCTCACAAGTCTTTTGGTGAACATGTGTACGCAGATAGGTTGGATATGTACACAGGCATTGAATCGCAGGATGTTAGTGTATGCATGTGTTCAGGTATAATAAATTATATCAGACAGATATGTAAAGTGGTTGTATGAGAATTTCAGTTGTTCCATATCCTTGTCAACACTTGATATTATCAGACTTTTACTGAATTGAGTGGATGTGTAGTATTTCTTTATGGTTTTAAATTGCATTTTGTGATGCTCAATTAAGTTGAGTACATTTTCATGTTTATTCTTATGAGAATTTCTCTTTTGTGAAGTACCTATTTGCCCATTTTTCTGTTGAAGTTTATGCTCTATTTTATTGATTTATAGACATTAATTTTTTTTCTCAGTTTAAGTTCGTTGTTCAGTACATGTACTGAATATCACTGTTACCTTTTAATCTTTTGCTGTCATCCAGTCTCAGCCATAAGTACTGAGAGAGAGCAATAGTACAGGAGTTTCCACTTCTTCCCATTAAGTAGGTAAATGAGAGATACAGAGAGAATTTAAGTGGACAAATATGGTGAGAACAGCATGGCTAATGGCTTGTGTCTGTCATGAAGATTTATTTTTAAATGATTTAGAGTAACTTTTGAGGAGGAGATACTTCCTATTTTGCTAGTTTGACTTAAGAGAAGAAAGATTAGCCAATCTCTGCCCAATTCTTATCATCATGAATTTCTATTAAGTTTATTCATTTAGTAGATATTTACACAGCAGTTGTTGTGTGTTAGTGATATTTACAAAGCATTAGATGTGGAGAATAAAAATATGAATAGATCAAGACATAGAGTTTATATTACAACTGGTAAAACATTAAAACAAAAATACATTTAAACAAATAACTATCAAATTATATTTGAGGCAATATTTCTTTTAATAGGATATTTATTAATAGTAAGAAACCTTATTAATAAGCTAGTTCCAAAATATAACTAACAACTAACTGAAAATACTGTAACAAGAAGCCGTATTTCTGGGTAAGAGAACTTGGATACAATAATTAAAATTGTCAGAAAAAGGCTTGCCCACAGTAGAACCATTTCTATTTCTAGCTTGTAATATCTTGGAGTAGTATAAACATATATTCAGGAAAGTTTTCTTCTAATATAGATTTTACCCATAAACCCAAATATAATATTCAGTAGGTAGAACCAGAAAGCATTTTGTGTGATTAATGATTAATCATTTTGTTTGGGATGTCATTCAGTATAGTGTGCAAATTATACTGTGTAAATAATTGTACTCTGTGAGAATTCTTTTTAGGAGACTGAAAGAATAAAAGGAAACTTATACTGCCACACTAACAAAAAAATGACTATTTCACCACCAGAGAGAGTTCACATCCTTCCATTTGAAGGAGATTTCACTGTTTATTTGTGGGCCTTAGGAGAATTTTCACATCTAAGAATAGGGAAAATAATCATGCATGGCTCTTTGCTCACTCCTGGACATTTTTTCAGAGGAAACAAGCTGGAAAACAGTAGCTCATATGGGATCCTGTCTCCATGTCAGCATTTCTCTGCTAAACTTGGCAAGATCTCAATCATGGAGGAAACCGGGAGGAGGCCCTTCTTATCTCTATAGGATACCCCATAGAATCAGAAAAACAACAGATATCTTGAAGAGATAGATTACATGAAGCATTCCTTTCTGTGTTATTTTTGTAGAATTAAAGATCATTCAACTCTACTTCATTCAGATAAAACAGATTGCATATTTTAAAAAATCTTTGGATGTATTTGCTCATACATTTTTTTTTTGATGTAGCATTTATTCATTTGTTTCTTCAGTATATATTTAAAGATGTGGTTTCTGCCCTTATTAAGTTTAGAATTCTCATGATTCACCAACTCTAGTGTGTGGGCGTATTTTGGTAGAAAGTAGCTATTGATACATAATTTATGTATAAAAATCATCCTAATATCTGATTTTCTGTTGTGTTAAGGTATTCCATTTATTTAGATACTGTAAAGTAGGCCTTTTGTAATTATGGTCTATAATGAAGAGAGCTTTAGAGATTTTTTTGTGTTTTATGGAATTAAATATTATCTCCAAGTTTTTCTGTCACTCTCAAACTATAAGGATTTTTTATAGTTACCTTTTAAGTCAGAAAATGGACAAATCTGTTGAGAATAAAACTCGCTTTCTCATTGGGAAAATGTTTCCTTTAAATTTTTTTAATTCTTGGGAAAACTAGAGAACTTTTTAAAAGGGAAATTAGTTGGAAATATTTTAGCTTGTGGTTATAATAGGCAGATTCTTTTTGGAAATCTATTTCATCAGAAACTAAAATTTAAAAGCCTAGGAATAACTTTAAGATTTCATTCAGATACCTGATGTCACAATAAAAGAGGCAATATAAAACTATGAATTATTTGATAATTTTTAAGAACTAAAGGCATATTTTACCAAAGAATGTCCCATAATTTACTCTGAAATTTTCATTTTCTCATTTGAGTAAACAATATTTTTTATAAACACACAAATATATAAAGAGTTAAATTACTGTGATTCTTGAAATATTTAAAAAACACTGTTTTCTCTCTTTTTTGTATTATGTTTTTTAAATTAGAAGAGAGACTTCCAATTTTTTTATTATATCCAATGCATAAATTATTTCAACAAGTTTCTCAACTGAAGTACACAGTTTCCATGTCTAGTGAATCTTTCTAAAGTTGATCATACCGTAACACAATATAGCCACTTCTTTTTAGGAAAACTATATGATTATTACTTATTTTGAGCTGAAATGAAAATATATATATGAAGCCTGTAATGCTCAATCTGCACCTTAAAGTAAAAATACATCAAATTCACAGGGCAAATATTTGAAGACAGATATTTTCCTCTGTTTTCCTGGTTAAGCAGGTGGCATCTAGAGTTTCGTTCATTAGCAAAAATGGTCTAACTGTAAAGAACATAGCTGTAAAGAATATTTCCACCCTTATTATGAACACTACACTCAATATAATTAATATTGCATCAAATCTCAGTTTTTAGTAGTCACCCAGTTTTCTTATAGTGAGCTTATATCAGTGTAAACCTGTATGTATAATAAATGATACTGTTATTAAATCATATTTTGCCATTAGCAGCAGTTAATAGTTTTAAGACAAGTGTAGAGATGTTTATTTTTTCCCCCCGATAGGCTGGATTCATATGTTTTAAAATTCTCATGTCTGACTTTTTAATAAGTCCTCCTGGCTTTGTCACTCCTCCTAGCTATCTCCTGTAGCATTCTTTCCTACCCCAGAAGTAACTTTTAATCTTATTTACCTCCATATTTCCAAATAATAGGCTTAAATGGACTTCCTTTTACAGAGGTTGAGAATTTGACTCTTATGTAGACCACTAATTCCACAATCCTATTTTCTGAATAAATTTTGATTAAGTCAGTAGTCAGATTTCCTCTGTCAGTGTGGAGCCAAGTGGTGTACTTTCAAGAACTGCTTTTTTTACAACTCTAGTTTTCCTGGAGTTAATAATTGCCTTATTTTGAAATGTGCTTAGGTTTTTTTTTTTTTAATGTTCTAATCACTATTTTTTCTCTCAAGTGTTTGAACAGATATGTAAAATCTCTATGAATGGTTTTTCTAAATGTTCAGATAGTTTCTCTTTCTTAGACTCCTCCCTGAGGTCCCCAAGTCACTCCACGACAGCCTCGATCTTCCTCCTCTATCTGGCCTGGAAGAATTTAATCCTGGAAGAAGTGGTTTGATTTTTCCTGTGAAGTCTTTTCACTCATCTTTGATTTTGACAAGTTTTTCTTGCATCACATATATTTGCTCTCATACTCAAATACTTTTCTTTGTATCTTCCTAAAAAGAAAAAAAGTGTATATTTTTTCTATCTTTCCATAATCTGAAAATGTCTTCAGTCGACCCTCATAGTTAGTTAATAATTTTGCTGGTTATAGAATTCTAGCTTGAATTCTCAGAACTTTTTAAGGCATTACCTTATCCTCTAGCATTCTCAGCTATTAAGAGGTGTGGTAGTCTGGTGATCTGATTGATTCCCGATCTTTCTGTGTGCCCTGTCCCCAGGCCTGTGCCACTGAAGCTTTCCATGCCTTCTTTTTATCTCTCTCATTCTGATATTTATAATGAAGTAACTTAGTGTTTTAAAATTTAGTTTGTTAAGAATCCTGTAAATCCTTTTATTAAAGAGATGTCCTGAGAAAATTTCTAGGCAACTATTTTCTTTTTTGAACTCTTTCTAGTTGAATATTAGGATTCTTAGATTGATTTTCTAATTTTTTTTATTCTCATTTTTTATTTTTGTCATTCAGTTTCACTCGATGAGAAACTTTGTCAGTATCAAAACCATCTAGTGAATGATTTTGGTTATATTTTTATCAAAAGCTTTTTCTTGCATTCTGATTGTTTCAGAGTTATATAATTCTATTGTTTTATCCATACAATATCTACTCTCATATTAATTACAGTTTCTTTGAGGGGAAATTCTCTTGATTGTCCTTCAGACCCTTTCTTTAGGGTGGGGGTTGGAATAATTTTCTGCTTTTCCTATGGAAGTTTTTCTTCAAAAGTTGATGATTCTTTGCAGCTCATTCTTATTTAACAGTAAGGCATTAGAGAGTTAATTGGAAACTCTGCTTTGGATAGAGTTTGGTGACTGATGATTTGCCCTGTAAATCAATATTTTAAAGTCTTTTTCTCTTGGAGATCCAGCTTCTCAAAGAATGACCCTCTAATGACCTGGCTATGAGGAAGAGTGGGCAGAGACTACTGGTCAAGTGTTCATGTGAAAAATTGCATTATTCTTCCCCCAGCACCGCCAACTTGAACTCAAGTGATTTAATTTTTCCAGAGAATAGGCCCTTAATCTGCTAAAGAGAAGAGGGGGTGTGGCAGCACTACCTGCATCCAGGTGCTGAGCCTCTCAGGGGTTCTGCAGGTACAAGTTTGTTTTGCTTCACATTGGTCTTCTCCAATCTTTTTATCATCTGCATCTTCTGAAGTTATCAAAATCTATTTCATTTACTTTGACTTTGTGGGTTGAAAAAATTTGAGTAGGAGAGGAAATTAATACATATAGTCACTCTACCATTTTTAACTGAAACTGGTTAATTTTTTGTAACCAGATGTCTATTTGCCTTCTATTTCACTTTCTTTGCCTTATCCCCACGCTGAAAATAAAGTATGTCTGATGTGTTTTTGAGCATCTAGCAAACAGTTTTTTGTGGGTTGGAAGGGGGAAGATAGGGTCTTAACCAAAATTCCATTGAGATGATTACTTTCCCTTTCTCACCACTGAATGAATTCTCACTGTATGAATCTTGAACCATCCCCACATTTCATTCAAGTTTTTAATAGAGAAAGCCATGCCACAGATTGTATTTTCACTATATTTCCTCAGGATTTGAGAAAGAAAAGAGAAAGGGGAATGGAGATTTAATATGCTTATAGCATACTGAGTCAAGCATGGTTTTAGGTTCATTCATACATTATCTCTTTTAATCTCACACTCACCCTGAGATGTAGGTGGTGTTATTGCCACCGATTTGATGAGAAAACAGAGAATCAGCAAGGTTAAAACATCTAGCCCAAGGTTGCTCAGCTACTGACAGCTGAGATTCAGATGTAAATCTCTGATTTCAAATTTCATGTCCCTTTTAATCTAGTCTCCACTAGTAAAAACTGAAACCTCACCATACAGTTTAACAAATAATTCATTTTAATCTGACTGAGATAACTTTAAAATTAGCTTAAATTCACTGAAATATTAATCCCTAAAACATTCTTGCCTCAAAACTTTTATTGCATATGATCGACATAAATATGTGCAATGAGCATTCTTTTCATTTCAACTGACTTTTTCCTTTATCAAAGCATCCATCGAGCTCACTTTTTAATTTTCATCTGAGTGCTCTCTCTGCATATTCCTTTTCAGGCCTTTATAACCCTACTTGAAAGCAAACTTCTTGGCTTTGTTTCTGTTAACTCCCACAGCTAGCACAAAGCAATTGTAGAAACTAGAAATGATAACTCTGGCTATTCTGCTAGCACTTGGTTTTAAGAATTTTGTAAATGTTACCATAGTAGTGCCTTAAAAGTCAAAAATTTTTAAGAAGGTATGCTTTAGTTATTTTTCTGAACTCTTTATTTTTATGGTCTACTGTACACACCGAATAGTTTTCTGTTTTGTTCCATACAGGAAGGCAAGATGCTCATGATTCTGGTTGTAGGCTCCCAGAGGATCAGATAGGAATGGGATTTTCGTCAATGCATGTGCTATACAGTCTTAAAAAAGTAACATCCCATTTGTTGTGATTTGTGTTAACGACATCAAGAAAAAGTAAATTCACAAGTGGCCCCAAAAGAATTGTTAAAATTGACAAGATTTATATTATATTGACAGTAACACTTTTTTTTCTGTTACATATATTTGTAAAGATTTGTGTTAGTGAGTCAATAAAAATTCCAAACAGGAACTCTGTAGATGAGTTCCACTTGCTAAACAGATTTTATAGAGGAGTTTGAAATGTTCATTACCCCTTTGTGTAGTACAAACTATACTATTAGAAAAGTAAAAGAATAAATCACAAGCTTTAAACTAATGGCAGTTTTGCCCGAATATTTCTTGCTACTGCTAGTACTTAACATTTTAAATTAGAATTACATTTTTTATTACTTCTAGCATAATCAACCTGAGTTTAATACTGTTGGTAGTTTTGTAATGATTGTTTATCAAATCTTACTATTGAGCTGTTAAAGTGTACAGCTGAAACTTATTAGATGTCATTAACCAATGTCACCATAAAAAATTAAAAAAAAATATATATATATAAATAAAATCTTACTATTGAGGAAAACTAATCCAATTATTGACTAATTATCAGTTATTGGGTGATTTTTCATTCTGATTTTCTAATATTTTATGTGTAGAAAATAATATTGTATGGTAAGTGAAAATTTCTGTATAAAGTACATGAGTTATTGCAACCTCACTTCAGGTTTTATATTTGAAAGTGAAAGTAATCACAAAACTTTACCAAAGTCATAATTTAGAAAATATTAACAATTATCTCACAGAAAATTACCTTTAAATATCACTTCCAATTGAATTAGCCAAATGATTACACATTGATGAGATAATCATTTTGCATTGATTAGCGTAAAATTATCCATTTTGTCGTTGAACATAAATATATACATATATACACTTAAAATTTTAGAACATAAAATAGAAATTAAAATGTTATAACTATTACAAAGATAGGAATATAATGAAATTTTACTTTCATTTTATCATTAAGCATATATCATTAAGCATCTATTTCTTTGTCCTTTAAGTTAGAAATCAACATTTTTGCAAATGAATCTTAGCAATTTTTTAAATGTCTGAAGGTACAAATTTTAAATGTAATCAGATACAATGACATAGAATGAAACATTTCTAAAACCAAATGCTGTCTTGGTTTTTTAAAGCTATGTAGTCAAAGGATGTCTGTAACAGGTTAAAAAGGAAATTTTCAAACTCCATTAAACTTTAAAACTCTAAATATAATCTTTCAGGAAATACTATGGGGTCCCTGGTGATAGATTTAGTATCTTACTCTTTACTGCACATGTGCGTTGAATTACAGGCACAGTGGCAGTAGTTATTTTACAGAGCTGATATTCTTAATATGCATGTTTTGTCATTTTTTTGTTGTTGTTTAAATAGTGATTACTATAGTCTGGCTATCTTTAACTACTTTTTTTACTTCTCTAGTAATGGCGAATCTCAATATAGTGTTCCACCTTTGTAGGGAATACCCTTACTTACAAAGTAGTTATGTAAAACATATCTAAGATTTTACTACAGTGAGGCTTATTCTCTTAGATATATAGGCGTCATTGACTTCCTGAAGATTTCAAAAAACATGCTATTCCTGGGGTTTAGATATAGCCTCTTTATTTTATTTAGAGAATTTATAATAGGCTTCTTAAAAATGGAAAGAAAACACACATGTACATGGATGCATAAACATAATACTGTTTTATTCCACAGAATACCCAATTTCTGATCTGTTTTGGCCTGAAACTGTGTCATTTTCCTATTTAATATATCATTGCCCAGAAAAATCTTTTGTTTCATAATAGTATTATAAAGACATTTAACAATCACCAAAACATCATTTAAAATATTTCTTTAGCAAAATAGCTATGATCAAAATTTTTCCATTAATAAAAAAGTTAACTTTGCTACAGAAGCATAGAATTGCTCAGTTTTGAAAAAGAAAAAAAATACATGTTCTTATATTGAGAAATTTTTTGATACTTTTGGCCTTTTCCTTAAGACTAGGGAATTTCCTTGAGACTAGAGATACATTTCCTTACAAGTAAGAAAAATACAACAGATCCTCTCAGATCAGTCCAAGAGAGACACTAGATCCCTTATTATTTTAGTTATGTTTGTTTTTAAATCAAAAGTATTTCATTTTATACATAAATTGATGCTGCTTGTTCAGTTGCATTTGTCTTGATGGAAATGATTTCTGGTTTGTAATAAGGTATATTTGAGTTTAGATTTGTACTGTATGGTGATTGCATTTCTGTGAATTTAACTCTCCTAAAATGAAAATTGTGTGAATCCTTTTGCCACATGTAGTAGGTTGTCCTTGTTTAAAGAAATTACCTAACATTACCCTACAATGAACAATTGGATAGATGTGACACCCAGCCATATGGTTCTGAGCTTTACATTTTTAACAGATAACTATGGAACTTGCTGTCATGAAGCAAAAAGAGATGATTTCATATCTAGAAATAAAGTTAAAAAAAAAACCAGTTTCTTCATCTGGTTTTTTGATTCCATATTAAGGATTATATTTTGAAAAAACAATGAGAAAATTCTAAATATTTCGAAAAGCAAATAAATTGATTAATAGTACCTCATTATTATTCAGTTTTGTATTTTCTTGTTAGTCATTTTTTGTTTGATAGCAACATTAGAAAACTAAAATTAAGTCAATTGGCTAAAGGGAAAAATTATGACTGTTTGTCTCATTAGATTATTTAAGACAGGTGAAAAACTAAATGCCATAATTTTTAACCATCCCTGAGGTGGTGTAGCAAAGCAATATCGATAAATGTTTATAATAATAATATCACATTTTGAAATATTCTGTTATTACAAGATACCTCTAGTTCTCATTAATTGACCTTGAATGATCTCTGCTCATTTATTTATAAAAATTTATTTCTAATTATAGTCAACATAAAATATATATTTCAGGTGTACAACATAGTGGTTAGACACATCTCACAAAAGGATCACCACAATATGTCTAGTAGCTATCTGACATAATAGTTATTTTGATATTATTGACTATGTTCTTTATGCTGTACTTCATGTCTCTGTGACTTATTTTACAATGGCTGTTTGTACTTTTTTTTTTAACGGAAATAGTTGAGGTGACATTGGTTAATAAAATCAAATAAGTTTCAAGCATACAATTCAACAATATGTCATATATAATGCATTTTGTGTTCACCACCCAAAGTTAGACTTTCCTATGTTACCAAATATTTGACTCCTTTAACCCCCAACTACCTCCTCTTTCTCTGCTTCCCTCCGGTAACCACTAATCCACTGTCTGTGTCCACGAGTCTGTTCGTGCAGTTTGTTCTTAATCCCTATCAATTTTTGCCCATTTCCATACCTGTCTCCTGGCAACCATCAGTTTCTTCTCTGTATCTGAGTCTGTTTCTCTTTTGTTAATTTGGCGTGATTTTTTTCTTTTTTATGGCTGAATAATATTCTGTTGCATACACACACACAACACACACACACACACACACAATTTTATCCGTTCATGTACTGATGGACACCTAAGTTGCTTCCATATTTTAGGTACTGTAAATAATGCTACTGCGAACATAGAGGTGCAAATACCTTTTTAAATTGGTGTTTTTTATTTCTTCAGATAAATACCCAGCAATGGGATTGCTGAGTCACATGGTAGCTCTATTTTAAAAATTTTAAGGCATCTTCATACTATTTTCTACAGTGGCTGCTCAGTTTACAATCCCACTAACAGTACACGAGTGTTCTCTTTTCTTCACATCCTCACCAACATTTATTCTTTATTGTCTTTTGGTAATAGCCATTCTAACAAGTATGAGGTGGTATCTCATGGTTTTAATTTACATTTCTCTGATGCTGAGCATCTTTTCATGTGTCTGTTGGCCATCCATATGTCTTTTTTGGAAAAACTTCTATTCAGGCCTCTAACCACTTTTTTAATTGGATTGTTTGTTTTTTTTTGATGTTAAATTGTATGAGTTCTTTATATAATTTGGAGATTAGCCCTTTTTCAGATATATCATTTGCAAATATCTTCTCCCATTCACATAGGATGCCTTCTCATTTAGTTGATGTTTTCCTTCATGGTGCAAAAGCTTTTTAGGTTGATGCAGTTTCCCATTTATCTATTTTTGCTTTGTTGCCTTTGCTCTAGAAGATATATCCAAAAAAATATTGCTGAGACTGATGTCAAATAGTTTATTACTTATGTTCTAGGAGTTTTATGGTCTCTCGTCTTAACATTTAAGTTTTTAACCTATTTTGAGTTTATTTTTGTGTATGGTATAAGAAAGTGGCCTTTCTTTTTTTTTTTTTTTTTGCATGTATTCATTCAGCTTTCCCAACACCATTTATTGAAAAGACTGTCTTTACCTGTTGTATATTCTTGCCTTCTTTGTCATAGATTAATTGACCATATAGGTGTGGGGTTATTTCTAGGCTCTCTATTCTGTTCCACTGATCTATATGTCTTTTTTTTTTTTTTTACCAGTACCAAATTGTTTTGATTGCTATAGCCTTGTAGTATAGTTTGATATCAGCTAGCATGATACCTGCAGCTATGATTTTCTCAAAATTGCTTTAGTAATTTATTTTTTTTTCTGTGTGGTTCCATATAAATTTAGGATTATTTGTTTTAGTTCTGTGAAAAATGCCATTGATATTTTGATAGAAATTGCATTGACTGTAGATTGCTTTGAGTACGTATTAATTCTTCCAATCCATGTGCACAGTATCTCCTTCCATTTATTTGTGACCTCTTCAGTTTCTTGTATCACTGTCTTAGTTTTCAGAGTACAGGTCTTTTACCTCGTTGGTTAAATTTGTTCCTAGGTAGTTTATTCTCTTTAAAGTAATTATAAATGGGACTGTTTCCTTAATTTCTCTTCCTGAGAGTTTGTTACTAGTGTGTAAAAATGCAATACTTTTCTGAATCTTAATTTCGTATCCTGCAAATTTACTGAATTCATTCTAACAGTTTTTTTGGTGGAATCTTTAGGGTTTTCTATATATAGTAGCACATCATCTGCAAATACAGTTTTACTTATTCCTGTTCAATTGGTTGATTTGTTTCTTCTTTGATTGCTGTGTTTGGGACTTCCTTAATATGTTGAATAAAACTGGTGAGAATAGTCATCTGTATCTTTCCTGATTTATATCCACTTTGTTGAGAGTTTTTATCATAAATTGATGTGAATTTTATCAAATGTTTTTTCTGCATATGTTGAGATAATCATATTTCTATGCTTTTTGTGTATGCAGAGTTTCACATTGTTTGATTTGTGGGCATTGAGCCATCCTTACATCCCTGGAATAAATTTCGGTGATGGTGTATGATCTTTTCAATGTATTGCTGACTTTGGTTTTTCTTATATTTTTTTTAGGATTTTTGCATCTATGTTCATCAGGAATATTGGCCTGTAATTTTTTTTGGAGCGTCTGTCTGGTTTTAGGATCAGTGTAATGCTAGCCTCATAGAATGAGTTGGGAAGCTTTTCATCTTCAATTTTTTGGCATAGTTGGAGACTATAAGTATTAATTTTTCTTTGAATGCCTGGTAGAATTCAACTGTGAAGCCATCTAGTCGTGGACTTTAATTTGGGGAGGTGGGGGGAGAGGGATTTTGATTACTGATTCAATTTTGTTACTAGTAATAGGTCTATTTAGATTTTCTGTTTTTTCCTGATTCAGTCTTGGAAGTTTGTATGTTTTGAGGAATTTATCTTTTTCTAGGTTGTCCAGTTTGTTTGCATATAATTGAGTGTAGTATTCTTTTATAATGGTTTGTATTTCTGTGGTGTTGGTTTTCACTTCTTTTCATTTCTGATTTTATTTGGGCCCTTTCTCTGTCTCTCTGTCTCTCTGTCTCTCTCTCACTTTCTCAGCTTGTACTCATTTTAAACAATAGGGTCAATGCCACATTTACTGACTGAAGGCTCATTAAGAGAACTGGAAATTATTTAGCCTATGTACAGAATTAATTTGATTTTAAGTTAAAAATGAAAAATCTACATGAATTTCCAGGCTTTTCTTTAAAATCCCTGATCTCACTAATTAGTTGCTCATCTCGACAGTCATTAAAAATATTTAATGTAGGACTTACAGTTGATGTTAGAGCTCTGTTCTAATATTGTGTCTTTAATATTAAATATTGAATATTTTAATACTTAGGGAAGTTTAGCTAAAATTTACATGAGGGATATAGAAACAAAAATATATACCTTAATCCATAGATGGGACTATGTATAGCAAGTAAAATAGACATTTCTAGTCAAATTTCCAGTCGAACTTAATTAAATTAGACTACATGGATAATTCTCACTCTTAACTTTCATTTCACTTGCTATTCTGTACACCAAACTTCAAATTCTTTGTATTTTATTCGGTTTTCAAATGGCTAGCTAAATGATCTTTATAACTAAAATGGAGGATGATTATTACTATGAAAAATAACCATTAAATTTAAAATGCACCATCTAAAATCAGCTCATACAACACCAGTGGACTAACTACCATTGTACAAGAACACTTGTCAATAAATTAATGCAAGATCCATGGTGCATTGGAATTATTTTCTCTTCTTAGAGGAAGAAATATAGAATGGTTCATAACACTTCACACTAGGAAAGAGTAATTCTGGGTTCTATTTTTTATGATCTCTTGTGTGTATGTCAATAAAATTTATAGTCTTGCAGGGAAAACAGACATGGAATAGGCAATCACGGGTATATTGAGATGTAAAAAGTCTGTAAGAGCAATACTTAATATGGTCTGGGTTCGTTATCAGACATCTTCTACTGAGAAAGTGGGCTTTGCAGAGGGAATGAGATCTAAAACTCGGTGCTGAAAAAGAAAGATGTAAGGATGAAATGGAGGAAGGTGTTGGGGTGGGTGGAAATGATTTGTGCAAAAGTCCTGAGCTGAGGATACACAGAGTATTTTCTAGTAAACTATCATCTTCCCATTTCTTTTGCATTATGGGAGATATTTTCAAGTTTGTCCTTCATGTAATCAATGTTCTGTTTTGCAAGATTCTTTTTAATTTTTTTAATATTTTCATTATAAACGTCATTAGAGTTTCCTGAGTTTGGCTATTTCTTTTTTAAAAAGTCTTTTTTCTTACCTTTACCCAAACACTTATATGAAATAGATTTTTTTAAACCAATATTACACATGAAAAATGGAGGTTCAATGAGGATAAACAATTATGGTTACCCAGTTTGTAAAACTATAAAAGGTAGTTTATGCATGTGTAAGGTATAGTGTAATAGTTGATTTTAAGAATTATTTTATTGCAGATTAGGGTACATAGCAATTCTCCCTGTGTCAGTATGTTTCCCACTACTGTCAGGATAGAGAGATCAACATATCAGGTTATGAAAACCTTAAACACATACATGTACACATATCCCTAAGGTTTTTTATTTTCTGGAACTGGAGCTAAATAAGTTTTATTTCCTTATATTGTTTAGCAATTTAAGCTTCCAGAATTAATCAACAAGTCTCTCACAAATTAACTCTTCTGCAGTTTCCTTATATGTAAACAAAGCAATAGCTCACACCTCAAATATCAGAAGTAATCTTATTATATAATATATAACATTTAGAAACAAGAATAGACTCCAAAGTTAAATATATTAGAGGGGACAAATTAATTTCAACTCTCCACCTTGGAATTGAAAGTGCCAGTCACCTTACATAACTCTGGAGATTATATTAAATTTTTAGGGCTTGCAATTCTACGTTTGTTTTAAATGTCATATTTTCCTTATAGATATTTGTCTTCACCCAATTTATAGGAGTGATCTATTCAGATTATTTATATTTAATGTGCCACTTCTAAAGTGGGTTGCATCCTATATCTATTGTTCCATAGTAGTCATGAAAAACATCTGATATTTCAACTAAGGATAATAGAGGAGATTTTTATGAAAACTTGTTTGGATAAGACTGATGTAAATGAATTATACAATGTTAATAAAACCTCAAGGGAATAGGATGGTGTCAGGGATATAAAAGAGAGAAAAACCAAAAGACTGCTTGGGTACCAGAAAAAAGAACTGCCATATTTGGGTATTCCTACTAAATGGACTATTTTGTGGAATCTTTACAACTCAGAATGTGTTGTGGTTTGAAAGAGAGAGGTACCATTTCACTCTTTATTTGCTCTAAGATTGCCTCATTCCAACTAATACATAATTTTTTATGTAACATGGTCTTTTTTTTACTTAAATTCCCATTTGGAATTAATCAGACATGATAAAAATGTACTTATTTCTCTTCAGGTCATGGGGAAAGATAGCTCTACTTTAAGCAAGGCATAATTTATTTTGTAATGCTTTGATTTTGTATTTTTGACTGTCTTTCCTAGAGGAACTTGAGTTTATTAAGCAACATATTTCATGGAATGTAAAGTGTTTTAATAAATTTTAAAGTTTACTAAAAACAAATAAGAATTGCTTACACCAAGGATTAACATCAATTAATCAGCCGATATTTATTGTACTTGCCACTTAGTGAGTGAACAAAAGGTTCTTGACCTCCAGAAGGCTGGGTAGATAAAACATGTGACAAAAGTAGAAAATAATGAAGTGCTAAAAAACAGAGTGAGACTCAGAGGAGTTCAGAGTAATGAAAGAATGATATGTATTTACTCGAGAAATAGGGTTGATTTAGAGCTTTAAGGATAAGTAGGATTCAGAAAGCACCAGGGGAAGTGACTGGTCAAGGTAAAATATAATATGAACAAGGCACTGTTCTTGAGTGAATATGTCACTTAAAGAGAAGCGATTATACTACACCTTATTAGAACAAAGATTGTATGTTGAAAAGTAACAGTGAAAGGCTGGAAAGGTGTTTTGACTAAAATTTGGTGGATCAAGAAAGCAAGGAAGAGTATAATTTTTGGTTTACTAAAAGACAATAGAGCCATTCTCAGTTCTTGAGGAAAAAAAAGCAATATGTTTAAAATTATGATTACAAATCTTGATTACAGATTAGAATAATGAAGAACAGGATCAAAGATGACCTCAAGTTAGAGTATGCAGTTTTGGGGAGAATGATCTTAACTTTGATAATGTACCACAATGTTTAAGTTTAGAGTCCAGTCATAGATACTGCTTATAAAGAAAATATATTGATAAATTCTAAAGCGGAATCTTTAATGTCTCCTCTTTTATTACATAGTTTTGTAAATGAATTGCTTATTCTTATCTGAAATATCAACAATTTGCTGCATATTTACTGAGTAATTCTTGGATTCTTGGCACTGTTAAAAGAACTGAGAATTTTACAAAACAGACAAATGGGCAATGTCTAGATAAGGCATATCAGACTATATGAGACTATCCATCAAAAAATCTACTTCTTCAAGACTGAGTTTAAATATCACCTTGTCCTTTAGTACTTACCAAATATAATAGAAATGACTAGGTTTTATGAATTTCTTAATTTCATTATAGTTGTATATTGTATCATTTTAATGGTCTTTAGTGTCTTACAGTGTTTTTTTTTTCCTGATCTTTATTGGATTTAATATTAAGATCTACTCCAGCATTCATTAATAGATGGTATGTGTCATTTAGGTTATAAGCAGTTTGAGGAAAAATCAAGGGCAAAAGCAAGAGATGTTTTTTAATTAATCTGCAACTCTTGGTATATGGTATAAAATAGTATTCATAGAATGACAAATATTTTCCTATCTTTCATAATAAGTACTACTGTGTTGATATGAATATTCACAATGATTATTACTTTTTAGATTGACTAATAGAGTAACAGAGTAATGAATATTCTCTTCAAATGGTCACAGTTTAAAAGTTAGATAAAATAATATACACCTTAGGAGAAAAACTTTCTTCTATGTGTGAACATGTATGTATACTCCTTGATAATATATGCTTGATATTTGATAAAATATTTTGGGCATTATACTCTTCGAAAAATAAACAATAAAGAAACAGGGAAGTGACCAAGGTAAGTGGCAAGGAAGAGTAGAACTTATTGGTAGATCTGAAAACAGAAAGTCAATAGCAGGAAAGAATGTATACTTAATACAGTTTTAAAAGACCTGTAGAGACTTTCACAGAATTAGATGTGTTCTAAGTGGCATGTGAAGGCTGTATGCTTAATGGGAAGAGAAGAGAATATCTCAGATATGAAAAGTCTTAATAGTCGACACCAATTTGAATTGTTTATACAAATAGGATTTAGTACTGCAGATATAAGAATAACAAATTATTTCCAAATTATTTTTTAATGTAAAATAGTTAAGCTTCTAATAATCTGTATTAGTTTAACAGTCTTTGAACTCATATAAAATACATAATACATTATCTAATGTTCTCAGAACTCAGTATATATTTCTAAGTGACACCATATGTGAACGGCTGTCTCAGAGATATGAAAGGGCTTGTCTATAATTCATGTCTTCTTTGCTTAACTTTTTCCTGGTACACATATTATGCTGACAGTTGTCAACATCCTTTCTGAGGCTATGTGAAGGAAAACAATAGACAATAAAGCTTGTATTTACTGAGGATGTACCACGTGGAATAGGAATGGACTAGACATTTCATATTTCTCATGTTAATCTTCATAATAAACCTGTAATATTGGTGTTATTACCCCATTTTATAAATGAAGAAACCAAGGCGTGGACAAGCAATGAATGTCCCTGAAGTTATCCAGCTAGTAAATGGCAGAGCTGATATTCAATGCCAGAGCTCAAGCTCTTCGCACTATATTAAACTGGCCTCATTCATAAAATGGCAACTGGCTGAAAATGAATTCAAATCATTGTTTTTACCTACCTTTATGGAGATTTTAGTTACTTTGGTTTTTACTAAATATATTGGAAGATTGATGGTGGAGAGATACAACTTCCAGATTGATGCAAAAAACAAACAAATAAAAACCCTGAACTGAATTGCACTTTAAAAAGTACATTTTCTGCTTCCTCAATCAGTTTCCTGAACTGAGAGAGCACTGCATTTTTTTAAACATCCAAAACATACTTTGCAATATGGAAAATACATAGGGTTAAAAATAGGTGATGAGTATACAAACCCGAAAGCAAGTTTTGTTGAGTTATATGTGATAACAGGAATTAACTACAGATAGTTTTTAATCTTAAAAAATCTAAAAGCATTTATGTGCCATAAAAGTACTTGGTATATCATAGACAATTTTTTTAATAGAATAAATGCATACCTTATGATATCAATCCAAGGCAGATTGGCAACTTTAAAATTCTCTCTAATTAGAAATATCAAAGTATATCTTATTGAAAATAGCAAAGCAGTTATATTTTGATTGCTTCATTTTATGCTTGTAGATAAGTTTAAAATTAAGATATAATGAATCAAGTGCAACCATATTTGTTTTCTAGTGTTCAGCTTCTTGTGGTAAAGGTTTAAAGTACCGTGAGGTGCTTTGTATTGACCAAGTCCAAGGGAAGTTAGAAGAAAAATATTGCAGCCATCTACGGAAACCTCGAACTCACAAAGCTTGTAGATCTGTCAGATGTCCTTCATGGAAAGCCAACAGATGGAAGGAGGTATGTGATGTATTTTATATTTTATATAAATATATATACATTTGCATTTAAAAGAATATCTTCATTCTGTTCACTTTCAATAACTGAAAGTTTTACACCATTAAAGTGTGCTTTATTCTTTTATACCATTTTTGCTCTAATATCTGAATTAATACTGTACAATGTTAACATATTTGCAGTGTATAGTTAAATTAATCATTTGATTTTTTTATTGCTGTGAACTTTACAAGAAATCTGTTGCTAAATACTGGGGACTGGGGACAGGCTACCGATAATCACAGTATTGTTTCAGGTAGTCTAACAGTAAAATATATATGATAATGTATTTAGTAACTGCCTCATTTCCACACCAAAGTCTTGGATATGAGCTAAGTTTATATTTTAGAAAAGGAACTGGTAAGTTCTGCAAGGAATTTTAATTGGAGACTGTTTGAAAGTTAGAGAGGTGTCAGAACTAGGTGCCCAGGCTTGGCTAAGGCTAGTTCGCACCTGCGCTTGGAAAAACTCAGCAAAACTGAAGCTGATTCATAGATGAGATCCAGGCTGAGAACTCAGTTTATAAAAGAAGGGTGATTGATAACTGCCCTGGCATACTCAGGGAAGTAAGCTCAAAATCTAAATTCGAGAAGGCACGCCTTTTGATGTGGTTGTCAGGCAAAGACCAGCTTGGCAAGTACTGAAGGCAAGGCACGAATGAAGTCAGGTACATTCAGGAGAATAACTTCCCAAGGCCTGATTTCAGTGGGCTTGGTCTTTCAGCACAGCTGTCTGGCTGCTCTCAGCAGCACCTCAGGGTGCTTATCTGTTTCTAGCGGGGCTCAGTCTTGCAAAGGGAAAAAGAAACCTGTCTTCTGCTGATGGAACTTCCTTGTCTCTGTCTGATGTTGGATCTATGTCTATTAGGAAAACAAGATTCAGACCAGAACTAGAAAAAGTGGGCTTCTAAGTCATCGCTATTCACTCAGAGGTCAGAGCCCTGGTACAAGGCACTGGCTTTTGAGTGCCAGTCTATCAATGTTATTGAATAAAAAGCTCCCAAATTGAGTGAGCATCACAGGTTTCTTTCTAGAAGAGGCAGCCTCTGTTGAGTGTTAGGGTGCTGAGAAGTGTGGTTAACATTTGACTGAAAAATAGGGGCAAAAACATCTCTGTTTTATTCCACTGCCCCCTCCCCCCGTCACACACACACACAAATTCTTGAGCATTTGCTTCTTTTAGTTTTGGTAAATAACATTTTTTCATGGTTTATCCAAGGCCATGATTTAAAAGATCTCTTACTGACCTGTTTATTTAGTGAGTGCCACTACAACCAAGTTGTTCGAGAAAGAAATACCAGATCATCCTACTTCCTTCTTCCTTGTCACTCAATGAATTCTCTCAATTCTCCTATCAATGTAACTTGAATCTCCATTGCGACCACCCAAGTCTAGTTCATTATCATCTGTTCTCAGGTGTACGATGGCCTCCTTACATATATTTTTGAAATTATTTACTTGCATATAATGTGAACTATAGGAAAACTTGAATATGACCGTGTCACTTAATATATTGTATGACTTACCATTGTCTTCAAGTGGTGAGTCTAAAACCTAACCCATGCTGATTTCTTCAGCATTATCCTATGCCACCAAATCTTAGAAGCAATGGGGAGCTTGTTCACTAAGCGTCTAGCCTAGTGTCTAGCTTAATGCATTCTATGAATACATGATTTAGTTGCAAAAAGGACTTGCCATCTCTTAGTTTATTAGTTATATTTATCACATTATGATAAAGTGGGGGTTCGCCTTATTTTACCTGGACCAAGATGTGGCAGAGTAATGGTGAATTAGCTTTCTCCCAGAGGGTGGAACACTGTAAAGGCACTGAACCCAGCCTGTGGCAGATACCTCCTAATTCTGACATCAGGCAGGAGCTGCTGGGGGATGGGAGTTTAAGTGGGAGAGACTTTGCTTCTTGGCCACCAGCATTCTTGTTGATCCCCAGGATTCTTTCCCTGCTCTGCAGCTGCTGCAGCTGCTGTGGTTGGTATTCATGAGGGATGCTTTCTGACTCTTGACCTCCAGCCCCACAACTGTGAATCAATCATCAGTGCTAACAAATTGACCTTGGCTTACCCCCAAGTATGAAATTATATAAGATTCACTAAAGGAACATATTTCAGGGGTTTCTAAGATACAGATATGAATATTCAAAGACTGTAAAAAAACACAGATGCTTTTGAACAAAGTCTGCTTTCTTCTCTTTGAATCCGTTTTCCTTGTCATAGAAATTAGCTTCATATGCCCACACAGTCCCCAAATCTCTGCCAGAAACAAATGACCACTTGTGAAGTTGTTGGCTTTTGATTTATTCTATAAAAAGTATCCACATGAAGTTAACAATTGCAGGCTGTCCTTGCACTACATATAATAATATATTCAACAGAAGTGTAATTTCAGAGGTAGTTACGAGATAATCACTGGTTGCTACTTTGTTCTGACTGCATAAATTGTAACATTGCTTTAATATAATCATGCATTGTAAAATAATTTTATTATTATTTTACATTATACCTCATATAGAAAGACTCATTTGGCAAATCATGTCCATAGAGGTGCTCAAATGAGTTTTGAAGTAGCACTCTTCATTTGGTATTTGATATCATTTTTTTTCTAATTAAAGAATTTAATAATGCATTTCAATGACTGCTGCTAAACAGAAACAAACACTGCTATACAGGGCCATTTGTCCTCCTAGTCCAGATGTATACCTTTAAAGGCAAATTAAATACTAGAAATCATTTAAGAAGGAAAAAAGCATCCCTTTTTTCTGGAACCAAAAATGGTTTTTATCCATTTTATTTTACCTATTTGGAAATACCAGCTTCACTTATAAATTCAAGTTTTTAAGGCTAACAGAGTGCTAGATTTTCAGTCGTCTCATGCCTTATCTACTTAGTTCAGTGTGCATCCAAATGTAGTCTTCACGTAAAAACAAACAAACAACAGAATTCTCACCTTCCCTTGATCATGGCAAACCTGCTGGACATCTTAGACACCTAAAGAGTGTCCCTGAATGCCTACAGAATACCCTACTGAATCTAGAACCACATGACATCATCCATTCGTCTGGTTTCCGTTCTCTGGGACCCATCATTTTCTTTCTAATATTTTAAGATCAAAGCTGTAACCAAAGGAGATACAAGTTCTAGAATCTCACAAATCTGGTCCCCCTTTCCCAAGGCACCTAATTTGATTTTTTTTAAGTGAAACTATATACTAGATGCTAGCATGTTTAAATGATTTTATATTTCTGTAATTCCATATTTTCTGTATTTCCAAAATATATAAACACATAAATCTATATTTCTATATTTTCAAAATTTTCTGATGTGTACATACATATTTATCCCTTATAATCTAAAAAGAAAGTAAATCTTAATTAAGTACCAACAGCCCCTGACGAAAAACCCAGGTTAGGTGATATTTCTACCAGTGAAGGTAAGCAGAAGCCCAAAGACAAGGGAGGATGTATTTTTGCTCTGTGGCTGCTGGGTAGACTACACTTCTCAATATTTTCTAGCTAGTGCCAGCAATTCTGGTTTTGCATTTCTATGTTGCCTGTTAACTCTCTTTATCATCTTTCTTGATGTTTAAGATGGTTTTTCTTCGAGTGGGCTGAAATGACTAACACTTTTTACTTTGAGACATGTCAAAAACTTTCAAGACAGAAGTACTTGTAACACTGTGAGAGAAGTGAAAAAAAAAATGGGAACAGGGAGGAAGCAGCAAGGGACAGTCACTTCCTGACCCTGTGTGATAGACTTTTGTATTCCTCACAACAGTATGTACATTCATTCTGCAGATGAGGAAACTACCACTTAGAGGTTAAATTATAGCTTGTGCAGGTCACAAGCCAGGAAGTGGTGGGGGCAAGCATTTACACACAGGCCTATTTGAGTTTTCCCTACTGTAATTACCGTCATAATTATTTCATTATTATCATTGTACATTAGTTCATCCTTTATTTCTTAGCAACTTAATGCCCCTCTTACAAGGCACCTAAAGTCAATTGCAGACTGTCATTGCACTATACATAGTAATTCATTCAGCACAAATGTAAAAATTACATTTGTGCTGAATTCATTGCAGGCTTATTTATGTTTTAAAAAAGGCTGTTGCATAAATATAAGATATATAGATGTTACAGGTCATGGGAAAATAACTGAGGGTTTAGTTGATTACATTTTAATTATGATGTAGTTGCTTAAATCAGTAGCAACGTGTTAAGCTACATTGATAGATAAATAGTGTTCAAATCTTTGGCACTGATAGATCCTGGTTAGATTCTTGGAGCAGTGCCTATTCTGGGACCCACACTAAAACAAAAGTCTTGACAAATTACCAGATCCCCAGAGAAGCACAAGCAAATGGTGGCAACTGTTCTGGACTTCTTCCCTGTATTGTTTCAAGTCGGAAAAGCCCTGATTATTTGTGGTGTAATCTCAAAGAAATTTATCGTTTGGAAACTGGAAGGTCACTGCTTTTAAGTTTGATTCAGCAGCTCCACAGTATAAAGGAGCTAGATTGGCATTTCTGTTATTCTGCTGGTGGGCTCCTAATGGTCATAAAATAGCTGCCACAGTTCCAGGTCTCACCTTCATGCCTTCTCACATAAAAGTAAGTATTTGTTCTTTGTTAGTAAGAAGGACAGATTCTGGACAGTGGATTACAGATCAAAGAAGAATATTTCAGTTCAACATAAGTATTTGCTACCATTAATGTTATCCAAAAATGGAATAACTGCTTTCAGTACATAGTGAACACACCCAGACTGAGGTCATAAAGGTATGGGTGGGACTGAGGGTCATTTACTCACTATTACTGTAAAAGGGATTTCAGAATGGAAGAGAAACTGGGATTAGATATCTAGAGTCTTTTCTAACTCAAAACTGTACTACAAATATTGCTGCTACATTATTGATTCACTTGAAATAAACCATGGTTATAAATAATTAACTATAGTAACATCAATACCTTAATTCATTAATTAGACATTATAGATAAAATGCATTAAGAGAGAAGTCATCAATATTTGCATTTTAAATTGTTTATTATTAGCAAGGTGAGTCGGCTTTGATGAACCTATTTTTGCAATACATGTTCTAACATTTATCTATGCTCTACAATAGCTAAATTGACTATAGTACCTGTGGATTGGCTAGAATTCATCTTCTCCACTTTTAGTGTCAAGTCTTTAAAGTGCCAGTCTTTGCAGTGCTATATTTCAGTATAAATAGAATATTTGGCTGATTTTCCTGTCTGAATTAAATTATTCAGTGTTAGTGCATTCCAATTAGTGTGATTATAACCTCACATTTCCTTCACACGAGTTACCTGGATTCATAAAAATAAAGTTTAATATGCTTATTAACATGTAGTTATATAAAGCTATTCAATAAGGGTGTGTATTTGGGGGTTTGAGGTGTACCTTAGAAAGGTACTTTTAGTAAGTCACTTGACTTAAGAGTAGGTGATCATATCTTCACAGCTTTCATGACCATAGGAGGAATGGGCTGGGCAAAGGTAATAAGTTCTGCTTTGGAAATGTTGAATTTGAGGTAATCATGTAGGAAACACATGAAAATTCTGGTAAGTGCATGAAAAATTCTTGTAAATATATGAAAACATCAGTGTATGACCAAGGCTAGAGAGCAGACTTAGAAATTACTGGTGCATAGAAGAAATTGCTCACAGAGAGCTCAGAGGGTGTAAAGAGAAGCAAACAGAACTCTGAAATATGCTGACGTTTAAAGGCTGAACAGAAAAAATAGTTAAGAACTCCAAGAAAGTCCAATCTCAGAAGAGGAGAGCACTGGAAGCAAAGGACTTTCAATCACAGAAGCCAGAATGTCTCTAGAGAAAGTGGTTAGTGGTGCTGAATGTTACTGTTGAGATTAAGACAATATGTGAAAAGTTTTTACTGAATTTGGCCGTTTTACTGATGGCATAAGGCTAAGAAATATTTAATTCTCTGTTCAAATCTAAAATCACATCAGTTTACTCTTTTGTACTTTTATCTCTAAAAAACCAAAAAAACAAAAATATTTTTTCTTCCAAGCAGTCATTCATTTTGTTTTCTTTTGGGGAAGGGGTCTACAATAGTAGTTACCCATGGTCTTGGTGGGTTTTTCTAAATGCATGCTATGCTCAAAGGAGCAATAATCTATTGTGGCTTATTGAATTATAGAAAATCATATTGTCTGACAGAACTTCTTGCTAAACTGTGTTTTGTGAATTATTTCTTCCAGCATTTTATTTTTTAGGTTTAAAGTCAGGAAGCTGTTCAAATGTAGTTTATATTTCTGAACTTATCCCGGGAAAATGTTTGCAGGAGCCTTATTTTGTAAGCTAAACATTTTCACAACAGGTTCAGATAAGCTAAACTACATACAGATATTTTAGTCTGTTTAATATTGTTCCCTGCACAAAGCACACATTGTGTTGTTGTTGTCTGAGTTATTGTAAAGGTGTGCATGTGTGTGTGAAGACATTCAATGAGTTGGCACAATTCAACTGATTAAGCATAAAACAAAAGTCAATATAAGGTATGAAAATATGCATAATATTCTTCCTAAGTTAAAAAAATAAAAAATTATCTTTCAAGTCAGTTGCTGCTTATACACACAAGATAGAAAACTAAATTTTAAAGTGTCTTTAGAGTAAAAATGCTGCAAAGGTCTGAAGATTTCAAATCGACCAGGTGAACAAAAACACAATCTTGGAAATTATTGTTTCTTTAAGAGAGATTATATGTACAGTGTAAGGATTTAAGTGATATTTAAAAACAAAGTAGAATAGTTTGGTGTGGTAAGTTTTAGAGGTATTTAGTACATTTAAGTCAGAAGAGTTACTAGCTAGGATGGAGTATCTGGTATAACATACCATAAAACCTGCCGTAGCTCCCATAAGGCTTGAATAGGCATTGCAAAATAAAATCTATTTGTATATTTGTATAGATGCTTCAAACCAGACAATCTTGAAAATACTTATTGTATGTATTTTCTGTCTAATGCATGCTATCATACCAAGCTATGTTTAAGAGAAACAAAATATATCAAGGCGCTGTTTTGCTATTTTTATGTAGTTTGATATTTGATAGCTAATTATTAAATCATTTGAGCTTTTTTTGTTTGTTTGTTTTTGTAGTGCTCTGTGACTTGTGGCTCTGGTGTTCAGCAAAGGGATGTGTACTGTAGACTGAGAGGTGTTGGCCGGGTGACTGAAGAATTGTGCGATCGGTCCACACAGCCTTACTTTCAGAGGCAATGCTGGCGTCAGGACTGCACACAGTACCAGTGGGTGACAGGAGAGTGGCAAGATGTGAGTATTGGCAGGTAAACTTTCAAAGACACTGCATAAAGGCATGTGTTACTCATTTCATCACTGTATTTCTAGTGTTCAGCATCATGTAAGAAAAAAGAGACACATCGGCAAGTGAAGTGCTTTGATGCACAAAACATTCAAGTGAATGAAAGTTTCTGTGATCCTTCAACCAGACCGCTTTCAGTCAAGAAGTGCAGGAACCCTCCATGCAAGTACATTGTGTTGACAGGAGACTCATCTCAGGTAAGGAAAAAATAGGAAGTTGATCATTTTTGCTCCTGAAAACAACTGAGTCTAAAATTTGACACAGTTGAAACCAGGTCTAAATTTGAATAAGGGGCAGATAATGGTATGCATGTCAATCTAAGGAGAAACCACAGACAGTTGGATGGTGCAAATAGATTAAGAACAACATGTAAAACTCGAATGCAGTTTTGAAATGTTAATTGGTGCCAACTGTGAGACCAACTACCAGGAACAGTTTGGCAAACTGGCTCTGCAGGATGGCTTGCTTTTTAAAAACAACTTTATTGAGATATAATTGACAAATAATAAGCTGTACATATTTAAAGTGTACAGTTTGATAAGTTTTGATGTATGGATATACCCATAAAGCTGTTACCATATTCAAAATAAAGAGCAATTCCTCTCAGCTCTCTCCCAATTCTTCCCCTCTCCCTTCCTCACCTCTCAGATAACCTAACCTATTTTTTATTTTGCTGATATGTAACTATAGTAGTTTGCATTTTCTTGAGTTTTATATAAATGGAATCATACAGTATGTACTATTTTTTGACTGATGTCTCATAAGTATTTTGAGATTCAGTTAGGTTGTAGTATTATCAATAACTTATTTTAAGTCCACTGATCTGTGATGTCTGATTTGTCATTTTCCCCATCAAGGCTATTTTTCATCTCAGATGGTGTAATCATCTTTAGACATTTGATTTCAGCTCTTTTTAAATACCTTTCATATCTCTACTTAACTTTCTGAACAGAGTTATTAATAACTTTTTAATGTCCTTCTTTGCTAATTCTAACATCTCTATGTATGCATTTACAACTTAGGGAATTTTCACAAGTTTATATAACCATCTTCATGGTCTAATACTAAGACATTTTATCACCCCAGAAAGAAACTGTATATCCATTAGTAGTCACTCCTCATCTCCTTCTTCCCCAAACTCCAAACAAACTCATGTCTAATTTCTGTCTCTATGGACATACCTATTCTGGACATTTCATATAAATGGAATCATATTATTTGTGGTCTTTTATATCTGGCTTTTTTCACTTAGTAGGTGCTACAGATAGTCAATCTAGCCGAATTTGGACCCTTTCCATCTATTGGTACAACTTTGGGAAAGTTACCTAACGTCTCTGAACTTTATTTACCTGTAAATGAGGCTAATAAATAGGGTTGCTGTGGGAATAATATTGCATAATGTGTGCATATATTTGTATATATGTCCCTAGTAAATATTATGCCCTGTTCAAGTTTAAGGACATCTTCTCCTCCTTGTTATTACTTTTCCAGTGTGCAGGTAACTGTGGACTTAATTACCAACAAAGGATTACATATTGCATTGGGATCCAGTCTACTGAGAAATATAAACTCCATCAGCTTTGGCCTGTGGACTATCAAGAATGCCCTGTGCTGCCTTCCCCTCAGATTTACAAGTGCAATTTGGGGAGCTGTTTGCATGCTGCCACTTGGAGAGTTGGAAAATGGAGCAAGGTCAGCATATAATTATGAATTTAAAACCTTCCAAATGAGACTGTCTAGGTGTGGAATGCCTAGTAATCTGTGTATCTAACTAGATTTCAGAGTTGTTTCAATCCCCTATTGTCTAAAAACTGCTTTATCAGTTATTTGTATAAATATCTTTTTCTGTGCTTGCTGTAACCTTCTTACAAGCAGGAACTATAATACTTATTTCTATTCTTTAGAGAGCCTTGCACAGTGGCTTGCATTTTGAATAGATGCTTAAAGATATTTATTGATGAAGTGAAGGAGTAAATAAATCTAATATATGAGAAAAAAGTTATTTGCACTATATTCTATTTCCAGTACAATAGAAAGCAAGTAAATATTGCTTTGCAAACAGCATATAGCAGTGAGAAAAACTCAGTAGTCTCATAACCAAATTTAATTAATTTTATCAGGCATTTATAATATACTATTGATATAACTATACAAAATAAATGAAAGGAAGCCAGTAACTGAGAAATAGTAGATTCAGGCTAATGCCTAAGGATCACTCCCACCTGTGATGGTCCAGGCTCTAGAGTATATTTGTATCTGCAGTAGTTCTAGCCACTATTGATTATCAGTTTCTTCCAAAAGAACCTAGTCTGAGAGGAGGAGATATGGATTTACTGGCCTTATTATCCATTAAATACTTTAACTTCAAATTTTACTCTGTTAACAGTGCTCAGCGACATGTGGAGTTGGCATAATGGAGAGGAGAGTGGAATGCATGGCTGAAAATGATTGGTCTAGTGACTTATGTTTAAAGCGTTTAAAGCCAGATGCTCAAAAGAAATGTTATGTCAGTGATTGTAAGTAATATAGACTTCAAAAATCTACCCAGTACCTAAGTGTCTCTAAGAAGTTTTAATTAAAATTTGAAAATAAATATTTGTAGTAGCCATATGCTCCACAAATTGAAATGTCTATTTTTGCAGAGTATAATAATATTTGTACAATTGCTGTGTTTGTAATTTGTTCATTGTTGATAAGTTGTATTTACTTGTCCTTGAAGGTAAAACATTTACCAGCTGCAAAGAAATCCAAGAGAAAAACATTACCAAGGATGGTGACTATTACCTTAACATTGAGGGAAGAATGATAAAGGTATTATGAGAACAGTTCCTATTTTATTTCGACATTCACCATTAGCTTTGGAAAAAGCATTTTTAAATGTTTGCATTTTTCTTTTAGATCTATTGTTCAGGGATGCACTTAGAGAACCCCAAGGAATATATATCATTGGTCAAAGGTGAAGAAGACAACTTTTCTGAAGTGTATGGTTTTAGGTACGAGATGTGTTTTGGCTTACCAGTGCATTTTTATGGTTCTTCAAGAAAATCAGAAGTTCTGGCATTCAGAGTGATATGTGAATAGCTTGTAAGTGGGACAAGAAATTTAGAAGCAATTTGACATATGAGCACCGAATTTAGATTTTTCCCATGCCTGTTCAAAAATAAAGACTTGAATGTTACCAAGTACTCACAGAGAGAGAGAGAAGGATACTGTGGATGGGCAGTGGGACTACAGAGAAGGAGAGAATTTAAGACCTATGTGTATTTTCATAGAAATCATAGTAATTTCAATAACAAAAGCTAGAACTATAGATTAATTATTTTTTCATAAACTGGTCTTGAATTTTCCATTGATAATTTCAGCTTAAACTCAGTGATTTTTACTTTTTTCTCATTTAACTGTGGACACTGCCATCCTGAAGAGTGTATCTTTTACCCTCCTACTTCCAAAGTTTACCGTTTATGGGCTAATAGCTGTATCTAACAATAAAAATATTCTAATGTTGTTACAGACTACAAAATCCATATGAATGTCCTTTTAATGGAAGTAGGAGGCAAGACTGTGAATGTAAAAATGATTACCTGGCTGCTGGACACACTGTTTTCAGCAAAATAAGAATTGATCTCACTTCTATGCAAATTAAAAGTAAGTGCTGAATCCCTGTTTATAAAATGAAAAGCCTTTATCTGCTAATGAAACTCTAACAATATGCTGGTATATGTAATAGCCAGGGCATAGCAAAGGGTCTAGCACTGTGCAATAGTTACTTAAGTTGCTAGCTATATACTTCCTCTGCAATGACATGGACCATGGGAACCCTTAATAAAAAATGTAGTGATAATGACAGTGATAAGCTTTTGCCATAAATTGTAGTCTCAGTTGATCTTTTTAACTAGTTAAGGCAGAATTGCATCACACTGTTGCAAGTGATGAAATTAAGACGCACTTATAAAAGTTAAGTGTCTTGTTACAGTTTGTAAGTGGCATTGTGGGGAGAGAAAGTCCCACCCACAGATCCCAGACTATGAACCTGCTGCCTACGTAGGAAGCAATTTATAATACAGTTGAGTCAAAATGTACTTATGAAACCTAATATGCACTGAGCAGCCTGTCATCCTGGAAGTTACTTGTCTACATGAAAAGGTAAAAAAGTTTATTTCAGAAGTAGAAACTCTAAATCCCAATTGACTCACCAGTGCTTAATGCAGTGCATAAACCATAAAAAGAAACAAAAATAGTTTGTTTAGACAGTGAATGCATAAATACGTAATCTCTAAATCAGTCATATGATAATAAAGTATTATTGTTGGTAATAATGACTACCATTTACTGAGTACCCACCATTACTGTACATTACTGTAGCAGGCAAGCATTATACTGTTGTGGTTATGATGATGATGAACTCTGGAGTTAGACTGGGTGTAAATTCTCTGCATCCATTTACCACTTATGTGACTGCGGACATATCTCTTTATGCCTAAATTACCTCACTACCTCATGTGCTACCACTTTGGTCCAAGTCCAAATCATTTTATTATGCCTACTGACTAGTATTCCTATTTACTCTGATAGCATTCAAGTTCCATTTCACCTTTCTACCTCCTCCTGACCTAGATTCTCTTCTCCACAGAGAAGCCAGAGTGATCTCATGAAAACATAATCATTCTATGTCTTATACATCACCTCATTTCATCTTTTTAATAACCTTGAACTCTGCTCATAACTCTCCAACCATTTCCCGTCTAACTCTTATTAAAATCAAGAATCTTGTCAATGGTCAACGAAACTCAACATGGCCTCCCATCTCCATTACCTCTCCCTCATTACGCCTTCCCTCCACACTTCCTGCTGTGCACATTCTGTTCCAGACACACTTGTCCCTTTGCTATTCCTTGACTACATCAAGCATGCCCCTACCTTAAGACTTTTGCACTTTCTGTTCTATTTGCCTGGAACTATTGTTCCACAGTTATGTGTAGGGTTTACCCCTTAATTTCTTTTGGATCTCTGCTTAAATTCACTTTCTCAATGAATCCATCCTAGACTATTCTCCACTCTTAAAGTTCCTTCCTCTCTATCCTTTTTCTGCTTTATTTCTTTTCTATAGCAATTACCACTCCTAATATAATATTTATTTCTCTCTGGTAACACTCAGGTTCATCATCCCCTGTTTCATCCACTGTTCTGTTCTTAACAGTATTTAGAATAATGGTCAATACACAATAGATTCTAAATAAGTATTTTTTGAATAAAATTCTTCATCTTTCCTTAAGAAGCTGTCTTGAGTAAATCTTGAAGCTAAATTTGAATTAATCAAAGTGGGGAAATAGAGTTTTAGGAACTGGGGACAGTATGAACAAAAAGCATGAAAAAGTGAAACATTTTAGTTCCATCAGATAATAAGTTCAGTTCTGTCTGAGCATTAATTGAATGGAGATTGGGTGAAGGCAGCTTGTTAGAGAAGTTCTCAGGAAGCAGATCATGAAGTAAAATGTATATTAAACTGCACAATTGAACTTTATCTTATAAGTTATGGGAACTATTAACAGCAAAAATATAGATAGGAAAGGAAACAGACTCAGTTGGAAGGAAAACAAATCATATCTGTGAAGATAATTAGGAAGCTAATGTAATAATTCAGATAGAAAGGGATGAAGGCCTAAATTAAGGACATGGTTCAGAACAGAGGGCTTTTGAGAAATAAAGCCACAGGATTTTCTGACAGAAGGAATATAAGGACTAGTGACATGAAATATTTAGATAGATTTTCAAAGTAGACAGGTGTATGGTGATATAGTCCAGGGAAATGAGAAATACAACAAGGGGAGTTAGTCTGGAGAAAAAGATAATACATTTAGCTTTGGATATGTTAAGTTATAGCTATCTGTGGGTCATTCAGGAAATGATGGAAGAGATACTTGCAAAAGATGATTTGAAAATTGTTTGCTCTGCCCCAGCCTAACCCATAAGTGCTAGGCATAAGCAGTGGTGTGGATAAAATCCAGCCCTTAACAACCTGGAAAAAGTCTGATTTATAGTATTTGCCAACTTCCATGATGTATATATTCCCACCACGGCCAATTTTAAGCTACCAGCACGAGGTACACAGAGTTGGGAAGAGACCCACACAATTAGTTTTCATGATTTGGTACTTTGGGGATTGCGTCTAGGGGACTGGCGTTACCATGGTAGCATGCAGTGATCTCTAAGTCTTTTTGACAAGTGAAGTGATCTGAAAAACAGTGGAGGTGAGCGCCACGAACTGAATGACCATTGGTTGAGATATTAGGTGAATCAGGCATGAATAAGTGATTCGACAAGCTGATTTTAGGGTTCTTTCCACCTGTTTTTGATCCAAACGACTCTATTTTCAATACTTCATATAGACTCCCCAGCATTCTTGTCAATCAGGAAATTTTGTTAACATTAGCAGAAGTAAAATTGACAATAAAATAATATAATGCAATAATAAAGAAAATAGTATGCTTTTTAACCGAGAGTTTTGGAATTGTTTAAATGAATATATTTCTGGTGTGTGTGTGTGTGTGTGTGTGTGTGTGTGTGTGTGTGTGTGTGTATTCTATAAGTACTCATATGTTGCTTTATCATAATTTACCTTTAATGTTTTCTATAATTTTGCTCCTGACCCCACTTTATCTGTTTTACATATTCACTATGATATAAAATATAATAAAGCACTTATTTAGTTTTTAAAACTTGTGGCTTAGTTACAGATGTGCGTGCCATTATTAGGACAATTTATGAGATGAACATTTTTGTGTTAAAAAAATTATTAAGAGCCTGATCCATGTTATGTACTATAATTATATAGCATTTCTGATTTAAAATATTTGAATCATGTAAATATATTTAAGAATATAATATGAAGACTGTGATTTGCAATGATGATCAGAAAACAAAATGTTTCAATGCTAAAGAGTTTCATTTATTATCTTCTAGCTACAGACCTTCTTTTTGCTAAGACAATATTTGGAAAAGCAGTTCCATTTGCCACAGCTGGAGATTGCTATAGTGCTGCCAGATGCCCACAGGTATTTCATATTTCTTTGATTATTTTTCTCTTATTATGGAAAAATAGTCGATACTGTTTTTCTTCATTTTCTTGACCAGAATACTACAAGACATAAGTAAATAGAAAATGCAAACTTTCTATATGAACTTTATTTCAAAGGTTACAGCTAAACTTTGGAGGAAATGTATTTTTGCCAATATTGGGTTTGTTCGAAAGGTGTAATAAGAATTTTAATTTGTTCAGAGATCCTATTTGTCCTTCCATGATGCTTTACTATTTTTAGTTTTTCCACTTAGTCTATGAAAATGAATGGATATATATTATAAGGAATAGATCACAAGCATGTGACTTTCTACATTGCTGCTAACATCAGTTATATTAATGAGCTGGGTCTGTAATTTTTCCAGAATAACTTTATTACCTGTGAAATAGTACATTTCCGTGTCTTTATTCTTGTTTTAAACCTTTATTTCCAGAGTTCTCTTCACACACCCTTTACATTATCTGTGATTTTCAGAAAAAAGTGTGCTTCCTAGAATAAATGTATCCCATTTTAAAAAAGGGATTCTCTAAGTCCATGTGAACAGCATTTTTATGATTAGATGGAGAGATGTAAGTTAGATGAAGATAACATTGCTAGGTAGATTCTTAAATAACTGGAAAATCATGCACAAGAGGTAGTAATTATATTATTGATATCATTTTGAAGAAAAGTAGCTAAATGTTTTGCCATAGCCTTCTGTTTTCAGAATTTCCCATTCACAATTTTCATCATATGACCCAGAAGGTGCTTATGTTAGAAAGAAGGGCACTTTCTATATTAGAAGAGGAGACTTAAAGAAGATGAAAAGATTCTAGAACTATGGGCTGAAAAAATAAGGAAAATTTATTGGAACAAACATACAATTCTTAGGTCCATAAATATAAATAGAACCCAGCCATGTGATATGAAAGAGACTTAGGTGTTTTGTTTAAGCACCATGAGTTCATTCTGACTCATGTAGAACACGATGTAATTTTTAAACCTAAATAATCATAAGGTACCAAACACAAAATAAGCCTAAAAGGTTTATTTGTACTTGACACTGGAATATTACATTTATTTTTAAATTTCTGTCAGGAAAAATAAAATTTTAATTTATCTGGGAATAGGAGGTGATATCCAGCACAATAAAAGGAGAGTTTAAATCATGTCACATACAGGAAAATGAAGAAAGTGGTTATAAAAGGAAGAGGAGGTTATGATAACTATCTTTAAATAATTAAAGAGAACTTTGAAAGAAAGTGAGGTCAGTGAGTGTTACTCCAGGAGGCATAAAAAGACAGCAGATTCCATCTCACAATAAAGAAGGATTTTGACAGGGAGGGTTGTTCAGTGAAGAGACCTCCTGCCAAAACTTAGACCCAAATAAATCACTAAATTTTGCCTATATTTTTTATAAATTGATATTGTATCCTATGGCCTTGCTGAACTCATTTATCAGTTGTAATAGTTTTTTATTGGATTCCTTAGGATTTTCTATATATATAGCGATGTTATCTACAAATGAAGACAGTTTTACTTCTTCCTTTGCAATCCAGATGCCTTTTATGGCTTTGTCTTGCTTCATTGCCCTAACTAAAACTTCCTGTATGGTGTGGAATAGAAGTGATAAGAGTGCACATCCTTGTCTTGTTTCTGATTTTAGCATTTAGTTTTCCATCATTAAATTTGTTAGCTGAGAGTGTTTTGTTGATGTCTTTGATCAGGTAGAGGAAATGCCTTTTTATTTATAATGTAAGTGGTTTTATCATGAAAGAGTCTTTGATTTGGTCAAACGCTTCTGTATCTATTAAGATGATCCTGTGGTTCTTGTCCGTTCCTGTAGTAATATGGTATATCACACAGTTTTTTATATTTTGAAGTAACTTTGCATTCCTGGCAAAAAATCTCATGGTCATGGGGTACAATTCTTTTTATGTGTTGCTATATTTAGTTTGCTTTGTTGAGAATTTTTCATCTACATTCATAAGATATTGGTTTACCATTTTCTTTTCCTGCAATGTCCTTTTCTACTTTTGGTATCAAGAGAAATACTGGCTTCATAGAATGAATTGGAAAGTGTTTCTTCCTCTCCTACTTTTTTTGAAGAGATTGTGAAGAATAAATTCTTCTTTAAATGTTTGGTAGGGTCGTAGCAAAGCCATCTAAGCCTGGGTTTTCTTTTCTTTTTTATTATGGTGACATTGATTTAAAAAATCCAATAAGTTTCAAGTATACAATTCAGCAGTAAGTCACATATATATATTGCATTGTGCATTCACCGCCCATAGTTAGATTTCTTTCTGTCACCACATATTTGATCCCTTTTACTCCATCTACTTCTCCCCTCCCCCCTTGTAACCACTAGTCTATTGTCCATGAGTCTGTCATGTTTATTTGTTGCTTTTTGATTTATATCCCACATATGAGTGATATCATGTGGTTTTCATGATATCACTGGCTTATTTCACTTAGCATGATTATCTCAAGATCCATCCATGTTGTAGCAAATGGCAGTATTTCATCTATTTTTATAGTTGAATAATATTCCATTGTACATATGTACCACGTCTTCCTTATCCAGTCATCTATTGTAGCACAATTCGGTTGCTTCCATGTCCTGGCCACTGTGCATAATGCTGCTATGAACATTGATGTGCATATATCTTTTCGGATATGGATTTTCAAGTCTTTGGGGTAAATACGCAGTAGAGGGATTGCTGGATCATATGGTAGATCAATTCTTAGTTTTTTGAGAAACCTCCATACCGTTTTCCATAGTAGTTGTACCAATTTGCAGTCCCACTAGCAGTGTATGAGAGTTCTTTTTTCTCCACATCCTCTCTAACACTTGTTACTTGTCCTGTTGACAACAGCCATTCTAACAGGTGTTAGATGGTATCTCATTGTGGTTTTGATTTGCATCTCCCTAATAGCTAGTGAAGTTGAGCATCCTTTCATATATTTGTTGGCCATTTGTATGTCTTCTTGGGAAAAGTATCTGTTCAGGTCTTCTGACCATTTTTTAATTGGATTGTTTTTTTCTTATTGAGTTGTCTGAGTACTTTATATATTTTGGATATTAGGCCCTTATGGGAGGCATTGCTTACAAATATATTTTCCCATTCAGATGGTTGTCTCTACCTTGTTGACAGTTCTTTTGCTGCATCCAAGCTTCTTAGTTTGATATAGCCCCATTCATTTGGTTTTTGAGCCTAGGGTTTTCTTTGTAAAATTTATTTTAATTAGTAATTCAATTTCTTCATTTATCATAGATCTATGCAGACTTTCTAGTTCTCCTTGAGTCCCTTTTGGTAGTTTGTTTTTTTAGGAATTTTTCCATTTTATAAAATTTATCTAATTGGTTGGCATATAATTGTTCATATTATTTCATTTATGATCTTTTATATTCTTATAATATTGAGTCATGTTCTCTCACTCCTTAGTAATTTGAGTCTCCTCTTTTATCTTGGTTTGTCAATTTTGTTGTTCTTTAAAAAAAAAACTTGGTTTTGTTGAATTTATTTTCTATTCTTTATTTCTATTTTTTCTTCATCATTTCCATGCTATCATTTCTTTCCTTCTGGTTGCTTTAGATTTAATTTCCTCTTCTTTTTCAGTGTCTTTAGGTGAAAGGTTAGGTTGTTGATAATGAGATCATTTTTCTCTTTTAATATAGGCATTTACAGCTACATATTTCCCTTGAAGCACTATTTTTGCTGCATCCCTGAAGTTTTGATATGTTCTGCATTTATTTTCATTCATCTTATGTTTTTTTTTGACCCATTGGTCATTTGAGAGTGTGATGTTTAATTCACATTTTGTGAATTTCCCCTATTTCCTTCTGTTACTGATTTTTACTTACATTCCACAGTGGTTGGATACACTTTGTATTACTTAATCCTTTTAGATCTATTGAGGCTTGTTTTATGGCATAGCATATGGCTATCCTGGACAGTGTTCCCATGTGCTTGGAAAGAATGTATATTCTGTTGTTGGGTGAAGTCTGTCAGGGCTAGTTGTTTTAAAGCATTGTTTAACTCTTCTATTTCCTTGTGGATCTCCTTCCTAGTTCTATATACTGGAACTTTGCAACTATTTTTGAATTTTCTGTTTCTCACTTTAACCTTATAGTTTCATTTACATTGTATTTGATTCATTTACTTTGGGATTTTCTTGTACGTGATTACATGTTTACAATTGTCATCATTTCCTGATGTTTTCTCTTTTATCATTATTAAATTGAAAATTTATCTTATATTAGAATGGCCACTCAGCTTGCTTATAGTACATGGTTTATATGTTTTCATCTCATTTACTTTTAACACAATTATATCTTTGGATAGGACTTGTTTATATCTTTGTTTCCTACAGTAAGAACTTTGTTGGATCTCTGCCTTTTCATTGCATTATTTAATGCCATTATTGATATGTCTGGATTTATATTTGCCATTTTACTATTTGTTTTCTATATGCCTTTTGTTGTTTTTGTTCCTCTATTTCTTCTTAACTACTTTCTTTTTTATTCAGTGAACATTTTCTAGTGCAACATTTTAATTTCCTTAATAATTTTAATTTTTATTTTCTGAATTGCTTTGTTAATGGTTGCTTGAGGGCTTACAATATACATCTGAACTTACCAGAATCTACTTCAGATTTATCCTACTTAATTTCAGTGAAATATAGAAACATTAGTCCTATACATGCTCTATTTCCTCTTCTCTTTTTTTGGTGTTAAATTTGTTAAACATGTACTATTTACATATGTAACAAACCCACAATACATTTTAATAATATTACTCTATATATAATTTTGTCTTTTAGTCAATGTGAGAGAAGAAATGAGAGAAATTATATATCCATAGTTTTTAATTTTCCAAATATGCTTTTTTTATAATTTATTTATTATGGTGACATCGGTTAATGAAATCCAGTAAGTTTCAGGTGTACAATTCAACAGAAAGACGTGTATATATATATATATATACGTATATATATATGTGTGTATATATATATATGTATATATATATGCGTATATATATATATACGTATATATATGTATATATATACATATATATGTGTGTATATATATATATGCATATATATGCATATATATATGCATATATATATGTATATATATATATGCATATATATATATATAGTATTGTGTGTTCACTGCCCATAGTTAGATTTCTTTCTGTCACCACATATTTGACCCTTTTACCCCACTTCTTCCCCTTTTCCCCTCCTTCCCTCCCTCTACAATAGACCACTAGTCTATTGTTCATGTCCATGAGTCTCTGTTTGTCCTGTTTGTTTGTTGCTTTTAGGTTTATATCTCACATATAAGTGCTATCATGTGGTTTTCAACTTTTTCTTTCTGATTTCACTTAGCATGATTATTTCAAGGTCCATCCAATGTTGTCTCAAACCATAGTTTTTTATGAACCTTTTTATTTATCATCTGTTTCTCTTCATTTTTTCTGTGTATTTGGTATCAGCTTGCATCACTTTCTTACTCTAAACAGCTTTGTTTCTACCTGCTTTATTTGTGCCATTATGAGCAAATATATTACATTTCTATATATTTCAGGTCAATAATGTATGTATACACACACACACACACACATGCATATATATTGGTTATATAATTGCTTTTTAAATCAGTTAAGAGAAGAAAAGAAATATGCAATTATAGCATCTTTTATAATTACCTTTACCAGTACTCTTTGGTTGTTTTGTGTTGGTTTGTATTAATGTGTCATGTCACTTGATTACAGTATGAAAAACTTCCTTTATAGTATATCTTTTAAAACAAGCCTGCTCTTAACAAATCTTCTGTTTTGTTTATCTGGGAATGTCTTTATTTTGCCTTCTTTCCTGAGAGATTGATTTTCTTGTTACAAAATTCTTGATTTATAGTTCTCACTTTTTAGCACTTTAAATACGTCATCCCACTGTCCTCTGGCTTCTAGATAAACAATAGAAGTTAGCTATTTATCTTATTGGAATCCCCCTGTATGTGATAATTTTTCTCTTGAGGTTTTCAGATTTTCTTTATTTCTACATCTTTACTGTGACATATTTGGATGTCGATCTCTTTGTGTTTACCCACGTTGGAGACTTGAGCTTCTTGAATGTGTAGATTAATGCATTCACAAAATTCAGAAAGTTTTCAGCCATTTTTTCTTCAAATATGTTCTTTCCTCCTTTCTTCCTCCTCTCTGTACTCCCATTATGCATACATTGGTGCACTTAATCGTGTCCCTTTGTTTCTCTGAGTCTGTTAATTTTTCTTCATTCTTTTTTTTCTCTGTTCAGAGTGTATCATCACTATTGATATCTTTTCATATTTGCTGATTCTTCTGCTAACTTCAATCTACTGTTTGAGTCCCACTAGTGAATTTTTTATTTTGGTTATGATACTTTTAAACACCAGAATTGTCCTTTGACTTCTTGTAAATATAATTTCTATCTCTTCACTGATATTCTTTATTGGATGAGACACTATCATACCTTCCTTTACTTTTTTCTTTACTTCTTCAAACATATTTATAATAGCTGTTTTGAAGTCTTTTTTTTTTTTTTTGCTCAGTCTGGCATCCAGAACTTCTCAAAGGTAGTTTCTGTTGCCTTTTACTCCCTGTATATGAGTCATCCTTTCCAGTTTTTTTTTTTTTTTGCATGTCTTATAATTTTTTGTTGAAAACCGGACATTTTAGATAATGTATTTTAGCAACTATGGATGCCAAATCTCCCTTCTCCTCTAGAACTTATTGTTGTTTGCTTGCTTACTTGTTTAGTTCCTTGGATGGATTATTTCACTGACATCTATTCCCCTTGTAGTATGCAGTTTTTGATGTCACTTCTCAGGGGGTACAGCCTTGGACATGTACACAGTCACCATGATTCTCCTGAATGGCATTTTATTTAGCTGGGCTTTCTGATTTTCTCTTTCCCTGACTCCCTGTTAAGTTTCAAGCTGGTGTGCCTCTACAGGTATTACACTTAGCTCTCCATCTCCACTAATTGCTAGACGATTGCTCTATTCTTTCAATAACATCCTCTAGGCATAAATTACCCCATGGTCTGATCCAGTTAAATTCAGGCCACTTGACCAGGGTAATCGTATAGGTCAGTCTCTGAGGTCAGGTCAGACCTCAATAGGCGCCCTTCTTAACTGTCCCTTTCCCTGTGTCTCTCTGTAAACTTCAGTTTGATCTATGATTTTGCTTGTTGCTCTCATCAAACTACCACCAGCCTCCTCTTAATTGCACACTAGATTTTGAAAAATCTTTTTTTCAAAAGCATCTTTAGGCTTGAATTTCCCCATGCTCTATCCCAAATAAGCTCAGTTCCCTTAGGAAAAGCTATGGTACTTTCTGTTCGTACAACTTGACTCTTCAGGGAAGAACTTTTGTACCAATTCTGTGGATTTAGGGATAGGGCCCCCTTCTCAGAGTAATACCCCCACTCTATAAGCAGGATACTAGGTCATGGCACTAGCTCCTGGCCTTCTTGGCTTGCCCTTCTCAGCATGAAACCTCTGCCTTACCAGTGAATTTGAGTGGGGATGACTCAGGCCTGCCATGCCTGGGGTAGATTTTCTGTTCTATAAGTAAGGACTGAGTGGCAGAAGGGAGCCTCAGACTCACAGCTTCTGGAGCACAGATGTGGGTGAGATGAGAAATGCTGGTGGATTGCTTCACCCAGAGAGAAAACTTAGCTTTAACAGGGAGCTGTGGGAAATAAAGTCCTGTGTTCTTAGATGTACCCATCAAGAGTATAACTATCATCTTCCTGAGGTAGAGGGGAGGATAGAATAGATCATGGTTCAAATGTCACAAATGCTCACTGTCCTTACCTAGAGTTCATAGTTTTTCTTGCATAAATTTCTCCATTTGTTGTATCATTTCCAGAGACTTTAAATAATTGCTGTAATCTTCTAATTTTTACAAATTATGTTTGCTTTGCTGGATAGAAAATCCATGGGGTTCCTCAAACTGCATTCCAGCAGTGCCTCCTTCTTGGCTATATTTTTAAAGGTAGATAACTTTGCAGAGGAATCTCATTCAATCTTTGAGGCAGGTTAGTTCTAGTCACGTCAATTTTTGTCCTCCTCCCTCCCCACACCACTTTAGTCATATTGGTCTACCAGATGATTAGTCTATCTTCCAGATAGTGACTCTGTAACTACATCTTCTATTCAGTGTCCTTCCTAGGACTGTCCTTCCCCTTCTGAATTCTTATACTGCCTCTTTGAACACCTGTTTTAAAACTTTTAGCATCTAAATAATTTTTCCCTCACAGGTAGGGTTTTTTTTTTTTTTTTTAAAAAACACTTTGATTTAAACCCTCTTAAATGGAGATTATTCATTCTTCAATGACCAGCCCTTGTCAAGACTAGGTCAACTTTGTCCAACAACCTATCCTTCTAATTTATGTCTTCTGGTCATTTACTTGATGTGATTAAAGAGAAGTAAATTGAGAATGCCACCAAGATGCCATTACTTTGGAAAGGTCACCAAGTTCTGAGAATCTGCTCCTTTTTATTATATACTGAATTAAGTTCTGGTCAATGAGACATCAAGAATATTCACAGAAACTGACATGCCAGTAAATCATATAACTGTCAAGTGGAATCAAAACTACTTTTTATCTCATTAGTGAACTTTCCTTCTAGGAAATATCTTAAAGCTAATTATTATAAACATAAATTTCTCAATGAACATGGAATCTAAGATGTGTTAGCGCCATCATGTTTTTAAATAAGACAAGCTATTTTCATTAATTTCTAACTCCTTTTCTTCAACTTTGTGTAACATCATCTTCCCCCCTACAATATCTTAAGAAAGTTATGTAGTTGTAAACTGCATACTCCCAGTTTATCGTTGGAGAAACAAACTCTCCATCTTTGAGAAGTTAGAGGCAGAACCAGTATAGCAGGAAAATGCTACTCTCTGTTCATCAAGGTAGGAGCTTCCTTCACATAATTCTCTAGACGTTTGTGGAATACAAAGCTCTATTTCTAAAATTAGATGTTATCGGGCATAGATATATGTTGCCGAAAGGAGTTATGCTTATCTTTATTCAGTCTGTAGTCAACTGCCTGAGGTTACTGTTACTAAAAATACACACTACCCTGTATTCTTGGATTTTCTGTCAAATATATAAACCAGATTCTGTGTTAAGTTATACAACATTTGCATGAATACTCTCCAGATGTTTGATGTCACAGAAAGAACTTATTCTGTTGTTTGAGATTCATCAAAGCCACATCCTCTGTGTTTGCATATGACAGGGCACCCTGGGACATGAACACTAGAAAGAGAATGGACACATATGGCACTCTTTAGGGAAAATAAACTTTGCCACATTGCAACATAAGATGAAGTTGAGTGTGATATGACTTTAGAATACATATATCAGAAGTAAAGTGTTTGGTACTTTTTACAGAGCCACAAATTTTAAAGTGTATCTCTTTTGCTATTTTGTAATTAATGTTGATTACATGATAGCAAGAGAAATAACCACATTTAGCCAATGCCAGTGGATCATGGCCAACAGAGTATTCAGAGCCAGTTGTTAAGTGTTTGGAACATCTATTCTTTATTATCAGGATGTAGAGTTTTACACACACACACACACACACACATTCTATCTATATCCATAAGATGTTTCCTTTTGATGTATTGTTTAGATCATCTCTTTCATTTTTGCTCACTTGCTCTGTCTAGTTACTCAACGTGATATTAAAATTTCCTATTAGTGTGTTTCTATGTCTTCTTGTACTTCCTGTAGTATTTGCTTCATAAAAGTTGTGTTATTTGATGCATAATATTCATGATGTCTTCATTGTATATCATGATTTTGAGCACTTTGTCATATTTTCCTGAGATCTGAATTCTTTGTTCTTTATCTGGATTGCTATCCTTACTCTCTTTTTAAGACCATTTGCCTGGTATATGTTTTGCATGTCCTTTTAATTTTAACCTTTATGAATCACTTTGAGTGTGTCTCTAATATACGACATGTAATCGGGTTTTGTTTGCAAGCCAATTAGAAAATATTTTTCCCTAAAAAGACACCTATTCACATTAAATTTTTTTTTTAAATAACATATGGTAAAATGGCCTTTTTTGGTATACAGTTTTAACATGTGGACAGATGTGTGTTACCATCACCATAATTGGAATATAGAGCAGTGCCCTCATGCTCCCTGCATAGATTTAATTCCTCCCTCACACCTAACTCCTGGTAAACACTGTTGCTCTCTTTTGCTATAGTTTGGCCTTTTCTGGAATCTTACAAATGAAATCATACATTATGTAACCTTTTGGAATTGGCTTCCTCCACTCAATGCAATGCCTTTGAGATCCATCTGTGTTGTTGCATGTATCAGTAATTTGTTCCTTTTTATTGCTGAGAATTAGTCCATCATATAGATGTTATAAAGTTATCCTACAGTTTGTCCATTCATCTATTGGAAGAAAATGAGTTGTTTGCAGTTTTTGGAGATTATGAATAGAGCTCATATGCACGTGTGTACAGATTTTTGTGCAAACATACATTTTTATTTCTCTAGGATAAATATGAGTGGATTGCAGGGTCATGTGATAGGAGTGTGTTTAACTTTATAAGAAACTGTAAAACTTTTATAGAGTAGCTATGCCATTTGTATTTCTACCAGCAAAGATTAAAGTTCTAATTGCTTTGTTTCCTTATTGCCACTTAGTATTGCCAAGTTTGTCTGTTTGCATACCTGCAGTGGTATCTCATTGTAGTCTTAATTTGTATTTCACTAATGTTAAGCATCTTTCATTTGCCATCTCTATATCTTCCTTGGTGAAGTGTGTATTCACATCATTTGCCCATTTTAAAAATTGGGCCATTTCCTTACTGTTTAGTGTTGAGAAGTTTTTGTAATTCTAGATGCAAGTCATTTGTTGAATATGATATTTGCAAATATTTTCTCCTAGTATGAATTTTTTATTTCTCTTAAATGTCTTTCACAGAGCAAAAGTTTTAAATTTTAATGTCAAATTTATATTTTTCTTTATGGGTTGTATAATTAATGTCATATTTAAGAATCTTTTACTAACTTGGAGTTACAAAGATTTTCTCCTGTGTTTTCTTCAAAAACTTTGTTTTGTTTTACATCTAGACCTATGATTTATTTTGAATTTTATGTGAAGTTTGAGGGTTTTTGTAGATAGACATAGAAGTCCTAATATCATTCATTGAAAAGTATATTTTCTCTACTGAATTGCCTTTCCACCTTTGTCAAAAATCAATTGGACAAATATATTGGATATATTTATGAACTCTATTCTGTTATATTGATCTACATGTCTCCTCACCAACACAATACTGTCTTTGGTATAATACTTTTATAATGAGTGTTAAAAGAAAATAGTATGGTTCTTTCAACTTTATTTTTTTCCAATCTGTGTAACTATCTTTTCAATATAAATTTTAAAATCAGTTTTTACATTAGATATATAGATCTAGATCCTGTTCATAATAAAATATGTATAACACATTTTACAATTATAAAACATAAGGATGTAATGAGCACAAATGAACCAACCAGTCCATTACAGAACTGGAATATTAAAAGTAGCCTCTACCTCTGTTTCTTTTCTATCTTATATCCAGGACTACTATTTTTTTTTATGCAGCTAATTACTCAAGGACAGATATTTCACTTTTTTGAATTCCTGGGTCTTTTGAATCATCTTACCTTTTACTTGTGAATTGACTATTAGAATTTTACTTTATTTAATTTTGAAATTTTTATTTTTTTCAATTACAGTTGATATACAATATTAGTTTCAGGTATACGACATAGTGATCAGACATTTATATCTTACAATGTGATCACCTGTTAAGTCTAGTACCTATGTGACACCATACCTACTTATTACACTATTACTATTTTTCTTGTGCTGTACTTTACATCCCTATGACTATTTTTATAATTGGAAATTTGTACTTCCTAATCCTTTCATCCATCCCTCCAACTCCCATCTGTCAACCATCAATTTATTCTATGAGTTTGTTCATTCAATTGTTTTTTAAATTCCACATATGACTAAAGTCTTATGGTGTTTGTATGACTTATTCCAGACAAACTTATACTCTCTAGGTCCATTCATGTTTTCACAAATGGCAAGATTTCCTTTATTGTGGCTGAGTAATATTCCATTGTACATATGTACCTCATCTTTATCTTTACTCTATTTATGGATGCTTAGGTTGCTTACATATTTTGGCTATTGTAAATAATGCTGCAGTGAACATAGAGGTGTATATATCTTTTTGAATTGTTGTTTTGGATTTCTTAGGATAAATTTCCAGAAGTGGAATTTCTGGGTCATTGGGTAGTTCTACCATAGTTTTTCATAGTGGCTGTGCCCATTTCCAGTCCATGCACAGGAGTTCTCTTTTATCCACATCCTATGCAGCACTTCTTGATTTATTGATGATAGTCATTCTGACAGGTATGAGGTGATTTCTCATTGTGGATTTAATTTCTATGATGACTAGTGATATAGAGCATATTTTCATATGTCTGTTGGCCATTTGTATGTCTTTTTTGGAGAAATGTCTATTCAGATCCTCTGCCTATTTTTTAATTGGATTGTTTTTTGGCGCTAAGTTGTATGGGTTCCTTATATATTTTGGATAGTAACTCCTTATTTGTGTATATCATTGGCAAATATCTTCTCCCATTCAGTAGATTGTCTTTTTATTTTGTTGATGGTTTCCTTCACTGTGCAAAAACTTCAGTTTAATATAGTGCCATTTTTCCTTTTGTTTCCCTTGTCCAAAGAGACATATCCAAAAAAGATATTCCTAAGAGAGATGTCAAAGAGTTTACTGCTTATGTTTTCTTATAGAAATTTTATGGTTTCAGGTCTTGCATTTTTTATTCTTGTATATGGTGTAAGAAAGCAATTCAGTTTTATTTTTTTGCATGTATCTGTCAAGTTTTCCCACCACCATTTATTGAAGAGACTGCCTTCCCCACTGTGTATTCTTGCCTTCTTTGTCATAGGTTAATTGACCATATAGGCATAGGTTTTTTTCTAGGCTCTATGTGTCTGTTTTTATGTTAGTACCATGCTGTTTTGATTATGATAGCCTTATAGTATAGTTTCATATCAGGTATTATGATACCTCCAACTTTGTTCTCCTTTCTCAAGATTGCTTTGGTTATTCGGGGTCTTCTGTGGTTCCATATCAATTTTAGGATTATTCTAGTTCTTTAAACAATGCCATTGGTATTTTGATAGATATTGCACTGAATCTATAGATTGCAGTGGATAGTATAGACATTTTAACAATGTTAAGAATTTTACTTTTTATGGTGGTCTCTTCTAACAAATGTCAAGGGAGAGGAGAAGGTATTTTAATTTTAAACGAAGTAGTGGAATAGAAATAATACATTTATTCAATCATTTATTACTTCTGAAGTCCCATAGAAACGTACCAGTACTCTTCTTATAATTCTCTACATTGTATTACATTTATTTGTGCACATACACTATTTCACTTATCAGATTTATTTTCTTTGAGTTTTATTTATAATTGTCATATGACATCACATTAGTTCATGCATAAATTGTAAAATAATTTCCACAATAAGATAACATCTATCACTTTACATAAATACCAAATATTTTTTGTGATAAACTTTTAAGATCTACTCTCTTAGAAACTTTCAAATATACAATACAATATTTTTAACTATAATCACCATACTGAACATTACATCCCCAGAATTTATCTTATGCCTGAAAGTATGTATCTATTGACCACCCTTACTCATTTCCCCCATCCCCGGGAACCATCAATCTGTTTTTATCAGATTTATAGTGAGACCTGTCTCTGTACTCCCACAGAACTTGATATCATGTCATTCATTCAATTTTGAACAAAGTGAAATGTATTTTTACCTCTATCAACATCGTCCCAAATTTTGAATTTCTTTACTATTTCTTTGAGATTGTATTATGTTGCTTTTTAACAAGGACGAAATTCATAAGTAAATGATATGAAAATTAGTCTAGGCAAATGGAGAAACATGTATTTCTAGACCTGACTGATTGTATTCACCACCACCTAAGCCTCTCAGTCAGATTGTTTCCTTTCAATTCCAGTGCATGTATCCTTGAACACTTCCAAGCAACCTTGAGCAGGGAGGTAAATAGAAGAGTAGATTAGGTTGTGAAAACACCACATGGCCCAAGCAGAGCACTCAGTAGTGGCTGGTTATAGAAAACCCTACATCACAGAATACATTTTCTTTTTTAAGAAATTCTACTTGATGAGAAGCCCATTTATCCAGTGCAAAACCTGTAAGTATCAAATAGTGGAATGTATCTTTAGAATTAGTTGTTCTCATTCAAGTATTACCAATATAAAATGCTAATGTGTCTAGTGTTAGTGTCACTCATTATCATGGAGTATGAAAGGTTTAGATGTGTATTTGTGTATGTATACTTTTACAATGCTGCACTTAATTCATCCATTCAGAAACACTGAGTACTTAAGTCCTCAGTGTTGAAAAACATATGGATCATATTCTAAATTGCATAACCAAATGATATGTAATAATTTTCTCTGAAGTTAGTCTACAATGATTTCTGTTATGGAGGAAATTCTCAATATAGTATCATTGTATTAAAATGTATTTGAATCTCTGTTTTGGTTTTAAATACAATAGATTGCTCAAAAAACTAAATTGATATGTAATTGTTTTGGGAAATAGTAATAATTTGTTATAAATATATTTGAAATTCATTTAGCCTTAGCTCTCATGACAAGGTAATATTTTCATTCACATAATATCATCCCCAAGGTTTAGCATGGTCTTTCTCAAGATTTGTAAGTCTTAGGCCTTGGGATATTATGATCTAAGAATGCCTTAATATAACCGAGTCTATATGTATATGGAACATTGTCAGTAGGTTTTATTAACATGAAGTACTACTTTTCAATATATAATTCTATATTGCAAGATCATGTAAGTATGACACGAATTTTGCTCATGCTAGTCATGTGTTTTCTCAAAAGTTTAAACAGTCTGAAATATCGATTTAAAAATGGTTCTGTCTTGAAAAGAATTAGCTCATCAAGCCACTAGGGGGCTCACACACCATATGTGTAAATTATGTGGCATCACAGGTCCACCCACACTTCCAAATACTTAAAAAAAAGGACGATAATAGTTGGGATAATACCACATTCGGTAGTTTTGTGTGGTGGGTTAAGAAGTAATATCCTTAACACAAAATGGAAGAGCACAGTAACAGAAAATTCATTTAACTATTGTAATTTATCAGGGAAGTTAGTAACGAAAGGTCAAAAATTGATACTGGAGAAACAATCTGGTATTAGTTCCTTGAACATCCCTTCTGCAGGAAAACTAGCTCTAGCTGTCAAGTTTTGGAGTCCTAGGGTTGGACAGAATTAGTTTTGCACAAATAACATTATGTGGTATTAATTCAGTTGTCTCTTCTGTGAGAAATGTATTCAATTTTTAAACGTCTTAGCTGGTTAATTTTAAGGTTGTATCACTATTCTTTCATTTTACATAGAAGACCCTTAAAAAGTAATTTATCCTTTTTATGTAATTCACATTCAGGTGTGTTCAGCAAAGAGCATTCTTAAATATTTTATAAGTTTCATCTATTTTTACTTTGTTTTGTTTACAATCCAGGGACAGTTCAGCATTAATTTGGCAGGAACTGGGATGAAGATATCCAGCACAGCAAGGTGGCTTGCTCAGGGGAGTTACGCCTCTGTCATCATACACAGATCACAAGTAAGTTCTGCCAAAAAGCTGTTTGAAATACTTCTGTGCTGTGAACTAGCATTAGAGTCCTCTAACCTAGAGTTATATGAGGTTAGTAACTAATGAGTTATTGCATGTAATGAGGTATAACATTTATGGAATTGGGTCCATTTTATTATGTGCATATATAGGTTTTATACAAATTTTTATACAGGCTACAGATATCTGAACATGAAATATCAAATACCAGGGCATATACAGATTTTATCTAGCTCATGTTTGGGGCAACTGACTTGAAATGCAGGTATTGCAGAAAGAGGTTGTGCTTTTAACTACAGTTTCAAGTGAGGGGTAAATTTGGGGTTTATTTATCTCATTGCTTTAATTATTGGGGGGTGATGTTAGAGCCCTTCGTGATTTAACAAAATATTTTTTACCATAGCTTAAGAATTAGGACAAATTTTTATGGTTGTACACACTTTTTCTTCTACCTCTATCAAAATAACAATGTTATTTGGCTTTTACCACTAGCACATGTATTTGCTAAAGTAGAATCCATTTAATTTTGTTGCTGGTATGGTGCACTAGCACACATACTTTATGTGATGGCTCCTATTACTTAGAGTCATGCTATCTAAGAAAACTTGGTAACTTTAGTAAATCAGGATCTGTATGATAAATGTTCTTACCTGTATTGCATATAAATCAGCTCCATCAACCGCCCCTGCCCCCGCTGATGTTTTATTCTTTATTTTGATAAGTGACTTCCGTTACTCCTGTTTATACAAACATTTGGAAATAAAATTCAATTTTCTGGTATAGACTTTAAAACATTCTGAAGACTGAAATTGTGTTTTAAGGAATAAAGAATTTTTATTTGTTTCATATGTAAGCAGTAAGCTTTTTAAAACAAATGATTGTTCTTAAATACTTATTTGGCATATTTAGGTCTAATCCATTTTGGTAAAAGAATGGGGATATGTTAAATGTAAAGTATATTTCTGAATGTAGAGAGCTTAATGAAATATTACCACCTTATTTTTCCAGCTTTTAGATATCTTTTGGTTAAATGTAAAGACTGAACTCTGGCTGCAGTCACGGGCAGATATAAATGTCCAGTAAAATCATTCCTTTTGCTTCTATTTAAGTTTTGCTCTAAAGATTATTCAAGATTTTCTACCTCAATCAAAAGTTATACATGAAAGTCTCTCCTGAAATCTGATGCCTAGTGTGGAATTGATACTTGTGAAACCCAAATATACTTATGGAAATGCAAACATATTCATTTGCCAGTAAATTTAATCAAGGTTAGTTTTTTACAATCTGGGAATAGGAATGTACATTAATTGGAATATTTACTGTCATTCCTTCTGTTTATTCAGATTCTTAAAAGTTGAAAAAGCAACTTTTAAAAGCCCCTTCTCTCAAAACATTCTTCATCCCAAAATGTTCCAGGAACCCTCTCAACCCTTCCTCCTAACATTAAAAAAATCAAACAATGAAAGCTTAGCCTTTCAGAAAGCATAGTTCAAACTGTTTTCAGTCTGACATTTGAACCTAAAGATGGAAGGCAGTCTAGAAAGAATATCTTGTCCTGACTACCAACTCTGCTTTTCTTCAAAGAAAAACACTCCCTTCTTAATTTTCTTTTTCTAATTAGTGCTTTCAGTCCATTTTTTCCTCTTCTATACTTTTCTTCAGGCTGTGTTTCTAATGCTTCCATGTGATGTTTGAGGTTAATGGGCATAGAAGGTATACAGGTAAAGTTTATATAATGTCTTTATTCTATGAGAATCTTATATAAAATCATGTAAATAATGGGCTAAAAATTGGGAGAGGTTTTTAATAAATTCACTTTGATGAAAAATATGTGAATTGAGATGAATTGTTATATTATAGTGTGGTTTATAATCTAGTAGCTAATATGAATCTCAGGTTATCTAATGCCTGTGCCTACCAATTTCAACCTGTCCTGAAATGGTATGATCTTTGACCTCAAACATAATTGTTATATAGGAAAACTTGGCTAATGATTTCAGCCACATGAATCAAAGCATTTGCTTTTTCTGCCTTGTGCACGCAGTTACCAGCTTGTATCAGATTCTCCCTATATTTCTGCTTCTTCCTGTTTTCAGGATGGAACCAACCTCTACGGCAGATGTGGAGGATTCTGTGGGAAGTGTGTTCCTCACCTGGCTACTGGTCTCCCAATTCAAGTAATATGAACATTCAGAAGTGGGACGTATGTCCCAAAGAAGCAGTATTCTCTGGAAACCTGCAAATAAGTGGTGCTCATTTCTTTATTCTTCTCTTCCTGCGATTTCCATATCCAAAATGACTGCCTTTTTTTAAGGGTGTTCATCAGGGAGTAAAATCTCTGCTTAATATTTTTCAAGGCCTTCAAAATAAACTCAGCAGATCTGACTCTAATCAGGATTTTTTTAAAAAGGACATAATGTTCCCAACTTGGACTGGACCACAATTATATCTATAAACATATGTAAATTTCTACTCAGTATCCTACTGTACAATGAGATGTTTATTCTACTTGCTAAACTGGGGCAAGTAAACAGAAAAATGAACTTATTTAAAACTACCATAAACATTATTTAATCTGTCAGGCAAGTGGCAAACCAATCGTCACATCAAAAAAGTGCATAGCCATTATACTTTCTACTGATACAGTCTAGATACCTTGTTTCATATTTCCTTTAATTGGTTCTTCAGATTTTTTAAATTCTAAAAATATGGTATAATTTTGTATTAAAAATGTGTGCTTAGGTTAAATATGAAATAAGAACTTTTGTGGGTATAATACAGAAGATATAGAATTTGACTTAAAACACCTACCTCTAATTGTACTTAGAAAAGCAATATTTCTGTTTATATTCTATGTCTTTATAACTCTTACATGTGTATATGTCTGCTCTTAAAAAGCTATTTTCTCAGTTATGTACTATATTAATGGAAGTGAGAATTATTGAAATTTTAAAAATTTGATAAAATACTTACATATACAAAATTTCTATTAGAGATATTCAAGTTATTTTATATCCAAAGCCCCTCAAAGCTAGAACATAAAAACAGTAAAATTATTCATGGATAAATTCTCAGGTGAATAGTTGTATATTATATAATACTGTGGTTTTAAATTAATATTTTTCTATGAAAACCTACTCTGTAGACCAAAAAGCCGAATCTACTAATAGATTTTTGCCAGTAAATAAGAGTATTAATTTTACCCACAAAGTTTTTTTTCCCCCAATTATTAGGAGTATATCATACGACATATGGTACTAAAGCAATTTTGTACCAATGTGGTTAAACATTTAGGGATCTCTGTATCAGAAATGAAGTATTTTGCACTATGTGCCTTAAATCAGTTACAAACATTAAAATGAAATGTGTAACATTTTAGAAAATGTTTTCATTCATAATTAAAATCCTTAAATTTATAAACGTTTAAATAAACATTTGTGATATATTAACACATTGTTTTCACTTTCCTTACTTGAAAGAAATCATTCACCAATAAGTGTATAATTCTAAAATTACTTCAGAATTCTAAAATTTTTTATCCAAATTATTGCAGTTGGGATAGAAATAGCTCCTGTGTGGTATATACCCTTCTTAGGGCAAAGGGAATATGGGGAAGATGCTGACAAAAACTTGCAACACCTTTAAAAGCTTCTCTTTATACCAGGGGCACACATGTCAACTCTTGGCCGAGTCACATGACCAAATCTTAATGGGGCAGGGAAATATACTGTATATGTTTTATGTATATTATTTACCCTAGGGATTCTAATATGTATATATCCTTAACCTATCATAATATACCTCTATTGTTAAACTCCATTTTCATATGAATTTGTTAAATCTTAAAATATAAAATTGTCCTTTATATGTGTGTGTATATACACACACACTTATTTCTTGTTCTCTCTATTATCATTTCCCTCCAGCTTGAAGAGTTTTCTCTATTATTCAGAAATTCAGTTATCAGAATGTCCTTAATTCACCTTCATATTTTTAGACTTCATAAATGTTAACATAATTTAAAACAGTACAAATTAACATTTTGCCACATTTGGTACATCATTCTTTTTATATGTATATATGCCTATACAGATTATTCACTCTTAATAACTTGAGTAGGTTATCTTACGACCTTTTACTCCACAATACTTTAGTAGGTATTTAAGAAAAAGATATTCCTACATAACCATGGTACAGTTATGAAATTCAGAAATCATACCACTGAATTTCTAAACAAACACCATTTTGGATATGCTATGGTAGGAATAATGATGGGGATAAGTACCATACTTAATTGCTTCTTGTAACCTTATACCTAAAATAAAATCTCATTCTAAATTTTAAATGCTTGAATTTCAAGTATTAGCTTCCTGTGACCTCCATAAATATTTCTTGGACCATTCTGTTTAAGACATTTAATTCCTCATGTATTCTATTTCTTGTGACACTTACTGTTTTCTATTATTTGATTAGGATTTTTACAACTCATCTTACCTGCTCCTTCAAGATGGTTATGTGAGTAAAAATTAGCACATGCTTAGCTTCTGTTTTAAGCCAGATAGAAACTTTATGCCCTTATGCAATTTAATCTTTACCTTATGAAAACATCACCATTTTAAAGATTTTTTATAACGACAGAAACTTTCCAGTAGTGCAGATGTGTCCTGACACAATACTTTTCTTTTTACTCAATAGTATTCTTCGCTTAATTACTAACTATATTTTATTGAGTACTTCACAGCAAATATCAGTGTTAGCAATACAGTATAGACTTAATATTTTATCATCAGTAAATTAAAATACTTAGAAATTCACTTCCACATGAAAATATATTAAAAAATCTATATGAACTGTAATTTACAGATATTCAGTGGGATTGATGTTTTAAAAAAAGAGCCATCCCTAAACAATGTTCAGGAAGATACAGGTATTCCTAGAAAGTTCCATCATAAGCCACTGTAGAATTTGTGAGGCCTGACTAGAAATAAACAGTAGCCACCATGCATACTTTTTCAAGGAATAAGTTATGTAGGTCTGCTTGAATTTGTATGTTTAATTTTTTTAAGAGTTAACATGTACAAACATTGATAGAAATAGAAAACAATTTTGCAGTGATGACTCATTCACAATTGAGTACAGTTTTGATAAATACAAACTGTTTTATGCTGCCATGACAAAAAAAATTGATTTTTATTTATTTTTCATATCACTCTATAGGATAGGCTATATATTTCCTATTAAAAACAGCTATCAGTCAACATTCTAATTTTTAAACGTTATTTTCAAACAGAAGACTCACTGTTTTCTAACAATTTAGTTCATTAGTCTTTTAGTTGCCAAGTATCTAATTTTGTTTTTAAAAATGAACAAAAGTAATGCATAATTGAATATTTACCTTTAAAGATAACATGGTTAGTTTTGTTACAATTTACTTACTGCGTATTTTTCTGTAGTGACTCATCTTTATTTGAAACATGAAAAATTATTTACAACAGTGGCATCTGCTGGCCACTCTTAACTATTCCTCAGTAGGATAAAAAAAAAAAAGTCAAACTAATTTTCCTCTGCAATTTACTGAAGAGCTGGAGGAGCAACTGCTTGCATTGCCAAAGGCAATCTGTCTTGGAGGTATACTTAATCCATTTTAACATGAATACCTTTATCCATATCTATATCTCTGTCCTGTCGTATAAACATGCATGTGTTCTTTACTTCAATCTGAGAACATTCTTAATATAAAACCTTCCTTGGTCTCCAGGAGCAAATAAAGAAGTCTTTAATGCAATATATATATTTTTTGGACAGTATGCTATAAACAGGAAACTTGGATTGGGAACAAGTGCTTGGGAACACCCAGCTTTCCAGACCAGGTTCTAATGTTAACAAATAGTGTAACACTAAACTTTGTTTCCTCAGCTATAAAAAAGATTTGAAATAAATAACTTCTAAGGTACTTTTCAGCTCTAAATGTTTATACATATAATTTGCATCTGGTGCATTATTTTGCAGTTACTATTTCTTATATAAATAGAGCTATTTAGTACTCAATGTGAGTAAAAAACAGTTCTTAGAGAAGACAGATTGCCATTCTACTTTCACTTCTATTATACAGAAACTGTTCAATTTACCAAATAAAGCAAAGATATGCTCCTTCTACAGTTTAATACCAGTGTGTTATAGTTAAAAAATCTGAATTTTTGATATACTCTTGAATTTTCTAGTGTGATGTGTAACAAACCACACAATCTCAACCTCAATATTGTAAATTGTGAAATGGATAGGAGATAAATTGTCCTGCTTACCCTTCTAAAATAAAAATTGAGATTAGCTGTTTGTGAAGATTTTGATTAGTAAAAAGTGCCATATTAGCTACATTTTCTCATTTTAAATCTGTAAAATAGCTTTGAAAGTACTATAGTAAGTAGAAAGGTTCAGTGGTCTAAACTCTAGCTGTACCACTTACGTAAGCTCTTTGACCTTCGGAAAATTTTCCAACAAGCAAAAACTAGAGTTCTTCACCACTAAATTGATTTTAACAGAAATATAAAAAAGGGTCTTTATGCAGGAAAGGCCACAACCAAAAATAAGAAAATGCAGGAAAGAAAAAAATCTCATGGGAAAAAGTAAATATAGACTTAACATAAATGACCGCTTAAAAAGCTAATGTGAAGGTTAAAAGACAAAAGTAGCAAAAGTAACTACAATAAACATGGATACACAAAACAAAAAGATGAACTATATCAAAAATACAAAGTATGTAGGGGAAGTAAAATTGCAGTGCTTTTAGAATGTGTTTAAATGCCTAGTAGCTCAAAATAGACTGCTATAGATATAGATGGATATATGTGAACCTCATGGTAACCACAAACCAAGAAAATACCAAAAAAAGAGAAAAGAACCCAAACACTAAAGAAAACCAGCAAATCAAAAGGAAAGATCTCAAGGAACAACAACAAAAAAACTATAAAAACAACTGGAAAAATTAACAAAATGGCAATAAATACATACCTATCAATAATCATTTTAGATGTAAATGAACTAAATGCTCCAATCAAAAGAGGGTGGCTGAATGGATTTAAAAAAATAGACCCATTTATGTTGCCTACAAGAGATTTATCCACTTAAGACACACAGAAACTGAAAGTGAAGGGATACAAAAAGAGTCCATGCAAATAAAGCTGGGGAAGCAATACTTTACATCGGACAAAATAGACTAAAACAAAGACCATAAAAAGAGACAAAAAGTGTTGCATATTTATGCACCTAACATAAGAGCACCTAAATATAGAAAACAAATATTAATTGACATAGAGATATTAACAGCAATAATAGCGGATTTTAATACCTCTCTAACATCATTGGACAAATTGTTCAGATAGGAAATTAATAAGAAAATAATTGCCTTAAATTTCACATTAGACCAGATTTACCTAATAGACATTAAAAGAACATTTCACTAAAACACTGTAGATTACAATTTTTTTTTCAAATGCATGTGGAACATTCTCCAAAATTGACTACCTATTAGGCCATGAAACAAGTTTCAATAAATTCAAGAAGACTGAAATTATATCAAGTATTTTTTCTAACCACAATGGTATAAAATTAGAAATCAACCAGAAGAAAGCTGGAAAAAAAACACAAACATGTGGAGACTAAACAACATGCTATAAACGAACAATGGATTAAAGAGGAAATAAAATAGGAAATCCAAAAATACTTTGAGACAAACAAAAACACAACTCCCCAAATTTTATGGGATGTAGCAAAAGCAGTTGTAAGAGGGAAGCTCATAGCTTTCTAGGCCTACCTCAAGAAAAGACCCAAATGAACAACTTTACACCTAAACTAGAAAAACAAAAACAACAAACAAAGTAGAAGGAAATAATAAAGATCAAAGTGGAAACAGACAAAAAATAGAAAAGAGCTGATTCTTTGAAAGGATAAACAAAATCAACAAGCCTTTAGCCAGACTCATCAAGAAAAAAAAATGCTCTAATAAAATCAGAAATGAAACAGGAAAGATTACAACCAACACCAAAGGAATACAAGGAATTACTAAAGATTAATATGAATAATTATATGCCAACAAATTGGGCAACCTAGAAAATACGGACACATTTTTAGAAACATACAACCTTCTAAAACTGAATAAGGAAAAAACAATCTGAACAGATGGATTACTAGCAAATCTGAAGCAGTAATCAAAAAACTTCCAATAAACAAAAGTCCAAGACCAGTTGGCTTCACAGGTGTATTTTTCCAAACATTTAAAGAATACCTATCCTTTTCAAACTATTCAAAAAATTGAGGAAGAAGGAAGAGTCCCAAACTCATTCTATGAGGCCAGCATTACTCTGACACCAAAAATCAGATAAAGACACTATAAAAAAAGAAAACTATAGGCTAATATCCTAATGAACACAGATGCAAAAATTCTCAACAGAGCACTAGCAAACTGAATTTAACAATACATTTAAAAGATTATACAAGTGAGATTTATCTTAGAGATGCAAGGATGGTTCAATATCCACAAATCAATTAATGATACGCCACATCAACAAAATCAAAAATAAAAATCTTATGATCATCCAATAGATGCCAAAAAAAAAAGCATTTGACAGAATTCAGTATCACTTTTTGATAAAATCTCTCAACAAAGTGAGTGTAGAGGGAACTTACCTCAATGTAATAAAGGATATATGACCAACATCATACCAGCTGGTGAAACACTTACAGCTTTTTTTTCTAAGATAAAGATAAAGATGTCCACTCTCACTGCTACTATTCAATATGTATAGAAAGTCACACAATGGTCAGACCAGAAAAAGAAATGAAAGTCATTTAAATTGGAAAGCAAGAAGTTAAACTGTCACTATGTGGACATGACATGACACTGTATATAGAAAACCCTAAAAATTCCACCAAAAATTATTAGAATGAATTCAGTAAAGTATGGGATACAAAATATACAGAAACCCATCACATTTCTATATACTAATAATGAACAACCACAAAGAGAAATTAAGAAAATCTCATTTACATTCACATCAAAAAGAATAAAATACCTAGGAATAAATTTAACCAGAGAGGTGAAAAATGTATACTCTGAATACAGTAAGACACTGAAGAAGAAAACTGAATAGAACGCAAATGGAAGGACATATGCTCATGAGTTGAAGGATTAATATTGTTAAAATGTCCATATTAGCCAAAGGAATTTACAGATTCAATGCAATCCTTATCAAAATACCAATTATATTCTTCTCAGAACTAGAAAAAGTAATCCTAAAATTTATACGAAACCACAAAAGATCATGAGTAGCCAAAGCAATCTTAAAAAGAACAAAGTTAGAGATATTATGCTCTTGGATTTTGTACAAAGCTGTAATAATCGAAACAGCATGGTACTGTTCCATAAGCAGACAGAATAGAGAGCCCAGAAATAAACCCTCAGTTATATGGTGAATTCATCTAAGATAAAGAAGGCAAGAATATAAAATAGAGAAGAGTCTCTTCAATAAGTGGTGTTTGGATAAAACATGCATAAAAATGAAACTAGATTACTCTCTTATACCATATACAAAAATAAATTCAAAATTAATTAAAAACTTAAATATAAGACATGAAACCATAAAACTCCTAAGAGAAAACAAGAATTCTACTATTAGGCATCAGTTTTAATATTTTTTTGGATATCTCCCTCAGAGCATGGGAAACAAAAACAAAAATAAATGAGACTATGTCAAATTAAGCTTCTGCACAGCAAAAGAAACCATCAATAAAACAAAAGTACAACCTACTGAATGCAAGAATATATTCATAAATGATATATCCAATAAGGGATTCATATCCAAAATATGTAGGAACTTGTACAACCAACATATTAAAAAATCAACAATCTAATCAAAGAATGAGCAGAGGACATGAATACATTTCACCAAAGAGGACATACAGATAAGCAATAGACATATGAAGAGATGCTCAATATCACTAATCATCAGGAAATGCTAATTAAGCCATTTCCTGTTTAGAAAAAACAATGCACCTCACTGCCAGTGTTAATTTTATATAAACACGTTCTTTGAGGCTGAAGCAAATCTGACTGGTTTTCAATGTGAAAATAAAAATTTGGAATTATTTCCAAACAAAAGTTGTCTCTATTCTTAAGGTAACAGAAATGTATACATAAATAGGATTCATCACACGAATGTTCAGCTAACAACTGTTTAAGAACGATGTTTACGTCACACGTAGGAACACTGTTTTCTAGGATTTGCCATTTTCAGCTATTGAGAATTACTATATTTTTTACATGGAAATACTACTACTAAAAATAAATAAATAAATAAAATGATGTCATTTGTTTCCAAAGACTATCAATATACTAGAGTGATGCAAAAATACTAATAAAAACGAGATATTTCGTGGTAAATGTTGGGGGTAAGATTAGGACTATAACCTGCGAGTTTTCTCAGGGTAAATGCTGTAGCTACGAGTGCCGCCAACAAATCTTCTAGGGGCAAATGGGAAATGGGTTAAAAACCACAATGAGATATCACCTCACTCCTGTCAGGATAGCTATTATAAATAAATTAACAAATAAGTGTTCTCAAGGATGTGGAGAAAAAGATACCTTTGTTGGGATTGTAAATTAGTTTTCCACAATGGAAAACTGTAAGGAAGTTCCTCAAAAGAGTAAAAACAGAACTATCGTGTGACCAGCAACTCCACTTCTGGATATTTACCCGAAGAAAACCAAAGTATTAACTCCAAAAGATATATGCACCCCTACGTTCATTGCAGCATTATTTACAATAGCCAAGATGTGGAGGCAACTTAAGTGTCTATCGATAGATAAATGCGTAAAGATGTGGTATATGTATACAATGGAAAATTACTCAGCCATAACAAATAATTTAATCTTGCCATTTGCAACAACATGAATGTACCTACAGGATATAAGATAAATAAAACAAGTCAGACTGAGAAAGACAAATATATGATTTCTGTTACATGTGGAATCTAAAAAAATGAAAAAACAAAACAGACTCATAGAAACAGAGATCAAAATGATGTTTGCCATAGGGTAGGGGATGGGTGAAAAAGGTGAAGGGGAATATAATCAATAATATTATAACTTTGCATGGTGACAGATGATTACTAGACTTAGCATGGTGATCACATCGTAAGGTATATAAAGTTAAATCACTATACTGTTCACCTGAAACTAATATAATCTCAAATACCAACTAAAATAAAAAGTCATTCCCTACTAATCAGTTCAGACTTATCCTCAAAATAATCCTTAGTATAGTTCACAGGGTAACTGCTACCAATCTATCACATTTGCCCCATGAAGAAATACCTCTCTGCTCTGAAAAAAGTGTAGTTAGCCAGGAACAACTCAGTTTTCCAGAGCCTAGCCTAGTGGCCTAATTAGGTAGGGAGAGCTGAATTTCCCGAAGCTGTTCAGCAAGTATTTATTGAAACCAACTCTGGCCCAGACACTATGCGAAGAACAGTTGAGCAAGCACACACAATCTGGGCCATCACCATGTATGTAGTTTGGTATATAGTTTTTCATAACCTTCTGAAGTAGTAAGTAGTGGAGATTTTTTTTCTTTTTTCTTTTTAGCTAGGATTGACACATGAAGCTTTGTGTCTTTGGGGTATAGGGAGGTCAAATCCTAAACTTGAGATTTAGGGAGGAGTATGAGAAAAAGTAAGTGAAAAGGAAAATTGCATGAGATCTAGGGCAAAGATAGTTTACTTTAAAGTCAGAATGGAGTACAGTCATTATTTATTTTGGTCCAAAGCCTCTAAACTAACTTTCTAATGTTTCATGAATGCCCCATATTATTAGGGGAACCGTGTTTCCCAGTGTAGAGACTGAAACTATCAGATATTTGCTTCCTTGACCTTCCTTGTGGCTGAGACAGACATGCAACTTTGGCTCCATTAATCAGAAGCACTATGTCTGATTTTAGTCAGAAGTTAGTGACTCCAAGAAGTAGAGGAAGTACAGAATCTAGACTAGTAACTGACAGTGATATTGGTGATAGCTACATCCAGGGCCCAGGGGTAGCAGTGGGATCTCTCGTGACAGTATGCTGAATCACAAGGACATGCTGAGTCCAGTGTGTTGCTATTGTGTCAGCGAATCTTCAACATACCAACTATTGCAGTGATTTTAGCTTTTCCTGTGTTTAACCAGATACAATTTAATATTTTATTGTCTTTAACTAGAACAAGTTTCTGAAGAAACAACGCACAAAAAATGGTTACTATGCAGGCCCTTCTTAATATCAATCTGCATTCAGTGTTGCTAGAGGTAGTTCTCTAAACCATGTAGAGATAGAGGCTTGTTTCTAATTTAAATCTCATGCCAAATCACAATCCACATAAAATAATTAAATTTCTTTTCTTGGTCACCATAGTTTTCTTGAATCTTTTAGATTTTTTCTTAAAGTTTGAGGGTAAAGACATGAATTTCATAAGTATGCAAAAGGAAGAGCCTGGGTCTCTAATAAGCTTTAACAGAGTTAAAAACGTATGGAGTCTTGTTTAAAAATAAAAACATAATATCTGATTATATATATTTTAGTGGGACATACCTGCTACCAATACTGTTAGTTCTAAGGATAGCTGTTGTTCAACTACATTAGAAGATGCATATCTAATGCAAACATAATATAAACCCTCCTCGTAAAGTGCTACGATGTTAATTATACTACTACTGTTATTTTAAAGTTATGAATAAATTCTCTTTATTGAGTTAAATATATATTATCAATGGTAGAACTCAATTTTACTGCAATTCTACTCTACTCACCTTAATAAGAAAGTCTGGGAAATGTCTGAACTGCCACTAAATTTCAGAAGTAGACCTAAAATTTCCCACCCTGAAAATGTGTCATTTATGAAACTATTCTCTCAGTCAAGAAACACTGCTTATATACCTACTATGCTCTAGGTGCTATGTGTGCTAGGGATATAAACCTGAATTAAGCACCCTCTGTTTATCACGATACTTACATGCTGGTGTGGAAGTTAGCCATACAATGTAAATTTAGGTCTAACAATGCTATACTTTAAGTTAATCCAGGGTATAAGGGGACAAAGGAGTAACTAGTTTCATCTAGGGCTTAGTAAAGACTTCACAAAGCCTGCTTACATCTTCACAAGAGTAGATAAAACCAACTTTATAAATTAGGACGTTTTTGTGCAGAAGCAAAAAAAAAAAAAAACCTCGGAGTGGCTCAAGCATTAGAATGGACTTCCAATTATAGCTACTCTGTGGGCCTGGGATAATGCAGAACTCTCACTGCGGACTTGCAGAGATGCTGGGTAAGACAGGGCAGCAATAACCACTGCGTGTATAATCAAGCTCAAAGTGTGAAAATAAAAGAAGGTCAATCTAATATTGTACACTCATACGAACAATGATAAAAGTGAAATAGTCATTTTCAGACAAAGACTACAGTTCTTACACATGGACCATTGATGAATGGCCATTAAAGAAATTGCATCGGTAATGAGAACACTGAACTCAAAATGTACAAGTAAAGAATTTAGCAAAACTTTGTGTAAATCTAAACAAGCCCTGACTGTAAAACTAACAAAATAATGTCTTGTTGTTTTAAATTAAAATGCTAACAATGAGCTTGAAAGTGGTGGGAAGGCGATTTAAAATTAAAGCTTTCTGAAGACCTCATTTTGTTTGGGAAGAAGATATGCAGAATTTAGACCTATTCAAATAAACATATTTAAAATTATTAGGGTAACTACTAAAAATTCTAACTTCTACATAAGGATAGATAAAAAATTAAGAAAACCTCATCAAGAGGAAAGGTAATGAGGACAATAAAAGAAAAGAAAAAGTATGGTAAAGATAAAAACACAAATAGAAATGTGTTAGAATTGTAATGGAATTGAATCAACATATATCAGTAATTATAGAAATTTACCTGATTTTAAATTAACTGTTGAATAAAAAGAGCTCTCTATTTGGTTAAAAAACACTTTAGTTTACAAGCTTTAAAAAAATGCATTTAAAATATAGTGACTGTAAAAAGTTAAAATAAGGGATTGAGAAGAAATATACTAAGCAAATGTTAACCAAAACAAAGCTGGGTGGCATTATTAAAATTAGGCAAAATATCCTTTAAGCATAAAATATTGAAAAAGGTAAAGGTGGTTATTACAAACAAGAGCAAATATTTATCAGGAAAATATTGCAATGCTGAACCTTGGCACCAAACCTCATAGCTTTAAAATATAGAGAGCAGTAATTGATAAGACTACAAGAAATATAAATATCTGTAATGGTGGCTGGGAATTTTATCATTTCCTCAGAAACCAACTGAGCAGTCATAAAAATTGTTAGTAAATTTGAACTGCACATTAGCAAATATAAACTATGTACTCAACAGTGAGAGATTATACCTTCTTTTGCAGTGCACAGTGAACATTTACCAATATTTACTACATATTATACCACAAAGAAATCTCAACAAATATTGAAAGATTGATATTTTATAATCACGTTCTCTGACCAAAATGTATTTCAATTAGAAATCAATGATTTAAATATGAGCAAAAGCCTGAAATCACAAAAATCCTAGAAGAAAGCATAGGCAGTAAACTCTTTAATATTGCTCTTAGCAGTATCTTTTTGGCTATGTCTCCTTGGGCAAGGGAAACAAAAATAAAATAAAATGGAACTATATCAAACTAAATGTTTTTGCACAGCAAAGAAAACCATCATCAAAACGAAAAAACAGCTTACTAAATGGGAGAAGATATTTGCCAATGATACATCTGATAAAAAGTTACTACTCAAAATGTATAAGGAACTTGTACAACTTAATACCAAAAAAAAATTCCAATTAAAAAAAAATGGGCAGAGGACCTGAATATTTAGTCAAAAAGGACATACATGTGGCCAATGGGCATATGAAAAAGTGCTCAAAATCACTAATTAGGGAAATGGAAATTTAAATTGCAATGAGACATCACCTCACAGTCAGAACTATCATGAATAAATCAACTAACAAGTGTAGGTGAGGATGTGGAGAAAAGGGAACCCTCATACACTGTTGGTGGGATTGTGGAAAATGGTATGGATATTTTTCAAAAAAAAAAATTAAAAATAGAGCTGCCATGTGATACAGCAATTCCATTTCTGAGTATTTATTTGAAGACAACAAAATAACTCAAAAAGATATATGTACCCCTATATATATCACAGCATTACTAATAATAGCCAAGCTATGGAAGCAACCTGGGTGTCCTAGGTATCCATTGATAGAATGGATAAAGATGTGGTACACACACACACACACACACACACACACACACACACACACACACACACACAATGGCATATTACTCAGGGATGGAAAAAAAAAAGAATAAAATCTTGCCACCTGCCACAACATAGATGGGGCTATTGGTATTATGCTAAGTGAAATGTCATAGAAAGACAAATATCATATGATTTCACTTATATGTAGAATCTAAAAAACCCAAAGCAAATAAACATAACAAAAGACAAACAGATCCATAGAGAACAAGCTGATGGTTGCTGGGGAGGAGGAAGGTGGCTGTGGGAGATGGGAATTAAATAAATTTAAAGAGAGACAACTTGAGATTCACCAGTCTCTCTTTTCATATTCTCTCAATGTTCCAGATAGTTTCTCATCAGCCTGTGTCCCAGAATGAGGATGACATTGAGACCCCAAATGATCCAGAGAAAACATACAGCATGAGTGTTACAGAGATTGCCAATAGAACATGGCATCCTAAGGGGCATAAGAGGAAATATACCAGCAGAAAACATCAAAAAGATTGAGCACAGTCATCTCTTGCTGAGTTTTTGTACTTGAGCCAAATTACTCAGATAACTCAGATAAGGAAAACACCTATACATTTCATTGATGTCAGATACAGGGTCTAAGCTGATATAATACCTGGAGACCTGACATGTCATTGTAACTATTAGAGTGGGGTCCAGATTATAAATGTCATACTGGCCAAGTTCTGATTTATAGTGGGTCCACTAGGTCCACATATCTACCTGGTAATCATGTCCCCAGTTTCTGAATGTGTAACTGGAATTGAAATACATGTGGTTGGTAGAACACCCACATTGGATTCTTGGGATAATATATGTCATAGTGGGGAAGATGGAAACCTTCTAAACTCCCCCAACCCAGCCAAGAAGCATTATGATCTTCTGGTAGTGGTTGTGTGGAGGATGATAGCAGTGATTAGTGCCACTCTTGTGGATCTAATGGATCCAAGGGCGGTTTCCCCATCTTATCTTCATTTAATTCATGTTTGTTCCATAAAGAAACTGGATGGATCCTAGAAGATGGTTATAGACTACTACATGCTCAAATAGTAGCTTTTAATACTGTCTTGGTACTACAGCAGATCAGTACGGTTCCACATACATGTTCTGTAGCCAATGATTTGCCACTTATTCTTTCTACTTCTATGTGGAAGGCGGATCATAAACAGTTCACAATCACATGAACTGGAAAAAAAAATCCACTTAGTTTTGCCTCAGTGCTATATTAACTCTCATCTTCTCTTATAATGTGGTTCAAAGAAATATGAACCATCTGGTCGTCTCTTTGATACATCTCTTGAAAATCATTGATTTATTCCATAGGTAATCATATGCAGATTGAGTCAGATGAGCAAGAAGTGGCGAGTACACAGGAGGTCTTGTTAAAACACATGCACTCCAAAAACGAGGAGATCACTCTGAAAGGCTCAGGAGCCTACTGTATTTGTGTAAATTTTAGGGATCCAATCACCATGGGTATGCTGGAATATCTCATGCTGATAAAAATTGAAAATATTTTATACCTCCTACTACAAAGAAGAAAGCAAAATGCCTCTTGGGCTCTTTGGGTTCTGAAGGTAACGCATTCTACAATTAAGAATACTAATTTGGATTCTGGGAAAAAATGACATAGATGACAGAGGCTTTGTTCATCCCTCTTGCTACCAAATCAAAGTCGTGACAGAAACACAGAGAAAACAGCAAGCAAGGTCACCTTAGATATAGATGAACAAAAGCACTATACAACTAGGGAGAGCAATAATTAATCAACCATCAATGGTAGAAGGTGGGAGAGGGTGAAGACATGAGGCTGCCTGGTCCATAGCGCTGAGTGAGACAGAGGCTGTGGCAACTGCAGACACCTCTTAAAGGGGCTGTGTCCATGAGCTGATTTTCACCATGACCAGCTCACTCTCAGCCCCAGTGCTGGGTTGGCTGCTCAGGGGCACCAGGGACTTACAGGGGTACATTGAGTTGTTGAGGTGAGGGCAAGAGGCAAGGATCTCTCCTGGATGAAAGTGCCAGCAGTATCCATTGTTCCTCTGTTGAGCCCTCACCCCTCCCAGTGTGCTGACTCAGCGCCGCCATAGCTGAGAAGTCATCACACTGGATAACAGAGGTTGCTCAACTCAGAGGATTCCCTGAAACTCTGCCTCCCTCAACTTGTGGCCCTACCCAAACCACATCTAATTGTGTCCTCGAGAGTCCGGTGTTCTTGCTGAGCAGCGCCAAGACTCACACTGGTGACAGCTGGCCTCAGCATTTGGCATGGCCTCTTGAGGCAACAATAAGCACAGCATCTGTGGATTACTTGCTGAATCTTAACAGGTGGCCCTGTTAACAGGGGCACAGGCTGGGACTAAACTTGGCCTGCAGCTGAACCCCTCTCAGGACCATTTCACTGGACACCTACTACACAAAGCCATTCTAATAAGACTGGGAGACTTAGGAGCTTTGCTTAGTCTATAGAAAGACACAAAAAGGCAGCCAAAATGGGAATACAAAGAAGCAGAAACCATATGAGAGAACAGAATAGAGATCCAGGAATAATGGAGTCAAGCAATCTAATAAATGCAGAGCTCAAAACACTGGTTATAAGGATACTCGAAGAACTTAGGGGAAGTGTAGATGAAGTCAGTGAGAACTTTAACAAAGAGAGAAAACATAAAAATGGAAATGGAAATTATAAAAGGGAACCAGTCAGAAATGAAGAACACAGATGAGTATATTAGAGGAAATCAATAGAGTGGATAAAAAAGAGGATCAAAACACTAATGTAGAGGATGGGGAAGCCAAGGACACTCAATCAGAACAGCAAGAAAAAAGCCAAGACTATAATAATAATTTAAGATGTTTATGGGACACAATTAAATGTAAAAATGCTTATGTCATAGAGGTACCTGAAGGAAAACAAGAGGTTGAAGAGCTATTTGAAGAAATAATGAAAACTTCCCTAACCTGGTGAAGGAAATAGACATACAACTCCAGAGGGTACCAAAAAAGATGAACCCAAAGAAGCCCACACCAAGACACATCATAATTAAAGTGCCAAAAGTTAAACACAAAAAGAGAATCTTAAAAGCAGCAAGAGAAAAGCAGTTACATACAAGGGAGTACTCATAAGACTAGCAGCTTATTTCTCAAAAGAAACTATGAAGTACAGAAGGGCTTAACAAAATATTCAATGTGAAAATCCAGGATCTACATCCAAAAATGCTTTATTCAGCAAAGCTATCAGTTAGAGTCAAAGGACAGATCAAGAGCTTCCCAGACAAAAATAAGCTAAAGGAATTTATCACCACCAAGCCAGTATTACAGGAAATGTTGGAGGGACCTCTTTAAGAAAAAAAATATATATATCAAAAACAGGAAGAATGGTAATAACTACATTCCTATCAGCAAGTAACTCAAATGGAAAAGAATTAAGTGCTCCAACCAAAAGATGGAGTAGCTGAATGGATAATCAAACAAGACCGCCCCCCCCCTTTCATATACTGCCTACAAGAGACTCACTTCAGATTAAAAGATGCACGCAGACTAAAAGGAAAGGGATGGAAGAAGATATTGTCTTCATGCACCTGGAGGGTATTGTGCTGAATGAAATAAGTCAGATAGAGAGTGACAAATATTACATGATCTCATGTATACGTGGAATCTAAAGAACAAAATAACAAAAATGGAAATAAACTTATAGATACAGAAAATATTTAGAGGGCTACTAGATGGGAGGGGGTTGGAGGGACGGCAAAAAGGGGCAAAGGAATTAAAAAGTACAAATGGATAGTTACAAGATAGGGAACTATAAAGTATAGCATAAGGAAAATAGTTAATAATGCAATAAACATGTAAGGGGGAAAAGGGAGTATAGATTTAGTGGGGTGATCACTTTGTGACTTATATAGATCTCTAATCACTGTGCTGTACAACTGGGACAAATATATTATTGTATGCCAACTATAATTGAAAAAAACTCATTGAGTTGTACAATATAAAAAAAATAAATCAATTTTAAAAAGTACTAAATTGGTCCTTATACTGGGTTATGTGACAGTCTGAATGCTCTGAATGGCCCAGAGCAGGAACAGACTGGGATGCCAGCAGCCATGCCACTTGGGCCATGTGATTTGACATACCCTGTGGTGTTGAAGGTGTCACTTGTGAGAAAAGACGTGAAGAATTTGTGATAAGGCTTAGTGGAAGAATCATAATGCAAGGCCCTGAGATTCTGGAGTAAGACTATGCCATCTGGAGAGAAGAATCATATTTTTAAAAAAACAACTGGTATGCTATTCTACTGAAAGCCATTATATTTCACCATTCAAAAGCAGTTCACTTAATTTCCTTTTTGGATAGTTTGTTGTTGGTGTATTGAAAAACAACTGATTTTTATATGTTGACTTTTATATTCCAAATTTGTTTATTAGTTCAGTTTTTTTGTGGAGTCTTTAGGGTTTTTTACAAATAATTAATTTTATTTCTTCCCTTCCTTCTAATTTGGATGCATTTCTTTGTCTTGCCTAATTGCCCTGGCTAGGGCTTCTAGTACTACTATGTTAAATAGGAGTGGTGGAAATGGTATCCTTATCTTGTTCTAGATCTTAAAAGAAAAGCTTTTAGTTTTTTACAATTGAGCATACTGTTAGTTGTAGGCTTGCCATATATTGTCTTTATTGTGTTAAGATAAATTTCTTCTATACATAATTTGTTAGGAGTTTTTATCATAAAAGTGTTAATTTTGTCAAGTGATTTTTCTGCATCTATTCAGATGATCAATAGATCATTCTCATTCTATTATATGGTGTATTACACTGATTTGTATGTGTTGAACCATTCTTGCATCTCAGGGATAAATCCCACTTAATCACATAGCCAACACATGGAAGCAACCTAAATGCTCATTGACAGCTGAATGGATAAAGAAAATGTGGAATATACCTACAGGGGAATATTATTAAGCCTTCAAAAAGAAGGAAATTCTTCCATTTGCAATAACATGTATAAACCTGGAGGACATTATGCTAAGTAAAATAAGCCAGACTCAGAAGGACAAATACTACATGATACCACTTATATTAAGAATCTAGAAGTGTCATACTCAAAGAAGCAGAGAAAAGAATGGTGACTGCCAGGGGGTGAGGGGCAAACAGGGAGATATTAGTCAAAGGATATAAAGTCAGTTACACGAGATGAGTAAGTCCTAGAGAGCTACCATACAGCATACAGCCTATGCTTAACAATACTACATTGTATACTTTAAAATTTGCTAAGAGGGCTGATCTTAAGCATTCTTATCACAAATAATAATAAAGAAGGCAGAAGGAAACTTTCAGATGTAATGAATATGTTTATGGACTAAACTATGGTGGTTTCATGGATGTATACTTATCTCCAAATTCATCAAGTTGTATACATTAAATATGTACAACTTTTGTATGTTAATCATACTTTAATTAAGTGGTTTAAAAATTAAATATTGTTTCATTTTCATTCCAAAACGGCATAAAATAAGGAAATAAAAAGCACTGGTAAGTACACTAAAGAAGGAATGATCTAAACCTTGTTCAAATACTTCAGTGAGTCGGTGTCCCTTTGACACTACGAACCACAGTCAGTAGAGGATGCTGTTGCATCTTTTATAAAGTGCTCTTTCAGAGAAAGCTTTCCAGGGTCCTGGCCCTCTAGTAAGGGTGAGAAAGGAAAATGAAAGTGAGTTGCAGGGAAGGGGATTGCCTGATGAAATGATTCACGCAATTTGACTTCCTCTGAGCAAAATGGCAAGGACTAAAAAAGCCATGAAAAATGCAAGGGAAATTATAAGCAGATGGAGGCTTTGGTGCCAAAACTGTCCTAGGAGTAATACCCTAAGGTAATTTTAAAGACAAAGGAAACTATATATTTGAGGTACTTGTACACTGCTATCTCCTCCAATATGTAATTTAGTCATCATAGGAGTCGACCATTCCCAGATTTCTGGAAGCCTTGATCTTAATTAAACAAAGTTGCTCTAACATAGAATATAGATTTACTAGTCCATTGCTTTTTGACTTTTTGGCAAGGCCAAATGTGTGTGCTATGGTTTGCAGCATTTTCCCTCTTGGCTCAGATTGTAGATTTCTCTCACTTATGCATGGAGATGTGTCCTGGAATATGTTTGCAAAAAAATAATAGAAGCCATCAACACAGACATTTGAATGTCTGCAAAACCCTCAAGGTGGCACAATTATGTGGTTGTAAAGAATGAGGGAGTAGGAAACTACAGGCCAGGACAAAATACCAGTTCTATCCTTCTCTAGCTTGCTGTGTAAATTCGAACAAGTTGTTCCATCTCTCTGAACCTCAATTTCTTTGTAAATTATTCTCCACAATGGCTTACATATAGTAAACCCTCAATATGTGTCAGCTATTATTTATAAATGGTTTCCCTTGTTTTGTTTGATTTTCACAAGAGTTATGAGGTGGATGAACAAAGTATTTTTGTCCCCACTTTAGAGATAAAGAAAAAGAGGTTTGGAGAGCTTGCACTGCATGCTGACATTCCCACACCTAATAAATAAGAGAGAGGGATTCCAATTCAGCTTTGTCTGAACTCAAAAGCCACACTATTTTTTTTTTTTTGTAACCTATACCAGTGCTTCTGGTGTAATCATTAAGGGACATGAAGATCATCTGTGAATCCCAGTGAAATGCAGCTTCCAAATCAGTAGGACTACAGTGCGGCCTGAGGTTCTTCATTTCAAACCTGCTCTGAGGTGGCCAGCATGCCAGCATCATCTCCTGGTAGCTAATTAGAAATAAGAATCTCAATCCTAGATCCACTGAATCTGAAGTTGCATTTTAATAAGATCTTGGTAGATGAATTTGTTAAAGTTTAAAAAGTACCAGTCTAGAACAGGAGACAACAAACTTTTTCTGTAAATAACCAGACATTAAATATTTTAGGTTTTTACAATCTCTGGTGATTCCTTTGCTCATTCAAGGCTTACACGCTCAGGTTTAATCCATACTTTTCCATGAAAGCAGAGTAGTATCTGATGAATTAAGGTCTCAGTAGGGACACATGAGTTCTTTTTCCCTGGACAAGGTCGCTCCACAAACGTCAAGGTTCTCAATTTTTGCCTGACAACAAGACACCTTCTAGTGCAAAAGCTCCTATGTCTGTGGCAACAAAAATTCCAGCTGAGTGGAAATGTCTGACTCCCTGTTAGTTTTATACAGCATTTTATGATTCCTGTTCTTAAACGCTTAAGTACACCACAAATATACCAAAACAAGAAACTTAAAGGGCAGTGTTCACAGGAACAGTATGGGACTCTTCATAGAAAGCAGATGGGATCTACCATGAGAGATGACTGGAAGTTCTGGGCAAAACCCAAGAAGTTTCCTTTGAAGCCTCATACAGGTGATTCTGAAGCAGGCAGTTTAGGGATATCTTGAGAGACCCTGGCCTGAGCCAATCTAGCTGAAAATGCATTTGGTACTTCTGACAGAAGAACTAGAATAGAATCTAAAAAAGAATTGACAGTGGAATTTAAAATGCCTTTTTTATTCTGACTAAATCAGATTTCCACAAGTTTACAAAATTGTTGGATGTATCCACTAGAGGTCATGATTGAGTTAATATCAGGGCCAAATTATTAGAACAATTGTTCTCAAATATTCTGGTTTTAGGATCTCTTTAAACTCTTAACAAATTAATAAAGACCACAAAGAGCATTTGTTTAGTTGAGTTATATCTATTGACATTAATATATATATACTATATACAGTATTATAAATAAAAATTGAGAACTTTAATGTTGTCAAATAACTATAATAAACTATCATGTTAATATATATCATATATTTCTACAAAAAATAACTTCTTCAAAACAAAAATATTGTTACTGAGTAGAATGGCATTTGTTTTTATACTTCTCTTTAGTGTCTGACTTAAGACACCTGGATTCTGCTTCTGCATTTAATTTTTTGTGATGTCAGACATGAAAAACTCCACTGTAAACTTGACACAATGAGAGTGACAACAGATATTAATATCTCAGCATTATTATGAAAATAGTTTTGATTTAATGGACTCCCTGAAAGTCTCATGGAGCAATCCCTGCCCACCCCCACCCCCCCCAACAATGCCCAGGGTTCCTTAAGACCACATTTTGAGAACCATTGCTTAGAACAATAATAAAGCCAGGGGAATAAAAGTTCAAACTCTTTATCTTAGAGCATTCTCAGACTTTCAAAATTTGGCTCAACCATCTTTTCTAATACTTATATTCCATTTCTCTACTACCCGAACTGTGTAGTTAGAATAGTTACTATTAATCTTGTTTATTTTCGTACTCGAATCTCTGCCCTTGTGTTTTTGTGTTTCTGTTTATTTTAGTTCCTCTCACTGGATCACCTTCTGTCAAATCTTCTATATCCTTATATCAAATATGATTTTCGAATTTGAACTTTATTCAAATTGACTTTTTAGAAATTTTTCTTGCTTTGCTCCCTCTGCTCCTGGGTGAAATGATGTCCTTAAATATTAACTTTTATAATCGTCACTTCAGCATAAATTTTATTTCCCTTGACTAAATTGAAAGTTCTTTCAGAATACCTTTGTATAGAATTATGCTTAGCACAGGTTTTTTCTTTCTGAATGTGACTGCCAGTCCTATATTAATGAATGAATAAAAGAATGTATTCTTTTATATATAAAGACATTGCTACTTATTTTAAATGAGGTTTCCAAAAGAATCATAATCATAATTTCTTTAAAATACTGGAATTTCAAAAAGCAGAGAACTCATAAGATATGAATGAGGTTACAACTCTTAGATTCAAAGCTAATAATTCATTATTTAAAATGTTACTTAATTCTCAAGATCACATTTATTGTCTGGCAAAAGGTACTGAGCTAAAAAGTGGAACTAAATTCAGCTGTGCCTTAGCAGAAATTTAGAAACATTTATAATAGAAATATTTTATATAGAAATGAATTTTAGGTATCTCATAACCCACAAAATCATTTGGAAATAGGTTCACATAGGCAAGCTATATAGCTTATGATGGTTTTCTTTTTATTCAAATCATATAATCTACATGTTTACAGGCAATTTCATGTGTTTATGTATATTTTCCAACCATGCCTAAGGAAGACATATACAGTCTGTTTTGTAGTACCATCTATTAGGCTGTCTGAAAAGTACCAGTTCTAAACACAGTTGAAACAATATCCCCTTAGCAGCCAACAGAAAGGAAGTATGAAGTTCTCATCTTCCATAATGTTACTATTCCCATTGTATTCAATTAAAAAATTTTCAATTGTAAACTTTTAAATTTGAATATTTTGTGAATAGAAATATTTTAAATGTTTGAATCATTTCAGTTTTCTTATGATTAAACTGCAATAAAAGAACAGAATCTACACGAAATTGTTCATGCAATCCAGCTAAACTTCCTTTAAAATGTCCGCACTGTGATTTTCTCTTAGAGTGTAGCAAACTTTGAAATTTAACAGATTAGGTTTTAAAGCTCAGCTCCAAATCTTTGGCAAATTGATACATATTTCTGAGACTGTTTCCTCATTAGTTTAAAACCAGATAGTAGTAATATTTACCTTGCAAAATTTTGATCACTTATTCAAATGATAATAGTTATGATTTATGGGACATTTATATGCATTATCTTATTTAATCCATACAACAAACATATGCAATAACTACCATGATTTTCCCTTGATAGGAATGCTGATTTTTAAAATTTTTTCTATTTTATCTAAATATAATTTATATAAAATAAAAATCCACAGATCTTTAGTGTTCAGTTAAATGGAGTTTGACAAATGTATATACTTAGTAGGATATATACCCCAATTTTGAGCTGGGGATTGGAACCTAGGCAGTCTGGTTTCAGAGTCCACACTCTGGACTTTGTTGTTCACCCTCAGCTGCTTTTCTTTTTTAAAACTTATTTTTATTTATTTTTTATTTTTATTATTATTTTTTAAGCTAGGCAACCCTTGGTTGATCTCACAGATTTCAAGGATCTTGTCAGTTTACAACCCCCTAATTTTTTTACTTTTTTCACCTACAGCACCTGGTCTTCCTAGGTGGTCTCCCATCCAAGTACTGACCAGGCCCGACCCTGCTTAGCTTCCGAGATCATACGGGATCGGGCTTATTCAGGGTGGCATGGCCATAGACTATCAGCTGCTTTTCAATTTCATCCTGGAGTGTAGAGATAGAGAACATGTCTTTTAAAATTATACATAGATATCACAACAAATATTTTTATTTACGTGATTTATATTTATTAAATATAGACTGCACAGCTTCTATCATCTATTAGTTTGTACATTTTTAAACCACATTTACTGAACTTAGTAGTTTTATTTTTTTTCTTACCTAGACAACCCAAATAGCTTAATCAGATAATCCAATGATAGAAGACACACCTCCTTCTATATGTTATCATTTCTAGCTTGAAACCCTTGTACTTGTTTTCTCCAAGCCTACATAAGCCGATGATGGGCAATAAGTGCTTGTTGGGAACTCATGACTCATAGTTTTATAGAACATGATAGTTGATAATTTATAGGCGATAAAGAAAGTTTAACTGATACACAAATAAATGTTTCTCTGTGTCATTTAGAAAGTTTCTCATTGATGCTCTTTTGTTCCAAATTGGGCTTAACAGATTTTACCCAGTTACGTCATTTATTTTTACTTTAAAACTAAGGATCTTCACTTTAAACAGTTTTATTTAGGGTGGGACTGTTTCTGGGAAGGATTTGTAGAAATATAAAGTATCCAACTACATGAGTAATAAGCATGATCTCATAAACTGCGAAGCTGAAGATAACAATATAATGGCACTTTGGATTATGTTATTCTTCTAAGTTGCTGAAAACACTCTAAAGACAAATATTGAATTTTTACATTTTAAAATTGACTTGTAAATTAAGAGACAAACATATTGTACTGTTTAGAGCGATATTTTTTACTTGCTCTAAATAATGTCTCTCCATACAATGGCTTTGAAGGTGATCAAGTTAAAACAGAAAAGACAAAGTTTACTTTGGTCCAAGCATTCATTACAGGTAATCTAAATACCTGCCTCCCCAATACTGCAGAAATAGAATGAAAAACAGAGTGGAGGGGAAGATAACAGGTTGCCATTTTAGAAAACTCTCTCCAGACAATTCAACATCAGCTTATTTTTGATCACTTATGTGACTCACTTTTTTGTTCATTTATAGTGTTTCTTATTCTTTATTGTAAAAATGTGCTTAATAAGTGTATATTTTACCATATATGACAAATAGGTCCCTAGCCTCGAATTTTTACATGTTTTCTGGTAGAGATACACAAATCAATATAAGGTTGCACAGAAGTTAGTAAGCACCAAAAGACAAGTTAAAACTATATAACAGGAAGATTTAGAAGCAGACAAAATCATGAGATCTTGTTGGAGCATAAATGAAGATTTCATAGAAGAGGCAGCATTCAAATGGTGGCTTACATCATGGAGAGGATTTCTAAATGCAGAAGTTTAGAGAAAAAAAATGATTAAAAATTAATTTGTCAAGTAAAGGAAGTAGCACAAAGGGCAAATATTGGCAATTTGTAGTTTGTTAATGAAGCCCTAAATAGTTTGGTTTGAGTGAAGCATAAGCAATAGGAATCATAAAATGAGATACTTTGGGACAAAAAAAATTATTAACATTAAACTGTGGCAAAAGCCACAGAAAAATTCTAGCTTAAAATGATTAGTCTACAGAAGAGTCTAGTGAGATATGTAGGAGAGATAGTAGTGCAATTGTAATCATCCTGGAATAACTAAACTATAATGGTAGAACATGGCAATGGAAAGGAAAAAAACAGAACAAGATCCAGATGACCTTGCAGAAATAGATTCAATGGGATTTGGCAGCTGAATGGATGATGAAGAAAGGAAGGATTAATAGATAACTGAGACTTCTACTCTGAGTAGGATGTAGGAGGTCACAGCAAATCAATGCTCCTACTATAACCAGAAAAAGCTGAATAACTTTTTAAATCCTGTTTTAAAGGATCAGATAGCTGTATAAGGATTATTAGAACTAAAATTTCAAAGAGGAAAAGCCTTCCTTAAGTAAGCTAATGATCGCTAGTTTTGTTTGTCTGTTTTTATTTCTGCTTGGAAATTTTGCTGATTTTGTGTGTGGCCATAGGTAAATTTAGCTTATCCCAACAGAAAGCACATTTGTTGAATTCTGCTCTGTTTAGGAGGCCAGGAGCTATGCCTGTGGGCCTTAGGCAGATGAATGTATTGCAGTATTGTAGTACTCAGGAAACAAAGACCTGCTTCAAACCATTCACAGGCCTTCCCCTTAAGACATTTGACACATTTTGAAACTACTTTAGGCACAGGGCTGAAAACTCTAAGGAGCAGAGCTGAATCTCCACGGTTAGGGCTAAGGTTATAGAGATCTGTTAATCTTCCATCATAGGGGAATTCTTAGGAACAAGGGATAACCAGAGGTAGGTTAATTGGGCAGAAGGAGAGGTTGAAATTCAAGCCCAATATATTCTCTGCCAACCTGGCAGGGAGCTCTGAAGCAGGTATTGCTATCAGAATTGTCTTGTGTTGTGTTGAAATGGCCAGGCCTTTAAAAGGTGCTTAATCACCAAAGGCATACTGCACTAGAAAAAGCAGAAAGACTTGGGGATGAACTGCTTCTCTGCAGTTGAGGCAGGCCCTGAAGGAGCTGACAGCATGAGGCTGTCTGCTGATAATGCTCTTAACAGTGGATCAAGGCATTTCTTGAAGATCTGGAAAATATATGTGTCCACCAGTAAATGGACTAAGTAGTTCAGGTAAAAGAATGAGATTGTCAGACCAGATAAAGAGCCAAATGATAATTACAGGAAGCTTTTAAGAGACTTCTTAAATATATGTACACAGAAAGTTTAAAAAGAAAATAGAAAAAAACTATACTGTACAGTCACAAACAAAGAAATCTGATGGGATTATACTTACCAGAGAGAATGTATATTTTAAGGCGTAAAACATTAGAGATCAAGAACATTTCATAATGATATCTTACAACAGAAAGATATCTCAACCATAAATCTGTATACATACAATAACATAGTTTCAAAATATGAATAGACAAATTTGCAAACTTAATGGGAGACTTTAACACACTTTTTTCAGTTAGATATGGGAGGTACAGAAGATATAATTTACACCATAGAAGACAACATCCATCGACAATATAATCACATTTTCTTTCAAGTACATAATACATTTAGCAAAATCAAATGGAAATGCTAGAAATAAAAAGCATGAGACCAGAAAAGAAGAATGTCTTTGATGGGCACCTAATGGTAGACTCAGCAAGCTAAAGAAAGCAGTAGAAATAAATAGGTCAAAAGACATAACCCAAACTGAAACACAAAGAGAAAAAAGGATTCAAAGAATAGACCAGAGCATTCAAAAGTGATGGGATAATATTAGTCTAATAAACAGAACTGGTATGCCAGAAAGAATTGAATATTGCAGTCCTTAAACTATTTTTGGTCATAAAATGTTATTTTGTTTCTAATCAGATATTTTAATATTGTTTTTAGAAATTTTGCTCTGCACAAAACTATGAGATTGGCTGATAGTTTTTTCTCCCCTCCCTTTTTTCTCTCTGCCTTTCTGTCTCTCTCTTTTCTTCTATTTCTATATCTTTCACTGTCTCTTTCTTCTTCTTTTGGTACTATGTTAGGTTTTGGAATTTAAGAATCTGGTTTGATAAAGTGAAATAAGAAGATTTACATTATTTTTTATGGCCTGGGAAAGATCCAGTTTATCCTGAAATTATCTGTACTTAAGAGAAAAATCAGCTGTGAAAACTTCTTGTATTTGTGCTGTTTATGGTAGAATATCTTTAAATGTTCATGTTTGCTTTTAATGCTTACATAACGAACTAACCCCATACTTAGAGAAAGTTGTTTTATTTTCACAGGTCTACAGATCTGCGGCAAATTTGCTTATCTCAGTTGATCTTGCTTATTCATCTACACATTTGCTGTGGATCACTGATGTCTGCTGGGCTTGGCTAGCACCTCTGTATCATGTCTCTCTCACATCCTCAGAGAGGTGGCTAGTGAGGAGATACACACACACACACACACACACACACACACACATATCCTAACCACTGGTGTGATGGAAATGTCAAGGGGCAGAAGCTCAGTGCCCAAGTCATGCTAGAAACTGCTTTTTATACATTTTGTATAGACCACTTTGGAAAAGAGTATATTTCTTCCAGTTGGTTTTAACAAAGGGCAGTACTGCATCACAGGCTATACCAGTTCAGGGTGAGAGTTTTCTAATAAACCTTTTTGATACAAAAATATATATATGTGTGTGTGTGTGTGTGTGTGTGTGTGTGTGTATACACACATATATATTACACACACACATATATATGTATATACATGTGTGTGTGTGTGTATATATATATATATATATATATATATATATATATTTTTTTTTTTTTTTTTTTCACAGTTGTGTCAGAGACAAAGAGAGGGAGCAGAAACACCTGAAATTTCTGAAGGGCTAGGCTCAGAGTGGCACACTCTCCCTTCACCCACTCATGATGTATCATTGGTTAAAGAAAGTCTCATGGCCAAGTTCAAGGAGTTAAAAAAAAAAAAAAAAAAGCAATAATCAGTGTGTGAATGTATGTAGTATGAGGAATCTACATCACATTTTAAATCCCTTTTTTTGTAATCAGCTTTTCTAGCATTCTACTCCTTGGGTGAATTTTTAGATTTTGCAAAGAAATCAGCGATTTCCTCTGGGTCTTAAAAATGACTACTGAAAGTTGTAGATGTGATTATTCTATAATTTTTATATTACCAACTGCATTATATCTCTCATTTTAAAGCTTGTATCATTTTTCTTTCTGTATTTTTCCATTATTCCAGCTTCCTAGAACTTATTTTCTTATTGGCCTTTTGAATAATGCAATTTGGATATATCTGTACTCAAATATTGTTTTCTGTTTATTTTTTCCAACTTCTGTTATTAATTTTGTTTATGTATTTGCTTTTGGTTAATTTTGCTAATCTTTTTCTAATTTTTACACCATAATCTTTTAAATTTGAAGGTATTCCAGCTTTACCTATATCCCGCAAATTTTGCTACCTTTTCACTGTATATAGTTTTATAATTTTAATATTTAGCAGTGATGTAAAATTTCATTAGAAAGATAATTTTTTATTTTTGGATAGTTTCATATAATTCCCCATTACCTTTCCATACTTTATTAATTTATGATCAAAAGCCTGTAAAATCTTTGCTATTATTTCATTTAGGCTTCCTTTGTGGCAAAATAGTGATTTTTGCAACTATATCAGTAAAATTTAAAAATGAAGTTGTCTAATATTGAGAAGCAATATTTTCTCATGTTTGCTTTCTCTACACACACACACACACACACACACACACACACACACACAAAGTCAAGTAGATTGGTTTTAAAAATACTTTTTTGTATCACTTAGTTCTTGTTTTCTATTAACTATATATGATCCTGAAAGAGTTGTATAAGATCTGTCCCTATAAGTTCATTTTCTATCACATTCTACATATATTTTTGGTATTTTTATTTTACATAGTTGTCTGAATTTTGTAGAACATATATATGGCTTATGACTTTTAAGTAGTACATGACATCATTATCCTATTTCATAATTTTAACTTTTAAATTCTACCTTGTCTGTTATCAATATTGCCATTTCTGCTTCTTTTTGCTAATACTTGTCAGTTTTTTTATCCATTCCATTATTTTCATCATTTCATTATTACTTAGTTTTCAGTTCATCAGATGTTATTCCTGGAGAGATGGCAACAGAAGAAGATGCAAAATGTCTTTAATGACAAAGGATATGGAATATGAATGACATCACTAACAAGGAGTGAGGATTCCACCAGGCACGTGATCCTTTTGTAATTCTCATGGTGGGCTTTCTTGCTTTCCCTCACATGTGGCTATTCTGAAGACTGGCCCACTCATCAGAAGCAAGTGGCCGATATAAACAATTCTAGAACATTTACTTACATATTTGGTAAAACAAAGAATAATTTCCCCAAAACTTAGAGCACTCCTCAGCAGACTCTGGCTTTGGTATATCTGAAGTCAGCTCTTTCTACTGATTATAGGACCAAAAATTCTACCTGCATCAACTCAGCAGGCTTTATCTTTTCTTCTCTTTATTAGTTGTTTCCTACATATTTTTTATGTCTCAGCAGAAGTATAGGGGGATATAATAAATTAAACATATCAAAGTAATTGCTCATTGTTATTAATAGAATGATTTGTCTTCTCTGAACTGTCTCTATTTTTAGCAGAAGTTGGGTACTGATCTCTTGACTCTCATCAGTAGGTATGACTTTTCTCTAGCATACATTGTATTTTTTCTTTTTCAAGCATCCTCATGGACATGTAGCCTATCACAGGCTCAACTGATTCTAAGTAGCCTTTTCCAGGAAGTCATAAGTCATGCTGCTACTTCCAATTAAAGTTTCTTTTTTACTTTGCTTTAATATAAGAGTTTATTAATACATTTTTCCTCTTTCTGCTAAACTTTGTATGTCATGCTAAAATAGACCTGTCAAACAATGTGTTCCAAGTAGTGTTTTTCCTAATTTTAAATTCTCCATTTCCCTTTTCAGTGATCCTGGAGTTTGGATCTAAGTGTGCTCTTTCCATTGAGTATGCTAATCTGTGTGAAAAGTAGGAAGGAAATCTCAACCTTCTCCAAGGGCACTCCAAATACTACACAAGCATAGAGTACATAATATCTCAGAGAGCACCCTGTTCAGTGAACAAAGGAAATAAAATGGACATTACAGAAAACATAGTTCTTCAGATTTTAACTAACACTTTCTTCTAATTATTCATGTCCATTAGCATTAGTCATTTTTAAACTTTTATCTCAAGCAGTTTTAGTGTGCAGTAGTTTTTTAAAGACTTTTGGACAATTGTAGATGTAATTATTAAGAATATTTTAATCATAAGTATGTCTCAGTCCAGTCAAAACCAATTAAGAAGGAATGCTAGAAAGTACAATCCAACTGACATCAACAAATGTCAGCAATGTTTACCACTTTGCCTAGAGTTCAAAGTAGGGCAATTTCTTCAGGTCGCAATATTTTTACATTGTGTTCCACCAGAGGCAGCTCATAAAAGACACTAGCATATTTAGATTATGTACAGCTGTGGATGATACCACCCACAGACTGAGGCCCTGACCAGGTGTGAGAAATTCCTGTTTGCCATTCCCAAAGGGGTTTGTAAAGGGCGGGTCCTGAACACCCACCACCCTTTCTGACCTGCATGTTCTGCAGACTCTGGCTAGATGCCTGCCATGAAGGTCAGTTTCCCAGAAACACCCTTCTTTTTTTGAAGTTTGCAACCTAACACATATTTTTCCACTCTTCTACAAAAACACTGACCCACTGCCCAGCATACTAAAACATTCTTGTTTGCAGCTGTGTGTCTCCTAAGATAAGACCTTGAGCACACTTTTACTTCCTCATGCTCCCTCATTAACAGAGGAGACTTGAAAGTATATTTAACTTCTTCCTTCTCACCCAGTCACATCTAACTTATGGATCTTACTAGGCTAGCTAATGTTTCTCATTTCAATGTACTATTATGGTTTTCCTTTTGAGTAGATATTTCAAGTATAATTTAATATTTGATTGAACCTTTTGAAATTGTTACTATTCAGGCATTTTTATAAACAAAAATGATAATTTCATATGGTTTAATACTTGCAATATGCATTCCCATTCTCTTTATTTATCATGCATTTATATTTAACTACAATAATCTAAGATATTTTAAGCAACTTATTTTAGTGTAGCAACTCTTATTGTTTTATTTGAATTTTGGAGTACTCTCTTCTATTAGAACATAAATGACATACTAAGGCAGTACAGTGTTATGTAGTGTTTGAGGGTACAAACTCTGATGCCAAAAAACAGGGTTCAAATTTCACCTCTGCCAAAATCCAGGTGTCTTATATAATACAACCTCCTGAACTTTAGCATAATGAGAAGAGAACTCACCGCAGTTGGGTAAATATCAGTAAAGCACTTGAGCAGTGTCTGACAGTAATGTAGATTTTATTATCCATAAGAAAAGCAAATTATTTTTTTTAACCTTAGTAAAAAAATGTTTTTAAAATTATTTATAGCTTATCTGTACTTTGTTGGACTTCTCTAGTTAGATGTCTAGACCTGTGAGATTTTAGATATTCCTGGATGATGGCCCCAGCAGGGACTTGCTTCTTCTGAAACTGTTGGAAAATCTAGAGTATGTTTAAGAGATCTACTCCATTTGTTACTCATACTCAAGTGAAAATGACTTTTCTGATGAGGCCTAGGCAAGAATTCAAGACATCATTAACATAAAGGAAGTAGAAAATGCAAATAAGGGCCCTAAGAAATTCAGTGTTGTTTGAGTAAAAATAAGACATATAAAATTTTAATTAAATAAAGATTCCCTTCAGTAGTTAAGTTGTAGAATGTAGGAAATTCCCTGTGACATGTTCCTGCTGTTTTATTAACACTGATGTCTCACTGAGTGGGGTATTAGGATGAAATCCTAAGCAAATATTTATACTATTTCAAGAGCAACTCTCTAAGTCAGTTGTTGAGGGGAAATGGTGTCAAGGAAGGAAAGAAATTTAGCCTTTTGTAACCTACCTCTGCTGTAAATGTGTAGAAATTTGAGAATAAAAGGAGGATATAAGAAATGATCAATTAAGAAGTTATATTAAAGGTAGGCTATAGGCTTGGTGGGTGGTACATTAAAAGAGAAATAAACTTAGGGAATAGAGATAAGTAGCAGAGAAAAAATACAGTTGGGAAGAAGTAAAAATTTAGAAAATGTACAATGAGTAAATTAGTGAATCCACCAAATAAAAACATATATTAAAACCAGTTTCAAGAAAAAGCTTGAAAGAATAGGCTGTACCCATACAAAAGGAATAGAGGCAAAGGTACCATAGAAAAAGATTCTGTGGAATTTCCTAAATCACTTTGCAGTCAAAACTGTACAGATCCTTTTCTATTTTTATTGAAAGTAATGACTAGGAGTTTATTCTTTCAATTTCACCATTTCATGTTGTAGGTTAATGGTCATATTGATGAAGGAAAGAATATAGTATAATGGTAATATAAGAAATTCTTGGAATCTAGATGTTGAAGAATGACCAAAATTGAATAATTGAAAGAGTCTAGTCATGAGTCTAGGTCTAATAATTAAGGGAGTTGTCTCTAGTGGGGTAAAGATATTATTTCAAACAAGTCCTAGTTAATTTACCAATTTGATGATAACCTTGTAGTTTGGAAGATCAATTTTTTTTTTTTTAGGTAGGGAGTTCTGTTTCTTGGAATGATGGAGTAAGATCTTACCAGACAAAAACATCTGCAGCAAATAATCATAAAACATGGTAGTAACACATGAAAAAATTACCTAAAATTATTGGGCAGTGAACAAAAGACAGATGTAGTGGGTAGTTCTTGCTCACTTGGAGTATGAAGACTATAAAAACTGCTAAGAAGTTATATTAAGGTCTACGACCATGCCACCCTGAACAAGCCTGATTCCGTCTAATCTTGGAAGCTAAGCAGTGTTGGGCCTGGTTAGTACTTGGATGAGAGACCACCTAGGAAGACCAGGTGTTATAGGTGTAAAAAAATAAAAAACAGGGATTGTAAACAGACATGGTCCTTGCAATCTGTGAGGTCAACCAAGGATTGTCTCACTCAAATAAAAAAAAAAAGTTATATTAAGGGTAGTTTATGGGCTTGGTGGGCGGTCCTACCCACCAAGGTAGGTAGGTCTCCAGATAAATTCCCCTCTCTACAGCTTTTATTCTTGTTTAAGTGCAGTCCAGGGGTTACACACAGAAGGGTTTCACATGGAAAGACCCAGGTCTTCTGGCCAGAGGAACTAGAAACATTTAGTCACAAGACTTGACTCCCTGAAGAAAGCAGGTAAACCTCACAAGAGTAAAAGCCAAAAAATGGGATCTCCAATTTCTGTGTGCCCACATTTTGCCTGACCCCTGAACCATGCATACACAAAGCAGATGCAAAAACAGTCCAGCTAAAGGCAAAAGAACTGAACTGAGATTGGAGAGACCACTCAATAAATCCAGAAGAGGTTGGTATTCAAGACCAATTGAGAGAATTACTTGCTAAAACAAACAAACAAAAAAGCAATGTTCAGAGAAAATAATCTAGACTCTTAAAATTGATAATGTCTAGGATACAATCCAAGATTACCCAAAATATCAAAGAAAAAGGAACACATTCTCAAGAGAAAAGAAAATTCATCCAGTCTGAGCCTAATATTAACTACATGTTGCAACTATTAGGCCAGGATTTTAAAGTGATATAATTATCTTCAATAAAGTTAAAAGAAAAAAAAAAGAAAAGAAAAACCCGAGAAGACATATTTTCAATGGATGAAAGTTTCAGTGAAGAAATAGATATTCAGCAAAGAAATGGAAACCATAAACAGAATGAAATGTACACTCTAGAACTGAAAAATAAACTTTATGAGATAAAGATGACCTAAACAAGTAGAGGGATATTTTCATGAACTGAAATACTTAATTTTATAAACCTGGCAATTTTCCCTAAACCAATACATAAATTCAGTGCAATCCTATTCAAAATCCTAATGGGCATTTTTGAAGAAACTAATAAGCCAATTTTAAAAATTACACATAGCTCCTGCTCATTCCCAATATTAGCAGCCCCATCTACCTAACTGAATGAATAACGTGGATTCCTTTCTGTTGTGTTTAAAGTGGTTGTCATCACACATTTAGCAATATCAAATTAGTCTGGTCTATTATATTAAAATATCAACTCTGTAAAATACCTGTCAATCTTCATCTGATTGTATATTATCTCAGGAACAGAAAACCAAAATTCCACATAGGTTTTGTTTCACAGTAAAGATGTTCATACACATTTATGGAAGAGTCAATGAACTATGCAGTGGCGGGGTGTTAGTGTGTGTATCATCTTTTACCTGAAACTTCACTGTCAAATACCATTTACTGTCAGAAGCAAAAATGTTTTCAACGCTGCTATAGCTTTTGGGACTCTTGTCTTGAATCCCTAATGAGCCCGTAAAGAGTGCCCATTGTCTGGATGAATGCAGAGCAGGTGTGCAAGTGTTAGTCTCATGGGCACTTTATACGCCAGCTTAGAAGTGCTCAATCTGTTCTTGAGTCACTGGCGCAAACCCATAAAATTTGAGAATGGGGGTCCTACACATTCATGGAAAATGATTTAAACCAAGCAATTATGTCTAGAATAGTGACAATAGCCTGAATCTCAAAACTGGTATGTTATCAGTTTTGAGGGCCTCACAAAGTTGATAGTCATTAATATTAAAGATAGGTTTATGTTGACAACTTCCTCCCCTTCAGTAACAACAAACTAGTTAGGGCCTCAGTGAAAAACAACAAAGTGACCCTGGAAATAAGAGCATTAAGCAGATGACAGGAAGAGCTATTGTTTATTTCCAAGCAATAGTCAAAGAAAAACTCTGCTATGAATTTTCAGAAATAAGTATCTTGTTTTGCTTAATTTCAGACCAACTGAAATGTGTTTTTAAATTTTTTATTATAGAATTTATTCTTACTCATATTACAAGACTTCTAGAAATAAGAAAAAGTGACTGACATAGTATTTGTCAAATATAATTCAATAATTACTTTTACTTAGAGGGAATTTATGTTTTACCAGATATACTAAGATTTGACTTTAAAATTTATATTTCTTGTTTGTGACATGGTGAAGCTAAAATGAACTACATAAATTCCTCCCTCTTCGAAGAATTTTTACTATAAGGCAAAATTAAGCTTGAATAGAAATGTTACCTTGAGTACATTAGTACATCTGGGCAAAAAATAAAAGTCTATTATAGAAAACTGGAAAATAAGCCCAATACATTCTTTTGTGATTTCGTTTTTATGAAAGAATATTTGAGGGGGATAAAGAGTTATGCTCATCAGAGTCGTTTTACAATCATCAGTGATTGATTTAGGCCTGTTAAAGCCATAAAAATAATTTATTTAAAATATTTTGAGATATATCCAGAATCATGTGGAAGCCTAAAGAACTGGTCCCCAAAAGGAAAGGGAGGCTGGGTAGCCCAGGTAAACCATGTCACACCACTAGGCCGGTAATAGTAAGTTTGAACCACTGAGCGTTGGATGCCCGGCTTTCTTAAAATTTCTCAAATGTCCACAAACCCCAAATAAGCAACAGCCAGCCTCAGTGTGCCCTGTTCCTTTGCTGAGTAGCTCCTATCCCAGAATAAGCAGTGACTGTCTCAACTTGCATTGTATCATCTCTTATGTGGCCCCAAATCTGGCATAAGCTACAGCTAGTGCTGGCTTAGAATATAACTTCAATTAAGTAGCTATGGGCCTGACACAAATGGCAGCTGGCTAGCTTACACTGTGGTGCTCACCAAAGAATCTCTGGCACTAGTGGCAGCCAGCCTCAATTCACAACATAGCCTCTCTCAAGTGCCTCCAAGCCCAGCATAAGTAGCAACCAACTGCTGCTTCCTTTGAAGCTCCCACCAGGAGACCTCAAGATCAGGCACAATGGTGGCTGAACTTGGCCTATACTGGAGCCCTGCGAAGAAGCTGAAGAACAAACACACCTAGTGGCCAGCTTCTGACCACATCCAATACCCTCAAATAGTGGACTCAGCTTGTACCAGAGCCCTGCTAAAGCAAATCTCGCTTCATGGGGTCAGCCCCCACGCAACAGCTTGTCCATGTAGTCACATCCTGTCCTCCCAGCCAGTGTACCTGAGGGTCAGTCCCACTCACTGATATGCCAACAGCAATTAAATCTCAACTACAATAGGAGAACACAAACAACCCGCACAGGGGATACTCCTAGAGCATCTGGCTTAGGTGATCTGGGAGACTGTGCCACTGGGCCTCATGGGACACCTACTATATAAGGCCATTCTGCCAAGACTGGGAGATGAAGCAGATATACCTATACATAGACAAACAGAGGGGGTCTGCCAAAATGAGGAGACAAAGATGTCTCAAATGAAAGAAAGGACAAAACTCTAAAGAAGAACTAAACAAAATGGAGATAATTTACCAGCTATACAGTTCAAAACATTGGTTTATCAGAATGCTCAATGAACTTAGGGAAAGTATAGATTCAATCAGTGAGAACCTCAACAAAGAGATAGATACCATAAAAAATAACCAGGCAGAAATGAAGAATACAGTGGGAAATCAACAGTAGATTAGATGAAGCAGAGGATCGAATCAGCAATCTGGAAAACAAAGTAGTGGAAAACACCCAATTGGAACAACAAAATGAAAAAAAGAATTTAAAAAAATGAGGATAGTTTAAGGGAACTCTGGGACAACGTCATTTGTAACATTTGCATTATAGGGATACCAGAAGGATAAGAAAGCAAGGGATTAAAAACCTATTTGAAGAAATAATGACTGATATTTTCCCTAACCTGGCAAAGGAATAGACACACAAGTCCAGGAAGCACAGAGTCCCAAACAAGATGAATCCAAAGAGGCCCACACCTCAAGACACATCATAATAAAAAATGACAAAGGTTAAAAGTAGCAAGAGAAAATCAGTTATGCACAAAGGAGATCCCAGAATACTGTCAGCTGATTTCTCAATAGAAAATTTGCAAGCCAGAAGGAAATGACATGAAATATTCAAAGTGATCAAAGGTAAGTATCTACAATCAAGATTGCTCTTCTTGAAAGCCTATCATTTAGAATCAAAGGAGAGAGAAAAGGTCTCCCAGACAAGAAAAAGCTAAAGGAGTTTATTGCCACTAAACCAGTGTTAAATGTTAAAGGGATTTCTTCAAATAAAAAACAAAAGATCAAAAACATGAATAAGAAAACATAGAAAAGAAGAAAAATCACTGACAAAGGCAAATATTTAGTAAAAGCAGTTGATCAACCAACTATAAAGCCAGTATAAAGGTAAAAAAGACAAAAGTAGAAAGATCATGTATAATTACAGTAAATTAAGGGATATACATAAACACTAAAAAATAATACCAAACATAAACAAGTAGGGTGACAGTGATTTTAGAATGTGTTTGAATTTAAGTGACCATTAACTTAAAGTAGACTGCTATAAACATAGCTTGGTTTATATGAAGCATATGGTAACCACAAACTAAAAATCTACCAGAGATATATAAAAAATAAATATAAAGGAATCCAGACACAGCACTATAGAAAGTCATCGACATGCAAGAAAATAAGAAAGGAACAGAGAACTACAAAACAATCAGAAAACAATAGAATGGCAATAACTACATACTTATCAACAATTACTTTAAATGTAAATTGACTAAGTATGCCAATAAAAAGACATAGGATGGCTGTATGGATAAAAAACAAGACCTATACATATGCTATCTATAAGAGACTCGCTACAGATCAAAAGACAGAATTAAGGGGATAGAAAAAGATATTTCTTGCAAATTGAAATGAAAAATAAGTTGGAGTAGCAATACTTATACTAGACAAAACATTAAAACAATGGCTATAACAAGAGACAAGGAAGGGCATTTCATACTGATAAAGTGATCTATCCAAGAAGTTATGTCTTGTAAACATCTATGCATCCAACATAGGACAACCAAAATATATAAAATATTGACAAAGGGAGAGATTTACAGTAATACAGTAGTAGTAGGGGATTTTAACCCCCCACTGATACCAATGTTAGATCATCCCGACAGAAAATCAACAAGAAAACAGTGGGCCTTAGTTGATATTTTTAGAACATTTCACCCAAAAGCAACAGAATATAAATCCTTTTCAAGTGTACATGGAACATTTTCCAGTATAGACCACATGTTAGGCCACAAAACAAGTATCAGTACATTTAAGAAGACTAAAATCATATCAAGTATCTTTCTAATCACAATAGTATGAAGCTAGAAGTAAATTGCAAGAAGAAAATTGAAAAACACGAACGTGTAGGGGCAAAATAACATGTTACTAAACAATGAATGAGTTAACAGTGAGATCAAGGAAGAAATCAAGAGGTATCTTGAGGCCAGTAAAAATGAAAACACAATAACCCAAAAATCTATGGGACACTACCAAAGCAGTTCTAAGAGGGAAATTTATAGCAATACAGGCCTACCTCTAGAAACATAAATATCTCATATATTAGGTGCAATGTAACATTACACCTAAAGGAACTAGAGAAAGAACAAAGCCCAAAGTGTGTAGAAGAAAATACTAAAAATTAGAATAGAAATAAATGAGTCAAAAAAAAGCAATGGAAAAGATTAATGTAACCAAGAATTGGTTCTTTAAAAAGATAAACAAAATTGATAAACCTTTAGCCAGACTCATCAATTAAAAAAAAGAGGGCCCAAATAAATAAAACCAGAAATGAAAGAGAAGTGACAACTGGCACCACAAAAATAAAAAGAATTATAAGGAAATACTACAAACAATTATATGCCAACAAATTGGACGACCTAGAAAAAATAGATAAATTTCTAGGAACATACAATCTTCTAAAGCTGAATCAGGAACAAGTCGAAAATCTGCAGCCCAATAACACTAATGAAACAGAATAAAAAACCTTCCAACAAACAAAAGCCCTGGACCAGATGGCTTCACAGGTGAATTTTACCAAACATTCAAAGAAGAATTAATACCTATCTTTCTCAAACTATGCCAAAAATTGAAGAAAGTTCCCAAACTCATTTTATGAGGCCAGCGTTACACTCATAGAAAAAAAAAAAAGACACTACAATAAAAGAAAATTATAGCCCAATATTCCTGATGAATATAGATGTAAAAGTACTCAATAAAATTGAATTCATTATTACAATAAGAAAAATCATATACCACAATTAAGTGGAATTTTTCCCAATATGCAAGATTTGTTCAATATCCTCAAATCAATTAACATGATATAGGACATAAACAAAATGAGGGATAAAAATCATATAATTTCAATAGATGCAGAAAAAGCATTTGATGAAATCTAGTATCCATTTATGATAAAAACTCTCAGCAAAGTGAGAATAGGCAAAACATAACGGAACATAATAAAGGCCATTATGACAAACCCACAACTAACATCATACTCAATGGTGAAAAGCTAAGATTTTTCATTAAGATCAGGAACAAGAGAAGGATGTTGACTTTCATCATTTCTATTCAATGTAGTATTGAAAGTCCTAGCCACAGCAATTAGACAGGAAATAAAAGGCATTCAAACTGAAATAGAAAAAGTAAAACTATCAATATTGGCAGATAACACAATACTATAGATAGCCCTAAATATTCCACCAGAAAACTATTAGAATAAATGAATTCAGTAAAGTAGCAGAACACAAAATTATTATACAGAGATCAGTGGCATTTTTATATACCAATTATGAGCAAGCAGAAAGATAATTTAAGAAAACAATCCCATTTAAAACCTAAACCCCCCCAAAAAAATCCAATTAAAAAATAGGCAGACACTTAATAATTTCTCCAAAAGGGACATACAGTTGGCCAGTAGACATATGAAAAGTTGCTTAACATCCTTAATTATGGAAATGCAAATTAGACCCATAATGAGATTTTACTTCAGATCTGTAAGAATGGCTATCAGAAGTAAATCAACAAACAGCAAGTGTTGGTGAGGATGTGGAGAAAAGAAAACCCTCATGCATTGTTGGTGGGATGGCAAACTGGTACAACCATTTTGGAAAACAATATGAAGATTCCTCAAAAAATTAAAAATAGAATTACCATAGGATGAAATTCCTCTTTGGGGTATTTATCTGAAGAATTTCAAAACACTAACTCAAAACACCCCTATGTTCATTGCAGCATTACTAGTAGTAGCCAAGATGTGGAAGCAAACTAGATGTCCATCAAAAGGTAAATAAGGAAGATGTGGTACATATATACAATGGAATATTACTCAGCCATAAGAATGAAATCTTGCCATTTGCAACAACACAGATGGACCTAGAAAGTATTATGTTAAGTGAAATAAGACAGTAAAAGACATATACCATATGATTTCAGCTTTCTGTGTAATCTCAAAAATGATAAATGAATGTACAGAAACTCATAGATACATAATTGCCAGATGGGAATGGGGTTGGGGAGGGATGGGTGAAAAAGGTGAAGGGATTAAGAAAGGAATAGGGATGTAGTCAGGTAACTAGGTATAGTGTCCAATGTGTATTAGACCTATTGGGCTGATCACTTTAAGTTATATAAATATCTAATCACTATTTTATGCACATGAAACTAATATAGTATGTCAACTATAATTGAAAATGTTTAAACAGAGCCAAGAATCTAGGGAATAAAAAAGAAATATTTTGTGTGTGGGTTTTTTAAGAAATTTCCAATTTCTACCTTTTTATTCTCAGACTCCTATATTATATCTATAGAAGAAACAGTACCATTATATTGGTCACTGGTCAGAACATATACCCTTTCCTACAGGACAGCATTCCAACTTCACAAGGCTTGGTTCCCAGATGGTGGAATAAATGAGTCCTACAAAGCACTCAACCATTCTGTAAGGCCAGCTGCTTATGGGAAATGGAGTCTTCACAACAACAGTGAATTTATGGTCGTTGGCTCTAGGCTTTGAATCTAATTGTAAAGTGAAGAGAATACATGTGGTATGGGATACAATAATGGCTTATGAAACCTTTATAACTCCACTGATAATAGTGCTGGAAGAAGTATGGTAGATAGAAAAGCTAATACATTTAGAATAATTATCTTCCAATGAAAACAAATTTAAATAGATACTTCCACCCATGAAGAAAGTATTCCATTATAATCAACCAGCCACCAGGTAACTAACTAGTTGCTCTGAGATAATGGTAACTCATTTGCTGCTGTTTGCAAATGGAGAAATCAGTGATGGTAGTAGCTGAGTAAACCTTGGTAAAAATAAGTCCATTTTGTTGAGTGCATGAAAAATCACTTATCCTTGAAAATACGATGCTTTCCCCTCTGCTA
>CM053503.1:37511452-37565528 GCA_028627145.1 Eidolon dupreanum | reverse complement strand
GCATTTTAAGTAATTGGTGATATCAAGAGACTTACTTCTATCATTGTGCTATTTGTTTTTTATATACCTTATAGTTTTGTCCCTCGTTTCCTGCATTGTCTTTTGTGTTTAGTTTTTTTATAGTAAAATGTTTAAATTCCTTTCTCATTTTCTTTTGTGTATAGTCTAAAGCTATTTTCTTAATGGTTACCACAAGGATTTCAATTAACATCCTAAAGTTATCACACTCTGAATTTATACCAGCTTAACTGCAATAATATCTAGAAACCACTTTATAGCTCTATTCCTACTTTTTTTGGTTAATGCCACAAAATTGTGTGCCTAATTACATAAACTGACAAGTCTTTTAATTACTCCTTTTAACAAGAACTGTCCTGTCATAATAAAAAGTTAGTCCACATTCTCAAGGAGCTTATAGTCTGATGGTATTGTCATTTTGAACTACCTAAATAAAATCTATACCTAAGAATAGCAAACTATCCTTCTAAAGCTATGGTTTTTAACTGAGGACAATTTTGTGTCTTAGGAAACATTTGGTAAAGCCTGGAGATATTTTTGGTTGTCACAGAATGAAGGTAATACTAGCATCTAGTGGGGAGAAACCAGGGATGCTGCTAAATATCCTAAATGCACAGAACAGCTCTTCCCCTCCCCCTATCCTGACCCTCCCCCCCCCATAACAAAGAATTATCCAGCTGAGAAAGTTTGATCTTAAGATTGCAGTTGGTTGTCTTCACTCCCCTTGGCTGCTTTCACTCGTCTCATCAATATTTTACTGTTTGATTTTTAAATATAAAAGTATGTCTGAGGAAGGCTGATTTCTCTGATTCTTAGTGGTAAAAATGGAAATGAAGACATTTTCCTAATCTATGGTTTATGCAAGTCCTTCAGCAAACTTCTCTTTGGAGTGTATTTGGATCGGAGTTAGGTTAAATATATTCTATTCCACGCTAACGATGTGCTTTTACTTCAGGTGAGATGTACATATTTTAAACTCATAAGGGCAGATCACTAAATAATCTAAAAATTAGTCTTGAAGCAAAATTTCTCTTAAAAAGCTAATAGTATGCTCCTAACTTATTCCTTTTAAAGCTTAGAATTTTGCATTCTTTATTTTCTTACAACCATTTAGAACACCTACCCAGTGTTGTTTTACTTAAGTGAAAGAAAAGAATTACATACTTAATATCATTTCATCTTCTGTAAAGTGTTTATTAACATTTTAATTACCTTTGCACTTAGACTAATACTCATCGTCTCTTCTGATTTTCAAACTCATAATCTAATATTTTTGTGGATATACACAAATCAGGTGTATAGGTTTATCAAACTGATGGATTCAAGTTACACATTTCAAACTTGATTTTAAACCAGGCTTAAAGTGCTCATATTCTTCACAAGATCTTTTAGATATTATAATAAAAAAGATGTTATTTCAACCTAAAGAATTTAAGATTCTAGTCAAATTCTCCTTAAAAGATTTATTTCCTCAAACAAATACAGACTTTACAAACACTATGCTCTTTGGGAAAGCTTCACGATAAAAATGTGATAATGGATTAATGGTTGCTCTAGGGGAAGGTATAATTCACCTTCTGAGAAGAGCAGATGTTCCATGATAAATGTCCTGGGGTGTACGCTCCTGGTTTTTGATACCAGACAGAACACCTGATTGACATCTAACAAGAGGTGACCAGATCACGTTTTTGGTTTTTGTTATTTCTTACTATACCTTAGAATGTGGCTAGTTATATTAGACTGAAGAGCCTGATTATGCCCTTCACATAGCAGTGGTATTTCAGCTGGTATTAATCTTGTTGTCAAAGATACAGCTGTTGTAGGAATTTTGGAATTTTTAGTACCATCTGGTGTACTGAAGTAGTTGTTCTCTGAGCACTGGCATCAATCCACTTTCTAAGTGGGTAATACTAGTGCTTTGAAAAAGGGGCTGTCAAAACGGGAGATGAGAGTCATTAATTTGAACTATTTTCATCCTTGTATCGCACTACAAATACTGCAATACACCAGTTAAAACAAACATTTGGTATGTGTACATGTTAACAATCCTTTAGAATAGTTGATCATTTACACTTAACATTAGCATTAATAGTTCATGTCTAGAAACTTAAATATCACAATGAAATAGTAAAATTGAGACGGTAGCCACCAGTGAGGAGAGAATCATGTGGCAAGGTTGGGCTATACCTTGTTAAAGGAGACGATAAATGGGTACCTAGTCAAATTGGTTTTCCCCTCCATCACTCCTTATCATTGGATATCTTATTCAGATGTTCACTGAAACAGGTATTGAGTTTGTATAAATTAAAAACATGCAATTACTTGTGACAATTTATTTTACTTGAAAGAGTTGAAATGTTTTTTGCAATCATTGTTTTCAGCACCTGAAAGTTCCCCAGATATCAAAATATAGTAGAAATGAGATAGCCAGGATCTGCCTAGGACACAAGTCTAGACAGGGTACTAAAACGTCATTGGGGCATAATACATGTAATAATAAATTTTAAATGTATATACCAGAAATCCTTATACCGAGGAGTATAAGTGGTAGAAGGGGCTTTTCTGATAGCACAGTTTGGGTGCAGGGTGAGAAATGCTTCCAAGGGGCTTGCTTAAATAACATTCCTATGAAAGTGATTAAGTATATTGGCTTTCGTTTACAGAGTGAGATGATCTCAGGATTCATGTTCTCCTCCAAATAAATGGTGAAAACTTACCTAAAAATATATTTTTGAACAAACACAATGTGATTAGCTTCTCAGGACACATCCAGGCTTCATAATAACCTAGACTCAGAGAGATTATATAAATTGTAAAGTTATAGTAAAAATCCCTAGAGACTAATCGGTATGTGTAAGGCCTAAGGTGCTGTGATATTTCAGAGAAAAGTAGACTTTTATTCAGTTGGTTGATTGGGATGAATTAAAGAAAATGCATTATAGAAGAATGGGCATTTTAGCTAAACCTTAAGAAATAGGATTTCGATCATTGATTTTAGTGAGAAGAGATGTCCAGACAGAAGAAGAGCTAGGACTGAAACAGAAGAAAATTCAGGGTGTTTGTGAAACAGCTGGTAGTCTAGTATTATTAAGCTATGTAGTCCTTTTAGAAGAATAATGGGAAATAAGATTATAAGGGCAAATGTAAATCAGACAGAGAAGGGTTTAAATGGTGAGTTTGACTATTTACTGGGAAACTTCTAAAAGTTTTGAGACAGTATACAGCAACACAGCCACAGGTAGAACATATACTAGGAAGGAATGAGAAAATAGAGGTGGGTAACTTGTTAGGTGGCTACTACAATGATTTAAAGGTGCTGATGGTTAAAGAATTGGTGATGACTTGAATAAGAATAAATGGAAATGAAAATACAGAGACAAATATAAGCAATATTTTGGAGACAGAAGAAGTAAGACTTAGCAACAAAGCAGATGTTGGAATTCTTGTGGGATGAGGAAATCAAAGAATGGAAATTTTACAATGTTAGCTGGAATAAAGCTATCAGAAAATGAAGCTGTGATGGAAAAAATACTGAGGTGATGATACGATGAGTAGAGTTTGGTACATATTAAGGTGATTTTAATTTGATTTAGCATGACTCCATTTTCTTTGTAGTACACCATGATAGAGGAGCATCTGGTGAAATAACTACCATTTATTGAGCTGCTATAATTCAGCATTTACAACGCAAGATGTTTTACAAATGCCTCCTAAAACAACTCTGGAATGCATGCTCACCTATCCCCATTTTAAGATTATGAAAGTGAAATTCTGATAGGTTAAATTATTAACCTATTGATCAAGGTAATGTACCTAATGAGGAAGAAATGTGAAATTTGAATCTGTCTGACTTGACTAAACTGAAGAATTAAAATGTGATGTAAAGAAGGTAGTCTCAAGAGACTGACGGAGGAGCAATTGCCTTTATACAGGGGATTTTATCTAAGAAAAGGAAATAAGAGAAATAACAGGCTAAGCAATTCTCCTGAAAGACAGGTTTGTCCTACAATTAAAATTGAAATGTGACATAGTCTTCCAATTGATGGTCAATAAGTTGTTAGTTTTTCAGTAACTGTAGGACACAACTGATTTTTGAAACATTAAATCCTGAAATAGGTATCTGAGAATTGAAATTATATTATATCAAACTATGTTATGAAACTATATGAGATTGGCTACTGTTTTCAGATATTGTCTGTCACCAAAAGGAAGCTTTCTTTTATTCCCTGCTTAATACATTTTTTCTCTATTTTTGTTTTTAAATAGAAACAGATGTTGGATTGGATTAAATAATTTTATTACAGATTTTAGATAAGCATGTATTTATTATTTTCTTTTGCTTCTCTTATTCTGTCAGCCCTTACAGTCAATCATGGCTTCCCAGTTTTACTTCCTCTTAGATTACTTTCTAAAGCTGTCCATTTAATTCAGTTTTCAATGCTATCCTCTTTGCCAGTCTACTACTGGTCTTGAACACATTCCTGCTCTTTTATAAACTACTTTCTACACTGTAGCCCCTGTAATTATTTAAAAGTATAAATCTCTATCTTGCCTTAAAACTCTAATATATTGTCATTGCATTTTAAATAAAGACCAAAATCTATAAAATGACCCAAATTAAAGCCCGGGCTCTGACGGTCTTTTCAGAATCAGGCAGATAGAATTCTTAGAGTCATACTGCCTTTTGAGATTGTCTTTTCTATTCAGCATCAGGAAGGTCAAACATATTAGAGGGCTGCAAATATGAAACAATTACTGTCCATTTCGCTTGGATTTTTGACCCATTGTTTTATCTTTTCTTCTGAGGATTGATGCCAGTTTTGGTCCTTAATGTGTACATTCATGGACATTTTAACTAGATGTCAAGGGAAAGAGTTAAGTTTGGGAGTTGTAGTGATTCATGTTAAACTAGAAGTCCTCATTGTTTCAGAGATCTGTAGCAGGTTTAAGTTTTTGATGATTGTGTGTTAAGTAGCATTCAAAGAAAAATCATCAAGGTAATGGTTCCAGGGAAGTTAACTTTCTTCTCTCACCACATTTTTCTCTTGGGGGTTATTTAAGTCAGATTCAGGATGCCAGGGTACACAAACTAAAGGGAATCATATTCCAGAAATACGCCAACATTAAGTCTTTGCTTAGCAAGAACTATGTTTCTATATACATCAAACTTGAGAGCTCAGTTGTATAAACAACTGTTATTCAGGTTATATTTTATTATACAGCTTACATCTTCCTTGAACTCAAAACATGAAAGCACCTCATTTTATGTGGAAATATTTACAATCTGTACAACCAAAGACATTTACTTTGTTGCATGTTCAAACTATTTTCTGAGGTTTAAAATCACCAGAACATAAAGATAAACTATGTTAGAGAAACATAACTGAGAAACCAAAAGAAAGGTGGCAGGAGAATTGGGACTAGAACAACATAACCAAACTTTAAACTTTTTTTGGAGAGAAACATAACACTGGATTGAATTTGCCAGGAGGAGGCTAGCAAAATATTGAATTAATTAGTTACCACTGTCAAGAAATCCACCACCCTCATACTTTCTGGATTGGACAGTTTTCCTTGCAAAATCCCTTCTGTTAATACACTATTTTCCAAACTCCCTCCTTTTCCTCCTAAATATGTTTTGTGCTCATTTATTCTAGATGGCTGTCAGCTAATCTTTTAAACTAGACAATACAGTTATTTTAGCTGGTTCTAATGGGTTAATGTTATTCCTCCCATTAGGATTGAACTACCACAACTCAAAGAAGTTACTCTAATGGTGCTTATTGTAGAAATCAAGGCAGGTCAGAAGGGTGATTAGGGCCTTCAATCTTCGTTGGTGCCCCATACACTCAAACACATAAGCAATTACAGATTATGGAAAGTCACCCAGATCTCTTTGTTAGAAACCTCTGTCATATACTAGGCGTATGTCCATGGGAGAGTGAATGTACTAGAGACTAGTGTTTCAGTGCTAGCTGAAATATTTCCCCACCCATGTCCAGGACAATTTACTACTACTGATATTCATGATTTGGGGGAAACTATGATAATTTCCTCTCCTGCTGGCCCAATTATACCAATCCCATTCTACCCTCCTTCCCCAACTTGTTTGTGATTCTCAAATTCTAGAACAGAAGTTCCATTAAATATGTCTCTTTGCAATGAAAATTTAAATCCAAATTTTAAATTTGCAGATGTCTGGAAAAGACTACATATTAGATTAATGGAGGAGTGAGAAAATTAGGCATCTAGAAAAAAATTTAGAACATATGGGATACGTCTCTATTTTCTTCCCTAAAAGTTTTGCTCCTCAACTTAAACTTTGAGCCAAGATAAAATGTCTTTAGGCCCTTGGAGTTGTCAGAAATCCTCAAAGAACAAAGGTTTCTGTGCTGTGTGTGTGCATGTGTGTGCATGTATATGCACAGGTAGGAAGAGGAGGAATGGCATAGCCTACACATTTGAATTTCCACTACCCATTGAATCACTTTGTCTCCTTAATGTCAGAGAAATAAAAGACATCTTGAGACAGTTCACACAGAATATCTTTGTAATAATATCCTCAGAAGCCTCAAATAGAGCCCAAGGACAGAAAAATAAATATAGGAGTGTAAGTGCAGTTAGTTTCAAGCAGAACATCAGCTCAGCAGGGACAAGATAGGAAACAGACCTATAGCTCAAACATATCACTGAGTATCTAGACTATTTCCTAAAATGAACTTGGATATCAATAGTATAGAAATACAAATAAACATATTTTTTACTAATGTCAGTGTTTCTGGAATTTGCTTTGAAATGAATTTGAAAAAGCAATGCACTTGGTTAAGGAAAGTTACTTTAGGAAGCATAATAACCATTATGGCTAATGGGACCATGCTTTAAAATTCCATTTAGAGACAGAATGTTGAAAGAGAACGTGTTGTTTTTTTTTAAATGAATGACCCTTCTGTTTTTGTATTATACATAGAAAAATCCTTCACGAATTAATGTAGTAGGGAAAACAAACAGCAATAGTTTAGTAACAACTTGATTACTATTCTTAACCAGGTTAAACTGATGTTAACATATTGTTAGTTTAATCATGATGACAACTGCAATGTTCTTTTCGATATTAGAAAATTTAGAAAGTTGTTGGAAGGCATAAAGAGAATTTTAGAAGCTTTAATTTCACCATACAGAAATATTAGCAATCTGATGTATTTCCTTCTAGAATTTTTCCTGTTTGAGTGTACGGTTGGTTTTCTAATTGTAGCCATTATTTTCTTTTTCATTTGCAATTATCTTGATTTGAAAAACAAACTTATTTTATTGTTTGAGCCAACTGAGGGAATTTAGTCACTGGAAAGGTATTTGATCACTGATCACATTTAAGATTTGTTAATTTATAAGTGTAATAGTGTTATTGAAATTATATTCTAGAGATAAAAAGTGAGTGTTAACAGTTGGGATGGTATGATGTCTTGGACTTTCAAAGAATCCAGAATGGGATGAAGGATGTAGGCTATGAGTTAACTATTGAAGTGATAGATACATGGAGGTTTACTATACTATTCCTCACTGATAAGTTTACAAGCTGTGAGGCTGTAACTTGGGGGAAATACTTTATATGTACATTCATAAACTTTTAACTTCACTAATTTTATAACTTAGATTTTCTGTACTCATTTTTATGCATCTGACTTGTTAAAAGCTGAAATAGATGTGTAAAGTCAATTGTGTTTGGTTAATATTTTTCTAAGTTTTTTTCTTTAAGCTGAAATTAGGTTATTCATTCTATTAATGTCATTGTTCTTTCTTCATTTGTGTTTATATTTTGACATGTCTCTAGTACTAAAGTTTTCTGTCTTGTGTTTTAATTTTCACATTTTTTTTAATCTTTGCTTGATATTTCTTGAGTATCTAGTGGTGGTGGTGGTTCTGGTGGAGGTGACTGTTGAGCATTCTTTGACATTTTGTTTTTAGAATATCTGCTTAAACAGCATAGTTTTTTTAAAAAATAACTATCTTTTTAATTAAGTAAAATTGATTACTGTTTTCTTTCCTAAATTATATTTAAAATTGTAGTTCTCATCTTGAGTTTAATTTTTTTACTCATTAGTATGTATATGTAGGTAAATACAAACACATACACGTATACAAACACGTGGACAATTTTTATTTTCTTTCAAACTCTGCAGAATTTGGTAGTTATATAAACTGCTTTCAGTTCTACTAATAAAAAAAAAAACTTCAGTACTGTAAAAACATTAACTTCATTTCTCTAAATTTGATAGCCAGGAATGAAAAGATTTAGCTAAACTCTACCCTATATGAGAAATTCAACATTTCTTTACTTTTTGTCCACATCCTGCCCATTTATTATTTGTTGATGTAATATAGGGTTTGGTTTCAAAACCTTGTTATTAAATTGTTTCCACAAGAGAGCTCTTTACATTGTTTTGACTTGTAATTCATTTTTGTAGATGGCATAATAACAAACATGTCTAGATAACATGTTTTATTGATTTTAATGTTCATGTGTTAACTTTACATTGACATGTATCTTTTATATAAAACAGCATGTATATTGTAAAGCATTATAAAACACAGAACTCCAGTATCACTTTATACTGTTTATTTCTAAATCTATAGTACTAATAGAATTTATTTTTCTCAAACAATCCTTTGAAAAACTGTAAGAGGGGACACTTTTCTACTCATTCTAGGAGGCCAGAAATACCCAGATAACAAAATCAAAGGCATTACAAAGAAAGCTACAGACCAATACATTTCGTGAACTTAAATGCAAAATTCTCAAAAAAATTTAGTAAATAGAATCCTGAAGTGTGTTTTATCAGATGATGTAACATTACTAAATGAAGTTCATCTCAGAATACAAGGTAGCTGCCTCACTTGATAGCCAATCAATGCTGTTTACCATATTAACAAACTAAAGAAGGAAAAGCAAGTTCTCAGTAGGTGCAGAAAAACTATTTGGCAAAATTTAGCACTCATGATAAAAATTCTTAGTAAACTAGGAATACGAGGGAGCTTCCTCAACCTGATAAAGACCATCTAACGTAAACATGCAGCATTATACTTAACAGATTCTTTCTCTAATCAGGAACAAATCAAGAAAGTTGGCTCTCATCCATTTTATTCAGTATTGTGCTAAAAGTTCTAGTTTTACATCTACCTATCTTTATTCATAGGAGATATAATAATCTATGTAAAAAATCCTAAGGAATTCACAAAAAATAACTACTAGAAATAAAAAATTTAGGAAGTTCATAGGACATAAGATCAATATAAAAACCTTTTTTTTTTTGGTACTAGCAAAAACTGGAAAGAAGGGGGTGAAGGGGAGAAACTTAGTATTCTGAATACTTCAAACTCAAGTAGCTTTAAATCGTACTGCAATAGAGGCAGGACTAGGAGATAGGAATAAACTAATTTATTAGTATTTAATAAATTTACCAACTATTTATTGAATAGCTACTATATACATATAAGAGTATACAAAATAATAGAGATAGAATACTTAGTCATAGCATTTAACTTCCTGTACCTCAAAGTTTGGTTGAAAGACAGACCCACAAATCATTGTTTACCATAAGATTTTTTTTTTTTTTAATATAAGCATGAATGCCAAAATTATTTGGAAGTGCAGTGTAAGTGTAGTGGACAAAATTGATATATGACCTTATCCCATTCCCCATTTTACTAGATAACTCAATAAATATTTAGCCATCTATGGATTCGCTTCAAATACTCTTGGCTGAGTCTATGCCTTGTGCCTACTACTGTACATGTATTACTTAGAGGAATATTTCCCATTAAGCTCTTTTGTAAATATTTAATTTTCTCTGAAATTAGTTGAAACTGTTATTGAACATATCACCCTTACCTCTCATTTAGGACAGAATTAACAGGAGAGTAAAATGGGAGTAAGATACAAGATAATTGTTTTACTCTTAGATGTGAACATTTCCATTTGCTTTGGCTTTTCATAGGCAGCAGTTGCCACTGTGTAATATTCAATTTGTTTGCCATTATCGTTCCGTTCTCCATCTTGGGGAGAGTGTCGTGGACACTGGCTGCCACTGTGCTGCCTCAGACTCCTTTCCCTGAGCACTGAGATTTTTGTTCTCTCCTTTGACCACTGTTCCCAGCCTCTCTGCCTCTCTTTCTCTGCCCATCACCCGCCCCCCCCCGCCCCCGCCCCCGCCCCCGCCCCCGCCCCCGCCCCCGCCCCCGCCAGCTCCCTTCCTGCTCAGAGCATTTACTGTTGAGCTTAAAAACTTTTTCTCTGGAGAAAAGTACTTTTCTCTTTATAATTTTCATAGATTAATTACTTCCTCTTTTGTTATAAAATTTCTTGAAATGTCAAGTGTATTGAGGATCATAAGCTTTTTAATTTCCTTCTGTCTCAAAGAATTAAGATTCCCAGCAGACTTCAGACTTCTTCACTTCTTGTTCTCTGCTTTGGGAAAATTTAACTCTTCTCAAGTAGCTGAGTGATGATTCAGCAATTCTCACAGAAAGTCAGTCCAATATTTTTAAACCCATACTTTAGGCATAAAATGTTTTCCATCTTCCTTACAAATGTGATATAGATAGATACTTTTGAAACTATCATTCTCTTTCTTCAAATGAAATTATAATGTAAGTTTTTTGTATTTCTGACTTTTAGTAACTAAACACACATTTATCTCCAATATGAATAGCTTCATACCTTTAATTACAAACGTAATCATAGTTCTTTTATTTTTAAAATTAATTTCTTTGGTCCTTACAAGCCATATTAGCAGGAAGTTCTACCTCTTAATTGTCTAAAAGCTCTAGGGACTCCTGTAGAAGGCTTACTCCATTTTGTTTTTCACTACTATGTGCTGTTTTATCTCCCAAATATTCAGACAGTGCTTACTCACCATGAAGGATGACTCCATTTGATTGGTAAATTGTGAAAGGGTGCCCCACACATAAACTCCCAAGGGTACCACTGTAAATGCTCTTTTAGTTCAAATTTCCAGCAACTATCACCTCATAAACCTGGAATCATCATAGGCCTTTTCTTTCTGGCAACTGAGTGCATTCCTTTGGGGCTAATCCTCACACACAGAACTAACTCTCTTTCAAAGAATACTGCCCTCAGCAGTCCCAAAGTGATTTCCTATTCCCCTTTGCACCTTAATATGCTGAGAATTCTGAGAAACACACACACATACACACACACACACACACACACACACACACACATTTAATTGCTGGTGGGACAATATCTTTGATGGAATATCTCGTTATTTGTAGATGGTATGATAATATGTGTACATATATATGTGTAATACAATGTGTTTGAATATGATCTACATTGTGTTGGTTTAAGCTCATTAAATGACTAAAAATACTCGTTAAAAATTATATACCAGCTACTGCATACAAATATGCAGTATTTGTATTATAATAAGGTATAATCTAAGACATAAAGGAATAAAAAAAATATGATACTACATGGTAAGTACTGTTTCAAAGTTATGCATATAATATAGATATTTTAGGCAACACTCAGGATAAATTTTACAATGAAAGAGCAAGTTCAATTGAACCAAGCTATTAGCAGATTCTAGTCCATAATTAGGACATGAATACATCATTCGATTTCCTTCTTTTGTCATGGATTCCTGATATGCAGAGTTGTTTTGTTTGTCATTTTTAAGTTTTATTTCTAACAGCACACATTACATTTCAGGTAGAGAAAAACATACAATATAATGCCAATAAATATATAGTTTATAAAACTTGAATGAACGGACAAATTGCATTTTTGGTAATGATGGTGAAGGAACCCATATATTGTTTGTAGAGGTTTTTGATATAAGTGTATTCAATTTAATTAAATCTTCTGGCACAATTAATGTTATACTCAATAAGATCATTTATCAATATATGGGGTGACCTCCATTTAAAAATATAAAGTGTGTGGGTTTGTAACAACAAGCACTCAGAAGAAATAATCTTATTTTTTTTATATTATGTTCATACTTTTATATAACACTCAGAGTAGCAACCACGGTAGAAGCTCTAAATGGTGTCAATCCTGTCTACATATTGACATGCAAATTGTTTAACAAATTTGGGCTATTATTGGGCTATTTTAACACATGAAATTTAGATAAAAATTGGAAACTTTTATGTTCAATATTTTTAGTAACAAATTATTGTTGCTTTTAAATGTTTTATTCTATTTTGGATTATGTTTCAATCAAAAGAGGAAGAGAAAAATGGCAGGAAAAACAATAGTTAGTTCATCGGGATTTTAATCTAGTTTTTGTAACCAAAAGTTACTGCCTGTAGCTGTTAAGTTGTTCCATGGAACTTCATCAGATACCGACCAAGGCCAGAAATACGGTGGAAGCTGTTTAGCCCCACTCTACTTATGTGCAGTGGTGGGTGGGTGTGTCTGAAATCACTACACAAACAGGTCTTCAAATAAAAAATGCTCAAATGACTACATGTTAATTTACCAGAACTGATTATAATTTGAACAGAAAAAATTTTACGAACTTCAGTGATTGTTTAATGTCATCTGGGTGAAATTAGGGAGGAGTTTGGGAAGAGATTAGACTAATTTTGACCTCTACAATAATTAACCTAATGTTTTGAGTTCAATAACAATTTTCAAAATATGGGAAAAAAGATGTCGTATTTTGCCTATTGTGGTACCACTTGGAAACCTTAATTTGATAGGCACTTATTTTGCAAGGAGAAGCCGTGCTGGGGAAATAAGTGTTCTGGTCACAAGCACTGATGAAACAATTAGGTCAAAATGGACATGTGCAGGCAGTCTTGAGGACATGTGTATGCACCCAGTTAGAAGAGTTTCTTTTTCTTTTCTTTTTTTTTTTTTTTAACACCTACAGCAGCACCTGGTCTTCCTAGGTGGTTTCTCATCCAAGTACTAACCAGGCCCGACCCTGCTTAGCTTCTGAGATCAAACGACATCAGGCACATTCAAAGTGGCATGGCCTTAGACTAAAAGATAGTTTCTGACAAGGTGTCAAGGTGAGCAAGTATTGAGCATCATGTTTATAGGACTTGTAATAGAGGCTCCAGGAAAAAACAGATAGCAATATTTGCCCAAATTGCTTTTAATTCTTTAAAATTTCTCCTTTCTTCTAAGAGGTAAATAAAGACACCTGACATTTGGTTTTTAAAGTAACAGCTACCTTGTTAAACTTCAAGTGTAAGAGTGTGGATTTTATGTCAGGTTATACCAGTTCAGCTTTGTCCCTTTTAAATGGGAATAATTCAAAGAGTAAAGCTCAAAGAAAACCAACTTCCTAAAGTACCGAGAACTATTACTCAGAACAAAAAACAAACAAAAAAAAACCCGACATTTGGTACAAATTATTTTGCCCATTATCTAGAACCACATTAGTTTTATTAGTATTAAAAATGAATACCTCGCCTGGCTACTAAGTTGTATCGGTTCTGCAGCTGATAGTGGTTTGGTTCCAACCAGATTCAGTGGCAGCTGCAAAAATACAGAAACATCTTGTCTCTTGCCATGACAGGATTAAAGTTTAACTCACAGCAAGCCAGCTTTATGCAAACTCCCTCAGGTTTATCATGTAAAAATCAAAGTCACATGTCTCTACATGAGTCACATGTCCAAGAAGCAGAGAAATAAAACCACAAACACCATGAGACTTTCTACATTTACTGTATACTTGAAACTAATTAAAAAAAAAAAGAAAGACAAATGAGTGAGGCATTCTCTCAGAGCTGTTTCTACCACAGAAGGCTGTCCCATTTCCACAACTGTTAATTGCCTTCTCACCCTTCATCAAAGGTTCTCCAATGAGAAATGGTATGGAGCTTCTTCCAATAACATCGAGCTCTCCTCCAGAGCACTGCTGTCTGCACTCCTTCAGCACTCACTGCTATTCTTAACCCCTAGACTAGTGTTACTAGAATCGTTTTGAACTCATAATCACAGCAAGAAATCCATTTTCATCTATGGCCATGCTACCCTGAACAAGCCCAATCCCATCTGATCTCAGAAGCTAAGCAGGGTCAAGCCTGGTTAACACTTGGATGGGAGACCACCTAGGAAGACCAGGTGTGCTGTAGGCATAAAAAATAAGGGATTGTAAATTGACAAGTTCCTTGTAGTCTATGATGTCAACCAAGGGTCGCCTTGCCAAAAAAAAAAAAAAAAATCCATTTTCATTCAGATCCAGTGCAAATACTTCAAGAAAAAACATTCACCTTACTACATAGGATGAACTGATAGTTTCTATTTTATTCTGTTGTTTAATTTTATGTTTTTTGCAGACCACCAAATTGACTTCATTACACACAAATATGTCATGACACACAATTTAGAAAACACTGTCAAAATTCAGTCTTCTCATTTTTGACTGTGCTTCAAAGTCGCCAGGGAAATGTTTTCAATAGAAGTAGCTAGGGCTGAGAGTGAGGAATGGAAAGTGCTACTCAAGGAAGGCAGACAGGTTTCCCCCATTGTTTGCTGTGTGACCTTGGATAAATCACTTCTGAGTTTTTTTCCCCCCACACCTGTCAATAGTAGAATCTTCTATACAGGGTTGTTGTATGCATGAAATGACAATACCAGCAAAAACACTTTGCTTTAAGCATGAAACATAAGAAGGCATTAACGTTATTCTTAAGAATCTTGCGACCATACTATTTCTAGAGTTGGGTTGCATTACTGATATCTAACAAGGAATTTTCACATGTCCTTAAACTCTGTGCCTTTGTTAGAGCCAAAAGTGAATGAGAACTCAGTTGCTTCATAAATGCCTTGCCTGGCTACTACATCAAAGGTACCTAAATAAGGTGCTGAGGAGGAGACTGAATCCTAACCTGATTTTGGCCCCCACCAAAGGTATTAATGAGGTGACCAGGTTTTAACCTGTTCTTGGCCTCACGTATATGTTGGTTTTCAAAGTAGGTGGGAACCTGTTCTTCAAAGGCTATTAAAACATCAAATCATGAGCCTAGTTCTTTTAATTTTAAAGAAATATAAATGAGAAATGTAAAGAAAAAAATGAGACAGTTAATTAGGAACCCCTAATATTAATCTTTCCCATTATCTTATACCAATTTTCCTGAAAAACTGTAGTAAATTGCAATTCACATTGTTTAAGCAAATATTTGGGCCTTTTTAGTGAATTATTTTCAATTTAGCACAATATTCTAAATCCATAGGTCCTAAATCAAACCAAATAACAAGTGTTTATTGAAAAACTAAAACTAACCACAACAAATTAAGTACTATGAGGATCCTAAGACATTTGAAATGTAGTCCCTTCGCATAAAGTGCTCAGTCTGGTTGACAGAAACTATTATAAAAGAGCGTATTCGCTGAAACTTTAAGGTATAGTAAGGTCAACAAACCAGGAGACTACTGTAGTTAAAAAAGATGGATTGTTACTCACAGTTCCCAAGCAGAGGTGACATGCCACGCCATGAAAAAGCACCCACAGAGAAGAAGCATCAGTAAGGAGGTAGGCTGAGGCAGACGATGACCAGAGCCTTTATCATGTTTGCTGGGGGAGGAACAGGTGAGGCAGCTTAAGCCAATTTAGATTGATTAATTTGAATAACTTTAGCATATTTAAGACAAAGAAGCTGTGCCTAGTTGTCTGGTACCTCACCCAGGAGTGATTAGAGCAAGTGGGTAGTGGCTGGAGGGTGAGAGCTGATAAAGGAGGTGGTTGGAGGGTGGGCTCCGGATTGGTTGGGTTGCATTTGACAGGCACTCTTCCAGGTGAATTCTTTACCATCTCAACGAACTGGCTAAACTCGGGAGGGGTGGTTACTCTAGTCAGCAAGGCCCCAGATATCACAGCATCAGAAAACAGAAAGTAAAAAAACGTGGTTAATGAGTAAACAACCCCAAAACTGGTCAGCATTTACAACAGAGTTTACCACTGATAACTGCATTATATACCAAAAGAATTGAAGAATTTAGAGAAATGGTTCTCAGCCTTGGTTTGATATTGAAATCACCTGAAGAATTATAAAAGTACTAAGCTTGAGTCCTCATCCCAGATTCTAACTTGATTTGTCTAGGGTGCAGCTAAGCATCAGGACTTTTAAGACCTCCCCAGGTGATTTTAATGTGCAGTCTGGTTTAGAGAAAGAGTGAATAAGACAGGTGGGAACAGACATATTGGGATATTGAATGCTCTAAAGCTGGACAGTTTATGTCTCATCTTTAGCAGGTGAGAGGAGAGAAAAGAGGGGAGGAAAATAATAATAGAGTAAAAAATAATGGATCTAACACATATTGAGTATCTGCTACATGTTGGATCAATTTTAGGTACTTCAAATACATTATCTAATTTTCTCCCTAGAATAATAAGAGAAAAATATAGTAGAAATTCCTTAATTTTACTAAAAGGAAACTGAAACTCAGAAAGGGTAAATGATATGCCTACAATCCAAAGTTATTATGTTGATACATTACATATCTCGTCTCTTCTAAATTAGAATCTCGTTAGTTTTTAAAGAAGAAATACTATTTTCTCCCCAAGTGACCAGTATTTTCCCTGTACAATAACCTAAACACAAAATTTTTACTTTGTATCCAACTTCAAATACTTCTTTCCTTGATCAAATACCAATTTATTAGTATTGCAGAGAAATTTGTGAACCCTCACAAAGTTATATTCTTTTTCTGTCCAGCATCTCAATTTCTGTTCGATTTTTCCCCACCCCAATCCTGTCTGCTTATGGCTACCCTAGGAATGACAGTGTAGGACTGGGGATTAACCAGCCTTGGTATTCTAATATTTTATCTATAATGATTGAGCTAAGAGATGGTCACATGACTAAGTCGGACCAATCAGAGGGCTTCCACTGAGATTCCAAATGCAGATGCTTAAGAGAGAGTGTGTTTATTCTTTATGGATTATAGGCTATAAGCACAGAGACCTGAGCTTCCTTGAGAACTTGTCTAAGATACGAGAGAATGAGACCAACAGGAAGAAAGACAAAAACATAAATAGATGTTTAGATAAATCCAAGAGACGGATAAGCTATTATTGTTTGAGCTTCTGGATTTCATCAGGCTTAAATGCAAACATCTCCACCCATGGGCTTAGCAATCATATGAGCTAATAAATTTTCCTTTTACTTAAGATGTTTTGAATTGGTTTCTGTTACTTGCAACTGTCACACAATCAGATGTCTCCAAAAAGTACATATTCTTTTAGGCATAGGCCTGTTCAATTTAATAAAGGTATACTCAAGAAGAATTGGAACTAGGGTGTACTTTTCTTCTTATATGGACAATGCCTTGCAGTGTGTAGGCTATCTAGATCAAAGTAAAAAATAAGTCTGTACTGAAACTTTAAAACCAATAATGTATAATTTTGAAATGGTCCTTTAGAGAAAAAGATTGAGATCCCACTGGCAAATCAGTCAATCACTCAAAAACAATTACTGATCATCTGCTGTGGTGTCAAAAAAATGTGAAATGTTCAGGGAGACTCCAACAAAAGGGACAAGGTCACTGCTCTCAAGAAGCTCAGTGAGTGTTAAGAAAATATAGACCCAAAATAATCAGTGCTATAGGATAATGAATATTTGGTAAGTTGTCGAATGAGGAGTATGAAAATATTTTAGGGCTATGTATGTTCGAAGGAATGAGCAACAGCTATTGGATGAAGGTGGTTTGGAACAATGTTTTATTTTATTATTTTATTTTTTTAGAGGAAGTGTAACCTGGCCTGTTCCTTGGAATGAAAAGATTTAGAGGAGAGACAGTCTTTGCCTACAAAGAGAAAATTCCACATAATATACTTGGGCCATTCCAAGAATCCAATACCAGATGGAAAGAAGTAGAATTTAACGCAGCAGAAAAACATCTTTTTTACTTTTACCCTCATATCATTATTTCTTGATCTATATTCTTTAAAATGGAAAAAGAGATTTATTAAAAATATGTTACATACTAATCTACACAGTCATGACTCTTGTCTGTCTCAATAGGGTTTTAATCTATTTAGAAATTTTAGGAAAGTAAACAAGCCATAGTTGTGAGTAATATCTGTAGGACAGGGCACCTAACCAGATTAAGGAAAGTCAGAGTAGGGTTTTGGGAAAAACTAGCATCTAAACTAAAACTTTACTAAAGACTGAGTAGAAGTTAGCAAAGATTCTGAAATGAGGAAAAAGTGACATGTATGTTGTGAATCAAAAGAAGGTCAGAAAGCAGAAGAGACAACAGTTGAGAATAAACTATGTAGAGAAAAAACGGATAGAGTAGCTTTTCTCTAAGAGCCTGGGCCTCCAGGACTCCCTGAGACACTTTCAGAGAGTCTGTGAAGTCAACTAATTTTTGTGATAATGCTAACATATTATTTGCCTTTAAAAGCTTATTTTCTCACACATGTGCAGTGGAGTTTTCCACTGTACATTTAGAAGAGCTATATAAAAGGTGAACTAATATATTCCGAAAAGCAAATCATGATGTCATAAAAATCATGAACGGATAAAAAAAAAAAAAACATTCAAGGCACAAGATAGGCCAATGTAACAGACTACAAAAAAGTTCACGAATATGGTTTCAGATTATGTATGGAAAATAATCTTCAAGAAACTATCATATTTTGAATTTTGATGTAGTATAAAAGAAGGATATTCATAATTATCTAAAATGGCTATTAAAATACTTCTCCCTTTTCTAACTCTGTATATGTGTGGGACCACATTTTCTTCATATACTTCAACCAAAATAACACATCACAACAGATTGAACGCAGGAACAGACAGTGATAATCTTGCTAACTTTTGTTCAGATCTTTAAAAGATGTTCAAAAGTATAAAACAATTCCATTCTTATAACTAATTTGGGGGGAGAGGAATATAGTTATCCTGCATAAGAAAATGTTTATCTGTTATTTAAAAAATTAATATTTTAATATTTTCCAGTTTTAATTTCTAATATAGTAAATATAGGCAGATATGACCCACAGAAGCTTTCTAGTGCCCTTATAACTTTTAAGAGTATAAAGGGATTCTAAGACCCAAAGTTTGAGAATTATGGCCACAATAAGTGATATAGAAATTCTGTTTCATATTTCTTTGAGATCTCTTCTTTTCTTGGCCCTGTGTGATGAAACTCAGGAAGCTCTCTCAATAAATGCTGAGTCACCTCCTCTTCCCTTCATTCACCATCTCCAACTGCCCATTGTAAGCCTGAATGAGTAAATGGGTCTTGCTTTCACATCACTACCAGCTCGTTGGGTCTGAATCCTCATTCCCCACTGATAATGTGTCAGAGGTAATAGCTGCTATTATGACAATTTGAGAGAATCATGTAAGGATCAATAAGCAACAAGATCGAACTCACAAATATATCTACTTCTCTGCCGAGGTCTCTGTCTTAATAAAAAACTGCAATTGACTGGGGAGGCAGTGCTGTTTCCCTGTGGTTTGGAGTGTTTTACATTATAAAAGGTGAAACTTTAAGAACATAAAAACAGAATATTTTAAGGCAACAAAAGTTATGACTTGTTCTCCAACTCTGAACCAAATACTTGTGGGAAAGATTATAATGAATAATTCCTTATCTTTAGGGGAAAAAAAATGTCTGATTTCTTTCTTTGCTTTGAAGCTTCTGACTCTTTCTGGCTGTTTGCCCCCACATTTTGATCTTTGGATAAGGATGCTGTTCCCTGGGCTTCTTTCCTTTTGAGGTCCATGAGGAATATCTGAAGGCTTTTACTGGAATTTTATATTTAACACTTGGCAGCTGAAAGATTTCAGAAAAAGTGAGCATCCATTCAGACGTAAAGCTCTACAATCCTATGAAAGAAGATCGTCTTGACAGAAAGTGGAGTGGCGCTGGGGGCAGACAGTGATAGCTGTGGTCAGAACACAGAGCCTGCTCTACCTCTTGACTTCCTCCTGACTGTGGCATCACTGTTCTTCCAGGTGCCAGCGTCCTCTCAGTGGGCTGATTCAAGGGAGGCATTAGATTGCCCTGTGGAATGGGTACAGTCCTCTCCTTGGAACTGAGTTGAGATGACGGCATTCTTTTCAGTTATAAATGCTGGCAATTTTGATTCCATGTTATCATCAGAGAAGATTCTTTTCAAATCAAATCTAGTTTTTGCCAAATTTTGATTAGAAAAAGTCTTTCTCATTCTTTTCAAATAGTATTATTTTTAAATGCTTGCTTATTTCATATTGAATTAAAATCAAACTTAGCAGAAAAGGGTTTTTTTTATGTTGTTCTTACTTGAATTTGCTTGTCAAATCTCTTTAAAGGGATATAAAAGTATATATAATAATCATCCCAAATTGTTTTTCCCTGCTTGCTTCTTTGACAAAAAAAGGCATGTTTATATCAATGTTATCTATTAATTTTATATTTTTAAATGCATTTTTAAAACCTTTCAAAATGCAGTTTTAAAAATACAATGAGGATTTTTAACATCAATCCTTTAACAGCTGAAAAAAATTATGCACAATTATATATAAAATACATGAGTGCTCTCTCTTGTCCACTTCAAAGTAAAACAATTTTAATAATAAAAGAATTTACTCTCTGCAGTGGCAGGAAACAAAGTGAGCTGCCTCCAACAACATAAATTATTTGTCTTCCTTCTTTGAAAATTTGATGTATAAATATATGACATTTCATTAAGGAGGGAAGGATTTACTGAGAGAAAATGAATTTTAAAGAGAACACAACTTCTTTTATAAGATGGGAAAATGATAGCCTTCATAAAATAACACTAAGACTAGTTTTAATTATTATTTTTTTATCTGGAGGGTACCTTGAACTCCAGTAAACCTGGCTTTTAAAATGAGTTTTATTTTCATTTTGACTGAAACAATTGCACTGTAAACAAGTTCTAACTTCCCAGAAAGCTAAATCTATAAAAAATACTATTCCAATTTTCACTTTTTTTTTAAACAACTGAAGGAAAAGCAACAAATATACCTCTTGTTTGGAGCCAGTAATTTCTCATATGGCTGCTTAGTAATGGAAATGCACAAAAGGACATAATAAGGTGCCATTTGTTTTAAAGAGCATTTACTTACTATTTCTCTAGCCCTATTATCTTCCTTAAGAGGTTATTGAACTGGACAAAATGTACATAAGTCTTTGTGCTTGGTATAAAAGGCAAAATTGGAGAAGAGATTTCTGGTAGATCAGAAGAAATTCAGTGAACACATTGTCATTCATGCTACACTCAGTGAGGATAATGAGGAACGCTGCTGTGGTTTCAAGAATCTATGCCATTTCAGTTGCAGTTCCTTGAAAGTTTTAAGTAGAAAAGCACTGGACCCTGCATAGTTGCCTCCTAGAATCTCAAAGGAGATGATTTTCACCATAAATCTTTCACATCCTATGAAAAATGTTTCCTTAAGGCATGACATGGAGTTATTATTTACTAGAGGGATTTTTCAAAAGAGCAGCACAGCTTTCTAAATCTAAGAATCTAGACCTCCCCCCCGCCAGCTCTCATCCCCCACCTCACCAGGGTTTTACAGTTTTTGTCAAGTGTGCTGGTTGCCAAATGAAGTATTATAGTACTACTGTTACTGCAAGCTTTGTAATGACTTCTACCAGTGATAGAAATACTGCTAAAAATCAGATGTTTCCACACTGTGTACAGAGAGTTCCTCCAAAAGTGGCTAAATCTATTTGGAGAGTCTAGGATCACAGGTGCAAAGATAATCTGATGTTCATTTCTTTCTAAGATATGCTGTTAGTGATGTTATCTGAATAATTTCAACATTCCATTTCACTAAAGAAGTTCTGCCAAGTATTATAAGAATGAGATGAGCAGTTAGTAGAAATGAACCTGATAGTGTATGTACCTTTATTAGGAAAATCCACATAGTAAGTAGGATTATCTTCACAACTACCTGTAAAGCAGAATCTATTATTATCTCCATTTTTCCCAGTCGTTAAGTAACTTCATCAGTGGCAAATGGTTAAATGACTAGATAGAGCTACAATTTGAACTTAGGTGTCCAGCTCCAGAATCTAGGCTATATCTTATTCTAGCCTTCTCACCACACGTATCTATATTTCAAGGCTCTGTTCATAAACTATGTCCTCTCTTTCTTGATTCTCTTAGCTGATCATAATCTCTCCCTTCCAAACTCTCATAACACTATCTTTAGTCTTTCTCTAACACCAATTTCCTACTTGTGTTTTTATTATTTATGTATTTATGTATTCTTTCTCAACCTAAACTATAAGTTCATCAGGGAAGTATTCTTATACAACTCATTTTTGTAGGAAAGGACACTTATGAACTTGGTGGTAGTTCATGAAACAGCATTTTAAAGTTATTAGACTTACAACCTTTCATCAATGTATTTATTCATTCTACTAATATTTATTAGTATTCAATGATATGGCAGACTTGTTTCTAGGGGTTACAGTGATAAACCAATCTCCACACAAATTTTTATGATATAACTAAAGGATTAAATGTTATGACATTTCTAATCACGACTGTTTCATTAATGCACAATCTTATTATTAATGGTCAGTTATTAATAGAAAAGTAGTTTGCTGATCTACTTTATTTCATTATTGACAGAGTAACTCAGAGACTGTCTACTACATATGAGAAGCTTTCTGGGGAGCATTTTAGTATAAAATGTAGAGGCATTATAGACAGAAAAAGGAAATAAATCATTTGTACAAGTGTGATGGACCAACAGTGCAAAGAATACAGAACTTTCTGATGTTCGAATATGGGGACTACTTGGATTGAATTTCAGATAATATTGCAGAAAACTGGCAGAAAGCACACTGAGACATGGAGTTCTTAAAAAAAAAAAATGAACCAGTATCCAATTCTGTTTCATTCACCCAGTAGATCAAATATCCTCCATGGGTTCAACTTGATGGGGAAAGGTGACACTTATTTAACATCATTACTTTCCAGGTTTATTATTTTTTTTCCTGAAGAACTTTCTTTAAGGTGCTGTCCAGACAGCACCCTGTTTATCAGACAAAATTAAACTAAACAGCCTCAACTTATTTTGACTGCTGATAGATGAGGTTTGGAAATGACAGTCTGGAGTCACGAGAAACTGCAGTTACACTGAGTTGATTGTGATTGTGTGTGGTACAACACTTTGATTTCTTCCACTTGGTCCATCGCAATGGATAACTTCTAGCAAATTTGCAAAACAAATAAAATAATCTGACAGCTTGTAAGGATGGGAAAGGATATTGGTTCATTTCCCTAAAGACTTATGGAAGGGTCATATATTATACAAAAAAGAAATACACTGCAATTCAACACATCTCTGCCAGAAAAGGCAGCCAAAATTTTTATATTGTTCCGGGAAGAAAACGATCTTTCTGCAATTTCCATTTACTCCTTCCTTACCAAGCCCAGGACTTGACTTCTCTCTTCTGGAGATGGAAATAGTCTTGCAACATTTTCAGGAAGTAAAGCCTTAAACTACAAAGAAATTTCATTGCAGGAGTCACAGCCTCCCTCCTTTTTCTCAGTAGATACCCATTGTTGTCTGTAGCTCCTCTGCTCTCAGTCTTGGCTTTCTGGTTACCTACATCATCTGTTTCTCTGTCTTATCTGACCCTTCACCACAAAACTGTGGTATTCTTTATAATAACATGTGGGTCAAAATGAGCTCACACTGATTAACATAGAGCATGTAATTGCATAGGAATTTTATTATAATTGAGCAATAATTCTTGTATACCTATTTTAAAAATTTATCTGGAAAGCAAATTATAGTATTTTCCCAAGGCTCTTAATAACATTTTCTATATTTAGAAATTCTCTATGCTGGTGCTCTAAACTAATTAGCTTAATAGTCTTAACAAGGATAAAAGAGGTAGTGCTTTTTAAAAGTTATTTTTATTCCAAATCTGGTTTTTTTTATTTTTTATTTTTACTACCACTGTATTCCTTCTGTGCCATCCAAGGGCATACAAAAAAAATCAGAGTGAAATAAATAGAAAATTAAATTGAAAACCAACAATTTGCTAAATACATATTTCTTCATCATTTTACTTTACCCCAAAGTTCTTTATATATTCATTTGTAGGTACAATAAGCATTTAGTTCTCTTGTTCAATAGGTTACTGTGGATTACTGTCTTGTCCTGGATAGGTTGCTGAAGAGGATGGCTATTCAAAGTAGGTCTCAGGGTAGAGAGGTAAAAAAGGAATTAATATTTATTTGTCTCTAAATAAATAATAAAAAGTGCTTAACACATATCCTCTTACCCATGAATTGGTTAATATTGCCTTTTGTAAATGAACAAACTGAGTCTTCAAGAGGATAATGTACCCCGAAACACTGTTTTTGTTTTTAGCTGTTTAAATGCTACAATTCCAAACAGCGATTTATGAAATAGGAACTTTCTTCTCCATTCTACCCTTTCAAGTCACCCTCCTCCCAAACATACACATGTACATGCACAAAAAGACACACAGGTGAGCACACACATAGTTAGTAAATTGCATATCTATAACACAAAGCTCAGGAAAGCCTTCTACCCTAAAATGGAAATACAGTTAAGCATCCCAACTAGTAATCCTTAATACCATAGTTTAGCTATCAATGTGAGTAATCTATTATTCACCCCTAAATGGCATTTCTTCATCCACTAAAGCTAGGTGTTGTCCCTATTAATGCTCACAGTTCCATCTAGCCATCCCTACCCATCTCACACCACCAATCTCTTGAATGAGTTGTCATAGCCACATTTGACGATGTCCCTAAAGATTCCAGTATGTAATAAGTCAATTAGAGCAGGCCTGGACTTGGGGAAACGACTTTGGTCACGCCCTACTACACAGTATGAGTGCAGCTGCTGACAGAACAGGACGTTTGCTTTCTTTTCTTTGTTCATTGTTATTTTTCCTGCAATCCAATGAACTCTTTCTTTCCTAATTAGTTTTCTGCTCAGCAGTTTATCAACTTTGTCTTTTTCCAACTAAATAGATCAAACAACTCTAGATTGTTGTCAAGAGACAGCAAAGTTAAATCATTTGGGGAGAGAGTAAAAATAGGTCTAACTGAATCTCCGCTGTGCTTTGGGGAAAACTAAAAAATATGTTCCTTTTTCTTTCAATTGGCTGGCTGGCTTCATTCTTCCTTTCTAGCATAACAGTAAACTGCATTTTTTTTTTTATCAACAGTGTGGCAGTGTTTAGATAAAGCAGGACGATCCTAGTCAGGCTTTTCTCTCCTGGATGAAGACAAGAAAAACAGTATGTTTTGTCAGTATGAATTTTTCTCCACCAAGATAGTCCCCAGCTCGGTTCTACATAAATGTTATTAAATTCCACACTAAACAGCCTGTGTGTGTGGGTACTGAGCCCAGAAGTGCCTGACAGCTAATGAATAAACATATATTTTATTTCTAACAAGGTTTTTAAAAAAGTATGGTGACTGAATACTTTTGGCAAAAAAAGACACATTTATTTTATTTAAAAAATACATATGCTCACATGGAAACACAAGTAAACCAGGCAGAGTGTCACTCCAATTTTTGAGTTTATAAATAAGTAAATCTCTCATGATTTTGCCTAAAGTATGTCAAAGGGACTCAGCCCCATTCAGTTCATAGAAAATACTGCTGCTACATTTCTAGCTCCAAGCCCACAGTCAGGATCCTGATGTCACTTATCCATCTCAGGCACTCTGCAGAGCACTTATCTCTTTTCCAAAATTCAGGAATTTGTCAACACAAAGTTCAAAGTACATTTTCCAAAGTACAGCCAGTTTAACCCTAATTTGGAAAGAGAAATATGATTTTAAAAATCTAATAAAGATAGTAGGTATACCAAATATAGAGTTTGGAACATGTGTGTATGTATGTGTGTAAGAATCCTTATTTTGCATTTGTGGGCTTACGTCATTCTGCTATTTTATGAAACATATACATGCCTAGATGAAAGAGTTTGTCTTCTTTTGGCCTCATGGTGAAATGAAGAGTTACTTATTACTTTTTTATCTCATGATTGTTAAATATATTATCCACATTTTCATAATTTATCTGAGACATCTGAGGTCACTGATAGCTATAGAAACTACTTAACTCTAAATGTATAGCACAAGATTTATACACTCAAATAGAGTATATAGAACGAATAAAACTAGAAAAGCAAGTGTGATACAAATATGTATATACTATACATGGAATTTCAAAAACTAAGACCACTTTTAACTACACCACAGTGCCTCCTGGTTTACCAAAGTAGGAGAAACTACTTTGGCAGCTACTACTTTTACAGATGGTTGAAACTTGCATCACCCAGCAAAGACAATGAAGCATTTGAGAGCTGAATCCCTATAATGACGTGGACATGCTCAGAACGAAGTCCAAGGCAGTCATGGTTGATGACTATTCTGTGGATAACTTCCTGGGCTCATCTTTGCATCATCACCTTGGCACTGGGACTGTGGTTAACAACTGGTCAGCTGTTGTTAAGCCTCTTGATGAACTCTGTGCTATAGAACAAAGCCATCATTCTAAGGAGTAGTTTAGTGTGTTATAATGAACTGAAAGTAGGCAGAAAGTAAAGGCAGGGAGATACAGGCACTCTGCTGGAAAGCAGGGTCATTAAAAATAATGAGCACTCTTTCACTTCCTTCTTTTTATTAACTTTCTGCAAAGGACAACCCGGCATTTTATTTTTTAGCACAGTCTCCACTTTTATAATATTCGTTAGCAGATGGCTAAAAGTTTTCCACAACATGTTCTATAATACTTAGAACCTCCCTGGAAAACACTCAGGGCCTTTTCCTTTCCTTTTTTTTGCTCTGTACATCTTAGAAGAATTGGTTTTTGCAATAAGTGCCTCTAAGCTAAACAAAAATTCGCCTTCCCTCCCCACCTCTAAAATATATAAAAGAAGTATTTTAGGGGAGAGTTGAAAGCACGGAGAAAGGGCAAAAAAAAAAAAAAAAAAGACTTTAAATGTTCATCCTAAAGTGTTCCAGAGTTGTCCCTTGAACTGCCCCTGCAGTACTAATTCATGTCTAGGAATTTGTAGGAATGGTTTTGACGTTTAATCGTTGGCACCGTTTTGCTATTCAGAATTCCTATAGGAGAAGAGTAGGCTTAATGAACCGGATGGTTGGTAAAAGGCCAGATTTTTAGTCTTGAAGAGATTTCTAGAATGAATTATGAAACTAACTGCTCTGAGTTAGTACTTTGTTCCCTTTAACTGCTGCCTCTGTGCCAAATAGCAGAACTGAACTCTGATCTTTTTCCCTTGTAGTTAATAACCTAAGCCAAGCTTTTGATCAAAAGGAAGGAAGCATAACCGCGAAGACTAGGAAAATTGTCAGCTTGATCAGAAGTCTCTGTAACCTGTGGATTAAAGTGGCCTAGGCTTCTACTAATCGGAGGACAAGAGAGGAAGAAGATATTCAAGCACCTGTTATATGTCAGGCACGTGTCAGGTCTTTATTGACACTATTTCACATAATCCTCACATTAACTCCAAAATTTTGGCATTTTTATCCATGAGTGAGATAGGAAGTTAGGATTAACTTATTTATTCATTCATTCAGTGAGTATTTATTGCACAATACGTTCCAGGCATGGTGCTAGACGCTGGGGACATGATGATGAAGTACAGAAGTGCTTGCCTTCGCAGAGCTCACAGTTTCACGGGAATGATAGTGCCTAAGTATTTACAAGCCCAATGAGCACTACAGCAGGTCAGCTTCAGGTGCTTAAGTAGGTACAGAATATAGAGAGATTATTTACTCAACCATTTAACACATGATTATTGGAAGCCCAGTGGATTTGAAGTCTACTGCAAAATTTTAGCTTGAGAAACCAGGTGGTGTTCTTATGGAAATGTTCTGTATCTGTGTTAGTATATGGACATGTGGCTACTGAGCTTCATGTAACTGAGGGACTGAATTTTTCATTTTTTTAAATTTAATTTTAATAGTGACATAGGGTTAGTAGCTACTATATTTGCAGTAGAGTTTGTTCCTTTGGGACCAAATTATTCTGAAATGTACCCCCTCTACTATTACCTTCGGAGACATTTGGGTATGAATTAGTCTAGGAAGCTTAAAGAAATTTGTTTCTCTAGAGTCATACTGAGACTCCACTAATCTATAGGAGTCTTATATTTCTCAATTGGCTCAAGGAAGATATAGATAGCTTTAAGAAGCCAAGTCTAATCTAGGATTCCAATTAGATTCAAACCCAAATAGACCTGGATTAATTCTTAAACCAAACTATTCTACTGAGGTTAGTCAATCTAGATATAATCTAGCACTGGACTATTTCAGACAAGAGCACAATTCCAAGTTCCCTGGCAACCACTTACATATGGTGGGTCCCAAGACCTGCTATAGTCCCAGTTAAAATAAGAAGTTTGAGGGCAGATTAACCTTTGGTTATCTCAGTTATCTATAGGGGAAGAGGATTCAAATCCTCCTGTCCCAGAGTTAGAGCAGTGACTATAGTAAACATCACACACACACACACACACACACACACACACACACACACACACCAGTCACATACACATAGATGCCTTTAGGTGTTGGTGTCTCTATCAGACTTGGTGAAATGAAGCAAAAGAGAGGGTGACTTAAGCCTAAATAGACATAAAACTGAAATTACTTTAGGTCCTTTTGCCAGAGCACCTAACTTATTAACTGAATTTACTTTAAATAAGGAAATTCTATCAAGTAATAAAAAAGTTAGTCCTGTCAGATATTTATTTAATTGTTCATGATAAAATTTACTACATTGTTGTTGGCTTAAGTTCCCATATTTGGTAGGATTCTTAGCCTCAGAGACATACTCTTTCAGCTCCAGACTGGTTTTTTTTTAATACCATATAGTGAGATGCACTTCATATTTCCTCTTAGATATGCTTTGGCTCTCTTTCTCCCTGCTTTGGATCTACTGGATGCTACCTCCTTAGCCAGCCACTTGACCTCACATCCCTTAACTATAAGATGATGCACAATATTTCTGATGTTACTGCATTGTATTACTCACTCAAGCCATTACTGACAGACTACTGCCTCCAAGCCTGTCATGGAATCTGGCAGCCATATCAGGAAGCAACAGGAATTAGACTCACAATTATCTCTTGCTTTATTCTTGAGGAAAGGAATCAGACCATTAAAAATATGATACATATGGTATTTTAGTATGCTAGCTAGTTGCCAATTATCCTCTCAAAAATTGGTCTTATGCAAGCACTCTTCAAAAGAAAATTGGCTTGGGGCATGACTGACCTCAGATCATTTCATGATATAATCGTAATAAAAACCTCCATTTATTGAAAGCCAATAATGCACTAAAATATTTATCACACACACACCATTATTATGTTCAGTTTTAACAACAACCAGTAAAAGAAAAGAAACAATTTCTGTTTTTCAGGTGAAGAAACATAGCCTCTATGAGCCTAAACAGCTACTGGAAGATCATACAGTTTGGAAGTCACAAACCCACCTAACTATATAGTTTGTGTTATTTCCAGTTCTCCATTTTCTCTGCCTGTGAGTAAGGTCCCTGGGGAAGTGGGCTGGGGGTGGGCGGGGGGAAGACAGAGAAACACAGTGGAGTGGGGTAGGAAATAATGCCAAGTGTTCTAACTCTAACTTTATCAGGTTACTAGAAAGTGATAAAATGTTTGCCTTTTGAAGTATGTTTCTTACCTTTATCCAGCAAAATACTAAGCCTAAGTGAGTATTAATTCAATAAAATAAACTTTTAAAAATCTGTTCTTAAAATATTCACTTGAAATATATTTTTGAGTGTGTATCACATGCAAACATTGTCTTAACTACTGGAACACTGAGGAGAACAAGAAAGAAAAGGTCCTTGCCTATGAGAGCTCATGTTCCAGCCCAGCAAAGTAAAAAGCACAGCAATGAACAATATAATTCCAGGTGGTGCTGAGGGATATAAAAAAATAGAATACACTGATGTGATCTGATGCTCTAGAGCAGGGGTTCCCAATGCCTGGGCCGTGGACTGGTAGTGGTCCGTGGCCTGTTAGGAAACCAGGCTACACAGCAAGAGGTGAGCGCCGGTGAGTGAGCGAAGCTTCATCTATATTTGCAGCCGCTCCCCAGAGCTAGCATCACTGCCTCAGCTCCACCTCAGATCATCGGACATTAAATTCTCCTAGGAGCACTGGTCTCTGGTGCCAAAGATGTTGGAGACCACAGCTCTAGAGTGACTGTGAAGGGCAGGAGCATGAATTTAGACTGGCTCTTTAATCTAAGATGAGTACTGACAAGAAACCATCAAGATTTATGAAGAGAGTGTGCCAAGCAAAGGAAACATCATATTGCATGAACAGTATAAAAAGGGAGGAATCAAAGATTTATCTTGAAGTTTGGTTTTTACTATTCACTGAGATTGGAAGACTGGGAAGAAGCAAATTGTGTGAGGGGAAATCAAGAGTTATATTTAATTTCCAAAAGGCATTTCTATAATGCTTACTATTATCAGGTAGACTCAAAATAAACAATCTTAATTCTGATTTATATAAAGTTTTTATACATTTAGTGAACCCACCAAATATTTCCATTTTGAAACAAAGAATACAAAAAAATGTTTATAATTTTTCTGTTAAATTAGCTTTGTTTTACCAATTTTAACAAAAAAAATAGTAATCTTTTGAAAATATCATTTCTACTTTTTCAGATTCTCTAGAATATTGTTTAAAAAGTATTCAATTGTGTTCCTAAACATATTTCTAAAAGCAAGTTTGTGTTCAATCAAAATTCAGTTTTCTGTTGGATATACTAAAAAAAAAAGTAGATAAAAAGTTAGAACAAAAAATCTTTTTTTTTTTTTTTTCCATGGGCCTATGTTCCTTGGGGAAGATTATAAATTAGTAGAATTTTTCATTTAAAAATGCAATGATTTATAAAGTCAGTTCTGGAAGAAACAATATCATAGTTAAATTATTACAATCCAATAATTGCTTCAAAGGTGGCAAGAAAGAATCATCTGTCCTTTGTCAGAGTGGAGTAAATTTCTTAATCCACTCTTGGAAGAAAAAGGTTCCTTTAGTAAGCAAATTTTAGGGTTGTGGGAAGGGAATTCTGGGCCAATACAGATCCACCTCAGATTGGATTTTTTTTTGAAAACATAATCTGCCACATGACTGGACAACTTAATCTTTTCCAGGTAAATGTATTTAAAAAAAAAAATTGAAAGCCTTGGCCTCTGATCCCCCTTGATGTTTTGTTGATGTCTATCAAAGTACCTTTGCTCTTCTAGTTTTAGGACTACTTCAGAACATCTGAATATAGCAGAGTTTTAAAAAGGCATTGACTTTTTAAGTCATTATTTGTTACCTTAAAACTATTCCAAAAAAATTATTTGACATTTATGAACTTAATTATCTACATATTTAGAGAGATATTTGTTTATCAGAATTCTGATATTTGTATAGACAGAATAATTGTCAATTGACTGGTTTTTATTCTTTAATTAGTTTAGTATTATGTAATACTATCCTCTCAAGATATATCATTTTATATAAATTTGCTTTGCCATTGTAACTTTTTATGTACTTGGAGATTATTTTAGCACACTTAGATACAAATTTAATTGAATATAAAGTATATCTTAACTAGTTTCTTAACCTAGCGATTTAATCTCTGTAAGTTATTAGGCATACTGATTTTATTTAAAGATAATTAAAAATCTAAATAATTTAAAATGTGAAGCCTGTATAACTTGGTCAATTTCTGCTAAATAGTAATTATAATAATTAAAAATATATATTAGTTAATGGCAGTGGCCTAGGTAAATTCTAATTTCCCTCCTATACTTAGATTTAGATGCTAGTCATTGTTTATAGAATTTGATGAGTTCTCCTTATTATCCTAATTGTGAAAACAGTAGAGTATGAAAATTACTAGAAAAATTTCCTACTGATAACTATGTAAATGAAACATCAAGTAAGTGGATATATACTTCGATGTCATTAATCAGTTGATTAAACTCATAAAATGCAAGCTGACATGGCTGACCTCACCTTTTAAGCCTCCAAAGAATCATTTATGTTGTCAATAATGTAGCCAAGATAACAAATGCATATTCTTTATATTTCCTTTTAAAAACCTGGAAGCTTTTAATTATCCTTGCAAAGATCCCAGATTATAGCCTATCTATAATACTATTTATAAAATATTATTAGAATTCCAAAGCAAAATCCGGAGTTGTTGAATGGCTCAGTATGTAATGCAATAATAGATGAGTTTTCCAGACTACAGTTCTAAGGAAGAAAATCTGTTGGAAAAGAAAAGAAGGCAAGGATTTCAAGTATTGTTTGTTTTCTTTTTTAACTTGGCTTTTCTACACTCCTTTTTCTAAGATGCCATTTGTACATACAAATCACTTGAGTTTATTTTTAAAACCCACACAGAGAGATATTGTTTTGTTGTGGTTATATCCTAGTCAGTAGAAGCTCAAAGCTTCCCATTGTGAGAGGAAATGAAGGCTGGCTGGGTCTTTAAGAGGCCTCTATATACACGTGGCTCCTTTCATCTCAGGCTTGTAATTGCTGTGATTCAGCCCCAAGCTTATTTCCAAAGGTAGCCTACTGAGAAAATCCTCCAGTATCTAAACCAATATACATTAAAGAAGGTTGGTGCCACAAATGAAGCAAAGTTTGCATTTATATTAACAAGCAAAAGGATAAAGTCATTTTCTTTCCTCATCTGAAGCTTTTTTAGTTGTACCATATGCTTTATTGCTGATGTCATTCTAAAACTAGGAGATCCAAGGCACTTTGATAAAATGCAACAGAACATCAATACAGATCAGATCCCAAGGATTCCGAATGATTTTTTTTTTTCTTTTAAAGTACATATACCTGTAGAATGTTGTATTGTCTAATCATGTGGCAGATTATGTTCTTTCAACAGTTACTGTTTGGATGCCTGTGTTGACGCAGAACGCCCTTCCCAAGGCCCTAACATTTGCTTGCTACGGACAAGCTTTTTCTTCTGATACGGGACTAAGTCTCCTCAAATTTGATTCCCTTCTCCCAAAGGACAGAGGATTGTCTTCTTTCTTACAACCTTTGCAACATTGTTCTAGTATAGTGTTACTGTTTAGCAACCTGGCCTTTAGTTTAGGTTAGACTGTGAATTCCACGAGGGCAGAGACATTCTTGTTATGTCTGCATCCTTTGTGCACAGCATATGGTAGACCTGAATCAGTATTCAATGAATTGAGGAGTCATGGTCTAAGCATGCATCCAAATTTAAGTTCAGAGGATGGGTTACTGTATTGCTGGCTCTAATCTCTTCTAATGACACATTTTCTGCACTTAGCACTATCAGGTGAGTACAAACTTGCCTACTCTGAATAGGGAATTTAACCACTGCAGAAGTGTAGATGTTTCTCAGAAAGAAAAAACTAATAACTAAAGGAAGTGGACTGGGAAAGGAGGGAGGAAATAATGTTATTAAACAAAATACAGTAATGTGAAAAATTTTAATAAACTCACTATAAACTATCATTTTTAGAATATTTTGTGAGGATAACAGATTTTCCCATTCACCTTTATCCCTCCATTCACTGAATCTGCAAATTGCCTAGAAAACAATTAAAATCTTTGGGTTATCTGAGAGAGATTATTTTGTCTTTCTTTATAGCAACATATTTCAAACACCTATATGAGAGATTGCTACCCTTGCACGATGGTCTCTCTGCTCCTATAACTTCATGTAATTAAACATATTTAACATCTGAAAAAAATAATATAGAAATGAACTGAAAATTTAAAAAATACCTAAATCCTTCTTACTTTATGAATAAACTAGGATAGAGATAACAGAATTGCTTATTAAGTGATATCAGTTATAGTGCCCATGGTTCATCAAAATATTCTAATAATTTCAAACCATTTGTTAAATTTTGGGAATTATTGGTATACTCTATTGTTTGATGCTATAGTTATTAGTTAAAAAATGCCCCAACGGAATTACAATTGGATATATGAAACCTGATTTCTCCCCCACTAAATTGATAGCATTAGGTTTACGCTGGTACTTGTGGCTGCCAGTGAGAGGATGGGCATGCCGGTCTAGATCCAGACAGACTGCATTTCAACTGCACCAGCATCACTATCATTTGCCTGTATGAATGCTGGGCCACTCCAGAGCAGGAGATGCGCACTGCAGATTCTCAGTCACTGTTCATCTCAGTCTACTCTGCAGCTATCCCCCCACTCTCAGGCCCCATTATGCATCTCATTAAGTAAGAGATGAGTTTAGTATTTTAAATCATTTACCATCTAGTATGGAAGCCTTATATTTCAATATTTTAATGGCCAGTATTTGTAGTGGTGCTTGCCAGCTAAATATTAGCCCTTATTAGAATATTCTAGTCTTTATAGATCACCAGACTAGAGTATGAAAATCTAATCTCTTAAATTAGCCAATCATTTACAGCCTGCATCATAATTTCTGGAAACTTGTCTTTGACACTCACAAACATGAAATGAGAAGGCAAAATAGACAACTACTTATACTGTCTAATTTTCATGAATTGAATAAAAATGATCATTTAGTACAAATTGAGCACTGGGTATATTTTATCTCATTCAATCCTTGTATAGATTTTGTTTTGAAGTACTACCATCATTATAAGTGGGAAAGCTCAATTAGAGAGAAGTTATCCAAATTGTCCAAGCACCAGTACTTTGAAAGTGGAGAAGATAATTCAAATCTTCTAATGTGTCTTAAGAGTCTGTACTTTTAACCATCATGCTATACTATCTTTCTATTAAGTAAATAATTGATATATTTTCTCTAAATGACCAGTCTCATGGAGTGAAATGAATAGAACTTTGGTTTGAATTTTGGTTTCATTACTTACTAGCTGAACCTTTAGCAAAATTATTTTGCCATTGTAAATTTCAATTTTCTCACCTTTAAATTGGAAAGAGTAAACCCTTCATTGAAACGGTTATTATAACAATTAAATAATAAAAACAAAATGATTACTATTGTACTGGAACATAGCAAGTCTTTGAGGAACATCAATTGTGCACTTTATGCCTCTCATCAGCACTATGAGGGTAATGGCCATATCTGGTTGACTGCCGTAATTAGAGTGATGATCATACTCACTAACGACTACATATATAACTCTCATAATGTAGCAGGCATGTTCTCAATCTTTTACTTACATTAATTCATTCAATTCTCTCAAATACCTTCAATAAGCATGAGATTGGTACTACTATTATACCCATTATATAGGTGAAGAAAGAGGAGACAGAAAATCAGGTTACTTGCTCCAGGTCACCCATGGAGAACAAGTGGTCAAGCCTGGGTTTTCACAGAGGCAGCCTGGCTCCAGAATTTGTGCTCTTAACCACTATATTCATTCTTACCATTTAGGAGAGTTTCAATAAATATCTGTAGAGGAATGCATAATTCCTGAAATTCCACAATTATTATATCTTTCATTAGCTTTAAACTTTCTGATCACTAAGAAATGAAACCTAATGGTAGACTGCTATAATTTTTAACTTGAACTTTTATGAATTTGTTTATTGATCCTATAAGGATAATATGTTTGATAGGAGAAAGAAAATTGCAAACAACGAAAATGACTATGGAAAAGACCCAATTAAGGAGCCATACTAAACATGAGACTCCAAATTTGGATCCCAATTCCATTAGCCTCCTGAGACTCCAACATTTATTATGTATTAAGGCTCAGATACAGTCTGTTTAATTAAAAAAAAAAAACTACACACTCTTCTTTCTAAAATCGGAATAGTATTTCTTACTAGATATTTACAAAAGTTTTCAGCAAATGGATAAAATAAAACACAAAGCAGAAAATAATTCAGTTGTGATTCATCTTTTGGTCTAGATTGTCTCAAGAATGCATCAGATATAATCAATAATTAAAAATAACTTATGTGACAGCAAAAAAAATCATCTTTGATTAAAAAAAATACTTTTGAATACTTCATCTCAGGTGTCTTCCAATTTACTGTCAGCTTAGAATTTGTTCATGTATCATCGTACAAGTAGGCCATCTGAAAGCTGTTAGACACAAATACTAATACATAGTTCTTAAAAATAAAAATTAATGTTTAGTACTATCGTTTAATCTCCATTATTTCTTCTGAGGGTTTACACAAAAATATTCGAGGCAAACTTCTAAATATTTCCAATGATTTTTAAGAGATAAATCTTCCTTGGTGAGATTTCTTTTCTCTCCTTTATTGATATTACCAATGAAATAATTCCATGCAATGGATTTGTTACTATATTTTCTCAAATTTACTGTATTGGGAAACTATACACTTGGCAAATAGAAATAGGTTTAACTATATTATCCTGTATGGTGATAAAAATTTCCTCTAGACCTAAAGGATTGTCTAATGACCAAAGTCACATCATTAGTGATTTTTGAAGGTAAGGGTCTTCTAAAGCCATCTCATTCCAATGTCTGAAGTATTAACTGCTACATTTACAGCCAAATACCAGACTACCCAAAAAGTGTTTTGTGGAAAAGGGGAAGATCTGAAGACTGCCAAGCCTTAACATCCTAATAACTTGAAAGTTGGCATACATTGATTTTTAAAGCAAAAGTTCTTAAGGACTGATGTAGGAAGTGTTGCTTCTTTAGGTCTAATTTTGAACTCCTGGGTAAAGACTATCATTTTAAACTTGTTTTATAGTTCACAAATGAGAACCCAAGTACAAACTATTTTGAGCTTCAGAAATGCTCTCAAGTGAGAAATTCAGAGTTTTTCAAGAAAGACCATAAATCATACAATGGTAAGAACATGGGTTCTAGAGTCAGACAGTTTGGGGATAAGTCCTGCCTCCATCTTTATTGAATCTCTTCTTGTGTCCTCATCTTTACAGGGTGGCTGTTGTAAAGATTAAATGAAGGAACACTCATAAAGTGCTTAGCACAGTGCCTGGCCAAAAGATCTGCCCCCAAATCTTCCATTTGCCAGATGTCTGACATTAGGTAATCATTTACTTTGCTATGCCTTAACTTTAATTCTTAGGTAAAAATTAAAAAATATAATACAAATTTTGAAGATTTGTTATGGGAATTAGGAAACATGCAAAATTTCTTATATTTAGAAAGCACAATAAATGGTCATTGTAATTAGCATTAAGTAAGTCTCAGTTCTGCAACATATGTATGTATATAATGTATTATCTTTAAATTTTACTCTATATTTTTTAAAAAAGCTGTTGGCAAGGCTGAAGTGCAGCAGGGATAAATAACTTAATTTGTACCTCTACAATGTTGACATTGTATTTGAATGAGGGAAGTAAAATAAATCCCATAATTTTAGTTTAAATTTGTTCAGATGCAATCAAACTACAGTCCCAGACTAGGAGCTGTTTTTGAAGGTCAGCCATCCAATGATTTCTTTAACAGTATTCTCAGAAATTATGCATTATAGAAGAGGCATAAACTCCTTCTTTGGGGTTCTGAGTTAGTCGAGCAGAGCACTTTATGATTTGAAAAGCAATTTTCATATTTGTATATTCTGAATATTCTCTTTGACCCCCCCTTTTTTTTCTTGCTTTTATCCCTTTGAGCTATGGTCAAATTTACAATGATTCATGTTGTCCCAGTAGAGGAGGATTTCTTAAAGTCTTTCTTGTCTTCTCTTGGTATTACTGCTATTCAATGCAATACTGTTTGGCAATGAGCAGCATCTGATCATCAGAAACTATTTTTAAAAGCTTGCTATTTGTTAAAGACTATAGAAAAAAATATTAAAATTTTGATGGAAAAATGAAAAGCCTATCTATGTTCTCCCCAAACTTAAGCAAACAAAACATATATACAAACTGCAAGCTGGTATGGTTTTATTATCAGTCCCTATGTAGAAACAAGGTGGTCACAGCAGATATAGATCCTTCATGTCCATTCCATAAGAGTGTACCCAATGCACAAAGTCCCTATATCCACTAGAATCAGGACTTTATTGAGTCGCATGCTCATTCCCGAACTTGCGCTAGAGGGAAGAACTTTGCTCATTGTTTTAACCCTAGATGACAACTCCATTCTTAATTTGGCTATTGGGCCCATCAGACCACACGGTTGGAGAGTATGAAAGAATTAGATCCCTATGCCAAAACCAGGGATGACTGCCAGACAAGGAATAAGGGCTCCAGAATGGCCAACGATCAATGTCTATCATTGGGCATTCATACTATTTACAAAATCAATTCGAATTTCTTTCCTGCGACTAGATGGTCGATCTCTGAGTGCAAGGTTCCCATCGTAGTCCCTGACATGCAAGAGGCATTCAAACAGTGCTTTTGCTGGCTTTGTTCCTCTTTGTTTTCTTCTCAACACAGCAGCCAAAGTGATCTTTTAAGGGTTTACGTTAGACTATATCAATCTCAGTGTCTTTCTAGTTTATGCCAAATAAAAGTCAAACTTATTGAAAATGACCCAAAGAGCCCTTCACAGTCTGGTATCCCCATTACCTCTACGTCCTCATGCCCTACTATCTCTCTATCCTGTGCTCTGCTCCAGCCAGGCTCATTTCCTCACTGTTCCTCCAAAATGCCAGGCCTGCTACTGGTGCCCCTCCTCCTGGAGCACTCTTCCCTCAGACAGGCAAGAGGCTCACCCCTTTTTTCCCTCAGGTAGTTATTCAGATTTCTTCCAGTAAATGCTTCCCTGGCCAGCCTATTTCTGTTGTATCTATCCTGTGAGCTCCTGTACCCTCTTTTCTCCTTACCACCATCTAAAATACCTATGTTATTTATTCTTTTTTTTTTTTTATTTTTCATTCTGTTCCTATCACTAAACTATACACACTATTAGATCAGGGGTTTTGGATGTTTTACTCGATGAGTATCCCTAGAATCAGAATAATGTCCAGCACAAATGGATGCTCAATAAATATTTACTGAATGAATGGATGATGTTCCACTTCTTTCAGTCGTCCTTCAGGCCTTAGTGTAAAATGTTCCCTGGTGCTCCCTGCCCTGGGAAAAGTACGGCAGTTCTATTCTGTATTTCAATAGCACTTTGGGCCTCATTACGCAGATGCTGTTAACCTCACTCACTCTTATTTCCCCACTGCCTAGCACAGATGATACACTCAAAAAATAAGTAAATGAAGTTAAGTGAATGATAAATGTCCTGAGTATGACATAGTGAATGATCAAGAAAGATTTCAGGAAATCTTACATTATATCAAATTATCACTTATTATTCCAGAGAGAAAAATAAGCCTATATGTAATCAAATTTAATTATGTAATTTTTTTCTGGCTATAACATCATGACACTCATGAGAAGCTAAGTATTTACTCTGATGAGCCTATTCCAAATTAAACAAAAAATTAAAACTTTCTTTAGCCATTCATGTTTTCTATTTTTCTTTTAATGTTCTCCCCCGCCCACACACACACACAATCTGAGACAGTTTATCATCCAGTACAGAGTATTACAGCAATATATTCATTAACATGAACATATTAACAGAAATTACAAGAATTCTAAGTATCTTTTTCTTTCATAAAGTGTCCTATGGTGTGGAATAAGAGGCAGAAGCCTGATATAACATAGGAGAGAGTGAGAGAGAAGAGGGAAAGAATCCCAGAGGCGATGTAGTTACACAGACCCCTGAGTCCCCACTTGGCCTGTTATACCCTGCTGGCATCCGGCATGACTCAGTGTGAAGCCCCCTTAGAAGACTTGGCTAACGTTACTTCCTGACCCAGTCAGACTTGGCTCAACGAGCGGAATAGGCCAGAGCATGCTGAAGAGCCCATTAGCAGATTCAACAGTCAGGAACCAGGGGAAGGGAAAAAGGAAATGGGCAAGAACTGAAACCTGTTAAAAAAAAAAACATTAATTCCATTTAAGTGTCATTCTTTATCAACAGAGCTTATTTGAAGTCTTGAGAAAGATTTGAAATTCTCAAAAGGATTTTCTGTGCTGAACACTCTTTCATATCACATATAAAACCCAGAGTAATGTTAAATTTTTAACAATTATGAACCCAAAGATGTTAAAACATCAAAACTTCCCCCAAAAATGAAAGTCCAAAGTGATTTGACACTATTAGTCTAGTCTACCAATACTACATGGGTGATTTGAAGATATTGTTTGGCTGTTTGGATATTTGACTTAATTTGTAGAGGAAAAATATATTTACAAATGTGAAAGAAATTGGGACAAAAGCCAGATAGATACACGTGGAATCACACTGAGAAACACAAGTAGGTAGTTCAGAATATCAACCTCTAATACCATTTTTAAAAGCTTCTAGGTACTTATTGATTTTTTTAAAAATTATAATACTATATGCTTAGAGTATTATAAATTTTTTATAATAATAATAATACAACTGATACTGAGTGCTTACTACATGCCAAACAAAAAATTTTAAAAGGTTTTAGATATTTATTTAATCTTCATGATGGTTTTATAATGTAGGTATATTACTACTGGTCTTATTTATATAGCCGAACAAGTTGAAGTACAGAGAATTTAAGTAGCTCTCATACAGTTAGCAACTTGCAGAGCCATTATCTAAATCCACTCTGTTTGGCTCTTGAGACCACATTAGATATCTCACTGTACTTCTCCCCAGGGAATAATAGCCATTTTTAGCAATCGCTGGGTTCTTCCGGTCTGAAGACTAAGTAATTCTTGGGTTTGAAGGTGAGAGTTCTGCTTAGACATTCAAGGCATATTCCTCATCCTTTAAAAGGAGCTAAATCTTGGTAAGTTGCTGCATGCTGGAAGTACGTTGGAACATCTGTTTCCCTCCTAAATTTCCATTCTCTGATGACTTGTTACTCTTAGTCATTCTTGGCCTTGGCTCTTAATCATACTTCAGACTGCGACCTGTGTTCTATTCTGCTTTTGGATCCTCCTATCCTATAAGAAAAATGATTTTGCTTTACACTTCTAACATGGCTTATCTCAGAACAAGTTCAGGATTTGCTTTTATGGTACAAACTGAGGGTTAGCCCTGATTTTTATTTCATGCTGTTCTGTTCTGCAGCTGAGATAAAATGGTTTGGAGGCCTAGAATCAATTTGAGTATTGACAATTCTATATACAAGTACACCACCTGCTAGAGCATATAATGTCTTGAAGACACATTTTTCCCCATGGGCCATGACCAAGATTGCTTATCTTTAGAAAAATTCCAAGTGAAGACTTCTCAAAATGATTAAATGCATCCTTAGGCTCTTTGCAAATCTTCTTAAAAAGTTATAATTTTTCACCAGGTATTCACAACACACAATTTGGCAAATGTTATCCTTTGGCTATTTAAACTTAGCTGAATTGTAGGCTAGAGATTTATTCAGGTGCTACTGCCATATATCATCCTAAACCAGCCATGGATTTGTTGGAGAAGATTAAGTAACCATCATTGTCAGCCTTCTTTGTGTCTCAGCCATGATTTCATGAGCAGCATCATGAGTTACTAAAGGGAGGACAGGATTCTCATTCATTGGTCTCTATCCAGTTTTAGCTAAAAGCTTGAAAGATAATTATGATTTTGCTTTTGGAATTAATTCAACAAATGTTAGTTAAGTATAAATTATGCACTAGGTGTGGTAAGCTACAGTGATATAAGAACAAGCAATCATCATCATCATCATTAATATTTTTTACCTTTTTGTGCTAAGCTCTGTGCCAAGCACTAGAGACTTATTTATTTCATTTGATCCTCACAATAAGATCATTACATTATGAATATCCTATCATCCCATTTTATAATGAGGAAACTAAAGCACAGTAAATTGTTCAAGGTCACTCAGCTAATATCTGCAGGAGCTGGATTCAAATTCTGACTTTCGTATAAATTCAGGGTTCTCATTTTGACAGCTTTTTGCACACACATACATTTATAGAATAGGGATAAGAAAGATGTGCAAATAATTTTAATACTGTTTATGCTTAGTCTTAACCCAAGAATTTTAAAAATCCCTCTTCTATAGGTATTCTTCAGCTACATCAGTATGGGTAGGCTGAGAGGGTTGTGCTCTACAACGTCCAGAGTTTAGCCACGCTAGAGTGGTATCTCCATATTGAGCAATATTAAAAACATTCCTCCTAGGTTGTTATAAAACAGCAGAACTAATAGAAAACATCCATAACCACGTGACCTTGAATTTTTTATAACTTCTGATGACTGGAGCCACAAAGTAAAAGAAACAATGGCTGTTGTTTGTTTGTTTGTTTGCCATTGTAAATGCTGAAGTTACAGTCACATATTACTTCTTCTCCCATCACTATTTTAGCATTAGTGGTTCACAATAGTGTCCCATCTTAATTTTAAAAGTTTTACGTAAGATACAGGTGACTGTGAACTACCAGGCAATAATGTCCTTCATTGATAATGTTTTTTATTTCTTTTCAGTTATTGGAGTTGTTGGCTAGTATGGATAAAAAAAGAATGTGGTGAGGATTCTATAATAAAATTGACAAGCCCAGTAACAGAAAGTAACCTCACAGGATAATCTGGTCATAAATTCCTAACTAGACAGGTCATGGTGAGAAGTCATGACCCAGAAATATAACTTTTCAGTCAAAAATTTATCTTTGCCCCAAGCAAACCCTGTCCACTGTTTCTGTACCTAGGTTAACAGACCTTGGAAATGCCAGAGTAATCCTCTTTTTCAGACCCCCTGAAGATGTAACCACCCTCAAGGAAGCTTCTGAGATCTTGCTTCCCAGCATTGTCATCTGTTTGGTTCAAATAAATTCAATTTAACCTATAAAAATTCTCAGCAGGTTTGGATATTTTTGCATCAACACTAGGTAGTTAAAAGCTAGAATTCTGTCTGGATAATAAAGCCTTGTTGGCTGTGCTAAAAAGTTTAGACTTTCTAATTTATAACCATCTCAAATGCTTGAAGCCCTAACGTGGCTTCTTTCCAACTCGTAGCCACACTTATACTAACATTTGAGAAAGACGCTCACCTTGACTAAACTTGACCAAAGACTCAGGCTCCTGTGAGTCTTTTCTGACTAGGCCCCAACTTGGGCTCTGTCCTTGGCTTGCTGTTCAGTTTTAGCAAGAATTCTCTGAGTCAGTTTAATGAAAATCCCCCACTCTTCCTATCTTATCACTCTGATCTACTATTAGCAAAAATCATGTCAGGCCCGGTTAGCCAGAATCTCATTGGCCTTGACATTTCCTCATCGTGATTTTCCATCCACTTGCCTAACCCTGCTCCTTGACCATAAATCTCCACTTGTCTGTCTTGTATTCAGAGTTGAGTCCCATCTTGCTCCCCTACTGCAAAACCCCCACTGTTATGGTTCCTCTTCAAAAAATTTCTTATCAACTTTAACAAGCATCCTGAAAACTTTTTCTTTAACACTTTTTAATGACTTTTTCTGTTCATTAAAAGCATCTTTTGGAATCAACAGATATTTGTGAGTTTTTGATTAATCATAACAGATATACTATGTGTTTCTGCAGATTTTTAACTTCAAGCCATTACTCTTTTGAGTATTTGCAAAAAACAAAATAACAAAATAAATTGACTTAAAAATACTGATTCAGTAGAATTACGGATGCTCCTTGATTTACAATGGGGTTATGTCCTGATAAACCCATCATAAGTCAAAGTTATCGTAAGTAGAAAATTCATTTAATACTACATTGTAGAATATTGGCTGTTTACCCTTGTGATCCTGCAGCTGATTGCTAGCTGCAGGTCACTGCCGTAGCCCACTGCTCAGCATCGAGAGAATCTTACTACCTATCACTAGCCCAGGAAAAAATCAAAATTCAAATTTAGAAATATAGTTTCTTCTGAATGTGTATCACTTTTATACCACTGTAAAGCTGAAAAATCGTTTGTTGAACGACCATAAGTCAGGGACTGTTTGTAAAGTGTGTAAAGCTGCTTAGACATTTTATAAATATGTGACCTGAAACCCCTCGAGTCCTAGAATGAAGCTTGCAAATGAACTCATAATGATTTTTAGTTTTCTTTGATAGAGAAATGATAGTCAATAGTGTAAAAAATATTTGTCTCTAAATAAATCAATTAAAATCAAGAAAAAGTGCTAAGCAGCTTTAGTTGAAAAAAGGAACAAGAAGCAAGTGATCAGTAATCATTTGGATTCAGATCAAATAGTAACCTTAAACTATTTTTCTTAAGCATAATATCACCGTTGAAGGAAAGTAGTTCACAATCTTTTTAATATAAAAATTTTTCACATATTAGAAATGTTTAGAAAGCTGTATTTCACTCTAGAAAGTGAGCTTAACTATGATCAAATGAAAAAGTACTATTTCCTGTTACTCAATTTTCATGTTTTTTTTGTTTTTCTCACTTTGTAGGTTATAACCAGATGGACCAAACCCAGAGAATGTAGACCAGTTGAATTATTAACATTCTACCCTCCAGCCTTAATTTTATCATTCAGATCATTCATACAAGAGTCCTAAGCCACATTAAAATTATTACCTGGGGGGCATTTCTAACTGCTAATAAGATAAACAGGATGTGTTAGTTGTAATTCAAAAATGCTTGCATAACTTAACTAGGATTTCTGGCAGTTTACCAAACTTTTTTAGACTTCCCTCCTCCTCACTCTCCTCTTCTTTTTTTCAACAACCTCATGGATAGGAGCAAACTCATTCTATATAAACTCTTTCTAAACTCTACCTTTAATACTGGCCTAAGTTGGACAAACCTCTCTCACAAGGGTAATTTTTTATGGGTGAGTCCAACTTTCACTATAGAGAACTATGAGTAGGTTTTTTCCAGGTAAGCAAAGGATACAGAAGAAACATTCCAAATGATGTATAACTTTCTGACACTATGATTTCATTTTTTATAATTATGAAAAAAATCAAACATCAAACATAAAGAATAATGATCATCCATGTACCCACAATCCAAATTTATCAAATGTTGGCATTTTTGTCATAATTTTTAAAAATTTTTTTAAATAAAGTATTTCATATTACTGAATCTCACAGTGTATGCTTTTCTCAGCTGACTTTCTTTCCTTCCCAGATGTAACCACTATCTTAAATTCATAGTTTATTATATCCATAAATATATTAAACTTTCATCACAAATATTTGTGATGAAATATTTGTATCTTTTGTATGTTTTTAAATCTCTTATGTATATATAATTTTTGTCCATTTTAAAAATTATATACTATGCATAATTTCAGTTGGTATGTTTTTAATGTTTTATAGTGTTTCATATCCATTTTCTTCTGCCGATGGATATTTATGTTTTTTCCAACTTTATCCTTGGTGTTTTCAAGTTCAACAGAAATGATTTCACAGAACATCAACATCAAACAAGGACATTTTGTGACTGAAAGATCAGGATAAAAAACAGGGGTACCATGTAGTCATGTCTGAATATAGACAAAACATGAACGTTGTTCAAACAACAAAAATGATCAAACGTCCATTTATCCTGCCTACTATGAGTGACTGCTTCTTCTTTACCAATTATAGATTTAAATTTATTTAATACTTTCCTCTTTCATAATATTTAACAAAATAATCATACAATTATCCCACTTCCGGACAATATCCAGCTCAGAGCAAGGCAACACTTTACACATCCTCTCCCAAATCAACTACCTACACAAGACCAAATCCATAACAAGTTCTCTCTGATCCCTCTCACCGAGGTGCCTCACAGTTCACTACAGTGAGTGTTCTTCCTCAGTGCAGCAAAAAAACCAAACCGTTCATTCTAGGTATATTCCTGGTGGCTTGTGGCTGGAGAGCACTAACATTAATGGGATCGAACATCTTTTCACATGTACCGTTGAAGGTTTGCATTGATTCTGTCTCCAGGATACTCAGAAGGGGCCAAAGCTTTCTGTCTTCTCTTATTTTTCGAATTGTCTGTTCGTGCCTCTCAACCATGTTTCTATGACATTGGTTTTCGTTTTGTTATACACTTATATTTCTTTATATTTTCTCTATATAAAACCTTTGTAGATTGTACTTTTATATTTTTATAAAAGTTATAAAATTTATTTTTATATAGTCATGTTTATTTTAATTTTTATGGTTTGTGACCTTTATGACCTAAGTAATTTTTTCTTATATAAAAGTCATATATACATATGTATCTTTTTTTCTATTTCTGTTCTATTTCTAATATTAGTTTTGCTTTTCTTTTTTTACACTTTGGCCACTAGTATCCTAGAATTTATTTTTTGTATGGTAAGAGTTATTCATATATTCCATTATTTCCCAACTTGGTTAATGAACTATCCTGATAAGAAATGTTGAAGTCTTTCCTTTCCCCATCCATTTATAAAGCTATGCCTGACATTTATCAAGTTCCTAAAGATGTATAAATTTTGTCCATGATTCTATCTCAGCCCAATGTTTTGTCTATCCTTGCATTAATACATATTGTTTTAATTACTATTGTGCCTTATTCTTTTAAGTCATAATATTTATCATTGGTAATTAACTATGATATTCTGCAATGTCTAAATTCTTCATTGGATGGTATTGTCTATATGGTAGGCTCAGTGTTTTGCACAGTGCCTAACACACAGTAGGGACACAATATACATTTGTTAAATAAATAGGTAAATGAGTGGAAGAATAAATTAGTACTAGAATACCAAATCAAAGGATCTAACTTTTAACTGCCTGTGGCCTCCTGCATGTCCCGTTTGAACTCTTAATTTGGGCAGATTATTGGGCTTCCATAAAGGTCTTCTCAATTAACCTCTTTTTATTTATTTATTTATTTTTTTGCTTTCCTCAGGAAAAAAAAAAAGAATGGCAAGTCTGTTCTTATTGTTTTATTTGGATCTCAGCCCACCTGTATGTTATCAGACATATTTAAATTTTCATTCAAGTGAAGATTTTCTTGATGTTTTTTATTTTATATCCTTCAAATTTTCCCCCAATAGTTGCATCAACATTTCCCTTTTTTTATAATAATAATCTTAATAGTAAATGCTTGTAGAGTGAGTACTATGGGCCAGGGTCTGATCTAATAAGTACTTCATCTGAGTTCATCCAATCCTTCGAATATCTGTGGGGTATGTGCTCTCATAGCTGTTTAAAGATGAAGAAACTAAGGCACAGAGAGTTTAAGCAGCTTTCTTAAGGTCACTCAGCTACTACGTTAAAACAGGATTTGAACTTAGGCAGTCTCGGTTTAGCGTTCATGCTTTTGGGGAAGGAGAGAATCCAAATGTCTATGTTTGTAGCTTATCTTATATAGATATTGTGAATTCTATATTTTGCATTGTACTTCTAATCATTTTATTTTTATAAGGACAATTTATTAATTACATAAGGGGATATTCAGGGATGGATTTTGCTTCATTTGTGGAAACTGTAGAGGCCAGCCCTTCCTAGCCTGCATAGAAATCCTAAAGGAAGAAAGATCTTCTCTCATTTAATACCTGTGTATTAAAAAGCATGACACTCACACTGACACAGATACATATTACATTTTTTACTCTGAGTTATCTGTTTTCTTCAGAGTCAGATGTTCTCAAGAGTTCTACTAGAAAGCTTCCTTTTGCATTCTATGGGCTGTGAGCTGTCCTATGAAATCAAGAGGGGAATCAACCAACACCACTAACTCCACTGACTGACTTGCCCTCCATTAGCCCTGCTTTAAATCTCTTTTAGGCGATTTTTTTTTTTTTTACCTACTCTTACGGTCTTTGTATGCATGAGAGTTGAGACTGGAATTAGTAGAATTGGTTTGCATTTAATAATTCTCTATTTTTAAGCATATGTTCCCTTAATCAAATTATAGTCTTTTCTTTCTACCCATAACTGCCTCAAACAGAGCTTTTAGAGTCTCTATCAGGAAGAGTGGGTTCCCAATGGTTTGTCCTTCAGAAAATTTAAATTTCACATTTACCATTCAGTTAGGATTCCTCATAGTCTCTGGACAATATTATCCCTGTGCTATTATGGATTTATTTTCTTTTGTACACCCTTACTGTAATGTAATGGGGATGAGGAGAAAAGTAAGTTAAATACATACATTCTACTTGCCATTTGAACTGGCAGTCAGAATAGAAATAATTTATGAGCTCTTGAAAAATATTTCAAATTTCCCTTGATATGTTACATGACTTTTACAGGTATAGAAAAATTATTTTATAAATAAATACCCTAAACGAACAGAGTCATCTACTATAACATAACTGGAAGTAGACCGAAGATCATGAACTAAGTAGTATTGTGCAGGTTTTCTTGACTTCTCACTTGCTGGTGATATATTCTGCCACTTGCTCTTATTTGCGTATTTCATGGTGCAATCAGTTCTCTAAGGTAGTGTGATTTTTTTTCCAAGGAAGGTGAAACAAAGGACAACAGTTTTCTAAAAATATACTAATATAGTAATACATATTTTTAAAAAACCTGTCCATAGCTTTTAATATAGTTAGTTTGATCTATCAACTGCAAGCCAAAGTCTGAGAAATTATTTTTTAATAACTTTTTTTTATCGATTGTAAAGTGTTTAATGTTCATTAGAGAAAATAGAGGTACACATTCAAGCATAATAGATGAAATAAAAATAAATACATCTTTTAATTGTATCATAAGAATGAGGAACTTCTTGAATCTCTTCTTGGCTTGTGACTTATAAAATGTTTAATAATGGAACCAAGAAAGGTATCAAACATTTTGTTCATCAGGCCTTACTAATGATTAGTCAGTAAATTGCTTTCCCAGGGCACACAGAAAGCTGCCCTAATGAAGAATTTAGAATTACTTGTTTTCTTCCAAGGCATAATTTAGGCCCTAAAGGATTTGACAAAATCTTTTGCAACTTTTTTTCATGTATGTTCTCTTTACTTTTTTGGTGAGGAAAGGTCAAAATAGGGATTCTTAAGCCATTCTGTACTGACTCTAAAAGTCAGCAATTCCAAACCTGGTTTGTCTGTACTTTTTTTCTTTTTGTTTGTGCAAGTAAAACTTGAAAAATGCATGTGGGTTTCAAAACTCCTGCTGCGCCAGCCACGATTTCCCATAAAAGGGGGAACATTTATTTGTGTATATGAAGTCCTGGACAGCAGTACTTGGTCAGACGTGAGACAGATGTATGTATGCACAGCTGTTTGTGTTTAAGGACAGAATACAGACATAAATAAGGTTAGATATCCTTGGTTTGATGCTAGAATATTTTCATACACCATATTCAAAGGAATATCTGTCATAACTGAAAACAAGGGGAAATTTATCAGAAACAGAGCACAGACCCCTTCCCCAGAGCCAGGATAAACAAAACCAATATGGGCCTATCAAACTATGGTCTTGTAAAATAAACTTCACTGCGCAAAAAAATACCCCACCTTATTTATTCATAAAAACATTGTCAGATATTTCCCCAAAGTCAGATAGTACTGTCTTCTATAAAATTCAAGAGTAGACGTAGACTTTTCTGGCTCATCTGTCACTATCAGGATTGCTATTACGTTTAACGCTAATAACACTAGAAAAGAATGCTTCATAAAAAAGTACCATTGCTGTCTTTTCCATTAAACTCCGTGCCCTGGCTAAGGCAGACTAGTAACTCTTTTCTTTCCTAGGAAAAAAAGTTTATACTGAAACAATAACGCCACTTCTATAGTACATTTCAATGACAAAATGATTCCCAGAAAGGTCTTTTTCTCTGCATGATACCAAAAGCACAGAATAAAAAATGACAAATATGAGACCCAAGGTCACAGAGATTTCTAGAGAGAGTCTTATAATTTGTTTTATTGCTATGATGACCCAAAAGTTTGAGGGGTGCCTCAGAAAAAAAGGCTAACTGGGAATTTTGCTAATTCCTTTACTTATTTATTTTTATTCTAATTCTTTAGTCAAATTCGGTTAAGAAAATTATTTGCATTATGTGCTATCTACATTAAATAATGTATTTGTAAATCAAAATTTATTCAAATAAATTTTTCTAATAGATGGTATAAATATATACTCATTTTTGCATTATCTCTGCCAAAATTTTCACAGCTCAAAACCTCCCTTTCTTCTCCCCAGGTCTTCCCTCCAAGAAAACCCCTATAAAAGTTCAGAGTGGGCCTTCAAAGTAACTACATACTTTGTTTAGAAGGTACTCTTGTTTTGATGAAAATCCTGAAACAACTCCTTTAAAGGGTTTGTTTAAAAGAATGAAAGACACAGAGATATCCATAAGACTGAAATGCTACACTTTATTTACATAAGTTTGGACTTTGAAGAAGTGTTTTGTTTTGTTTTCTTGTCAACCCCATAAATCATATTGAGAATCATGGGTGACTTACAGTGTTCAAGACCTGAAGAAGACAATTTAGAGTAGTCTGTCCTTTTAACCTCCACTTTGGTAACTTGGCCATTATTAGTTGAAGTCATATAATGAAAATGGAGGACTAACATATAGAATTTGCTGTTATAATCTCTGCCTATATAATTAAGTATTCCACACTGTTTCTGAAAGTAAATACAATTACTAATATTTTATAGGCCTTCAAAATTTTTTAAATCTCTTTGATACGTACACTGCATGTAGCACTTATGCATGTAACATAATTTTTAGAATCACATATTTTGTCATTATATATACAGAGAAATATAACAGAAAAACAATAGAAACAGAACAAAATTATGAAGTTATGAAAAATCCTGTTTATTCTCATACACTTGAAATTAATACATAAAGCAGTTTACTAAGAAATGTATACTATAAAACAAAATATGTTTTTTATTGCAATGGATATATACAGTAGCATGATAATTTGGAGGGGAAAAGTACCCTAAAGAGCTATATATTTTCAAGAGGAAACTTATCAAATTAAATTATATTTTGTATAAACTTCCTTAGAGTGTCTGTTCATTTTCTGATTTGATTATTTTATTCTCAGTCTATTTTCATTCGGAGTATTGTATTAAGAACAAAGACTGAAGGCTGCTTGCAGAGAAAGAGAGTTTGCAAATTTACGAGGTAAAACACTATTGCAAGTCACAGGTAAAATCATGCTATATATGGTGATGCAAAGGTTTTTCCCAGCACCTGCTTAGTGCCATGCCCATGCCCACCAACACAACACATACAACACCGGATGACAAGGGCTTATTTTCTTGTCTGCTCTGTTCCCACCCCTTTTGGACTGTGAGCCCATGAGGGAAGACAGGACCATATCTTAAGTCATTCTGTTATGTCCAAGACTTGGACAATGTTAGTTTAGTAGAAGAAATAGCCTGTTCTCCCACATGAAAAATAAGAACATGTCATATCCCATCTGTTGGTGTCACCACACCCAAAAGGGTTCCATGTGAAGCCCTGAGGCTCAGGCAGTCTCAACTTTTTGGTATCATGAGAGCATCGTCACTCCAACCTGCTTCCATAAACGTGCCACAAATAGATTCTCTTTCAGTCCCCTCGCCCGTATTGTCCCACCGTAACACGTGGGCTCACAGTAGTGCATCCACACATGTCCACCCCTCCCCACCCGCCACACACATACCATTCACTCTAAGGTTTATAAGTTATCGAGTAAAATAACTAGATTAGATACAGACTTCTCCCCACTGGGCCTGAGTAGCCTCTCTGAAGCCTACCCATTCTTACATTTGTCTCTAGGATCCTGTTAAGGGGCTGCTTCCTTGTTATGACCCCTAAGTGGCTTAGTTATCCAGCTCCTGGCCAATAAGATGGAAGTGTGGTAGGAGACAATGATCAAGAGCTGTGCCCACCTCATTTTAACTGAAATATTTCAAGTATATAGAAAATTATAGATAATGATATAATGAATATCTATAATCACTACCTAGCCCTATTAAATATCAATATTTTGCCACATTTGCTTCAGATCTATTTTAAAACATAGAATAGTTATGGTTAAGCTCCTTATGTCATCCACTTTGAATCCATTTTACCCTCCTGCCCATGACATATATGAAGGTTAATATTAATCCACATTTGTTGGGTGTTGTTCCTTTGTATGGTTTTGTACCTTTTATATATCTGAATACCTACTTAAACATTATGTAGTATTGACTTGCTTGTTTTACAAACATCTTATCATATTTTATATTTAATTCTATAATTCTTTTTCTTTCAACATCATATTTTTATGTGTTGATTTTGAGTTATCTCAATGTTTATCCTCAGAAGTATATAAATAGAGCCTAAGATGTGTTTTTTATAATGTTTATGCATTCTAGAAGAAATATTTTCATTGTGAATAACTGAAACTTCCCCCCAAATATTGCACAGAACTACATAAGCACTTCAAAAGTATGTATTAATGCAAAATTTCCTCATTAAACTCCATATTTGCCCATTATATGATGGGGAATTTTCTCAAAAAGGAACAAATAAGTTGACATATTATACTATATGACACATTCTTTCCTTACTTATAAGATAACTAGATTCTGGATAACTGCAAACTAGAAGAAATATTTTCATTGTGAATAACTGAAACTTCCCCCCAAATATTGCACAGAACTACATAAGCACTTCAAAAGTATGTATTAATGCAAAATTTCCTCATTAAACTCCATATTTGCCTATTATATGATGGGGAATTTTCTCAAAAAGGAACAAATAAGTTGACATATTATACTATATGACACATTCTTTCCTTACTTATAAGATAACTAGATTCTGGATAACTGCAAATGTTCATCAGAATAATTTATAAAGAAAAGTTTTTTCAAGAAAAGTGATTTTATTAAGCAAACAGGAAAAAGAGAAGCTAAAAATATACAAACACATTTATGCTAATAATATTTGGAATGAAAAATATTGACAATATTAACTTTAATTATTAAAATGCTATCTGACACAGAAAAGTATACTGAACTTACCTCAGTTTATATGGAATATTGTTTAATATTATTTTTTTAAATAAAGAGCAAATTCCTTAGATTTCTTAAATCAGTTGTAAGACTTAAAGCCACAAGAGGGAGTCTTGAGTGAAAAATCTAGATTCACATACTTTGTGAATCTATCCTTAAATGAGTGATACAATGATAGTAAAGAACCAAACATAAGGAGAAAGTGGTGAACAGAACGTAAGTATTGAATCATGTGTTTTATATGTTTCAGTAATGCACTGTCTAAAGACATTGTCAATTTTTAACCAACAACAATATTCATTAACTATCTTTGATTTGTAATGTATTATTAACAATGGCAATAACAGTAAAAGCCACATGTTATTTAACTTTTAATATATGCCATACACTATAAAAAGGGTACTATACATAGAAGATTACATTACATAATAAATGTTTAATTTTTTAATAATTCAGTAAGGTAGGTTTTTGTGAGTTTTTTTTTGTTTGGTTGTTTTTTTAGCTTGTTAGCTTTTTGTTGTAGTTGATGCTTCATCTTAGAATTTAGGAAATTGAAATTTAGAAAGGTGGAGAAAATTTTCCAAAGTCATTCAACTAATAAGTAACAGATACATATGCAGATCTATCTGATTTTAAAGTAGTGTTGTCAAATTTAACAAATACAGATATAGGATAGTTATTTTGAATTTAAGATAAACAACAAATAATTTTCAATATATATATATGTCCCATGCAATATTTGTAATGAATATAGATATACACACACACACACACATATGTGTACATACACATATATATGTACATACACACACATATATGTGTACACACACATATATGTACATATATATATATATATACACTAAAATTATTTTTTGTTTGTCTGAAATTTATATTTATCTGGGCATCCCACGTTTTCACTGGCAGCCCTACTCTAAAGCTGATCTAGCATCTTAACTTCCTGCTATTCTGACTCTCAAGAACTAGGAAGTCTGCCCTGGGATGAAGGGGACTACTGTTTTTCTGGACAAGGGAAAGTCAGTAATAATCATCTAGTTGCCCCTTCAGCATTACCCAATAGCTCGATGGTTCTCAAGTTTTACTGGGTGTAAATATCATCTAAGGTGCTTGTTGGAAATACACATTCTCCACCAGAATTTCTGGCTAGGCATACAAGTGTACGTTTTTAACAAGCACTCCAGATGTTTCTGATGTAGGCAGTCCTTGGCTTGTTCTCTGAGAAATAGTGAAATAGCTG
>CM053503.1:37455705-37510952 GCA_028627145.1 Eidolon dupreanum | reverse complement strand
TTTTTTTTTTTGTTTTGAACATTTTTGCTCCTCCTGAGTACAAAGTACATATTCCTACATTTTTGCTCTATCTCATCAGTATAGAACTAGTAGGGCTTAAAGGATCTCCTTACCTCCTGATGTTCTGAATTTAGGAGATGTTTAATATCAGTAAAATTGCAAATTCAAGCAAAGGTTAATTTTACCATGCTCATTCACTTTAGTTGATTCATAACATATCCGTTTTGATTTCTTTATAGTTGTGAAAAAGCATAGATGTGAGAGACTAAAGATATAGACAATGGCTAAATCACATATGAAAATAGAACTCTGACCCATAACCTTTAGTAACCAGCCCAAGAAACCAAACCATTACCTACTACAACCAGGCCAGCTAACTCTAAGTCAGACTTGTAAGAATGTCAGATTGTTATCCATAGCTAGTAGTCCAGGAAGTCAATAATAACTTCCATAACATTTGGCCCTGAATGGACAGGACTTGATTAATAGCTGACTTAATTCTCTAATTTTTGTCCTCACTTCCAACTTAGAACCAACCAGAGAAAGCCCAATATGCATGCCTAATCAATTACATAGGACACTCACTTCTAGTTTGCCTGCCTCAGTTTCCCTATGCTAAGAGTCTCCAATCAGGGCATACCTGAAGCCTTCCCTTTTCTCACTAAAAGCTTTCTCACTCTTGTTGCCTGCCTTTGAGTCTCTGCCAAGACATAAATGGCAGTAGCTGACTCTCTTGCAATATAGTAAGCTTGGAGTAAATAGCCTTTGCTTGTTCACATTTGGTTGTTCTTTGTTCATTTCCACAATTTCTGTTATCGTTTCCACTCCAACCAGTTCAAACAGCACCTGCTCTTTCTTCAGTAGGGCCTTTGCACCTCATTCCATCTGTGTGGAAGTCTCTCTCTTCCCTCCACTCCACGTCTAGTTAGCTACTACTCACACTTTAGATTTCAGTTTCACCAGCCCCTTTTACAGGGTTTCAACTAGGTCAAATCAATGTAAGTAGGTCAGATTCTTCTAGCACCAAACATCTCTCCTTTGAAGATATAAAAATTATTTGAATCAAATTAATATCCATATCCTCTACTACATTTTAAGGTTCCCACAGCAGGAATTGTGCATTTTGCTCACCATGGTATTTTGAGATCCTAGTGTCCACATAGTTGGTGCTCAATAAATATCTGCTGACTTGACAAATAAAACAGTGATTCCTACACTACTACTTTGCAAAAGAAATATACCATTTAATAATATGGTCTAGGAATGACTGACCACAGGAGTCACTAATCACTCTGAGCCATTCACCTTTTATGTAAGGCCCTGTACATTCAATCCCATTGGAAATTTTTCCACTATCTCCCCTTGACCTTCATGAGAATCTTCATATTTTGTTAGGTATTAGACAAACTCTTTGTTTCTTTTAAGATTCTGGTATAAATGGTAGTGCCTCAAACAGCTTTGATGACTCAAGACAGATAGGGGCCCTCTGTGGCCCCCGTACCTTGTCTATACTTCTGTACATTTTGCTATAATTATTTACATCTTATCCCCTTCAGATACCGAACTCCTCAAAATAAAAATCTATATACTATTTATCTTTGCAAAAAGGAATCACCACATGGTTGAGTAAATTACTGAGCCACAACAATTGATTGGTTTTACTGTGTGTTAACCAGGTATCAATAGATCATACACTTATTCCAATTAACTCTGTGAATTAAATAGTATTATCTTGCTTTCATGGGTGAAAAAGATGAGTCTGAAATAGGTGAAGTGTCTTTGAAGCTCAAACATCAATTGAATAGCAAAGATGGACTTTGAATTCAGACAGTTCTTACTCCAAATTCTATAATCTGAACTCCACTCTAATTAAATATAGGCTCTACATTCAATTCAGTGATCTAAAGTGCTAGTCTTATCTAATTTTTTCTTTTCCATTTGTTCCTGAAATTCATCTTTTATTGTCTCCAGACATCATGTTTAGGGTGTAAACATAAGATCATGAATTAAAATATTTAATCCTATGTCATCCTCTATGTCTACATTAATATATTGCTTAAAATATAGTTATTTTAAAAGTTGCATGCTTTTTTAAAAACATAAAATGTCATTCCTTAAAATTTTAATTCCTAAAAGAATATATTTATGTTTAAAACATATACACAAAATACTGCATTTTAATCCTTTTCATATTCTTCTGTTTTTATTTAGAAAGTTTTGCTAAGCAGTAAATTATTCTCATATTTATTTATCTAATTTCTTTGTATAACTAGGTTTCTAGATAGTTCTATGATAAGTTAAGTCCTTAGAGGTGATTTAACATCACAGAACATCAAAGCTCATTGCTGACATTAATGTGATGCAATAAAAAGCAGTAACGTTTGAACTGTTCTCAGTGTGCTATTTGCAAAATATAAAATACTCATTAAATGTAACCTAGAGTTTATAAATTGATTTACATCAACACATGAACCAAACACTACCATTTACTGTTACATGCTTTTTATTAAACACATCATGGGATCAAAATGGCAGTTAGAATACTTTATTCTTTCATATTAAATGGAAACATGAAGCTGTTGCCTGTATTTAAGAAGGTAATAACAGGCATTTTGCATTTCTTTTCTAAGCACGCTACATCATCTAGAGCTCAACTAGTATTTCCTACTAAAAATAGACCTCAGTATGAAAAGGAAAGAGGCAAGGAAGAAACAACAGTTCTTTCCTCTTATAGAAAATAACATTTCTTGGGTTCCCTTGTCCTAAGTAAAATGAAAAACATATAGATTTTATATTCTTCCCCTTAAATCTTGGAATATCAAAGGTATACTTTAACTCTTTCTCCCAATTACTTTCTTAGCATAAAGGAATTTATTTATATATATTTTCATTTATGTAGCTTTTTAACATCTGGTAAAGGCTATAAAGAGATAGTTTATATAATCCTAAGGAAAATAGACTGAGAATAAACTAGGACTGTATTCACTAGCCAGAAATGTGAATGCCAGACAAAGCCACCTTGGTGATATTTTCCCTTTTTCTTCTTTTTTTTCTATTTTTCATTTTTTCCCCATGATTAGAACTAAAGTCAAAGATCATACATCTGCATATGTGCAATATATAGCATTGGCACACACTGTATGCTGTTCCAAAGTCAAGAATAATGAGATGTTATTTTGTTTTCTACTTAATACTACTATTAAGTAAACTACCATGGTAATGACTGGGCCACTCTGCCCAATGTTCATGTTATAACATTTTCATTGTTGAAAAGAATAAAATAGAAAAACATTGGGGGATGGAAGGATGCAAGGAAGGTGTTGTAAGAAAACTTCTGAAATCCTAACTAGGAATATATTTATCAAAACAGAATGTTTTGCTTGACTCAAGCAGTCTTTGTGATTTTAAAATTAAAGTTCACATCACTAATTTAATCAAATCTAAGATGTCAATCATTTATAAGATACATTCTGATTTCAGAGTTGTTAAAATGTGAAAACAAATATATTTTAGAAATAATGTAAATGTCTGGATTTCTGGGTTCTTTCAGCAAGACAAAATATTTGACCACATCAGGGCTGGGAAACCCAACAGCAACAATAGTTTGTCAAGTAGTAGCTACTGCATTTGGTTTTCATTCCTCACTTTTCCCCCTCCCTCCCTTCCTTCTTTTTCTATCATTAATTCCATACATATTCATTTAGTGTCTACTAAGAGCAAGGCACCATCCTAGGCTATTCTAAGAAGATGCGTGTGCTCGTGTGTGTACTTATACATTGTTTAAAATTCTTCTAATCCTATTCTTATCTCATAGTCTTAGCTCTTGCATTTCTCTCAATTCTCTTAATTTCTCTATCTCCCCTCTCCCATCATCTTAATGTCTCCTTTCCACTCAGCTTGGAACCAAGAGGAATGATCTGACTTCCACTTTCTCCAGCTACCTCTCTTCCTATGTGCTGTTATTTTTCTACCATGTGTACTCTACAAAATGTAACTTTAAATTAATGCTACACTTATTATTTTTCTGTATGTGCATAGAGAACATCACATAAATATTTAAACTGGAACTTCTACAAACTCAGAGCACTAACATGACTGGACCCTCACTGCTGCCTGGCAATCATGTAACTTGTGTCTAATCAGCAAACTTTTTCATTTTTCTCAGTATAAGTAGCTCTCTATAGTTTAAGATTTCTCTAGAGAAGTGACTACCCTAAACTGCATGATGAGATCCAGAAGACAGCTTGGAGAGAATAGAAGTGAAACTCTCTAGAATAGCACCATCTGTAAGAAATATAATGTGTGACATATCTAATTCTAAATTTTCTAGTAACCACATTAAAAAGTAAGATAAAACAGATGTAATTTTATATTTCATTTAACCCAATATATCCAAAATATTATTTTAATGTATAATCAAGCTAAAATATATATAATACATCACAATAATGAGGCATTTTATACTCATTTTTCATATTAAGTCTTTGCAATCAGAAGTGCATTTTACACTTAGCACATCACAGTTTGAGCTAGCCGCATTTCTAATGCTCAATAGCCACATGTGACTAGTGGTTCTACACCGGACAGAGCAGGTCTTGAGCAAGGAGATCAGGGAATGGTGAAGTTTGGGGATGAGCTGTGTTCACTACATAGCTGCTAAAATCTCCTTGGGTCTTGATGGAACTCGAGTATCATACAAGAAGACTGTGAATCAGATATCAAAGATTTTAATAACCCGAAGAAAGGGAGCAGATTAGAACAGTCAGGTACGCTTTCTGGTCATTTAGAGAATTATTGAAAAGGACTTTATTTCTACCTACATAGCTCATCTTCATGATGTTTATATCAGTAAGAGTGTGAGTACATAAAGGAAATTCCTTTACAGGTTTTTCAAGGTTTTCTTTTCTGTACTAAAGATTGCAACTGTCATTTCATCTAGCTCTAGTCACTTCAAAGTTCTGTACCTGTCTACCATCAATCAATGTGTTGCCATTTTGGGGAGAAAAAAATAAATGGTAAATGGCCAAGGGTATTTAAAATTGTTTTTTAATATATGATTACAGCCACATATTATTTTCCATATAGAAGCAATAATCTAATTTTCAATTGACTCTGGAAAATGAAAATGAGTTTCTGCTTCCTCAAAACTGAATTATAATGTTATATTTTTTAAATGTCTTGATCATTCTGTCAAGTGAGGGTCACCTCCAAAAGACACTTCAGTGTATTTGACTGGATGCCACATATGTGGGTTTACATGTCATCACTCGCTCTGATGCCAATAATCAGTTCTTGGTTATGTGATTGAAAAGTGAACTAAAAGTTTCCAAAGCCATTTTTTAAACAACTATATCCATACATTAATCCTGTTCGAGAAGGTGCATTGATTCCAGAAACAAAAATAGGCCACTAGAATTCTACCATCCCTTTCTCTTCAAAATCCAATCATTGCTAAACCACTTCATTGCCTACTGACACCAGAAAGAAGACAAAGCAAATAAAAATGTCAAAAACACCATCAAGACAGATGTTAGAGACATCAAGCATTTACTGGCTTATGACTCTGTGCTAGTACATTATGATAAATATAAACCATTATTTCTTACTGCTGTTATTTCATGTTATAGTGTTGCATCTGTGTTTAGCAAAAAAAAAAAAAAAAAAAAAAAATGCCAGACGGCATTGAGAAACCTATTGCTCACTATGCAAGAACAATGACATATACATTACACATAAACTGACATATTTCCAGCAGTTACAAGGGAACCAATAATTCCCATAACCATTTTTGCCAGGCTTTTAAAATTAATAAGAGTACAGACCCCATTGGAATAATCTCTGGAGATTCTTCTCTAAGAATAACCATACATCCTTAATTATGTAACCATAGAGGCAACTTTGAACTTTTCTGCTACCCACCTCCAAGCTTAGAAAACTACAATTTCAAAAGCTCTTTACATCACCAGCTGTTGGTTTCTGCTTACATTGTTCTTCTCCCATCATATGGTAGAAGATAACCTTTTCATACCACTTTGTGATGATGACATGACCAGTAGAACAACTACCCAAAGAATAATTTTTCAGCCTCAGTCTTCCATTCATAATTGACTCTTGTTTTTTGTGAAGCCTTTTTGTGTTATTGTTAAGAGGTGATTTTTATGTTAGCTTGGATGTATTCAAACAACATATTTAGAAACTCTTTGCATTAAATCGCTGACTAAGAATTAAGTATGGTGACATAGAACAGAGTATGATATTAAAAGTAATCTAAATGTTTGTAGTATATGCCACATGAAGACTCTGAATAAAGAAAAATATTGGTCAACAACTTTGACTTTTCTTAGACTGTTCCAAAGGGAAAACTATTATTATTATTATAGATACTGCCTAGCATCTACTGTAAATCTGACAGCAACAACCATTGGTTCAGCAAATTATTTATAGCGCATGAATTATTCAGCAATCTCATTTGGTACAATAGCTGTGCATTGACTTAAATTGACTTTAAAGAGTTTTTCAAAGATTTCTAGTCATGGTGGTACTATGAATTTATGCTCTAAAACCTCTTCATCTCAGTCCAAACATATAGCAATGATAAAATACTAGATAAAAATATATAGCTGTATTTTAAGTTAAAATCCCTGTGAACTAGAAAAAAAGCTCCATAGAGGATGAAGACATGGCCTTGAGGGACCCTAGGTCTAAAAGAGACTGGGAGTTGAGTTCCTACAGGCTAACAAGAACAAAAAAGCACCAGATACAGGTTGAAGAACTGGATCCAAGTTCATGACAGAAAACCTGGGGCTGGGGTAGGACTTTTCTACTTTTAAAGAGATCGGAGAATTCTACAACTGCTGAATGGAGCTGATGCTTTTGAAAGCTACTAGGGAGAGCAGAAGCAGCTAAACAAGCAGCACCTGGGCCAAACTACCTGCTGACTTGGTGACTAAATTTGCAAAATGTGAATCTTCCCATTATATACAGAAAATATAACTTTAAGAAAAAGAAGCAACAAAATCAGTTAAAAGGAGTTACATTCACTTTTGGCAAAACGTAAATGATATAGAATTTTAAAATGATTTAAACATATGTTAATCCTCAAGTAGGTAAAGAAAGGAAAATAACCATAAAAATAACTTATAAAATACATGTAGATAGCTATAAATTAAAGTCAAATGAGCATCCAAATAACCAGTTAGCAATCTTTGAAATGAAAAATACAGCCACTGGATTGAAGAACTCAATAGATAGGAATTCTAGACTGAACCTAATCACAGAAAAAATGTGATAGTTCTTAAAATTCTGCCAAAATAAAGCAGAGATATAAAAGGGAAAAAAGTAAACTGGAGAAATAATGGTTAGATGGAAAGGCTCCAGGTTAGTTTTAATAAAAGTTCCAGAAGTGGAGAATAAAGGAAATTATAGGGAAACTGTCAAAGAGATAATGGCTGAGAATGCCCAGAAATGAAAGAAAAAAAAATACTTCTGAGGCTGAAATAGTACATTAAGAGCATGGTGGGATAAATAAAATTTACACCCAGATACATCATAATGAAATGGCAGAATATCAAGCATGAAGAGACAATTCTAAAAGCTACCAGAGAGAAAAGACAGGTGGCCAATAAAGGTTCAAATTAGACTGACAGCAGATTTCTTATACACCAAAATACATTTCAAAAGTAGTCCAAAGTCAAGTTTTTTTTTTTATTAGTGACTTCATTTTTTTAGACCAGTTTAGGTTTACAACAAAATTGAAAAGAAAGTACAGAGATTTCTCATGTACTCCCTGCCCTGTACATGTAAAACTCCACCATTAACAACATCACTCACCAGAATGGTACATTTTTTACCAAGGATGATTCTACATTGATACATCATAAACACCCAATGTCCATAGTTTATTTTAGGGTTCACTGTTGGTGGCTTCTTTCACTTAGAAACATGCATTTAAGGTTATTTCATATTTTTTTATGGCTCAACAGTTTGTGCCCTTTTAGCATGAAATAGTAATTCCATTGTCTAGATCCACTGCAGTTTATTTATCCATTCACCTACTGAAAGATATCTTGGTTGTTTCCAAGTTTCAATAATCATTAATGATGCTGCTATAAACATCTGTGTGTAAGTTTTTGTGTGGACATAAGTTTTCAGTTCCTTTGGGCAAATATCAAGGAATGTGATTGCTGAATCATATGGTAAAAGTATGTTTAGTTTTGTAAAAAACTACAAATTGTTTCTCAAAATGGCTATGCTATTTTTGCATTCCCATCAGCAATGTAGAAGAGTTCCTGTTGTTTCAAGTCTTGTCAGCATTTGATTTTTGTCAGCGTTTAGAATTTAGCCTCTTCTAACAGATACATAGTGGTATCTCGTTGTTTTGATTGCATTTCCCTGCTTATATATGATGTGGAACATCTTTTAATATGCTTATTTGCTAGTTGTATATCTTCTTTGGTGGGGTGTCTATTAAGATCTTTGGCCCCTTTTTAAATTGAATTGTTTTCTCATTGTTCAGTTTCAAGAGCTCTTTGCAAATTTTGGATAACAGTCCTTAATCAAATGTGTTTTTTGCAAATATTTCCTCCTAGTTTGTTCATTCTGCTGACATTTATCACAGAGCAGAATTTTTTGATTTTAGTGAAGTTCGGCTCACCGGTCTTTTTTTTTTTTTTTTTTAATGGCTCATGTCTTTGGTGTTGTATCCAAAAAAGTCATCACCATACCCAAAGTAATCTAGATTTCCTCTAAATTTCTAGATATTATCTTTTAGAAATTTTATAGTTTTATATTTTACATTTACATCTATTTTGAGTTAATTTTTGTAAAGGGTATAAAGTCTATGTTTGGATCCCCTTGCTCCTTTTTTTTTTGTGTGTGTGTGTGCTCAATATGTTCCAAAACCATTTGTTGAAGAGACTATCTTTGTTCCATTGTATTGCCTTTGTTCTTATGTCAAAGATAAGATGATTATATTTATGGGGGTCTATTTCTGGGCTCTCTATTCTGTTCCACTGATTTATCTATTCTTTTGCTAATATCATGCTATCTTGAATATTGTATATTTATTATAAGTCTTGAAGCTGCGTAGCTTCAGTCCTATGATTTTATTCTTCACCTTCAATATTGTATTGGCTCTTCTGGGTCTTTTGACTTTCCTTACAAATTATAGAATGAATTTGTTGATATTTATAAAATAACTTGCTTGGATTTTAATTGAAATTGCATTGAATGTATAGAACAAATTGGAAAACACTGACATCTTGACAATATTGAGTCTTCCCATCCATGAATATGTCCGTTTATTTAGGTTTTCTTTGATTTTGTTCATCAGAAATTTTAGTTTTCCTCACATAAATCTTATACATATTTTGTTAGATTTATACCTAAGTGTTCAATTTCTTTAGATGCTAATGTAAATGGTATTGTGGGGGTATTCTCCAGCTTCATTGAGATATAATTTACATACAACATTTGACATCCAATATTGTATAAGTTTAAGGTACACAATGTATTGATTTGATACATTTATGTATTGCAAAATGAGTACCACCATAGCATTAGATAACACTTTCATCCTGTCACATAATTACTTCTATTTCTGTGGTGAGAACATTTAAGATCTGCTCTCCTAGCAACTTTCAGGTATACAATACAGTGTTTTTAGCTATAATCACCATGTTGCACATTAGATCCCTGGAACTTATTAATCTTATAATTAGAAGTTTATACCTTTGACCATTATCTTCCCATTTACCCCATTCCCTAGCCCCTGGTAACCACTACTCTGCTCTGTTTCTCTGAACTTGGCTTTTATAGATTTCACATAGAAGTGATATCATACAGTATTTTTCTTTTTCTGTTTGATTTATTTCACACAACATAATGCTCTCAAGGTTCATCCTTCTTTCTCATTCATATATATATATATGTATGATATATATCATATATGATTATATATTATGGCTAATATATAGCGTTGTATATTACATGTTACATAAATTACTCATATATAAATAATATATTCATCTATTTATATCTATTTTTCTATCCATATCTATCATTTATTAATCATCTATTTATCATCTATCATCTATCATCTATCCATCTATCATTTATCATCTATCAATCATCTATCATCTATCTACCTATCCATCCATAATCTATCTACTTATCTACCTACCTAAATCAATCACATCTTCTTTATCCATTCATTTATTTATGTACCTTTAGGTTATTTCTATATCTTGGCTATTGTGAATAATGCTGCACTGAATGTGGGGCTACAGATATCTCTTTGAGACTGTTTTCATTTCTTTTGGATATACACCCAGAAGTGGGATTCTGGATCATACGGTAGTTCTATTTCTGTGTTTTTAATTTCAAATTTCACTTGTTCATTTTTGGTATACAGAACGGTGATTGACTTTTGCATATTAACCTTGTATCCTGAAACCTTATTATAATTACTTATTAGTTTCAGGAGTATTTTTTGTAGATTCTTTTTGACTTTTCTGCATAGATAACCATGTCATCTGTGAATAAAGACAATTTTATGTCCTCCTTTTCAATTTGTGTACTTTCTATTTCCTTTTCTTGCCTTACAACATTAGAATGGACTTCCAATACAATGTTGAAAAGAAATGCTGAGAGGAGCAATCTTTGCCTTGTACATGATCATAGTGGGAAGCTTCAAATTTTCCACTATTAAATGTGATGTTAGCTATAGATTTTTCTAGATAACCTTTATCAAGTTGAGATAGCTCTTCTCTATTCCTAGTTTACTGAGAGGTTTTTTATTTATTTTTTTATCTTGAATGGTTGTTGGATTTTATTAATGCTTTTTCTGCATCTATTGATATGATCCCATGAATTTTTCTTTTTCAGTCTGTTGATTTTTTAATTGACTTTTGATTGCCAAACCAGCCTTGTATACCTGGGATAAATCCCATTTGATTGTTGTGTATAGGCCTTTTTATACTTCTTTTGGATTCGGTTTACTAATATTTTGTTGAGGCTATCTTGAGAGATATTCCTTCTTCCTGTCCTTTGTATTATTGCTAACATTCATTTCCCTATAACATATATAAGTATATATAACATATATATCACATACATAAGCGCGCATAATCAAATGCACCATTGCCATTATTATTTGGGGCAAATTGTTATTTGTTAGATCAATTATAAACAGGAAATTTAAAAAAAAATTATTTTACCTTTACCTATTCCTTCTGTGATGCTTTTCTTTTGTGTAGACTCAAAGTTCTGATCTGTATTATTTTCTTCCCCTTAAAAAACTTCTTTTAATATTTCATGAAAAGCAGTTCTACTGGCAACAAATTCCAATTTTTGTTTGTCTTAGAAAATATTTATTTCACTTTCACTTTTGAAGACTAATTTCACAGAGTACAGAATTCTAGGCTGATTTTTTTTCTCTTAATACTTTAAGTATTTTACTTGCATGCATAGTTTCTGAGAAGTCAAATGTAATTCTTATCTTTTTCCTCTATAGCTAAGGTGGTAAGGTGTTTTCCCCCCTTTGGTTTTTTTCATGATTTTTCCTTTATCTTTGATTTTCTATATTTTGGAAATAGTAATGCCAAAGTGTAGGGTTTCTTGGCATTTCTCCTGCCTAGTGTTCTCTGAGCATCCCTAACATATGCTTTAGCATCTGACATTAACTGGAGGAAGTTGTCAGTCATTATGTTTGGAACTTTTCTTCTGTTTCGTTCTTCATTTTCTTTCTGATATTCCCATTATGTATATGTTACAGATTTTATAGCTGCCCCACAGTCATTAAATATTCTGTTTTGTTCAGTTTTTGTTCTTTTTTGTTTTTTTGGTTTTCAAGGATTCTATTGCTATTTCCTTTAGCTCAGATTCTTTCCTCAGCCATGCCTAGTCTACTAATAAGCCCATCAAAAGCATTCTTTATTTGTGTTATTGTGTTTTTAATCTCTAGCACTTCTTTTTGGTTCTTTCTTAGGATTTCCATCTCTCTTCTTATATCGCCCACCTGTTCTTGCATGCTGTCTACTTTATCCATTGGAGCCCTTTGCATATTAACCATAGTTATTTTAAATTCCCTATGTGATAATTTCAAACTCCCAGCCATGTTTAATTCTGATGCTTGTTTTGTCTTTTCAAATTGTGCTTTTTGCCTTCTGCTATACCCTGTAATTTTTTAATTTTAGTAATGTGATAGTAAGGTTTGGAGGGAAAGGAAGAATTCTATAGTTGTTTGATTAGGCCTCAATCTTTTACTGAGTCTACGCCTCTAGACTGTGAACTGCACAAGTGTTTCTCAGTGTTTTTTTCTCCCTACTTAGGTGAGAGAGGATAGTCACAGTGGGCTGAAATTGGGTAGTATTCAGTTTAAGGAAACTAGTTAACCAAACCCTAACTGAAGGCAGGTCATATTAAGAATAACAGAGTGCTCTGGCATATTTCAAAATTATTCCTTTCCTCTCCCCCTGCCAGAAGCAGGAGGTTATTTTTCTCCAATGTTTACTGTGGGAATCTGGTTGAACTTCTAAAAGTAAATCTCACAATATTGTGGGGGTTCTCCTATGACTGGGTCCCCCTGGAATTTTTACTCTCAGACGTGTCCACACTAAGCTTCCAACAATTCATCAGTTACAGTTCAGGCTTTCTTACCACAGCACTGGTTCCCTTGAAGGATTCTGTTCCCGAGTCTCCATTCCAGTGAGTCACAAATCTCCAAATTTGCCTGTCTGACTCTCCAATCTTGGTGGCAGCAGTTTGCCCTGTGTCCTCACCTCTCTTGTGCATCCAGGAAAAGTTGATTTTTTTCAATCTGTTCAGCTTTTTACTTGTTGGTCAGAGCGATGATTTCCGAGCCCTTTATATATTGAACTGGAAACCAGAAGTCTGAAGTCAAGTTTTCAGTCTTAAGGGAGCTGAGCAAAAGTTGTAACATCTAGGTACAAAGCCAAGTGAGTCAGGCGCGAAGGGTAGCAGTTGACAAGAGGGAAAGTTTGATGTGGCCAATGATTCTGAAATCATTTCTAAACTGAAGGGCAGGCAGTTAAGGCAGATTTAATTCAGCTCCTGCTGCTGTGAACATTGGTATACCATAGGTGATTAAACAGGAGTTCTGGAAGTTCACTTCCAGAATAGCATTTCCCAAACCTATTCAATGGAACATTCAGGAATGAATAAAGTCTCTGTCAAATTAACATAAAGGTTCCATTGTCAAATATGTTTGGAAACTACTGGGAGAAAAAAAATTAGGCTTTTTCACAATAGAGTTTATCAAACCCTTTGTTATATCAATATGCCCTATAAATCTCCAAGATGGGTGTTTAGAATGCAGGGTGTTAAGATTTTCAAACTTCTTTGAATTTAGATCACTATTTCCTTAAAAGGGCTAATGAGATAATCCACAGCACATGCTTTGGAGGAAAGGCTTCTTTAGATTTATCTAGTCTTAACCTTTTCACTATGTTTTCTGACAACTCTCTGAAGACATAAGGTAAAGTAAGCAAAAAAAAAATTGTTCTCCAGTCACTATAAAACTCACCACAAAGTGCCCACCCCTGATGATTAAACACCATGTTAAAGTGGAGTCTTACATATGCCAGATTGCCCTGTAGTTCAATCATACTTTTGTCCATTTTGCAATCCACTCCTTTTTGCCTTCAACGATTCAGGGTGGAGTCATTTTTGCAGCTATAAATGTCACTTGTTAAAGACTTGGTCATTCTTTACATGTTTTATTGCTTTAGGAACCTGCTTAGAGTTTGAGTTAAAGCAATCCCAGAATCACATGTTAATCACCCTTAATGTGCAGAGTCCACAAACAATGAATAATTCATCTGGTCTTCTACTTTGGGACATAGAGGTGTTTCTCTTGAATAAACAACTAATGCCTCTTGGAAAGAGTATTATTGAAAGGAACAGAACTTCTGAATTGTTATCATCTTAATGAAAAATCTGATCTTCCCTTTCTTGTCCCTAGAATGACAACTGCGAAAGTCAGGTAGATATGCCAGTCCATATATCCTCATATAACAAGTCCTGGAGGGTCTTTTAATATAAGACTTCATATAGAAAAAAAAAAAAAAAAGAATTATACAACAATTAGTAAAACACAATGAAGCATAAAAACTAAGTTCAGCTTTCTATGTAAATAACAATAATATCTAGCGCTTACATAGTGTTCACTGTGACCTAGAAGTCTAGGTAATTTTTACACCTGAACCTATTTAATCCTTATGAAAACCCTAGGGGACAGAGAAGGTGGCCTTAACATCTGGAAACACTGACAACAGACATTATAAATGACTTATAGATCTTATATTACAGTAGATGATCTGTTCAATGTGCTGTGTGAAGTTGCAATGAATGTGGTGCATTAATTTATTCCCATCAGTCCCTGTGCATGCATCTGTGATGTGTTGCCTCAGACAGTCTCTGCGTTTTCACCGAATAAACCTGTCTGTTAGCAAACCCCAGGAGAAGTAAATCAGAGCAGTTTAACCTGTAAAAAATAAAATTCAATAACATAATAACATAATAGCATATATGCTTCTGGATTTTATAGTTACTGTGTATTATTATCTCCATTTTAAAGATGAGGAAATGGAGGCTCAGAAAAGTTAAGTAATTTGCCCAAGGTCACAGAGCTGGTAGTGATGAAAAATGATTTAAATCAAAGCCATCTGACTATACGTTTCATGCTCTTATTGGAACCGTAAATAAATAAGATAACCTATAAGTAATACATAGTAGGATTTTGATATGAATTTGCATTCTCTATGCTGGTCTGGTAAAAATTTTTTAACTTTTATTTTCCAAATTATTTATCTATTTGTATCCCGCTCTGTTGTAGAGCAGGGGAGTTCATTTATCTTTATTATGGGTTTTATTTCTTATAATTGAAAAACTTTTTAGACTTTCTTGGTGCCAGACCTAAGGGTGTTTATGGTGCCAAATCATTGCTGAAAAGTACTCATGAGCAACAAGACTGACCTCTCCTGCTACTTTGCAAGCCAATACAATAATATTTCATGTATTTTCTACGGAAAGAATAACTTCCAATTGGTTCCAAACTGAACAAGAACTGACTAAATGCATGGATAACATACTTCCTGTTAGACTCTGTTAGATGGCCACCAAGTTTCCAATATCTTAGGTTGACTGTTAATTTCATAACTCTTGTCATGCAGGTCACTCTACATGTGATTATATTCATGGCTATGTACACATACATCTATGATAAAGTGGAAAGAATTTCTAAGAGAACAGTTTTCTCATTTCCTTTTACATGTTAACATGACTTCCTAATTCTATTTTTTCCTTAAATGGCAAATTCTTGAATGATCTCCCTCTCAAGAATGATGCCTCAGACCAAAAATAAATTTTGATGGTCCACAGCCTTCAGAGAGAAAAGTCAATTATTAAGAATCTGTTCTTTAATATAGGATTTCTTATAAGTTTATGTGCAATCAGGAGACTATTACAACCAGCTTTGAAATTATTAGTGGTGAACAGTTTCCACAGGAAAAAAATGTCATAAAGAATGTAAAATCTAAAGGAAATATGAATTGACACAAGGGAGCAAGGGAAGAAGGCAGTAAGGACAGAAGGGAGGGAGGGAGGAAGAAGGGAAGGAAAGGGAGGAAAAGAGGATTGATGATTTAGAGAGGAACCAGTGGATGTCCATTTAAGAATTTGGGGTTGGGGGGACAAAGGGAGTATCTGGCTTCAGTAGGTCACGTACAGTTAGAAAAACAGATATTAAAGGTCTGTTTTGGATACATTCTTTATTGGTTTCTGAAATTTAACATCTGTGTCCAGAAAAAGTCCACCACTTTGAGTAAGAAGGAACGATGGGGCTGGATCATCTCTGCCAGTGACGTGATAGGCATATTACAAATTATCAGGAATGAGTTACAAAAATAGCTAGCTCTGGAACAGAACAAAAGGGAGTGAATCTTCTCCAAGGAAGGTTACTATTCATGCTCGGATAACCTGTTCTAATAGCCTATTCTTGGATAACAACAATCTTAATAGGACAGAACCTATACTACTTAATACTTTATAAACTTACATATTCGAACTTTTGAGATTAGTAACTGAAAATTTGGAAGCTAATAAGATTTTCAATTTCTAGAGGAAATAAATTTTGTTATAGAGGGAATATCCACACCAGGCTATATTTTTCTGAATAAGAAAACCTTGAGTTTAAGGTATTCACGAAATGTTGAAAATAAGTCTTTACCTGGAAGGTTTTGCTTTGCAGTTTTAAAATAATAAACTTTGCCTCAACCATTAAAGTAGCAGCTTAAAACCATTTGCCTTTTTTCACTAAGGTGAAAGACTCATAGAGAAGATCCTATGGAAAACAAGAAGTATGTAATATTAGAACTGCAAAGAGCATTATAATATTTTAAGAAATGAGCATATTGTCTCTCAGCATTCATTGTGGTATGTGAGGTTGCTAATAAAAAAATAGAAAATAATTTAAATCAGAAATAATAGCAATAGTATAGTAACTGTTCCTCTGGGTTTTGTGATTATTATTGTTGTTACTTTTAATTTACATCTGTGCCCAAACATCTACATTATATATAACTATAATTTTTCATGTATAGAGATATTCAGAATTGAACTCTGATTTATTTGATCAGATTTGTCATTAAAATATTTGAGAAGATAATTTCTTCTTGGCCTACACAAAATCATTTAGTTTTACTTGCGTGATGTCAGAGAAGCCATTTAAGATCTTCTTACTAACTGATTTTCTTTCCTTAATTTCTTCTGAAAATCAGACAGAACACTAATTAACCATTCAAAATCTTTAGCTTTATACTGATGATACCTAATTAATATTAGGCCATTCACATTTTCCAAGATTACTAGAGATACTTTGCAGTAGAAAAAAATTTCTTTGGATCTTCCAGTCCCTGTATCCCATGAAAAACAATGTACTAAATCGTCATCACTCTTTTTCTTAATCCTATGACAAATGGGACAATTACATTAAAAGATACAAAACTATTCTTGTGCACTCTCTGCCATATCACAGTTTCTATTCTAGGAATGAAGATCAGGGAGATGTGTCTGCTTTATTCATGCAGTGCCTCAGACAGCACCATATGCTTGTGGATTCTTAATACATGCTATTTGATGATTGATTTATACACTCCATTTACAAGGTGTTAATGTAAAAAATGGCCAAATTCAGTCTCATGTCTCAAATTAAAATCGATTTTACATTTTTCCAGTGATGTCTTTTATAAACAATACTAAATATTACTTCAAATTCGTCAACAGCTCTTTATGATTAGTTGATAGTCTATGACAACAGCATGTACATGAAATATACAAATAAATATGTTCTGTGTTAGATGAACAATGCACAGATGGTTTTAAATTTTTACAATGGATTTATGGCCTGTATATTTTTTTAAGGATTATTTATTGCAGCTAGTCTGGAGAGCTATTTTGAGATATAGAATAATGCAAGCAAATTGAATAGAACTTTAGGAAATAAAAAGGAGAAGTAGAAACACTTTGTTTCATCAGTACAGCAAAACTCTATTACTTTTGTTTAGCACATAAGTCCAGTATTCATTGCATGTACTAGAAAATGCCATATATTTTGACAATTATTTGCTATCCAAACAATTATTTGTATGTGAAACATTAATAAAGCAAATTCAAGTGATTTTCCAGGCTTAAAAACATGAGAGACTGAAAATATCATAAGCTTTGAATCCATCACACTAATAAATCCACCTCCATCTCTGATATTCAGATTTTTTTCGTCCGTAAAATGGAGGAAATATCACCTACCACACAGGATTAAAAGATAGCAAAATGAGATTAATTACTACACATGTATGTTGAGATTTTAATAGGTTAAAAGAGATATAAGTAGGTCCACAATAATGGTAGTTCTAATTGTCATTTTTGTTAGGTCAGTTTCTCTCTTTCTAGGTATGTGGAAACAGCAAGAAAAGGCATGGGAAATGGGAAATGCAAGAAGTTAAATGCCACAGTAAGAAATGTGGAATTTTATTCAATAGTCAGTAAGAGACCATTAAAAATGTTTTGGGAAGAAAAATCAACCTGATTTAGATTCTGCATTACAATAGTTCTAAAATTTTAGAATGCATGAACCTTGAGGGTGATGGTTAAAAATGCAGATTTAGGGACCTCACTCTGAGAAGTTACACCTGGTCAGGTCTGACTGTGGCATCCAACTGATTCTGTTACAGAAAGTCCTGGGGTCACATTTTGTAAAATGCCACTTTAGAGAAATGAATCCGAATGCAATACTCAGGGTGTTTTTGAATGAGAGAAACTGGACATAAGGGGTCACTTAGAAGCTTGCTACTCAAAGTGTGGTTGGCCAGACAAAGCAGTGAGATGACCTGGGCACTTGGTAAAAAGGCAGAACCTGGGCCAAACACAAAACCTACCAAATCAGAGTCTGTATGTTTTCAGCTTCACTGAGGTATAATTGACTAAAAATTGTACATATTTAAGGTGTACAACTTGATGTTTTGATATATATTGTGAAATAATCATCACAACACAATTAAGCTAATTAACAGATCCATCTATTATCTCACATACTCTTCTTTCTCCTCCTCCTTGTTTTTTTTTTTTTTTAAGTATACAATACAGTATTAACAATAGTCACATGGCATTTTAATAAAATTCATAGGTAAATTCCTACATATTGAAATATGGGTTGACTAACCAATAATAACTGAGAGTACAGATGAAAGCCAATAAAGGCCTGGAAGTGGGCAGTGGCAGAGGGAGAAGAAAGGAAGAGTTAAAAGAGAGGGGCCGTACTATTGAGTTTATAAACTGTCAACATAAGAATCCGAACGAGAGGCCTTCCCTCTCCATAACTCCAGTGGATCAGTTTTTGTTGAGAATAGAGGTCATTTTTCACAACACAATCTGGGACTCACCCATGCTTTGTAGGCAAAACTAAATGGATTTGTAAGAAGGAATAAATGCTCACCTTGCATCCTTCTCTGCTGCCCCTGCACAGAGCCGACGTGGAGTTAAATAGTTTCCCTAGCAGCCTTAGGAACAAATTTCAGACCAGCTATAAAGCAGGCTGAGACACTTTCAAATAACCATCTGGCCTTACTTCCCACCGTGGTGTAGTATAAACATGAAGATGACAGAGGAGGGGGCGTTTATCAGATTGAATTTAGGAAAGCGGGACTGGACATTTTAGGGTAAAACAAGAATTTGGTAAAATTTGGGCATGAGAGTTGGGCCCTTTTAAAAACGTCTTCTTGATGCAACAGCTTCACAGAGAGTAACAAAGGCATTCATCTCTTCCTTTGACTCCTTTGAGAAATTCTCATTTTCCAAATTGAAGAAGGTTGCTAAAGTGCTGGACGTGCCAGGATATTGTTTCTATGACGATGAAATATATTACTGCCCACTGAGTTGAGCCTAGAAGTTTGTAGCTGCACAGCTGCCTCACTAATTACCCTCCTAATGTGACAGGGGGAAAAGTACACTGTAATTTTGATGTACAGTAGTTTCATGAACATAACATTAGTGCAGAACTTCAGGGGTGCCTCTATTAGCCAGAATGTGAGGCTGAATTAAATATGGAGTAACTATGAGCTAGCAGAGGTGTTCTATTAGCTGAATGGCAGAGCATGCAATTTAGAAGCTGTAGGCTCTGAGTTTTCTCTCAGCAGCAATGTCTAAACATGATTAATCAGTTGCTTCTCACAGTAAGTGACACTAATTAGTTGCACTCTAATTGCTACGTATGGAGTAATGTTACTCCATTCTAAGTGCTCTGTAGAGTAGCGACATGAGATCTTTAATACATTATCATGAATTTCCATGTAATTAGAATCTCTTTCAATGGGGCAAAAGGAAAATATTGTAGGCCATTTCATCAGGCATTAATAAATAACTTATATTACCACTATTATAAAAATAGAGATCGAGCCCCTTCCTTGTTATTAGCATGTATGTGATTAGAACTGTGTATAGTTGTAAGTGCAAAATCTTGGAACTGAAAATATGCCTTTTGCTAACTGAGCTCTTGCTAGACAATTTCTTTCCCAAAGGAAATTATTCTAATTTGTCCCGAATTTTATTAATTTTCTGGAATCAGACACATAGAATTGACTTGATTTGATAAATGGAGAAAGGGAAATATCAACTTCTATTTTGACTTCAACTTTAAGTTGTCTTTATCTGATTATATTCTTTATCCTTTATTCTATATTTTCCTCCTTTCTAGATTAACTCATTATTTTATATATTTCACATTGTTCTTTATGCTTAACTATTTGAACTGGCTAAGCAACGCTTGACCTTCTTTCTAGAAGCTCTTCCAAGCATTCAGGATTCTAGAAAATTGTTCTTTAAAAATGATCTTAAACTCTAGCTGAACAGGAAAAATATTCTTGGTTTCTCCTCAAGTCTAAATCTTATAAGGAAAGAACATCATATGTGCTCTGAAGAAAGAAGTGTGAGACTAGAAAGGAAAATAGCAAAGGAAAATAGGTCTCTCTTCTTAATTGCACTAAACTATTAGAAATGAGAAGAGGACTTCAAAACTGTATAACCTATATAACTTATTATTTCTTCTTTTCTAATTGCCTTACTCGGGTAGATTTTATTATCCTGGTTTTGTATAGATTTAATTTTCTCATCTTTGTGAATAGTTATTTTTTCATTATATGATTTATGTTGAAGAATTCTTTAGTTGTTTTATCTGGGAGTGTATCTGTCCTTCTATTGTGGTTGCTTTCATTCCAGTGTTTAGCAGAATTTTTCTTTAAGGAAACTGTCTCCTTTTGTATTTGCTGAATCATTCTGTAGGTTTGAGAACTTTTCTTCAGTTCTGAAATTTTTGCTATCTGAAAAACTTTAAATACCCTAAAAAAAAATATGACTAGTGAAGAACTTAGTGTATGGCCTAATGTAAAGACATTCCCTGTAATGATTTCATGAGGTTTAGACAAGTTTATTTACTAGGCATATTTATTTGTCTCTCTTCATCAGAAATATAAATGACTGAAGAAACTTATACATTAAGTTATATACTCAAAAATTATTTTATCTTTTGAAATAGAAATAAGATTGTTGAAATTATAGAGAGAAAAGACAGTTTCCAGCTTCTTGTATTCCTATTAGTGAATATACTTAAACCAAAATTGATTTTAACTATTTCCTTTCTGACATGCAATGCTATTTGAAATATGCTCATTTTTTTTTAATTGTAGGAATGTTTCTAGCTGTTTGAATTTCTATTATTAATTGGATTTATTTATACCAAAATTAATTTTGTGTCCTTTTCTAATCACTATCAGTATCGTGTGTGCTCCTGGTCACTGCTTTACCTAGAATGCCCTCTTTTCTCACCATTCTTCTAACCCGCCCTCATCCCCAATCACCTTTCCCATGCACTATTACAATGGAAAAAGTGTGGTGTATTTTTTTTGTATCTATCTATCTATCTATCTATCTATCATCTATCTATCTATTTATTTTTATGGTGACACTGGTTAACAAAATCCAGTAAGTTTCAGCTGTACACTTTAACAGTAGGCATATATATATATATATATATATATATATATACACACACACACAAACACACACATATATATATATATATATATACACACACACACACACATATATATATATGCATATATTTACACTGTGTGGTTGTGTGGTATATTTTAAAACAGCATCAACAATATAACTGATGCCTAGGAAGAGGAGATATCTGGCCTGAAGTCCTCATTCTATCAACGTATGTCCCTTAACTTCAATTTCTTCATCTGAAATATGAAAATAAAATCTAACTAAAGTGGATAATTTTCTAAGATAATAATTTACCGGAACTGAGTCCAAGGAAGAGAAAAAATTAAAATAGCTTTATTTTAACAGGAAAAAAAGAAGATAAAGTTTCTATTGAGAAACCCACCTAAAGCACCAGGCTCAGATGACTTATAGATTTTATAGGGTAATTCAACCAAACCTTTAAAAGTAAGGCAATTCAATGCTAATTTATCTGTTCCAGGACATAGAAAAAGAAGGAAAATGCCCCCAAGTTTAATAAAGACTGAATAAAACAGAAATATTCAAATTAATTTCATTTTTGAATATAGATATAAATATCTAAAATAAGTATAAAGTCTATAAGCACATTAAAAGAATACTATATTGGGACCATGAAGAATTTATTATAAGAAAGTAAAGATGGTTTAATATTAACAAATCTATTAAAATAACCCATCATAGTATATTAATAACTTATGATACTAAAAAAACCCTTAACATCTTACTTAATTACAAAAATTTTTAAACCGTTGATAAAATAAGACTAAACTAAATATAGTAAACATGATAAAATATACCTTTACTTAAATTTTTCACTAAAGTCAGAAACAAGGTAAGGATGTGCAGTATTACCCCTATTATGTAACAAATTTCAATGGAGATAAAACTCACAATTTGCAGATATAACAGAAAGATAGAGACAATCAATTTAAAACTATTAAAGACAATAAAAGAATTTAGAAAGCTAGTGAAACAGAAAATAAAACAAAATGCAAATATTAATTATTCATATATATAAACGATATAAAATTTATAATAGAAGATAATGTGTATAGCATTTTAGTTTTAGAACATGAAATTGTTCAGGAGATCTATTGCCCACCAATATGATTATATATATATAATATCCTGTTTATGAAAATAACAAAAATGTTAAAAAGGCAATCTTGGGGAAATATTGTATCTAAATGTGAAAATTACTTTAAAATGCTATTTTGGGACACAGAGGAGATGGGAAAATGGAAAAATCACTCGTGTATATCATATAGCTATCATTACTCTATTACTTTATACATTTAAATAATCACTGTAATTGTTTTCATTTTTCCAGCTTTATTAAAGTATAATTGACAAAATCATATATATTAAAAATGTACAATGTGATGACATACATTATGAAATTATCATTACAGTTAAGTTAATTAAAAATCCATTACCTCACATAGTTATCACTTTTTTTGTGTGATAAGAATACTAAAAATCTACTCAGCAAATTTTCAGTATATAATACAGTATTACCCTGTGTATATTAGAGTCCTCAAACACATTCCTCTTATAACTGAAGTTTCATATCCTTTATATCCATCCAGACTCTGGCAACCACATTCTACTCTGTGTTTCAATGAATTCTGCTTTCTTTTTAGAACCACATGTAAGTGAGATCACACAGTTTTTGTCTTTCTCTAACTTATTTCACTCAGCATAATGTTCTTCAGATCAATCCATGTTGTTGCAAATGGCAAGATGATCTTTTTTTATGGCTAAATAATATTTCATTACATATATAGATATATACCCACATTTTCTTCATCCATTTATCTGTTGACAGATGCAGGTTATTTCTATATCTTGGCTATTCTGATAATGCTGCAAGAAACATGGGAGTACCGATATCTCTTTGAGATCCTAATTTCATTTCCTTTGACTATAAGGTCAGAAGTGGGATTGCTGAATCATAAGGTAGTTCTATTTTTAAATTTTGAGGACCTTCATATCACTCTGCATAAATGCATACCAATATATATTCCAACCAACAATGTAGAAGTGTTCCCTTTATTTCACAGCCTTGTGAACACTTGTTATCTCTTATCCCTTTGATAATAGCCATCTTAACAGGTATATATAAGGTGATATTTCATTGTGGTTTGATATTCATTTCTTTGATGATGATTAATGTGGAGTACCTTTTCATATATCTATTGGCTATTTGTATATCAACTTTGGAAAATGTCTATTTAGGCCCTTCACCAATTTTTAAATCAAATTATTTGGATTGGGGGGATTGTTTATGTTTTGCTATTGAGTCATATGAGTTCCTTATATATTTTAGATATTAATCCCTTATCAGATATCTGGTTTGGAAATAGTTTCTCCTATTCCATAGGCTGTCTTTTCATTTTGTTGATTGTTTGCTTTGCTGTGCAGAAGCTTTTTAGTTTGATGTAGTCCAATTTTTTATTTTTGCTTTTGTTGTCTGTGTGTTTGATGTCATATTAAAAAAAGTATTGCTAAGACCAATGTCAAGGAGATTTTTCTTGTTTTATACTTTCAGGTCTTATATTTAAGTCTAATTTATTTTGAGTTAATTTGTGAGTGGTGTAAATAAGGGTCCAATTTTATTCTTTTCAACAGCACATTAAAAGAATCATACACCATGATCAAGTGGAATTTATTCCTGGGATACATGATGGTTTTACATATGAAATCAATCAATATGATAGATCACATTAACAGAAAGAAGAATACAAATCACTTCATATCTCAATTGATGCAGTAAAAACATTTGGCCAAAATCAACATCCTTCCATAATAAAAACTCTCAACAAATTGAATATAGAAGGAATATACCACATATTACAAACCCACAACTAACATTAAACTCAATGGTAAAAAACTAAAAACTTTCTTTTAAGATCAGGAACACGACAAAGATTCCCATTCTTCACCTTTTCTGTTCAACACAGTACTAGAAGTTCTAGCCAGAGCAATTAGGTAAGAAATTAAAGAAGGAGGGAAGGAAGGAAGGAAGGAAGGAAGGAAGGAAGGAAGGAAGGAAGGAAGGAAGGAAGGAAGGAAGGAAGGAAAGAAGGAAGGGAAGAGGAAAGAAAAGAAAAGAAAAGAAGAAAAGAAAAGAAGAGAAGAGAAGAGAAGAGAAGAGAAGAGAAGAGAAGAGAAAGAGAAGAAAAAAGAAAAGAAAAGAAAAGAAAAGGGCACATGAACTGGAAAGGAAGTAATAAAATTGTCTCTGTTTGCATATGACATCATCTTATATATAGAAAAACCTAAATACTCCACCAAAAAATATTAGAACTAATAAATAAATTCAGTAAAGTTGCAGGATACAAAATCAATATACAAAATTAGGTGCATTTCAAGCACTAACAATAAACTATCAGAAAGAAAAATTGAGAAGACAACTTTATTTATGATAGTATAAATACTAAGGAATAAATTTAACTAAGGAAGTATAAGACTTGCATATTGAAAAGTATAAAATGTTGTTAAAAGAAACTAAAGATGACACAAATAAATGGAAAACTAAATACCCTGGATTCAAGAATTAGAAGAATTAATATTGTCCAAATGTTCATGCTATCCAAAGAAATGTACAGATTCAATAAAATCCCTATTAAAACTCTAATGGCATTTTTATAGAAATAGTAAAAACAATCCTAAAATGTCTGTGGAATGCTGAACAGCTAAAGCAGCCTTGCGAAGAAAGGACAAAGCTGGTGGCATCAAACTCCCTGATTTCAGACTATATTACAAAGCTATAATAATCAAAACAGTATGATACTGGCATAAAAGCAGACACATAGACCAATGGAACAGAACCAAGAACCCAGTAATAACTGCACACATATATACGATCAAATAATCTTTGACCAGGGCACCAAAAACACATAATGGGGAAAAAATAGTCTTCAATAAATGCTACTAAGAAAACTAGATATCCAAATACAAGTGACTCATTCATTTTTTAAATCTTTTGTTTGTTTGCTTGGAATGATAAAATCTGACTTCAAAGATTATATAGATAGATAAATGACCATGAAAACTCATTAAAAAAAAGGAGCAATGAATATGGACTAGCCTACCAGATAATAAAATATATAATAGAACATGACTAGATAGACAATGGGAAAAATGAAAAGTCCAAAAATAAACTGATATTTGTATGAGAATTTAACATTTAAAATGGAGCAATAATTGAAACAAAATAAAGTCAGATACATATCTCACATTACACACTAGGAAAAAATCTAAATGAAATTATAATGGAGGTATTATAAAGGAACATCTGAGAATTCCTTTATAACCATGTAATGGAGACAGCTTCCCTACCACTGAATCATAGAGAAAAGACTGACAAATTCAAAACCATAAAATAAAAATAAAAATGCATGAGGAAAAAACAAACTAGAAGCAAAAAAATAAGCTGAGAAATAATACTTGCAACTCATATTACTAATTGAAAAAGTGAATTTACATAATATTTAAAGCACTCTAAATATCCATAATGAAAAATACTAACTCTTTCTCCAAAACAACAAAAGTTATGAACAGACATCCAAACAAATGACTTTTAAACTTTAAACTCAAGCTCACTCATAAGAGTCACAGACATTACAATTGTAATAAAATATTTATTTTTAATTTTTCACATTAAAAAAAGTCTAAAAGTTGACCACATATTCTGATGGTGAGATTGTGGGGAAATAGGCATTCTGCTACAAATCCAAGAACAGTGTAAATTAGTTCAACTCCAAAGAAGGACAATTTGATAATATTAACAGACATTAAAAACACATATGTTCTTTAGCCCAAAAATTCTAATTTGAATATTTGGGCTAGTGATATACCTAAATCACTACAAAATAATGTATATGCAAGATTACTGCAATAACAGTTAAGACTGGAATCCATCTAAATGTCCCTATTTAGGTGACTAGTAAGATAGTACACCCATTGTAATAAAGGTACAATAGAACTGTGAAAAAGAACGAGGGGATTCTATAAAATTTGATATGAAAAATATCTAATTTACATAATGTATTTAAAAAGCAAGATATAAAAACTGCATAAAGTATACTATCTTTTAGATAAAATAAATGTTTATATTTATTATGTAATGAAACTCTGTATGGACACAGAAAAAATTAAATAATAATTACTTCAGTGGGGATGACAGAGGGGTATGAACTAAGCAGAACTGTGGGCCTCAGATAGGAGAGAGAATTTTAATTATAGACTTTTCGATACATTCTTACTTATGAACCATTACTATGTATTAACTATTCAAAAAAAATTAAATGAAAAATAAATATTATTAAATATTTAACTTAAATGAAAGAATGTTTTAACTCAATTGTACAAAATAACAATAACAAGACTCTTTGGATGAGTCAAAGTGGTTTCATCGAAGAGCTAGTCTTTGAGTTTGTTAGTTATCTCCTTGGTTATGGTTTTTTCTATTTTAGTTCAGTGGCTGTTGGAGCCCAGAATGGAGTGCAGTTTATGAACAGAGACAAAGCTTATGTTGAGAAAAAAGTGTCACGGGATCAGAATATCTGCAATAAAAGAGTAAGATGGTCTCTGCTCCCAGAAAGAGCAAGGAGAGCTGTTTCATGAATTTGTTTTGTTTTACCAAGCTATGAGATACTTCCTGATAACTTCTTTTAAATTAGTTGGCTTAGAGTAGGAGTGAACAAAACTCATTTGTTTACAATTATGGTGACGCCTGTTTTCATTCTCATGCTCATATGGTCTAGTTAAATCTGTATTACCAGGTACTAACATAATCTGTGGTAGCACGAAGGAGAGAACAAAAAGTCCAAAGATCAGAGTCTGAAGCTATTCAGAGAGATTTTTATTTTTTTTTGCAAGGAGAAGATCTATTTACCAAGAAGGCACAGATGATTCAATTGGGACAATCTGCTTATTTCTATTTGACTAAACAAGAGTGAGAAGGGGGTGGTGGCTCTTGTTACTCTCTTTTTCCTTCAAACGATCATTTGCTCTCTTCTGTGAAACTTGTATCCAGATCCTGGTGTTATATCTTTCCTTTAAAGTCTTCTCATCTCTTATTACTCATTTTCCAACTATTTGATTTGGCCCTGGTCTCATTGAAGATGTGTGGGAGTCACTTTAAGTTTTCTAGCTATACTCTCCCAAAAGAATAGCAATGTTATCATCACCAACCTCATAAATGAAAAATAATAATTTATACGTACATGCACATCTTCAGGGCATATTATTGGCTCTCGATAAAAGGCAAATAGTAATGATAAACCCTGAAATATGCCTTTCGAAGATACCAGGCGGCAAACTGCATGAGCCATTTTGAAAACAGATTCAAAAGAAAATGTCCTGAACTTTCATTTCCCGTCTGCTGGGTTTCTTTGAAGTGGGAGTTAACCCTGACATGAAACAGCTCCAGAAACTGAACCATGCCCAGTTGTTTTTGGCCTGATAATTCAACCCCTAGTGATGACTCCCACACGCAACTGGGTGTCTTTGATGACTCACTCTTCTCTTAGAGATAGGCCTCCAGACATTTGTGCATATCCTACACTCTGTATTACGGCCTATGCAGAAGAAAAGAATAGCTTAATTTAACAAATAAAATCAAGTGAATTATCTACTCTCTAACTCAAGTCTTTTTTTTTTTTTTTTAATAGAACTTTTCCTCCCTTCTTTATTCTTGTTTGTAGTGGAGCTCTTCTAATTCAGAATCTGCAATTCAACTGAAAAATAGAGAACTCATTTCCTGGGTGGCAAAAAGTTGAAGGAAGATGTATTAATAACCTAGAAAGAATGATTAAAATCTGTTTTTCATTAATTTTTTTAGGACAAAATAAGAAAAAAATATTTTGTAAAAAAAAAAAACAACAACAACAAAAACAAAGGAATTTAGTAGACTGTCTTTAATATTAAGACTAAAACCTATTTTTATGACTCCTTAATGAGGTCTGAGGTGCTAGGGTGGGAATACAGTGTTGATTTAAGAAGAATCCCAATTGCACCTTTTTTGTGTGCCACAAATACTATTCTCCAAAAATTCTAATTACCTCCTGCTTAGAAGAGACTAATCCTCAAGAAGGAAAACATGATTTTAGGGGACTCGTGTTCTGAAAATTATTTTAAATCAGGATCAAAATGATTTCCTCTAGGAGAACTAAATTACTCCATTTTGAAATCAATTTTTATTCTTTTCAATTATTAAAGAGTGGATTTTTAATACAAAAGTCAATGAATGTGAAGCTCATATATTAAAGTTTTATTTCCACCATGTATACCAAGGACTCCATCTTCCCATTTAGTCTAAAATATATAAAATAGATATATTATTTTAAAAATATGCTTATTTTTCTCATTTTCTTTTACAACCATGTTGACTTTACGGAGCTTTGATATTATGCCTATACTTTATTTTATCTGGCCATAATCATGAAAATATTACTTATATTTTTACAAGAAATTCAATTTCTCAAGATACAGGTCCTATATTGTCAAATAAATAGAACCTAGAGGGCCTATAAAATCTCTACATATGCTCCAATTTTGTATTGTTCTGTGTCTTTGGCCACTGAGCATGAATAAATATTTAAAAGATTTTTTCCTAAACAAAATAATGGATTTAATATGGGAGGTTGTCATATACCTTTCCATATTAACATATTGTTATATTCTTACTAATATATGGTTATTTGGTGTACACACTTAACATATTCTCGAATCTCAAATTTGATGTATTTTACATTTGTCTTCCTGATAAGATGGTCAAAAGGCCATGTCTTATGCTTCTGATATAGTTATGAACAGTAGAAACCGAATAAATGTAGAATCATAGGAACTCTATTAGAACTCCAATTCTGCCCCTTACTACCATTTGGATTATTTTACTATGAAATGGAAATGCATATCTATCACACAGGGTTGATGAGACAATGCATGTAAAAGGGCTTCATGAACTGTAAAGTTTGTAGGAACATTTGCTTAACTCTCGAAGGGTAAGTAGCAGTCAGCTAGATGAAAACTTCAGAGGAGAAGAGGGGAGTCTGGATGACACAGTGTTTCCTGGCCAGTGTTTTTACAACTATTATGTTCATGCTGCTCCTCTGGCCTCTGCTTGAAATAACATCCCTGTGTTTCATCTCCAAGGGCCAAAACTATCCATAGGTTACTATTGGTCAGTCTCCTTATCCCTGAAAGTTGTCAGTCTCTATGCTTTGCAGCCAACTGTCTCTGCTTCTTGCCTCTTCCTCATCCTCATTTATAAGCAGTGTTGCTGCTGCTTATCTGAGTATTATTCATAGGCATTCCTTTATTTTCTTGCTCAAAGTTACCATCTTTTCAAGCTTTTGTTACTTCATCTAGAGAATGAGAGAGATTTCAGAGAACTAGATTCCCCCCAAAACTAGAAAGATTCATAAATAGAGTTTGGTGATTTTAATGCCAACCCCAAAGTTCTAGAGTTCATTATTATAAAATTAGTAAACACTCAAAAGAAGATATCACCCTTTTTAGTATTACTGGGCTAGCAATGTGTGAAATGCTGCAGGTACTTTGTGTGTGAACTCAGCATTTGACTGAACTCATTCTCTCAAATCACATGAATTAAGCACCTGCCATGTGTTTTGCAGATATAGAGGCCAACACATTCTTCATGCTTAATAGGGCTCATAGTCTCATGAAAGAGACAGATACATAATGGGGAATATGGTACAGATGAATATGATAAAACAGTTTCAGGAATGGATATATGATATGACAGGAAGCTAGGAGAGAAGCAGTTTACACTGCTGGGCCAAGGGGAAATTTTCTGGTAGAGGGGATGCCTTAAAAAGAGTGAAAGTTTGTCAGAAGAATGGATATTGATACAGAGAGAGTATTCTAGACAGAGAGCAGAGCAAGACGAAAGGCAAGGATGCAGGAGACATTCTGGTATGTGCATATGAACTAAAAGCAATTTAGTTTCCTCAAGTCCAAGTTCCCAACAGGGCGTGACACATCTTAGGGACAGAAAGGGACTTACTTCTTTGAGGATACTCTGAAATCAAAATGGAAAGATGTAGGCTATAAGTGAGGAAAAGAAAATGGATTAGTAACCTGCAGAAAGTAAAATGCTGATTAATAGCAAGGAGAGGGAATTATGTGGGCATATGCTACAGGACGGTTTTTAGCTCTGCTGGTTCATACACTGAATCAATAATTATTTACTAAGCACCTAACATGTACTAGACCCTGAGATTGAAATGTTGAAGAAAGAATCCTTGCCCTCAAGATTTTTTCGGTCTAGTGAAAAGCCTGTTCAATACAATTTTATCAGTGATTTTAATTGAACTAATGAATACAAGTAAAGTAAAACTGGAAGAAGTAATTTGTATGACAGAGCAGAACCAGTATCTCCAAATGCCCTGTTGGGATATATTACATTAAAAGGCTGACTCTAATCAGGCAGTTAATAACATGTGTGGACAATTTCTGACCAATGGGGTACTGATTTCAATCTGGAAGGTGCTCTTTCCACCAAAATATTAGTGCCTGGAGAACTCCTCTATTCTTACACAAAAGACAAACACAGGGACATCATTCACATACCATTCAGGGACTGAAAGGTACTAGAGAGAGGAAAACATTTTAGGGTAACATTCTTATTTTCCATTCCTGTCCATTACTTTTCATACGTTTTTCATGAAATTTGTCCATTTCATCTAGATTGTTGAGTTTATTGTCATAAGCTTTTCATATCTTCTAATTATATTTTTAGTATATGTAGGATCAGTAGTGCTGTCCTTCCTTTCATTCTTGATGTTGGTACATTGTTTTTCTTTGATTAGACTTAATGAAGGTTTATCAATTGTATTAATATTTCCAAAAAGCAAATTTGAGTTCTGTGGGTTTTCATCTGTTTTCTCTTTCATTCATTTCCATTCTGATATTTATTTCCTTTCCTCTATGTACCTGGGATTAATTTGCTTTTCTCTTTTAGTTTCTTAATGGTTCTTACATTGTTAACAAAGTTTCTTAAAATGGAAGTTTAGAGAGAAAACTTTCCTCTAAGGACTAAATTAGGTATACTTTGCAAATTCTGATAAATCATTCAGTTCAAATTACATTCTAATTTTCTTTCCATTTCTTTTCTAATCCATGGTTCTTTAGAAGCATATTATTTAATTTTCAAAATTTGAGTATTTTCTAGGTATCTTACTTTTACTGGTTTTCTTGGTCTCCAATTATACATTGTTAAAGTGTTTGATATGGCCCAGAGGACTTAGATGTTTTTAATTTTTTCTCATTTTCTTGTTTAGTTTCAATGTAGATAATTTCCATTAACCTCTTTCAAATTTACTAATCTATTCTCCTGTTGTATTCAGTCTGGTAAGCACATCCAGTGGAATATTCAATTCGGGTATTGTAATTCTTCAGTACTAGAATTTCTATTTGGGTTTATTTTTGTAGATTCCATTTCTTTGCTAAAATTCCCAATTTATTCACCCATATTGCTCATCTTTTTCATGAGACTTTCTCACATACTCATTGCAGTTACACTACAGCTTCTCTCTGTCAATTCCAACATCTGGGTTATCTATAGATTGCCTCTATCAGTTTTTTCTTCTATTGAGTCCTGTTTTCTTGCTACTTTTGGTGCCTTATAATTTTTTCCATTGTATCTAGACTTTGTATGTAAATGAACACTGGAGACTGAAGTATATAATATTAACCTATAGAAAATGTCATGTTTCTTCTTTCTGTCAGGTGTTATCATGGGGGGTTTAGGCAATCTAATCATTAGTTGTGTTCGTCCTGGTTTTGTTAAGGCTTTACTTAGATTTTGTTTATCTCAAAACTTCTGCGTTCAGAAGTTTTGAGGGGTTCTGCAGGGTTTGAGATCTATGCACCAGCAAGAGTCTGGAGACCACTCTGTATTTTACGGCCCAGTTATCATCTTTCTGACCTGTGAGTGAGCTCTTCTTCCTTTAGAGTCTGACAGAAAACTTAGTGTCTAGGGAGTTTTTTGTTTGTTTGTTTTTGTTTCTTTGCACATTTGCCCCTATCCTTAACCCTTGACACTTTCTTTTTGCACCTCAGGAGATCTTTGGTTTGCCATGTACCACTTAGTAAAGGCCCAGTGCACCTCAAGGATGAAGGTGGGAATCCACCTCATTTCTCCTACCTGCCCTAGCAGGTGGCGGACCCCTGCCATGTACCAAGAGAAGGCCCTACTCTGGAGGGACCTCCCTTAGCTTTCCTGTCCTGCCTTTATATTTTGATGGTGGCTGCCAAGCAATCCATAATAGCTGTGTGCATTTTGGGGAATTTTTCTAAGCTCTAATATCCTGCTCAAAGACTTTGTCAGAATACTGTCTGTCATTTGGTAAATATTCCATGCAATGTGCAGATATTTTCTAAGCCTTCCTATTCTTTCCCTAGCTTGCAATATGCTGCCATCAAGCACTGGATAAAGGCAACAAGGAAAAGAATAGAGAGATGGGTACAGATTGACGTTGTGCCTCTTGCTTCTTTGGATTCAAATCTATCTTGCCAGTACATATGTGACCAAGAAAAGTTTAAAATTTGCCCAGTTTGTCTTTCCCCACAATCTGTGTCAGATTTGCTCCTTCTCACAACATGCACATAGGGAAGGCTTCTCTCTTCTACGAAAAATAAACTCATGCCTTTCTTAGCTCTCTGATGAGTTTTACAAAGCTATGGCAGTATAACTTACTGGGCTTCTTTTGTTAGGTTGGGAGCAACAATCCCTTGTGATTTTCTACAACCTAACTGGAAATGAAACTTATAGCCTAAATTTAATGCTGGTCTATGAGAAATGGCTCAAAGTACAGCTGGAAGTCTAAAACAATTGCCTGGAGATTTCCAAGTTGTTTATGTGAAACTTTATACTGTTTTAGCTATTTGAATCAGTAAACTACCCCAAAAATCCACTATTCAGGTGACTTCTAATAAAGTCCTATGGTTTCCACAGAAGTTTGTAACTATGTGAGGAAACTGGGAAATTCCAGAAGTTAATTCCATACCTGAGAGCTTACCTCCGAAGACAGTCAGCTGATGTATCCATGAAGGATGAGCCAGCCCACAGGGATCAGAATTCTCCTCTTTGCCATTTATTTTCTAGGTACAAGATGGAACATCACTGTCTACTTCTCAATGCTGATGCAGCAAGATGAGTATGGGGAGCCAAACCAAGAATTTATGAGGCAAGCTTTAGTTTCTAACCTTTAAGGAGATAAGACAGGACAAAATAGATCTATGGGTGGCAGACTGAAGATCTTTTGGCTTTAGTTTCTTCATCTGTAAATTGGGAATAATGGTAATACCTATCTCATAGGGTTGTATAAGTCTTACAGTGTATAAAGATAACACTTGAAGAAGCTGATGTTATTTAAAATTTCACTGTTGACTTTATCTAAGCTAGGAAGTGCTGGAGTCAGGATTGGAAGCAAGCTCAATCTTATTACTATTCCTAAAGTTCCACATTAATTTTATTGATGAAGAAAAGGAGCCTCAGAGTTAACTAGCTTGTCCAAAGTGATTCAGGAGGTAAGTACCAAAGCCAGAATTCAATCCAGTGCTTTTAACCTCTGTGATACATTGTTTCCCAGACCAAGTCCCATAAGCAAGGATAAAATGGCAAGTGGGAGATATAGATAAAAATTAGATGTAAAACAGAAACATGATTAGAATAAGTGTATAAAAGAAGTATAAGAAGAAAGTTACTGGGCATTTGCTATGATGCTGCATAAATCTGTTATTAATAATTATTTTATTCATTGACCAAAGACTTATGATGGACTAGTGCATGACATGCTGTGTGGTAGAAGCAGCAACATGATATTGAACAAAACACAGTCACGTCCTCAAGGACTTTACTCTCTGGCAATGACACCAACTATTAAGGCAGTTATTAAAATAAAATATGTTGGGTTGCACCAAAAGAACTCAACACAATTTATTAAATTGATTTGATTTTTTAAAACTAAAACTTGACTTAAGTGCATGATTTAAACTGAGAAATGGCTTATATTTAATTGCCATATAAATTTAGCCCCACTACAGTCAAATCTTAATGAGGTATGCAATGCAGAGATATACATTTCTAAATTACTTTACTTCACTTATTAAATTCCACCTTTTTCTCCTCCAAGCACTCTAACAAGCACTGATATAAAGTAACTTCTGATTTTTATTTTCCACTGCTTTCCCTTTTGTTATGCTTTACTTAGACCTGTTAATAAACATTGAAAAGCTCAGAAAAGTGCAACAGCAGAAAGAAGAGTCACAAGGATATTCCTCCTCTAGAGTCATCCCAAATTAATACTCTAGTAGTAATAACAGCAAACACCTACTTAGAACACCTTATGTGAAGGACGGGTAAATATATTCATTAATTTGTTTTAATTAACTTAACTGTATGAGTAAGTTACTACTATTACCTCCATTTAGAGATGAGAAAACTGAGGCATAGAGAAGTTAAATGATCTACACAAAGATAGTAAGTGGCAAGGCTAGAATTCAAAGCAAGGTAAGAATATTTGCTCTCAACCTTAGGCCATTTTACTTTCAAAGAGCCAACAGGAATATGGTTCTCAGTTCAGTAAGAGTTACAGTGTGCAACACTCCTTTCACTTTAAATCATTCTAATCTAGATTCTGTTGTATTTGATATGTCTCTTTTCCATTATCAATATTGTTCATTTTGGTGCCCCTCTCTTTGTTTCTTAATTACATTTGGTGGAGACTTGTACATTTTACTAGTCTTTTCAATCAATTTCAATATTTGTTAATCTGCATTATATTTTGTCTTCTGATTAATTTTCTCTTTTTAACTTTCTTTTAACTTTCCTTTGGGTTTACTTCATTTTTCTTTTTTTAATTTCTTATGTTGAATACTTAGCTCCTCAACATTCAGCCTTTTGGAAGAAATGAATGTGTAATTTGTCAATGATTTCTTGTCAATAACACCAAAAGCAAAAGCAACAAAAGCAAAAATAAACAAATGGGACTACATCAAACTAAAAAGCTTCTGTATAGCAAAAGAAACACTCAACAAAATAAAAAGGCAACATATGGAATGGGAAAAAAATATTTGCTAACCATATATCTTACAAGGGGTTAATATATAAAGAACTCATACATCATCATCATCATCATCATCATCATATCAAAAAAATGGGTAAAGGGCTAAATATACATTTTTTTTCCAAAGAAGATATGCAAATGGACAACATGCACATGAAAAGAGGCTCAACATCAGTAATCATCAGAGAACTGCACATTAAAACCACAATGAAATGTCTCACATCTGTAAGGATGAACGAAAAACAGAAAATAACAAGTGGTGGGATGTAGAGAAACTGAATCTTTGTGTACCATTGGTAGGATTGTAAAATGGTGCAGCCACTATGAAAAACAACGTGGAAGTTTCTCACAAAATTAAAAATAAAACTACCACATGATCTAGTAATCCCACTTCTAGATATAAATTCAAAATAATTGAAAGCAGGGTTTTGAAGTGATGTCTGCATATCCACGTTCACAGCAGCATTATGCACATTAGCAAAGATGGGGAAGTAGCCCAGATGTCCATCTATGGATGAATGAATAAATAAAGTGTGGTATATACATATAATGAATATTATTCTTCCTTAAAATGGATGAATCTTGAGGACATTATGCTAATGGAAATAAGCTGGTCATAAAAAAGACTAGTATTTTGTGATTCCACTTATATGAAATATCTGATGCAGTCAAATTCATGAAACCATAATATAGAACAGTAGTTACCAGAGGTTTGGGAGAGAGTTTGGAAAAGAGTTGTTGTTTAATGGGTATAGAGTTTTAATTTTTTATGATGAAAAAGTTCTGCAGATCTGTTTCACAATAATGTGAATATACTTAACATTACTGAACTGTATACTCAAAACAGGTTAAAAAATGGTAAATTTTATAGTATGTGTTTCTTATCACAGTTTTAGAAAACCATATACTTAAGGCTATTATGTTTCCTATAAGTACTTTAGCTGAATTAAAAAAAAAGTGATAATTTTTATCATTCAGATTATGAGTTGTAAAATGTAGATGAGGATAATAACAAAACCTACCTCTTAGGACTATAGAACTGTTATGAGAAATAAATGAGTAAACTGCTGAGAAGTGTGTAGAACAATTATGTATTTACTATGAGAATATTTATTTAAATTTGTCCTTGTCTTCTAGCTTTCTCTTGCTTTTCCTTCATTTCAATAAATTGAGGATATTTTTATCTCTTTGTTTTTACTCATTTTACCAGCCCCCATTCATTTAAAAGTTTTGTCCTCTTTGTCTCTTTTTCTAATTCTCACAATAGAAATGTTGACGTGCATACTTGACAAAGACTAGTCTACTTACTCTTATTCTAAATAATACAAGGTCTCTAGAACATTTTATTTATAATCCCCCCTTCCTGATTTAATATAGTTAGTATCTAATATGTTTGCTTAATTTTAATGACATTTAATGCCATTTTAATTAAACACAATTATTATTGCTTTGTATATTCATCCTTGTTTGTTTAGATTTACCTACATGTTTAACACTTTCTTCAGTTAGTTCTCAGAAATTTCTTCTGAAACAAAATCTTTCAGATCTATATTTTGGTCATAGATACTTCTTGTTTCTTGTACATTTAAAATGTCTTTATATTTCATTTACTATTGAAAAAGAGAGTTGCTAAGCATTAAATTCTGGGTTTTCTATTCTATTTCAAGACTTTTAAGATGTCATTCTAGTGCCCTCTGGCTTCTTTGCTACTGAGAAATTAGCTACCAATTCAACTGGCAATCGTTTTGAGAAAACCTCTTTTTTCTCTGTCTTCTTTTGAGTGACGTTATTTGTTTTTGATGTATTGTACTTTAAATATATTTCCAGATATGAATTTTTATTTATATATATTGCTTGAAATTTTGGGCCCTTCTCAAATCTAAGGGTGCATGCCTTTTACCAATTCGGAATAAAATTTCCACAATTTTCCTTTCAAATATCTTTTTCCCTCATCTCTTTTATTTGTTTCTTATGTTCCTCTCAGTCCTTCTTCCATGTTGATAAATCTTTTTCATATTTTCCTTATTTTATTTCTCTCTCTTGCATTCTTAGTAACTCCTTGTGACTGATGATATGGTTAACTAATTTTCTCTAGTTATGCTTAACCCTTCAACTGTGTTTTTTATTCTAGTTAATTACATGTTTTTATTTCTAGAATTTTTATTGTTTCTTTATAAAATTTCTGCTTATTTTTAAAATTTCTCATTGCTCATATTTTTGTTTCCATCCTTTATTTTATTATATGTAATCAGTATAATTATTTTCTTTAGTATAACCAATAATTTCAGTACTGGAAGATCTGCTTCTGAAGTTGGTTTTAGGTAAAGAAAAATTTGAGGAATAAATTGAACAATGCTTTCTCCAGAGATAAATTGTATTTGCTTGTATAATGTACTGAAGGGAACTTCAGACCTGGATCACTTTAAACTATATAGTTTTGGATTAATGTATTTTAAATTATGCAAACTGTATTGATTCAGGCACCATACTCCTGTAAGGCCAGCCAGTGGTCCTACAATAGATCAGTAGACATTCTAAAACTTCTTCCTAAAGTCAAGGATGAGAGGCACAATTTTCCTTACAGTTTAGTGTTTTAGCTCACTTCAGTGAAGGTGTAGCAGCTCTTGGCAGAACAGTTTCCAGCATGGCTCCTAATACTTAGTCAATGGCTTTGCCCTTAGAATTCTTTGCTCCGGAAGACCAGTATATCCAGAAGTGTTAGAGCCTCTTTATCTCTCTGCAGTTCTGATGTTATTGTGATCCTGGAACTGGCATATTTTATTATTATCTCACAGTTTGTTTATTCACTTGTAAGTATTTTATAAACATTTTTACATGTTTATACCAGGAGGCTTTCAAGGTCTCTGGTTTGCCATATTGCCAGTAATAGAAGTCTATAATGAGAGAATACTTTCTATAATTTAGATGCAATATATTGGTCAGTTATAAGTATTTTGTTTAACTTATCCCCAAGATTATCATTTTGCTTTGATTATAATATCATTTTAATACAGAAAAATTTAATTTTAATGCATTCAAAGTTATTTTTTATTATTTGGGCTTTTTCTCATACTTACAAATCTTTTATATTTATATATGTTTTCATAAAAATATTTAAATTTTTCTTGATTTAGATCTTTATTCCCATTGGAATTGCCTTCTGTTTATGAAATGAGGTAATATTCTTTTTCTATATAAATAACAAATTACCAAATACCACTTATTGACTAGTTCATCATTTCTTCATTTGGTCATGTAAGTTTTTATATATAAGTGACTCTATTAGAGAGAAACTTTTGATTGATGAGCATAAGTGTATTTAATGGTTATCTTTCAAGTTTTTAAAAATTTCTTCTTATATTAATTTTACGCTTTTTAATTTTATTGGGAAATTGTCTCTCTCTTTGAAGGGTACATAGCATAAATTTTACAGTGCTTTGTTATGACTTTTTAAAAATTTTGTATTTTTTCTAGAGGTACATGGGTTTATCTTTTTTTAATACTGCTTTTCTCTTTTTAGATTTACTCTAACAGTGCTCTGTGTTTGTAGCAACAACTTCAAATTTAAACTTAATGGGTCATTTTGATCCAAACTTCTTACTTTTTAAAAAAATTATACATCTTTATTCTTGCTAGGGAAATGTTTTTTTGATATTATAATTTGTATTTTTTATTATTATCAAAATATTATTTTTCATGTATGTATTACTTCCTTGAACTGTTGAGTTCTTTATTTCCTCTCCCATCATATTTTTTATTAGCATATTGGTATTTTTCTTATTAATATAAACTATTTGTATATTAAATATATTAACCCCTTATTTATCATATTTGAGTCATTATTTTCCCCCAATATTTTTAAATTATGATTTCAATTATACTTTCTCTCTCTGCCTACATTGCATCTTCCATATTCAAAAAATTTTATAATCTTTATTATATATATGTTTATATATGTATGTGGATATTTACATAAGAGTGTGTGTGTGTGTGTGTGTGTGTGTGTGTGTGTGTGTGTGTGTATCTTACTACCGACTGCTGACTGTGGAAAATGTCAAGAAAGGGATGAATTTTCCTCAGGATATAGGCTGTTTTGAAAGAATTTTACTGTCCTAAAGACAACCATCTAAGATTTCCATTTAAAATTTCTCTGACAGAGTGTTAAGATAGAATGATGACATCAAAGTTTATGACAATATGTAATATTTGTTATAAACATTGATTTGATATGTCAATTGATTTTGCAAAGCTTCTACTATAATAATTAAGAATATTTTTAACATAAAAACGACTATTTCCTAATGGGGAAACTGAATGAACAAGAGTGCTCACTTCCTAATTATTTTCTTTTGAAAAAAATTACAAATATAAGATAAACTGACTTTAATTGCAAAGAAAATGTCAGAAGTGACAGTTTAACACCAGTGTAGTACTAATGATCTCAACTAAGAGAAATGTAAAATTAATGAAGGCTACTGTCATTAGTTTCTTCAGAGCCTTGCAACCAGAGGAATAAAAAATTAATATGTTAAAATTATTCACTGCTAACATATGATTATGATCTTTAAATATCAGACTAACCATACTGATTGGACTCTGACAGAAATGGGCAAAAGTGCCATTTAGTTAGCAGTACAACATTATCAACAAGCTAATAAAGATGACATTATAGAATGTCAGATTAGGAGAATGAAGGAGATGGGGGTGGGGTGTGTGTAAAACCAAAGTGGGTTTGGCAAGCAAACTATAGCACTGACAGAGACTAGGAATCAGTTCAGTAAAAACAGTTGTTCAACACTATAGATTAATCAATATATTCCGTGTTTTCACTACTGCCTAATCGTAAACCATTCACCTAAACCCTTACAAAGCATTCTCTCAGCAAGGCTGTCTCGTAGAGAAAGCTGTTTAGGGTAGATGAGACTCGATACTTCAGAGAATTCAAAGGAGGATGTTCTGCTCTTTCATTCCACAATTTAATTGAAACACAGTGGTACTTAACCTTGCAATACTATGCCTTGTATTTGTCCAAGTCACCATCTGTAATCAATCATATCAATAAAGTTAATTCAGCAGTTTCTAAAATATTTTGCTGAATTTAAAACCCTGTGATTTTTCCATGTAAAAGTTTGAAATTTTGAAATTATATATATATATGTACATATATATATATATACACACTTATAAATATATATAATTTCTATATATATTTCTATCACTTATCTAGAACAGCTTTTAAGTTTTTATTGTTTTATACTTTCCCATCCCCAAGTATCAGGTTAGAAATTTGATACAGAAGTTAAAAATAGGATAGCAATTGAAAGAAAGAGTGCTTTGTCTTAGAATGCTACCAAACATAGGCAGTGAGAAATCTAAGCTATTCTCAAGACCACTCCCTTGTTTTTTTTTGGGGGGGGGGGTTGTTTGTTTTTTAATTTATTAACTGCTTGTCTTCATTGTAAATTGTCCTCAGCATCATCTGCTCTTCATTCATTCATTCATGTATTAACTGTGTACTAGACAGGCACTGCACAGAATGTTGGAGATAATGTGATAAAGAGACATCATTTCTGCTCTCATGAAGTTTACTGGCTTGTGGGAACGTAGTCATAAATCAAATAATATTGGCAATGAGGATGCAATTACAAATTGAGGTAAATGCTCTAAAGAAAAGGAACAAGGTTGCAGGAGAGCATAAAACTAGGAGGTCAAGGCTGGGGAGGAAGGGGGAGTTTCCCGGGTAAAGTGACCCTTGAGCTGTATTTAACTGAGAGAAGGGAAGGGAGGTCGAGAGGAGAGCATTTCAGGCAGAGGAATCAGCTAGTACATTAAAGGCTATTTGGCCAGAGGACGCTCAAAGTCATTCCTTCACTTCCTCCCCTACAAGCCCCCAGGGCTGGTGGATTACAGCCAGAGGAAAGCACCCTACCAGTACTGCTGCTGCTGCTGCTGCTATTCAAGGGTTTAAGGCTGAATTCAGAACAAGGAAATTTCTGGTTGGAGTGAGACAAATGGAGTTGCCCTGTGCCTGAGGACTCACTGCCTGGGCTCCAACCCTAAATTCAGCAAGACAGTTCTGAACTTTGTCCAATCTCTGATAAGAATACTCTTATTTAAACTGCAACAACTAAACAACATGTGAGCCCTGAAACAGAGTTATTGAAAATAATAAAGCAAAAATTTTAAATAAGTAAATAAGCACATAAAGGACATTAGTAATCTGAAGGAGACCTTGAATCCTGTATGATTTTCGTAGACTGTCTCACCTTTATGTCTCCTTCCTTTTTCCAAGCCTTCCCCTACCATTCATATTACCCCCATCTACCTTAAGAACCTGGGACCAATCTCATTATGCCTTTTATCCTGATTATATTGGCCACTATAAAAAGCCTAGGACTTCCAGGCATCTTTTATAGTTTATATCTCTTTATATCCCATTTTCTAACCCATCTTCCAACCCTTCCTAAGTCTTATAACCTTTCCACTGGACCCTCCAGATGTCACAAACAGTTATCAGCAAATAGTTCATATCCTTGACTTTTTTTTGCTCTACTTTCCTTTCACCTTCTGGCTCTAACTAAAACCTGGGTCTCCCCTGAGAACACTGTATACCCCCTCTATCTTATCAAGTGGTTACTCTTTTCTCTCTCATACCCCCTCTTCTGAACCTGGAGATGCTGTAGCTGTCTTTTTAGCATTTCATTGCTGCTTCTGGTCTAATCTCTGTCGCATTCTCCAAAGACTTACAGCTTAGGACAATAAGGAAAAATTATTGTTGTGTAAAGTATATATACAGAGCAAAACAGTATTTCTAAAGTAAGAGAGAAATTAAGCTTTCGTTTTGATCAATTGCATGTCTTCCAAAGCAGAGACCTTAAGAAAGGGCAGGATCTCATTTTTTTTTTCCTTAAAATTTCTTCTACCTTTGTACATGTGACTATTTGTAGCTAGCTTTTCAGCTACCTGGCTCTCTTCAGATAAGAAGCACTAATAATTCTACATCCGTACTTGTCAATGATTACCTTCATGACCAATCCCATCCATGTGAGTGATCTTTGAGGACTGAAGGGCTACTTTACACTTAGAGTTGGATTAAACCACCCATAAATGCCTCATACAACTGCTTTGTGATAAGAAATATGTGCTATCTATTTTAAAGTTGAAAAAAAGATGAGAAGATAGGCCAGTCAGAAGAAGTACTGGGCTGTATTCTTCTATTTCATACCTTCCCCAGTATTTGTTCATTTCCAGCTCTGGCCCTAAAAGGTGGGTTGGCCCTAGAACAGAGGTACAGAGTTAGTGGTGGGCAATGTGGACCCTTGAATCCTGGCCACATCACATCTGCTTTTCCTTGGAAATCAATTTGCATCCACCTTGACACAACAGATATTTTCTCCTGGGAAGGTTATATTACCAATAGGTATAATGCTATATGTACATTCTGTGCTCAGCCCAATGCCAGGTACTCTGCTTGTGTTAATTCCCCTCCAATAATCCTGTGACTTTTACAGGCTCAGAGAATTTATCCAAGTCCATGCAATTAACAACCGAGGTCTGCTGACTCCAAAGAACCAGTACTTTTAGCTAGAGGGTCCTGCCTCAGACCACATACATAAGTGGCAGAAACTGGATTTAAAGTGAGGACTAGACTCCCACATTTTGGTTTTCACCACTCAATGAATAATTGTTGATCTAATGAAAGAATAAGTGATCGATCAATCAGTTAATCGGTGTTCAAAGTATAATATACTTGATTGAGAGTGAATGCTAACAAATGTGGTAACATCATACATCTTTATTAGATTTGAGTAATAGGAATTACTTTTGCCAGGGGTTAAAGGCAGTATTACGTCTTAAAAAAACTGATTCAAAACAAGTTTTGAAATCACTAGGTTATAACTCAAGACAGGGACTGAAAGCAGGATACCAGAGGCAAGTTACAACCTAATCTTACCATATAACTACTCTGTGCTAGAAAATATATTAGCTGAAGTTAGAAAGATGAATAGGAATACTCTAATATGAAATATATACATCCTATGCATCAGTTTCCTTATCTGCACAATGAAAATAACAATAGTACCTATCTTATAGTGGTTTTTGTGAGGATTGAATGAGATAATACAGATAAAGTGCTTGGAACAATGCCAGGCACACAGTAAGTATTTCATAAATAAAAGCTATAATTATTAATAATAGCAATATTACTGTCTAAGTTGCTGCTTTTAAAGAACCAAATAGTACGGGTCAGGGCAGTATAACAGCTGATAGTGTTTCCTAAATGGTTCCAGGTAAGACACATCAAATTAAGAGAAGAAAAGCAGAATTGTATCAACTCAAAAAAAAAGCATGTTTTTCTAAAATTAAACATGTACACCAAAGATCTGTCTCTTAGAAACTAGCTTAAAACATCTCTATTATTTAAATTCAAAACCACTTCTTAATCAGTGAGGGGACTGGCTGTATCCCGTCACTGTGGGGACGGTGGGTCTTAATGACAGTTCTTTCTAAGGTTCTGTTTCACATTACCTTTTTGTGACCTGAAAAATGTCACTTGATGCCATTTGCTCAAGTCAACTGCCAAACTGGATAAAATCATTTCTTACAGAAACCCAGATGCTGCCTCTAACCTAAACTGCTTTGAGTACATCTTAGCCTCCTGTTCCCCCTCTGCAATCAAGGAAACAGCAGTTGATATCTTAATTGCTGCTATCTGGCAGAAAAAGCATACACCTGTTGATAGACTGGCTCAAAACAATTTTAAAGGGAAACTTCAAAAGTATGACAAGATTCTTCTCAGGCCAGCGCCACCTCAGACAAGCTACTGAAAGGAAGGCCCAGTGCCCGATTTGATAGAATGCTTTTCCAATGAGCACAGGTGCAAGTCACCATTCTTCCTGACTGATGTGTGGTCATCACCTACTCAGATGATACTAAAACAGGAAACCCCACAGAGACCTGCCAGGAATCATCTCCCCAGGACAACAGTATTTAAAATAATGCCTGGATAATGTATTTATAAAAGATGTTCAAGATTTTCAAACTTGGCAAATAAAATATGTTTATAAATCCATTCTTGAGTGAATACATATTGTAAACAGGCAGGTCAGCTTAACAGGGATATCCTGTAAAATGTCTTTGATAAATATACAATTAAAGAATAAGGCTTGATGACTTTTCTAGATGGACTTTTGTTGTAGCTACCTTCAAATCCTATAGCTCAGGTTTGCATGTTGAAGTTTCTTCTAACCTCAGGAGAATTACTGTATTCCCCAACTGCAAACTCAAGCATTTATCTCATTCTGTTTTTCTTGGTTTTCCCAAAGTCCAATTTGGCCAGCTCTGCCTACATGTGTTCAGCTCTGCAGTGATTTATTTCATATGCTTCTTCTGCGTATTTCAATTTGGCATTTGTTCCTATCATTCCCATATGTCAACAGGTTACTTTGAATTCAGCTGTCTTATGTAGGCCCCCAAGATAACCATGATTTTCATACCAGGAAAAAATAGGTATAGAAAAATAATCTCAGTATTTGAATAACCTAGTTAATTCCAAAATACTCATTTCCTGTGGATTCTTAATTCCTGCACAAATGAAACTTGAGAAACTTCTCTCCTCATATAGGTCCTAATGGTATCAACTCCTTCTGTTTCTCAGACAAATCTGTTTTCTTTTCTGTTCAACTCCAAGTCTCTTCTGAAGAGTGATGATGCTGAGTGCTTCATAAACACCATTAGCCCAAAGTGGAAGCATATGCTACTCAGAAGCCTTTATCACCAAATTTTACAGATTCTCAACACTATTCTCTTCCATTTATGGATCCCAGAGCCAGCTGCACTTACTCATCTCTTTCTTCATATTAAGGACTACTGTTCAACTGTTTGAACATATTAAGAAATGCTTTAATATGCTCCTTCCTTTAAGAACGTAGTATACTGTTATTTTATTTTTGAAAAAGAAATTGCATTATTTAAATATTAAAATGTATTAATTTTAGCAAAGTTTCTTGGAGAAATGATGACTGAGCTTCAAAAGACGGTTTTCCTGAGCTCTAAAGCTTGATGACTTGGCACTTAGTCAATGATGCATTTGTTTGGCTGATACAAAGTACCAAAGCTGAGTCAACACAGAATAAGAACATCTGGGTGAAAAGTGAAAAAGTCAAATATGATGCTTCAGTAGTTGACACTGAGTAGTCATATTTCTGATGGAAATGTTTCTCTTTTAACTAATCATTTTGTTATCTTAGCCTAGCATCCATATTGATAATTTCATATAACATTTAGTATAAAGCAGATTCTAAGTCTTTTTGTTCCCCTAACAGCTCTCCTGACAAAGTGACATAATACTATTTCCGTTTGACAGATGCGACCAACATGTATAGAGACAGCTAGGTTAGATCGCCTCATATTTAAGACTAAAAAGAGTATTATGGCTTTAGCCTGATTTGTCATTGTGGCATTTCAACTCAATTGCAGTATTACAAATAATAAATATTTTTGTACAGGGTTGTTTTAACTGCTTCTTTTTAAAGAGATTTTGGTATTACACCTCAGAACAAAGTTGTCATTTCTATTCTATGGCCAGGGAAGCTTTGCAACCATTTTGATTTCATTATGTTAGCTTGTTAGTTCTTTGACAATAGCAGACAAACACTGCATTTGGGTTTTCTGTGTTGCTTGTGAGTAGTTACTGAAACTGATCTGCTTTTTAATGCAAACATTATGCAGACTGCAGCCAGACAATGGAAAGTCTGTTTGCAACCTGAGCAGGGCTGGATGCAATCTTTCCCAGTGGGTAGCTATCATTTCAGGTGCTGCTGAAGAATTCATTGCAGAATTTTCATTTTTCAACTGTTTGTTAAAATCACATACCAAGTCAAATTTAATTAGTTATATTCATCCGGCAGATGGTACAATATTCTGTAATAAAGTATAAATTCCTTTACTTAATTGAGTAATGCATTTCATATGATCTCTTTTACAAATTTCAAAACTGATTCTCTTCAAACAGGACTGTACATTATTTGGATGCAGGCCCAAACAGGTTAAAATTGATTTACTACTTTCCCCCCAAAGAACACTATGTAAATGAAAGCGAGTCTGCCCTGAGTGACTTATTTTAATGTCTGCTTCTACATAAATTACTTCTGCATCTGGGAAAAAGAGGTGGGAGTATACTTAAATTATGTGGGAACAAGTTTCTGAAACTTTGAATGCAAAATGTTACAAAATAGGTCATATTTTAAAAAATTCAATTTGTTTCACATTGAGAGAACTTAATGTTCATTATCAGTTTGTTGAAACCATGTTGTCAATAATATTAAATAGATTCCTCCTAGATTTATCAGTTTCTTTCCTGGACAGTCAATTAACCTGAACATTAGAATGGAAGAGAGGTAGGGGATGTCTAACTCTACATATTAATTATGTATTATTATAGGCATCTAAAGCAGCCAAACACAATTTTTGGACAACATGAAATAAAACACAATACTGCATTCTTGGTACATCTTGGATTGCTACTGCTCTTACAACCCAAGACTCAAAAGAGATTTCATTTCTCCCCTAAACACGTTCATTCCTTCAAACATCTGCCCACTTTTTCCTCCGGTGGAATTTGCAACAAGCTGAATTTCCTCAGCCTATATCAACAACCCACTAAAGGCTACTAACTAATTCACTGAATGCTAGAAGCGGAAGAAATTTTATCCATCTTTTATTCTAAAGATAACATATTTCTGCACATATACTGGAATTACTCTGTTCCAGTACCTGTTATAGATATATTAGTAATTGATTATATTGTACGTGGCTTCTCAATCTTCTTTGACAAAGCTCTCATCATAAAGTGAATCCTATTTGCCATCCTCTTCTAGTTTAACCCTTTTATTACACTGATAAGTAAATTAAGGCACAAAGACTTATAGGAGAGTTCTTTAACTTAGTCACATAAATAACTATTGCCCAGGACAAGACTAATAAGTATCTCAACTCCTAGTCAGATATACTCCCCACCATATTATCTTACCTCCTGAGTGAAAAAAATCTAGGGTACAGAATGATGGGAAGGAAAAATAATTTTCTTCTACCCTCTTATGTTAAGTAGCTGGAGATTTAAATTAAACTGATGAAAGATTAACAGGAAAAAAGGTGGAATTTTTGTTGGTGTTAATATTTTTATGTGCACAGAAGCTTCAAAGTAGAGAAGTAAAAACTCCAAGAAGTTGTTAGACTTAGGGGCTTATATACCATTTTAAGAAAGGGCAATGAATTGTAAAGAAGTGACTAGAAAAGAGGAGTTTGGACTTTTAATGGCAATGAATTGTGGAGAAATGACTAGGATATGGGGGATAAATATAATGGAAGCTAAGGGTTATGTTAGTAAGGTTTGTTTGTGCAGGTTCATCTCAGTGTGACTCATCTCCAGTGGTAAGAGTGGCTCTCCCCTTCCTGGGCACCTTCCTCAAAGAAAAATTAGGGCAGAGAACTCTTTCTGTACCTGTTGATTCTCAGTTGCCTTTAGCTCAAATAATCCTTATGCCAAAGTAGCATATTTGGGGGTGTCATACTCTGCTCCCCTTCAAACTGTAGAGAGGGAAGATATATAACTATGGTTTTACATTGCTTAGATAATTTAATGAAGGCAGCAAGCAATTCTTCCAGGCACATTCACCAGCCACCTCCCCCACCCTTCCACTTAATCTCTGGGTGTTTTCTCTAGTCCTGCTACTAGAAGTTTCTACATTACAGCTTTACCAGTTTTCTTTAAATTATCCAATATTTTTAGCAGCTCTTTTAGTTTCTTGATAGAAAAGACTCAACTTGTCTGAGCTTTATCTCGTGTGTACTTGTAGAATTTAAGTTCTACAATTAAACAGTTCCCTTGCTCTCAGTTCATTACTGCATTATAATGTTCTATATACACTGATCTCTGAGAAACCCCAAAGAAGAAAGAACATGTCTTTAAGAGACAGATTGTGAATCCAGTCCTTGCTCTGCTAGTTACTGGCAGCAAGACTTAAATAAGGTCTTAATGGACACTGGATTCCAGTGCATGTATGTCACCCAGGACAGAGCTGAGTCGTAATAAATAGTAGTTTTGATGATGATAACAATGATGATGATGATGATGAGGAGGAGGAGGAGGAGGAGGAGGAGGAGGAGGAAGATGACTAGTGATGATATACTCCTCTGTTTTATATAGCTTTTTTTCCTGAAGAATCTAGTTAATTCTATAGAGATTTCTTCCTTCCTTCCACTTTTCTCCTTCCATCCCCCTTACATAAAAATCAGACACAAACATACTTAAAGATCTGCAATATTCATTTACCTGGAAAAGACAACTATACCCTGGCTTAGAGAGACTCCATTGACTTCATTACATGCTAAAATAGAACGCTTTAAAATCTTACAGAAAAGTCAACTCTTTCTCTAGGCATCAGTCCCAACAAGGTAAATCAGCAGCATCTGGTATTGAAAGGCTGTACTAGTCTTTGTTGCCTGTTTATTCATATCACTTCCATTTAGATTATAAACTCCTTTGGGGGAGAGTTAGTGTCTAGCTTAGTATGTCTTGTATCATAGTAGGCAATTATTTCTGGAAAGATCAATGAATTAATGTTATCCAGAATGAAAAGTCAGGAGAATAAGGTCAATTCCCAATCATTATGATTTGGGAATAATGAATATTTAGAAATTATTTGGACAAAGAAATGGAAATTACCTCATTTACAGAGATTAAATTGGAGCTATTTAATTCATCCTTTTCTCTTTGAAACACAAATAGCTGATGTAACAAGTTCCCATTCATACGAATTGAAGCAGAAAGATTCATTTTTTTCTCCTTTTTTTTTGCTAATGAAAAGCCAAAGTACTAGGTGATTCATAGTTTTAGGAAAATATTCTTATATGCATTTTCATCTCTCAATAAATATCAACCTTCAAAAGTATGTTTTTTAATAAAAAGGAAGACTCATACATTTATTTTATGATGTTTTCTTGGTGAATGATCTCCAGAGATTTTTAAATGATATCTATAGAGCTCATTCTGGGCAAACGTGTATCATAGGGAAAGCCTGACTTTACTTTTCTGTAACAGGACCAATCAATCCCCCAACAGCAAAGGCAATGGTGTAATCGTGCTATTACTGAAGAGAGAGCAGGAAGGGATCCAGGAACTTTCTGACGTAGTAAACTGGTAATGGAAATTCTACCATTTGACCTTCATCCATTTGACATCCTATTTATCTCTCTGTTACAATGCAGACAGACCTGTTCTGGGAGGGAAATATTTATTAAGTTCTTTCTCAAGAAATAACATTTTGAGGTTAAAAACATGTCACAAAGTGGGAGAGGATATTTCCTATATATATTCAACAAATAACTCACATATAGAATGAATATATATCTTAAAAACCACTAAGGAAAAGATAGATAATTTAAGGGAAAAGCAGACAAATGACTTAAATAGATATTTACAGAACAGGCTGCCTTGATCATGCCTATCACAACTTAATACAAAGCCCTCCAAAGGATTGAACTTATTTCTAAGTAATAACTGAATTCCAGAACAAACTCTCAAAATAATTATAGAAGTACAAAAATATCCAGCATTTGACAAGTTAAAATTCACACTACAGAGCGTTCGATCAAAAATTACCAACTATGCAAAGAAGCAGTGAAATTATACAGAATGTGGAGAAAAATCAATCAGCAGAAAGTCCCAGGAATTACTTGGAGGATAGAATTAGTAAAAAAATATATTAAAACAATTTTTATAACTATATTCCATAGTTTAAAAAGATAGAAGAAAAAAATAGTATGTTAATGAGACCGAAAATAAAAATAAGCAAAATGGAAATTCTAAAATTCTAGAGAGAAAAAAATAAAATTTCAGGGGAAAAAAATAAACCAGATGGGATTAATGGGATATTAAATGTTGCAAAAGGAACAGTAAACTTGAATAAACTATGTAAAATTAAACATAGAAAAAATATGGAAAAAAACAGTAAAGCATCAGTGAGTTGAGGAACAAGTTCAAACAGCTTAACATATGTGTAATTGGAGTCCCAGAAGAAGAGGAGAAAGAGGGAAACCAAAAAAAAAAAAAAAAAAAAAAAAATTAAAGCACTAATGGCATCAAAATAAATAAAAATAATAAACCTACAGTTCATAGAAATACAACAAAGCCCATCACAAGAAATGTGAAGAAATAGACACCAGGAAACATCATACTTAAATGACTTAAAACCAGAGACAAATAGAAAAACTTACAAGGAGCTAGAGAAAAAAAAGAAACATTATGTACTCGAGAAAAAAGATGTAAGTGGTTTCCCTGGGGTATGGGGGATAAAAGGAGGGACAGGCTGGAGCAATTACAAAGGGGTATGAAGAAACTTTTAGGGTAGTGGATATGTTCATTACTTTAATTGTAGTAATAGTTTTGCAGGTGTATTCATTTGTCAAACAGCATCAAATTATATATTTTAGATATGTGATTTTATTTTATGTCAATTATACCTCAATAAAGCTATAAATAACTTCAAAATGGAATACTACTACAGAGCCACTAAAATTGATCAAACTAAAAACAGATAGTACCAGGTATTAGCAAAAGTGAAAATTTTACACACTTTTATGAGAGCCTAATACAATAAACCATATTGGAAAATTCTTTGACAGTGTTTCTCCTAAAGCCAAACTTTATAGCACATACTCTGCACTGGCAATTACACTTCTAAGAATATAGCCAAGAGAAATATATACATATGTTTACCAAATTTTATGTGCAAGAAGGTCTATTAGTAATAGCTCACCCTAGAAAATCTCAAAGTCCAACAAAAATAGAATGGGTAAAGTATGGTATATTTATAATATAGAAAACTATGCAGAAAGGAGAAGGAAAAAACTGCTAAATAAAACCACCTAGCTGAATCTCAGATATAACATTTAACAGTCACAAAAGAGTGTATAGCATATGATCCCAGTTATGTAAAGTTTAAAATAGGCAAAACAAATTTAGGTGTTAGAAGTCATGGTGATGGTTTCTTTTATGAAAGAAAGTGACTGGGAAGGGGGCATTAGGGAGCAGTGGGGTGCTGATAATGTTATATTTCTTAAACATACTTCTTAAACTGCATGCTCGTAACATTTCTATTTATTTTTTAAACATTCCACAAGTTGTACATTTTGTTTGCTTTTCTGTATATATATGTTATAGTTTCACAAATATTTTGGGAGTAAAAAAGAAACAATGATATAGGTATAAGTGTATATATAAGTGTAAATAAATCCATATGCAATATTATTCATGTAAATTAAAATACATGCATATGAAAAAGTAATATACCTTTTATTAAAAAGCCCCTAAATAAAAGGACATATATTAAACATTAAATTTTTTTTTTATCTATGGTGGTGAGAGGAAGGAGAGTGGATAATAGTGAGAAAAAGGGGTGGAGGGAAGTAAGTTATTTAACTGGTTTGTTTCCTTATGAAAAATAATTATATAATGTACTGCATTTTTGAATATAAAGTAGTATGTGCCAGGCATTCTTAGTTTTTCAGGCCCAAATCTGTTGTTACATAAAATTCTATGCCTGCTACATTCCTCTCATCCAAGCTTCTTACTAACAGCCTTCCCTTTAACAATAACAGAAAAGGAGTAAACATTAATTAATTATTTAGTAGTAAAATTAGATAACAGCTATAGCTTCAAACACATTTTGAAGAAATATTGTAAATGCTCCAACTAAGATAGCAATATCCCTAGAGTTCTCACATATTTAATTATATCATTTGTCCTCAAACCCATACTTTCATACTCATTTCTTATAAAATTCTGGAGCTACTACAAGAAGTCTCTAAACTTAGTATTTCATTTACTAGGCAGCTCACTAATTATGTAGGAAGTCCAACAGAAATTCCAAATGTCTAAAAAAAGTTTAATCGTGAGCCACTTAAGATTGATAAAATATACAGTGAGAGAAAGAGCTCATAAATTCTAAATCTAAATGAAAATTTTCTAATAAGGAAAATGGAAATAGTTAAACCTCCTAAATTTCTAGTGTACTCTTAAATGTCAGACATGAAAGGTCTAGTTTAATTCCTATTCCATCCTTTACTTTCCTGACCATTCAATGGATAAATGATAAAAATGTGAACTATACATATTTTTTCTTCATATTTTGTGTGGTATGTATAGTAATATTTCACTGTATATAGGCTGACAATGGAGTATTATTCAGCTATGAGAAAGAAAATCCTGCCATGTGCAGCAATATAGATGGCCCTGGAAGGCAAAATGCTAATGAAATAAGTCAGACAGAGAAAGACAAATATTTTATAATATCATTTATATGTGGAATCTAAAAAGGTGAATTCATAGAAGCAGAGAATAGAATAGTGGTTACTAGGAGCTGTGGGATGCAGGGGGATGGGAGACGTTGGTCAAAGAATACAAACTTCTAGTTATAAGATGAATAAGTTCTGGGGACCTAATTTATATCAAAGTGACTATAATTAACAATTCTATACTATGTATTTAAGAGTGTAGATCTTTAATGTTCTCAACACACACACACACACACACACACACACACACACACACACAAAGATATGATAACATGAGACATGGAGTTGTTAGCTAACACTGTACTGTGGTGGTAATCATTTTATAATGTATAAGTGTATCAAATCAATACTTTGTATACCTTTATCTTATACAATGTTATATGTCAATTATACCTCAGTGAAGCTGGAAAAATTTATGAAAACTAAATACAAATAGGTAAATAACATGTAATATGTTCATATGATGGCAGATTATACAGTCATTAAAAAGAATAAACTATTAAAAATATGGATGATCAACTAGAACAGTAAACAAAAAATTAGGAGTTAAATAATAATGGAAGTTTTTTGCGGCATAGAAATTTAGCTGTGATTTTTTTTTTTATTATGAACATCATATTACAGTTTAAAAAAGCTTAAAAGAAGAAACTATTATGTCAAAGTTTGAAACAAGTGAAAGCAGGCTCATATACTCTGAAAGAATCAGATTACAATATATTTAATCCTCTAAGAAAAAGGCAAGAAGTAAACATTTAAAAATGATGTTTGTATAGAATTACACAGGAGATTCAACTCCCTAGTAATAGGTTTCTATAATAGAATGATACTTTATTAATTTACTAGAGTGTTCACGGCCAGGCATGTAAAACATATTCAATATTATAAAATCAGCTTAAATTTGGGTACTGTAGCATTCTACTGCTGAAAATATAGATGTCTCTGCCTTTGAATTAATCACCTTATATAGATGCCTACCAACTAGTCTGGTTTTAGATGTTAAACGCAAATATTTCATATTTGTTAAAATGAAAGTTTACCTAGTAGGAAATGAGGTAATTTTGTTACTGATTATTAAAACTAAACTTCTTTCAAGATGATACTTTAAAAACAACTTCCTTATACCTACACACAACACTTATTAATTCAACTCAGGACATTTTGTTATTTTATATGAGCTTTAAATTCTAGCATTTACAGATGTATAAACAGTATAAAAACCTATGGTTAGCTAATCACAATTGTTCTGTCTTCGGCATCCTAGCTTATATATTTCCTAATCCTTGATATGCATGTTGAAAATGTCACAAAGTTCTCTGAAATTAAATGCACTTTTACATTTGAACCAGACAAATCTTGTTTATTTTCCCAAATCACACATAATTCAGGAAATTCCCAATTTTAGAAAGTTTCTTAAATTCATATTGTATAGAAAAATATAACAAAAAACACAAACTCAACTTTCTCTTCTGTAAGAAAAATTTTCTGATAGACTAGGAAAAATTCTTTAAAGCAAACATATTTCACCACATATTGCAGAATTATTAGACTTTGCTTAGGTTGTTCTTTTGTTGGAGTGTGATAACATATCGAAGAATAAAGGCCTCTCAGTGCAGAGCAGTAAGAAAATACACTAGTGAAGAAAGATCAGTACATATTGCTACTGCCCCATAAAGACAGTATGAGAAAGGAAGATGGAAAAACAAATTTAGGATCTAACGACCATCAATCTTTTTCACCACTGAACACCCAGATCTGGCCAAGACAGCAAAGCAAAGCAATTTGTTCATCTTCTCTTACTTCTGATGTAATGAGGGTAGCTCATGTTTAAACTATTATGTAAAGCTGAGTGCTAATTTATTCCCTATCTAAAGAACTTAATTTACATCATGATTATTTGTTATGCTCTAAAGATAGATAATTGTTCTCACCTTTTCCCTCCCTTAACTCAGCTTTTTAACACCTTTTCTAGAGTTTGCATAAATGATTTTGTCATTTTAAAAATACTCTTTCAGGAAGCTGTCTATCCAATTTGCAAGTTAAAGTTTGTAAAATATGTGTTACTATTAGAATTTACAGAATTATTTAGTCTGTTTTTGACTACCATACATTTTGTCAACATTTGCTGACATTGAATTTGGACCATGCTAAACAAACGGTAGGTGCTGCTTTCTGGTCCAGGGGATTACATGT
>CM053503.1:37433163-37455205 GCA_028627145.1 Eidolon dupreanum | reverse complement strand
TATCTCTCCTGTGTAGTTATTTTGTTAGGTACGGGTTATTACTGTGGTGGAATAATTTGACACTGTTTTTGATGTCATATAATGTCTAGTGGAGAGACAAAAATTTTAAAAGATTATAAATACACAATCTCATAATTATAACATGATAAGGATTATGAGAGAAAAATATATGAGCCCTAATTTAGATTTGGGGGACAAGTAATTTCTGAAAAATTTACATTTAAGTTAATAAACATAAAAATGAAGATAGAATAATAGGAAAATAAAGTCAAGGTGTCAAGGTAGGGATAAGTAAGGGGAGAAGGATGTTAGTTACTGTAAGAACATGAAGTGATATTACAAATTGAGATTACTTTTGTATGAAGGAAAACATATAGAGCATATACTAAGTGCTTAATAAATGTCAAGTCTACATATAATTTTTGATGATAATTGAAACATTTTAAAAAGTAAACTTTTGTGCTTAGTTTACTAAGCAGAGTTTTAAAAAATAGGAACACAATTAGAATGATATTAATAGGCTCTATAATTGTATCTTGAGGTGGTTATGTGGTTTTTATTTTTTTACCTATTAATGTGATAAATTACGTGAACTATCCATTCATTCTAAGAGTAAGTTTCACTAGGCCATGACTTTTTTTAAGTTAAATTTTCATTTAATTGCTTTGTAACTTAGTTTTTGTAAATATATTAATCAAGATTAATAAGAGATTTTTTGATTATTATTTGTTTGGGTTCATTTGGTGCAATTGTCATATATAGCATTATAAGTGTTATGCTAACTTCATAAAATCAACTGGAATTTTTCTTTTTTCTTTTTTTAATGTTTAAAAAATAGTTTCACCAGCATATGGATTTTTCAAATAACATTCCCATGAAACCGTTTGTACTTTAGGCTATTTGGGAGCACACACTTCTTTTCCAATTTTATCAATTACTTCTAGTTATATGTCTATTGAGGTTTTATGTCTTTTTTTGAGTTAGTTTTGGTAATTCATGTTATTCTAGTATAGATTACCATTAGTTCTGCATTGAACTATTTACGACCGATTTCTAACTGATCTTACTCAAGTTTACTTCCAGCTCATTCTTTTCAAAGTCAGTATAGTTGGTGTAATCTCTCAAAATTGTCATTCTAATTAATTTACTTTTCTGAAATCCTTTCAATAACTCATCACTTTTTTCAAGATTAAGTGTAAACTCCTTACATAAGATATGAGTCATGAGTCTCTTCATTATTTCTAAAACTACATCAATTATTTTTCTGTCCTTTTATTTCAATTCCCACAATATGCTAGATTCACTCTCCCCCCGCCCCCCACCCCTCCACCCCAACCCTGGCCATCTGCCTGTAATTTCCTCTAGCTGAAATTCACTTCTCTTTCTCTTTTGAAAACTCTGGATAAATCTTCATGTCCTTCAGGCTTCTACTCATATGTAAACTTGTCCAGGAAGTCTTCCCCGACTCTTAAGATTATATTGTTTGTCCCTGGTAAGGGGAGACCTGTACCTACAGAAGGACAATAAGAGAATATTTAACCACCTGTCTCTGTCTCACACAGAGGACTATAAGCAAATTGAGAGGAGAAACATTGCTTATTCATCTTTGTATTTTCGATGTCTGGAGTAAAGTCTGGCACATAGAAAGTACTCTAAATATATTCATTGAATGTTGAATGAATGACAGGTGTGAATAACTTCTAATTACATTGAATTTTTAGCAACTCACATTTATTTAGCCTTTCCCAAGTTATTCAACTTAGTTACCATAGAAATAGCACATTGTTTTCTTTTCCCACTCACATATCATCAGTCCATATAATATTTAATTTAATTATATAATTACAAAAACAAGTGCAACTGGCATAAAAGAAGTTTGGCCCTTGCTAGGAATAAAACCTTGATTCTTGCTAGGCACATAGCTAAACTCATGAGAGCAAACATAGTTTACTAGCCATGAGCACAGAGATTAGCAACATTTGTTTATCCATGAATTACTTAAGTGGAAGTCTCTTAGAGTTTCTATTAGATAGGAACAGCTCACAGTTTAGAAATAGTTGTTGAAGTTTGTAAGTTTGAAGAGTTGGACCCTAAAACATATTTTGTTATGCAAATTAAGTAGATAAGGCTCACAAGTTTGGGCAGAAAGTTTTATACCTAAACTGGGTGTAAGTATAAAATTTCTGTTTTGAAAAATATTTGCCCTGAACATTTTGAGACTTATCTTTGGAATTATTCACTCTGTTACTGCTACTAGGGTCATGTACATTTTATTTGGAGGGTTCAGAACTCAAAAGTCATCTGCCAAAGGGATGAGAAAACTGAATGGAGCTAATTTACAGTTTTATTAATCTATTTTTGTTTATCTATCTACCTCTGTGATATTAATTTATTAGAAATGCCTAGTCAGTGTCTCCATTTTTACACATTGCTCTAAGATAGTTTATCTTCCATTAAATGTCTGCTTAAACCTGGTATGCTGATTTCCCCCGGGGATCTCTGCTGGCCAGTTGTAAAACCTGAGGTGGAAACCTCATTCAAGTGGAAACCAATCTCTCTCTCTCTCTCTCTCTCTCTCTCTCTCTCTCTCTCTTTCTCTCTCTCTCTCTCACCTCTCTTTCTCCCCTCCCTCCTTCCCCCTCCCTCTTCTTTCTTTACCTCTCTTTCCTTTGTCTTTCTCTCTGTTCTCTATCTCTGTCATCTCTATCTGTATCTCCATATCTCTCTCCCAGGAAATGGGAGTTAACATATTGAGTCAGTTTGTTATAGATATTAAACTGGACAATTACCTAGAATCCAGCTCTTTAAGTTTATGCCACGTGCCACGACCAAAAAAAAAAAAAAAGATGCTTTTATTAAAGAGTCAAAACTAAAGAATCTTTCTGTGAAAACATTAAAAACAAAGTGGACATGCAGAGAGAAGCAGACATGGGATGTGGCTACAAAGACAAAGAGGCTAAGTGGCTGCCTAATGACTTTTGGACCAACTGAAACCCAGGTATACTGCAAGCACTTTATTTCCTTGAGATTCTCTAGTGTCTTTTTAATAAACTTTCTAATTTGCATAGTTTAAGCAAATGTATGTTTCTTGCAACCAAATGATTCCTGGCTCATTTTTTGTAACATATTGAGAATTTGAAAACAAATAAGTAAACTTTCAGATGCAAAATGTGACTCATTAAAGAGACAGGGTGAGGAACAAGAACATCGCCCCCTCCACCCCTACTCCTGCTTTTGATATCTTTTTCCTAATAAATTGTAGGGTTCATGTCCAATACTATGCAGATATCAAAGTTGGAAGTTTGCTTTTGAAGCTCTCATTCTTTCCTTTTATCCATTCTCTAAATATAGAGGTGCTGTGCTACCTTCTCTTTTTGATATTCTCATCTTTCTCTCTCTTATAACCAATTTCAGAAAAACATCTGATGCATTTGTTTATACAAAGAGAAATATAATCTTAAAGCTCTCTCTCCCTCTCTCATTATTCATTTATATGTATCAGAGAATTTCCCTTTTAATAGTATTCAAAATGTTAAGATACAAAGTAAATCTCAATCTGGGAAATTTTAGCTGGTAAAAGGACTTGTATTTTGTGGGCAATCCAAACATGTTTGAAATCACACTGTGGAGGTGATTGTCACCTCTGTTTCTGTGTTAAGCTTTGCTCTGATTTGAGTATGTCTATGACAGTGTGTGGAATGTGAATATTTGAGAAGAGACCACCCTGCCTGTTTGGATTAGTGTCTGTATCTATTTTAACAAGTATAGTGCCTGGGAGTTCAGTTATTATGAGTTCAACTCTAGTTTGGGGTTCTGCATACATTTCAGGGGTAAAGGGCAAAGTACTTGTAGTCTTTTCTCTGTGCTTCCTAGAGCTCTTTGAAATATAATATTTTCTGTTAAGTGGACATGTCTTCAAAATGAGCCAGCTAGTTGAGAGATAGCTTGCATATGCTTATGGATAAGTACATTCATAACATATAAGTATTCAAAAATGCCAGAATTGTTTTCTCAAAATTCAATTTTGCTTAGTTCTGGTAATTAACTCATTGTCAAACTGCATAAATTTGAATTGCTTCAGTCTGCAATTTTCAAGCTTTCAAAAAGCATGAGTAGAAATCAAACAAAAACTTTCAACTTCATTAATGACAATGACAATATAAAATCAACTCCAACTTTTTTCCATCATGTAATCAATAAAATCATATGAATTTGTAAATAGTCCTGTTAAATCTCTAAACATATATATCCTCAAACTTGAGGTAACCTGCAAGGTCAAAGAATAATGTCTGAGGAAATTTAGTTTTCTGTTAAACTCATCCACAGACTCAGCCTAAACCTGATGTGCTTAGATTTGTTTATTTTAAGCTATCATGTCACAGTTTCCTGCTACTGAATAAGGATGCCAAAGAAGTTTTACTAGATCTTTATTTTGGAAGGGGGTGCACAGTAGTGTCACAGAAACCTAAGGATGGTAATTAGAGATGTGGACTTTATTTCAAGCCAGATTCTTGACTCAAGATAGAATTAGACATTTTATTCCTAAATCTTTTCATTTGAAAAACAGGATAATACATTAGCACTGTACAGAACTGTCCCAGGAATTACAATCCTTAGTGATCTGATGAGTGCTGATCTTATCCCACAGTCAGGGACCTTATTTTTGTCCCTAATGCCACTGTTTTAGTTCAGGCTACTATAACAAAATGCCATATACCAAGTGGCTTATAAATGACAAAAATTTATTGCTCAGAGTTTTGGAGGTTGGGAAGTCTTAGATCAAGGTGCCAGCAGATGCAGTGTCAGGTGAGGATCTGCTTTTTGGTTCCTGAATGGCTGTCTTTTCACCATATTCGCATATGGCATAAAGGGTGAAGGACCTCTCTGGGACCTCTATTATAATGGAGCTAATCCCACTCAGAAGCTGTCTGTCCTCATGACCTAATAACTTCCCAGAGGTCCTAACCCCCAATACCTTCACACTGGGTATTAAATTTTAACATAAAGTTTTGGAGGGAACACATTCAGTGTATAGCAGCTATTATTAAATCATTTTCTAAGATGAGGTCATTCATCCATTTATTTATCTCACTATTCTTTTTTGAGTCTCTATTAGGGAAGAAGAAATTCAGAGATGAATAAGTTACAGTCTAAAGAATTTACAATTGTCAGACAATGTGGAATTACAGTGACAGGAAAATGCCAATGTGAACCCCAAGGAGTGGACGGTCGTGCAATGGGAGAGGAGGAGAAGGAAAGGTAAATTGAGGAGGTAATGATGCATGGGTTGAATCTTCAAGGATATCTAGGTGGAAACCATACTTAGAAAATAGCTTGAGCAAAGGAACCCATGAAAGAAATAGCAGAGAGCAAGCTTTTTGTTTTCTGGAGTTAAGGGTAAGGCAAGAGTACTGAGGAATTGGTAAAACTAGAGAGACAGATATGGGCCTGATAATGGAGGACCACAGGTACCATTGAATCCCATAAAATCCATAATCCAAATATCTTTTATCAGATTATACATAGATTAATAATTTCTTACTCATCTTTCTAGCTCCTAAACATAAATCAGACCTATCACTGAGCAAATGCTTCATATATATTGCCTGGTATGATTCTCAACCTTTAGTTCTTTTTATTTTGTTATTTTAAAAATAGGCATTTTTACTTTTTCGATAATATCACAGATTTTAGTTAATCATGTAAAATTGGCTGAAAAATTTGAGCACATAAATAATGTGAAATATAACTTCATCCATTGTTTCATGTATTACAGAGTACAAAATATTTAAGGCAATACAAACTGATTAACAACAACAAACCCACTTGAAGAGCAGTATCTAGGTTCTAAGGCCTGTACTACAACTTGATATGTGGGTTATTATATGTGTGTGAGAACCTCATCAAGTAGGTTCTACCACCATCACTTTACATATGCGAAAGTGAGTGTCAGAGACTTGAAATAACTTGTCCATGTTCAGTTGATATGTACAGAGACAGGATATGAACCTCAGTCTGCTGGCTTCAAACTTCCAGTATACAGTAGCACTTCCAGCTCTGGTTACACAGGTCTGGGTTTTAGGAAAGAATCTCTATTTAGATTAATGCAAAAAGTTTACATGCCAAAAAAACAAAGACTTTTTTTTTCTTCATTTGGTGATATTTGAATTACTAAATAGTTTCAGGAAATGTTTGACCAAAAAGTTTAACTAACATTATGTTTTATACTGCTTTAATAAATCAGGACCTTCTGATTTGGGATTGCTGAAAAAAACTCAGTATGTCACTCCAAAACCTTTTGAAAATACCTCTTGACTGCAGCTGCTTTAAAGAGAGTTGAGAGGAACCTTGAAGTTCTTGGAAGACTTCCTCCTGTAGTTCTTGGAAGACTTCTGCTCTTTTTGTGGTTAAATGCCTTTGGCATATTTTCCCTCCAGGGAAACTGAATAGCAGCATTCAGGTTGTCAGAACTTCCTCCCATCCTGGGACTGTAAAGTCAGGACTTATAATATACAGTCTATTAATAATAATAATAATATTTATTAATATTATTAATAATAATTAATAATAATAAAGAGAGGACTTATGATGCACAGTTTGATATTTAGAATGAACACCCAATGTCCATTCTGAACAAAAATGGAAAGAAGAATAAATGGAGCATATCCCATGATGACAGGAAAAAAATGGTAACCAGACGAGGTTTATATTTGGAATAAATGTATATAGAGCAATTGTATTCACATCTTGGTTTTTTATAATGTCTATGTTTTATTTTTACTAGAAAAGAGAAAAACAACTCTAACTTCTATGTATGGAGCTCAATATCTTTCCAATTTTGAGTAATTCTTCCACCCAAATGTTTGAATAAAGGCATATGAAGAAAGAGAACAATTAATTTTTTAAACTGCCAGTTTAAAATTTTATTTTTCTTTAATTATTTTCCTAATATGTTAACTAAACAATGATTTATTCCCTTTTGCCAATCCCTAAGCTTTTCTACTTTTCCAAGAGTCATTCTTTTCCTTTTGCTTTTTTAAAAATTTTTTGCACCAGAAATTCTTAATATTCCTCTGTTGAGAAATACAGCCCCAAGTTTCAGAGCTGCAGTAGGAGGCTCATGCTACACAAGACTAATTAGAAGATGGAGAATGCTATGGTTAATTTTTTTGTGTCAACTTGACTGGGACATGGGATGCCCAGATTAAACATTACTTGAATTGGTGTACTGAGTTAAAGCAGTTTGCCCTCCCCAATGTGGGTAGGTATCATCCGATCCACTGAAGGTATGAATAGAACAAAAGTTGGAGGAAGGGAGAATTTAGGTTTTCTACCTGACTGCATGAGCTGTCATTGGTCTTCTCTTGTCCTCGAATTGGGACTTATATCATTGTCATTCCTGGTTCTCTGACCTTTAGTCTTGGACTAGAATTTACATCATTGGCTTTCTTGGGTCTCCAGTTTACAGAAGGCAGATGATGGGACTTTTCAGCCTCCATAATCACATGAGCTAATGACTTTTAATAAATCTCATTTTATATATGTGTGTGTGTGTGTGTATGTGTGTGTATAAATTTATAAATAAATAAATAAATAAATAAATATATATATATATATATATATATATATATATATATATATATATCCTATAGGATATATTCTATTGATTATATTTCTCTTGAGAATTGGGACTAATACAGAAGGCTTGTGCATCTATATAGCCTTCTCAAAGAATATAACTTTTTTTCTTTCCCCTAATATTTGGTTTTGAGTCTTTAGTGTGTGGGCCCAAAATGGCACACAGTCTGACAGGCCCCTACATTCTTGAAGCCTTTAACATTCTTTATCTAATCTGTCTTCTTTCTCCTTTGAAAGTCCAAACATTACTAGAAAGTAAGCCAATTCTATTGCCAGCTCTCTTATCCTTCTTTTCTTCCTTCTCCTTTCCTTCCTTTGAAATGTCCCCTCTCTGAAAATCCCCTGGGACCCTGGATCATTCTTTGTCCATCATCGTCATCAGATGCATTGTCTCAAGTTCAAGAGAAGTTCATTTGAAAATAATTTAAAATGCATTATTGATGACTGAATAATATATTAAAATATTATTTAATCTTCCTAAAGGAATAAGTGACGTGAGATTTTGACACCCTTTCAGAGGTGAAAAAGAAGGACCTTGTAAGAAGCAACCATTTCACTCTATAAACAAGCATGTCTTCACTTGAGGAGATAGCCTTCCTTAGACTATCATAAATTTAGTGCTGCCACTCATATACCTCAGCCCTCAAATGACTTCTCCCTGCTACTCCTTTAAGACTGAAAAGTACTTATTAACTTTTTTTGTGTTAATAAATAGTATTCATTAACATGTTTCTATATTGAATTTTTGTCCTTTTTCTTTTAGAGCTAGGAAGATAAAATCAAATTTAAAGATTCTATTATCAGAGAGCATCTGATAATGCCCCATAATTTTTTTTCTGCACAATAAAATATTTTGATCAAAAATATAACCCCTAAAGTAACCATTGAGCAATATCTTGCTCTTACATTAAGGAAAGAATGAGGGATTCAGATTGAAATATGGTGTTTTATCACACAACGCATAAGATCCCAGATTAACTCTTGGTCCAAGTGGCCCTTGGCATCTCTGTTTGAATTTTTGTGTGTTTATATTGGCATCTCTGTTTGAAATTTTTAAATAAACAATTTCCTTCTCAACATAACTTTCCTTTTAACATCTTCTAAAAGAGCTATGAGCTATAATTACATTGTTTATAATGTACATAAAGGACATTCTTTTTTCTGTAATTTGGTAAGAGTCTTACATTAATAAAACATCTTATAATTTAAAGAACAGAAACTAAATATATAAGATAAGAGCTATACCAAACACTTAAACACTTGTAGTAGTATTTTCTCTATTAAAAAAAACACACTTTTTAAAATGTTAGAATGCCTTAAAAATCATGGCCCCTTGGATTTAAACTTACTCAAGAAACTGCTCAGTTTCCACTCTCTTTTTTTTTCCTGGGTGTGTCATTGAAAAGGATAGTTTAACACTTAAAAGTAGTGATAATGCAGGAAACTTGGCCAAACAATTTTAGGGCTTCTGATAGCAATTTCAAGTGATACCACAGTTTGTGTATGAACTCATTCAGGGCGTAGAAATTGAGAAACTAACCTATGTACCAGAGCAACAACTTATTATCCACCTCATAAGGACCAGACCTAAGTTCGACATACTGTTGTCTCTAATCCTTACAACGATACTGGAGGTTAAGAATTCTTGCTGTACTCATACAGAAGAAGAAAATAGTAGAGAGTTATAGCAATTAGATTAAGGATACAGAGTTCCTAGGTTTCAGAGCAGCGATTTCTAGCTTAGTCTGTTAGCCCCCAAAACCATGTTCTTGCCATTAAGCCATTCTGCCTCCTTACCATAAAAAAAATGTATTGCTGAAACAGTGTTTGGTTTTTCAAATAATGAGATCCGCATCAATGTATATATAATTTCTAGAATAAATGTTCAAATAATGGTATCTAAGATAACATTCTAGAATCCCAGTGACACATTTTCTTGGTGAAAATAGTTCTCAATATAGTATATAAAAGTTTATACAAAAGTCATTATACTATACATATTGTTTTGCAACTTGTTTTTTTTTTGTTTAAAAATTGTTTTTTAATTTGTCCATGTTGATATCAGTAGCCTTAGTTTATTCATTTTCCCCACAACATTTGCAGCTATAAGTAAATTATTCTTTAAAGTTATTGCGCCATATACCCTCAGTAACGGTGTACGAGTATTCCCACTTTTCCACAGCCATGCTGTGGCAGACACTACTAGTTTTCTTTCTAATATACCTAACACACAATTGCCATGCTTCTCTTGCTAATAGAAGCCTGATTTTTTTTCAGCGGCAACATGTATAACTTCCAAAAGTATATTTCCCAGCCTCCTTTGATAACTAGATATGGCTATGTGATATAGTTCTGGCTGAGGAAACATGATCAGAATCTATTGAATGTTTCTAAGAAGTTTTTCATCTGTCATACAGGCCCCAGTTTTTCTTTTGCTGCAACATTATTTCAACTGTCCTGGAGTGCAAACATGAGTTTGTAGGTGGAATGGTGATCAAGAATCCATGAGGTGTCAGTATGAGGATGAAAGACCTAAAATAAGGATGACGTGCCAGAAAAGCAAAAGGTTTCAGGGATACTGACAGAGCTGCTATATTGGCTATGGTCTGCCAATGTCAGTACTTCTGGTTAATAAGAAAAGTAAACCCTTAGTAATATTATTGTTCAGAAACATTTATAAAGAAAAATTTATTACTATTCCTATTTCCATTACATTCTTGGCAGGTTATTGATATATTTAAATAGATAATTTTTACATTTCACCCAGAATTTTTAGATGTTTTATACTTAAAGATGTCATAGTATCAAAACACCATTTTTTTTTCCAAAAAAAAGGAGCCTTTTAAAGTTTTTAAACTTTGAACTTTTAATTAAATCAACACTGAATTCTATTTAAAAATTAACTACACTCTGTAGTAACTTCAATAATAACTTTTCAATTCTTTCCCTCATTTCATATAGACATCTGCTTTCTGGTCCATTTTGCAGTAATACAATACTAAAATTTTCTATGATTTCAGTAATAAAAAGAGCTGAGAGGAGAAGTACTTCTGGAGGGACAGCATAAGGAGCTCCACTGACCCTCTCCCAGTGAAAATCTTAAAAAAAAAAAAAAAACAAACAAACCTCCACAACAACAGCCATTTAAAATCTCTGGAAATTGTCGTAAGGGCACATTGCAAACAGAGAAATATTTATTTAGGAAAATCTATTAACTTTGAGAAGACCGTTAATCTGTCATTTGAGTCATGACCCCTACTCCACCACACCCCAGCTCAGTGTGATAGATGCTCTGGGCTTATGCAACCAAGAAGATAAGGCTTTCCTATTCCCTCAACTCCTGGTTATGATTACATTTTCTCTCAGTGAGGGGCAGCTCCCCGGCATTTCTCATGCTCTTCAGTTCTGTGTTGCAGAAACTCTATTTAGGCAAGCACTGAAGTTTGATTTCCAGCTGATTGCCTTTACCTCAGTTTGTTCATAGGGCAGAGATTCAACACTGGGAGAAGAAATCCAAGACCAAGGGTTACCACTCCGACTCAGTACCCTACTCATAGTGTAAAAATATCCCTCTGCAACAAGCAGATCATTATATAGGTTCTGCACAGGCAGATTGTAAGCACAGGGAACTCTGTAGCTCACCTCAAGGGAACTGAGTTTATTTAAACAGAGTATGGAGAAATTCAAGTATAAGGATTTTGTAGGGAGTAATAAAAAGGATATTTTGGTGGTGAATAGTTAAGGAAGACGAGTAGCTCCATGATAGCAATATGCGAGATGGCAGGTTCTCTAAAAGTTTAGTAAAGAGACCTGGGAAAGAAAACCTAAGAAGCTCTCCTGGTGTATGACCAAGCCAGAAAGACCAGCCTTGAACACTACCCTTGCAAAAAAAGCTGACTTTAATTGGTTCAGATAATGAAGTGATTTATGCCCTCAGGCACTAAAAAAACAATCAGGTATAACTTATTAAAGTTAAACTGGGAAATGATAACACTAGACACAGACCAGTAAGAATATTAGCATGACAATCAAGGCACAACAGCCCAGTTAAAACCACAGTCATCTCTGAGCAAGATGGATATCAGAGTGACTGTGCACACACCCAAGGCTATGCCATCAGAGGAGTGACATTTGAGGCTCCACACTAAAGTAGAAATAGAATTCACTGAAATAGCCCATAAAGTCACTAAGCAATCAGACATTCAACAAGTGCAATAAGCCCAGGTTGGCAGGAATTCACTATCTACAGTTGTTATGTCAAGTTTTCAACAAAAAAATTGTAATACATTCAAAGAAACAGGGAAGTGTGAACTATACATAGAAAAAAAAAGAAACAAACAAATAAGCATCAAAAACTACAGTAGCTAGGAACCAAATGTTGGATTTAGCAAAGATTTCAAAGCAGCTATTATAAATATGTTCGAAGAACTAAAATAAAGGAAGCCATCCTTAACAAATTAAAAAAAAAAGATATGATGACAATGTCTTATCAAATAAAGGATGTCAATAAAGATAGAAGTTATAAAAAAGAATGATATGGAATTTTGGATTTGAGAAGTATGGTAACCAGTATGAAAAATAAAACTAATTCAAGAGTCTCAATGGTAGCTTTGAATTGGCAGAAGAATCAATGAACATTAAGATAGATCAATAGAGATTATATAATCTGAGGAACAGAGAGGGAGAAAAAATGAAAAAAAAAAAATCTACAGAGCCAAAGAGAAAGATGGGATACCATAAGGTATAATAGAAATAGAAATATTTTAAAAAGGAGCAGAAAAAATTATTCAAAAAACAATAGCTAGAATCTCCTAAATTTGATAGAAAATATTTATATATATACCCAAGGAGCTTAACAAATTCTAAGTAAAATGAACATAAAGAGATCCTCATCTAGACAAATCATAGTTAAAAGAAAAGATTGCAAGATGAAGGCAAAAGGAAAATCATGAAAACAGTAAGAGAAAAATAATTGTCTAAGACCTTGGGGTTCCCCAATGAGACCAACAGCTGACTTATCCAAAGCAAAAAAGACTGCAAGAGAGTGGGATGACATATTCAAAGTACTAAAAGAAAATATTATTAACCAAAATCTTAAGCAAAAGCATCTTTCAAAAATGATGGCAAAGTGAAGACATCCCCTTATACACAAAACTAAGATAAATTTTTTCAGGCTAACATGTCTTAAAAGGTATATTAAGGGAAATTCTTCATGCTGAAGGCACATGATCTTAAATAGTAATTCAAATCTGTAAAAAAACCCAGAATGTTGATAAAGGTGATTGTGTAGGTAATTACAAAAGACACTATAGTTGGATATTTCCTCCCTTCTCTTAACTTATTTAAAAGGCAGCTGTATAAAAAAATATGTATGTAATTATTTTCTTGTGTTTATAACATAGAAACACAATATATTCACAAAGGAAGTGGGTGAGAGCAAAGCTGTATTGGAATGATAAAATAGCAAATGATCAAACTTAAATTTTCAGGAAGATAAAGAGAACTAGAAATGTTAAATGAGAAGATTAGTAAAATAAACTCTATAAATAAGTAATTTTCTTCTTCTCTTAGCTTCTTAAAAAAACGTAAACTTATACAAAGTAAAAATTATAATAATGTATTGTTATATACATAATATATATAACAATGTGAAACAATGGTAGAACAAAAAAGAAGAGGAAAAATAACATTTATAGGGGTCACATTTCTATATTTCACTGGGACTAAGTTGTATAAATCTAAGGTATATATGGATAAATTAAGATGCATGTTGTAATCCTAGAACAACCACTAGGAAAGTAACTCAAATAAGTATAGTGAAAAAATCATTACAGAAATTAAAATAATAAATACTTAATCTCCTTTCTTCTCTCAGCATCTTAAAAGATATACAATTATATAAAGTAAAAATGTATATTAGGGTTTATGACATAGTCATAATATATGTAATGACATGAGCATGAAAAGAGGGAAGAGAGACTAGTGCTCTACAGGAGTACATATCTAGATCTCACTAGACTTATGTTACTATAAATCTGAAGTAGATTCTGATAATATGTCTACTGTAAGCTTAGAACAACCACTAAAAAAATAACTCAAAATACAATGAAATAATAAATAAAGGAATTATAATGTTACATTAAAATTATTGATGCAATAATAAAATTAATGAAAAATAAAGTAAAGGAGGAACAGAAAAAATATGAAATATATAAAACAAATATTAAAATCTCAAATGTAAATTAAAGTATATCAATACGAATATTAATTGTGAACAGATTGAACAATCCAATCAATAGCCAAAGATTATGAGGCTGGACTTTAATAAAAAAGATCCAATTATATGTTGTCTATACAAGACACATTTTAGATTTAAAGATAAAGTAAAAGTTTGGGAAAAAATACACCAAATTGATTAGAGAATTTAAATATAATAGGAAAAAAAGCAGTGAATGAAACTAAAAACTTTTCTTTGAAAAGATCAGCAAAATTGGCAAACCTGTAGGTAAACTTACCAAGAATGAAGAGAGAAGACTCTACTAAAATCAAGAATGATAAAGGGGGCATCACTATTAATCTTATAGAAATAAGATTAATCTTATAGAAATGGATTATAAGGAAGTGCTATGAAGAACTGCATGCTTCAAAATTCAATAACTTCGATGAACTGAGAAAATTCCTAAAAGATACAAAACTATTAATACAACTTGGGAAAAAATAGAAAGTCTGAATAGACTTATAATACATAATGAAATTGGATTAGTAATTTTAAAACTTCACACCAAGGAAAGCCCAAGTCTCGATGACTTTACTGGTGAATTCTACTAAACATTTGAAGAAATAATACCAGTTCTTCATAAACTTTTCCAAAAAACAGAAGACGGAATACTTTCCAATTCATTCTAAATGGCCAACATTTCACGATATATCTCAGATGGGATTTTTGTTCAGAATACGTACAGGACTCTTACAACTTAAAAATAAAAATATAAACAACTCAATTAAAAAATGGGCAAATGATAAAAATAGGCATTTTCCCAAAGATATATAAATGGTCAATACATGCATGAACAAGTGTTCAACATCATTAGCCTTTAGGCAAATCAAAATTACAGTAATAGGCCATTTTACACTCACTAAAATGGCTAAAATAAAAAAGACGGTTAAAAAAAAGTGATGGCAATGGTGTTGAGAAAATGGAACTCACATACATTGCTGGAAGAAACATAAGACGATGCAGCTCCTTTGGAAAATAATCCAGTACTTTTTCAAAGTTAAATATAAAGTTAACATATGACCCAGCATCTTTACTCCTAGGTGTATAATGAAGAGAAAGGAAAACATATGTCCACACAAAATTTTGTACATGAATGTTCATGACAGCATTATTCATAATAGCCAATTAATAAATTCACTCAGTTGATGAATGTATAATGTGGTTTATCCACACAATGGAATATTATTTTTCAATAAAAAGTATTGAAGTGACAACATGAATGAACCTTGAAAATATTATGCTCAGTGAAAGAAACTAGTCAAAAAAGGCCACATATTATGTAATTTCACCTATATGAACTATCCAGAATTGGCAAATCTATAGAAACAGAAAACAGATTACTGGTTGCCTGAACCTAGGAGAGGTGGGAGAAGGTAGAATTGAGAGATTGAATGCTAATGGTACAGGATATTTTTGGTGGGGAGTGATGAAATTTTTTGAAATTGTAATGATACTTGCACAAATCTGTGAATATATTAAAAACTAGTAAATTGTATATTTTAAATGGGTGAATTATATGTTGCATGAATTATAACTCAATAAAGCTGTTAAAAATCCTTAAGAAAGCCAGCTGCTAATGCATACATTACATTTTTTAAAATTGTATAACTTTTTATCTGTTAGCATATATTGATAGGATTTCTTCATCTCATGACTGATATACTGGAATAGACTAGAAATGATAAAAAAACAAAGATCAAAAAAAAAAAAAAAACCCACACCACATTATGCTTCTTAGCTGGTAGTTTACATGATGAATTGTGAAAAGCTGATAGCTTCTTTCCGCTGTAGATTATTCAGACACGATGGAATACTTAAGATTCAGAGGACCTTAGAGATCATCTGTTTTAGCCACAACCCCCTTTTTAAAGTAGATATGGAAAGTCTGAGACCTTGCAAGATAAAGTGACTTACCCAAAGCCCTGTGGTGTTGAAGCCTGAACTGAACCCGGGTCTTTTGCTTCCGAGACTGGGACTTCATTAGTTTAGATTATTGTAGTTGCGATACATCATACTGAACTCCTCGTTATTTATTTGTACTTGGAGTCATCCAATTTCAAAATATCTGTGTCTAGGAACCATAGCTTTACTCCTAACAACAGGATTTGATTTCCACTTCTTTTTAGATTCAAGATTTACTGTTTGCCAATGAAACCACAACATTCATTCATGCAGTTATTCATTTTATTTGAAAAGCACTGTTGAACCCATAGTATCTACCAATTTCTGGGCTCAGAAATTGCTGTCTCTGTATGGAGCCACAAATATATACTCTACATACAACCTAGGATACTAAGGTAGAAACAATGTATGTCACAATAGGAAAAAAAAAATCAGTAATGAGTAAAGTGATATGGGAACATAGAATAGGAAGCAACTAACACTGTTTAAAGGTAAAACTATTCCTAATAGAGTTACCAGGTGGAAAAGAAGAAAGGAATGTTCTAAGGAGAGGGAACAAGATGTGCTAAACAGAATCCTGTTAGAACACAGAAGTACAGTACAGAGAGAAAGGTGGGGAAGTACTTGAGGAGCAGTTATCCATTTTATCTATTTAATTAAAGTATAACATACAAATAGAAAAAGGCACATATCTAAAGGTAGCCTCTGGTGAATTTTCACAAAGAGAGTAGGCCTATCTAGCCAGCAGACAGATTAAGAAACTGAGCATTATCAACCACCCAGAAATCTCCCTCTGCCCCCTCAGATACTACCTCCCTGCAAAAGTAACCACAACCCTATTAAAAGGTTTAAAAAGAGAATGAGGCAATCAGTATAGAAAATCAACCCAAATAGACAGGGATTAATGGAGTAGGAAAACGTTTAGCAAACCGTTGAAATAGAACAGATAGGGGATAGGAATTTCAAATAAAGTAATTCTAGTAGGGATGCAGAGAATAAAGGAAATTAGAAATTTAAGGTCAATGTTTCTCAAACCTGACTTGCATCACAATTACCTGGGAGCTTTAAACAGAATATAGATCAAATACCCACTGAATCTCCAGGGTTGAGTGCCAGGAATAAGCATTTTCAAAGCTCTCCTCATATGTTTTCTCATGTGGAAGCAAATTTAGGAACCACTGACTTTAGAGACAGAACTCACAGGTCACAGAAACAAATAACTACAGGAAATGAGAAAGACACAAATCAACAGAGACCATGAAATTTCTATTTTGGACAGCTGGGAGAATACAAACAAGAAATTTGTTGCATTTAGTGACTCAGGAGTATCAGAAGCAAATAGATGATACATATTGAAATTATTAGTTTTGAATTAAAAATAAACTATGATAAAAATTTGAGAATTTTTTTATCTGCAAGAAGTATTTTTTACATAATTAATTCTATAAAATTTGGAAAATTTTTAGTGTATGTGATAGTTGATCTAGTTGTACTGAAAAAGATTATTTATTTATTTGAACCATTTCTAAATTTATCGGGTTTAGATGACAGAGAAGTGACTATGTTTTAATTATTTTGAACTGTCTACTCCTCTCTACCAAATGGAATGTTAGGTGACATAGAATAGTTTAGCAAATATGGATTTTTATGACATCTTTGAATGTGATTAGTAGCCATGGATAATCTGAATTTATTTCTTCCTGCTATAAAATAAATAAACTTATTTTATTTTATTTTTTATGGTGAAATTGGTTAATGAAATCCAGTAAGTTTCAAATATATAATTCAACAGTAAGGCATATATGTATTTTGTGTGTTCGCCACCCTAGTTAGATTTCTTTTTTGTCACCACATATTTAACTCCTTTTGCCCCATCTACCTCCCCACTTCTCCCTATCCTCTGCTAACTACTAGTGTTTTGAGATAAAGAGAGAGCTAATTGGAGAAAAATGTAAATGTCACAGCAACGTTGTACACCCAGGTACATTTTAACCTGGGTGACCCTATATAATCGAGTAAAAGAATAAGAGATAACTCGTATAACTACTTACTGCTCCTCCACATGTTATGGATGAATATTAACAACACACATTAAAGAAAAATATTTAAAGGAAGGTTGTTTTACTCAAAATAAAAAAGACAAGAATTTCTTGGTCTCTTTGGTATGTGACCGGAGGCTTCTTTCAAATTCGAAAATATGTTTTGTTTAACCATTTAGAATTAAAGTAGCACCATATAATCACAATATAATCACAAGAAAAAAATAATGCAGTGCACTTCCAAATATTTTTATTTTAAAATTGTGTTAAGCTATTTGAATAAGCTTATAATCTAGACCCAGAATTCTGCATTTTTTGGTTTATACCAAAAAAACTAAATATTGGATTGAAGAATCCAATTCTGTTTCACATTTATTGCTAACCCAGTAAAAACTCTAAAATAAGAAGTCCTGCTTTACCAAGGAATTGTAAATCAAATCTGTGGTTCATCTAATTAGGGTGGGTTCTCCAATTTATGTAGCCCTCTCCTAATATTTATTGAGAAGAAGAATAAATAAATGAAGGAATAATATATGAACTGGGTAGAAATAACTGGGCCCTAACTAATCTTGCTCTCTTACTGAGTCAGCTGAGTTCTTTTATTTTTACCTGTTGGAATTCGAACTGATATTGATCTCTTCAGATATTAGTGGGTTTTCTTCACAATTTAACGTGATGTAATATTTTGCCAATATTTTGTCAATACAGTTTTCACTAAGAATGATCATTGAAATACAACCACTATGAAAGTGTAATTTGAATTTTTTCAAGAGTTTTCTTCAAACAAAAGTTTAAGCTCTCTTTAGTTACTTGATAGAGTTTTCCATGTGTGGTAAAGGGAATATAAAAATGTGTGTTCAGTAATAATTTAGTTACATAAGCCCATCTGTATTATACACTTTAGAATAAATGTCATCATTCCTAAACTATGTTGTCAATATTAGTACATCCTACTAGGCTCATTAATTAGCCATGTCTTGAATGGATAATAGAAGATATGGTATGTATGGGATATTACTAAGCCATAAAAAAGAATGAAATCTTGCCATTTGTGGCAACATGGTTGGACCTACAGGGTATTATGCTAAGTAAAATAAGTTGAATAGAGAAACACGAATACCATATGATTTTACTTTTTTCTCATGGAATCTAAAAAACAAAATAAACAAACAAAACAGAAGCAAACTCATAGATACAGATAATGTTTTGATGGATGCCAGACTAGAGGGGGATTGGAGCAATGGGTGAAAAAGGGGAAGAGATTAAGATGTACAAATTACCAGTTATAAAAACAGTCATGGGGATTTAAAGTACAGCCTAGGGAAGAGAGTCAATAATATTGTAATAACTATGTATGGTGTCAGGTGGGTACTAGACTTATCAGGGTGAGCACTTTGTAAGTTATTAATGTCTAATCACTATGTTGCACACCTGAAACTAAAGTAATATGTTAAATGTAACTGAAAATTTTTAAAAATTGAAAACACGGAAAACAAATTCCCAATGTCTTAGTAGTGAAGGAAAAAAACATTACAAATGAAATCCATCATTTTCTGTCTCTCTTCTGTGCTTCTCTAACACTCTGTGCATACTTCTAGCCTAATGCTTATCACCAGGGTCTCCAGGCTGCCAAGTTTTAGGGAGACATTCATACTGTGGTTTTTTGAATAGTTGTGTGAGTTCAGCTCCAGTGGGCATCATTCACATAGGCTGAAATGAGAATGTGCCCTGGAGTTGTGCAGTGTGGTAGTCCTGTTTGTCTATATTATTAAACGAAAACTATTAACTTAGTTTGCTCTTTGCCCACTCTACAGAAGGCTACTTAAGGAGAAGAATTACGTCATACTCAACTTTGATTCCTGTCTCTAGAAAACTTCCTGGTGTATTAGTAGTGATAAATAAGTGTTTATTGTGCAAGTAAATGAGCAAATGCACTAGATTCATGGAATAGTTCTCTGGAAAGCAGTCATGTTGTGAAGTGTAACATGTGATTAAGATGTTTCAATTATCTTTGGTTGTTAGCCTGAAACTTAGTTGCTTAAAATAAGAACCATTTTGTTACATCATGCGATTTTTGTGAACTAAGAATTCAGGCAGGGTTCAGCTGGGTGGTTCCTTTGTTCCACACGGTTTCAGCTGGGACCACAGGTAACTGGTTTGGTCTGGAGGGTTTGTGATAACTTCATTCACATGCCTGGCTCCTGCACAGAGGTGGCTGGATTAGGTGAGGGTTGACCAGTATTGCTTTTTCTCTCTACATATGGCTAGCTTGGGCTTCCTCACAGCAGGGCTGTCTCAGGGTGGTTGAACTTATACAGCAGCTCAGGGCTTTAATAGCCAGTGCTTTTAAAAAACCATGGCAAATCCTGCAAGGTTGGCTTCCATGGCATTTTGTTGGTCAAGCAAGTAGCTGGCTGAGAGTCAAAGGGAATATAATTAGATTCGACCTCTTAGTGGGATGAAGAACAAAGAAGTTTTGCCATCTTTAATCTACCACAGATATTTGCATCTAACCTTTACTTTTCAAAAGAAAATTGAAGTAAATTGATAAATTGATATTAGGAATGTTTATATGTTTTGCAACTTCTACTAGGGTTGTCACCTCTCCCACCCATTACCCCAAATCATCTATATTTGCATCTACAGCTGTATGTTTGTAAAATTTAGAATATAAATAAGGAAACGCATAGCTCTCCCTTTTGGTTAAGCCAGAAAATCCTAGAATTATATTTTAGAATGCATCATATTGAATCCTGTTGGATCTGCCTATTGCAAAGACAATCTTAACAGAACTCCTTGCAAAATAATAAGAATGCTGAAAGCATTACACAAAGTTCTCACTACACAAATCAAACAAAAATTCCTTTTTTGTTTCAGTATTAGTTGTGTGCCCTTAAGTGTCTGTTTTGTTTTTGTATGATAGATACCATGAATTATATAATTAATCAAATTTCTTTCTTCTGCTGGATAATAGCAAGTTTATAGACAGTAGTTTAACTCTAGCAAGTGCAAGAAACTTCATAGCATTAGACGATATGCATTGATTTAATTTCTAATTCAATGAAACTCTTCTAAACTTATTTTCTCTTTGCCCACTTTTTCTTAATTTTAAAAATATGGATTACCTTATTATGTTTTAAGTGAACCCATGACTTGCTTTAAGCCATTTGAAAACAGTAATGGGGTATAATTTAATAAAAATTAAAATGAACAGGTGCTGAGGACCTATTGGCCTATTTTTCACCTACCCTGGGATAAGGTAGCTACTTCTAGATTTGAATTAAAAACCTTTGGTAGAATAACTTTATTCTTTTGTAAATAGCAAGAAATAGCTATGCCTATGGGAAATTCATGGAGAGAGATACCTTCTATTATGCAATTATGCCGCCTCAGAGTTAGTGAGCTTGAGGTGTAGGGACAACACTCCTCCTATTCTCAAACCTCAAACCATACTATGCTACTGCTGGTCTGGCAGGAGTGTCTGGTTCTGCTGCCTGGGCCTCAGCAAAAGATTTATGGCATCCCAGCCTGGCATGGGGACTTTAATTCCCATAGAAACAGTGTTCTAACTTGTAGTTATGTGTGCTAAAAATAGTACTACCATATATGTCCAATGTACACACTCACGCACACATATGTTGTAGATATGTAAAGTATGTATAATTTTTTAGCTTACCTGACTATTTAATCATAGTCTTACAACACTGTTTCTACGAAAAAATGTAATCCTAGTACCAAATAGCCTTAGTAAATTTTCTGAGCAAAATTTATTTATGATCTGAGGACTTTCTTTGCCTATATTTGTGCTTATATTGAATACATATTTGTGGGATAAGAAAATAAACATAGACCACATCTTTATTTAATACAACAAAAGAAGGATAATTAACATTAAAAGAATGCTATTTGCAATTACTCAGTAAAGGAATTTTCCTAACTGGTATTTGGCATTTGTACTTCTTTATAAAACTCTAAAATTTAAATTTTATGTGTAATTTTCTTTGTACAGTATACCAAATAAATATATAGTAACTAAATCAGAAGAATTGAAAATATTTAAACTATTATCTATTTAACAAATGTCAACTAGAAACTGCTTAGTAGTGAAATCAATACTGCATAAAATTATATTTAGGACTATATTTAAACAAGTGAAAAAAAAAGAAACTAAGAATGATTTAAAAAA
>CM053503.1:37146983-37432663 GCA_028627145.1 Eidolon dupreanum | reverse complement strand
ATTAAATTGCATCATCATAGGTGTGTCTATATTTATTTATATGTTCAGGCATCAGCTGTCAATTGCATAATCTCTAATTGTGATATACGAGAAGATGGATACCAACATCATCAGCATTTGATGTAAGCAAACAATGTTACTTGATGCCCTCTATCTTCAGTCAAAAAGCACTATTAATGAGAATATAAATTAGTGTAGCCACTTTTGAAAACAGTATGGAGGTTTCTCAAAAATTAAATACAGAATTACCATATGATTCAGCAATTTAACTTCTGGGTATTATTTTAAAGGAAATAAAAACACTAAAAAGATGTATGTACTCCCATGTTCAATGCAGCATTATTTACAATAGCCAAAATATGGAAACAACCTAAGTGCCCGTCGATGACTAAAGAGATAAAATGTGATCTATATATATTTATGTATATATGAGAATATTATATATAAACATAAATATGCATATATATGAGAATATTATTCAGTCACAAAAAAGAGTGAAAACTTGCCACTTTCAACAACATGGATGGAACGTAAGTGTATTACATTAAGTGAGATAAGTTTAGACAGGGAAAGACAAATACCATTTGATTTTGTTTATATGTGAAATCTAAAAAAACAAAACAAAAAAAAACAAGCTCATTGATACAGAGAGCAGATTGGGGATTGCCAGAGCCTGGGGGTGGGGGTGAATGTAATGGGTGAAGGGGGTCAAAAGTTACAAACTTCCAATTAATAAGTCAGGGGGATGTAATATATAGCATGGTATGTACAGTTAATAATATGTATTGCATATTTGACAGTTGCTAAGAGAGTAAATTTTAAAACTCCTATCATAAGAAAAATATAACTGTGTACAGTGACAGATGTCAACTAGACATATTGTGGTGATTGTTTCACAATGTATACAAATATCAAATTAATAAATTATATACATGAAACCAATATAATATGTTGATTATACTTTAATATAAAATAATTAAAAAGCTAAAAATGTTTTAAAAGCACTTGTAGATCTAGCCTTAAGTGTAACTTGGTTGATTCAATTGAATTCCTCTTTAGGACTATACAGTTTTATAATGGAAAATGATGTGTGCTAGTGTTTAAACTCTCCTATTTGACAGAAGAAACTGAAGCCACGAGAACTCCACAGGATGAATTGCTGGCACCACAGCATAGTGATTAAACACATAGACTTTGGAGTCAGATCACTTGGACTAGCATCCTGGTTTCCCATTTGCCAACTCTGTGACTTTAGGCAAGTGATTTAACCTTACTGTACTAGCTTTCATAGTTTATGAGAACTGAATGAGTTATCACATGGCAGGCACTTAAAATAGTGCCGGGCACAGGTGAGCACACCACAAGTATTGATTAGAACTTTTACTCAAATCTCTTATCTCCAATCCAGTGCTCTTTCTACTCCTACCATGCTGCCTCCCAGAGCACTGGTTAGGAATAGAAAGCTGAGAGAAGGAGAATCCAGATGGTTAAGTTTCAATGGTTACAAAGAAAGAAAGATAACCTTGGAGGCAAGAGCACTACCTCAAAAGGAAGGTCCAGGTTTAGTGCACACAACAAGAGTTCAAGATGGCCAAGGAGCAATACAGCTACTTGAAGGTGGGCACTGAAAGAGATATGGGAGGAAATGGCTGACATATTCCTTCTATTTCAAAAACTGCCAAGGAATTGTCATATTTGGATCATAACAAAAAGTAATAGCTTTGGTTTTTGTTTTGTTTTGTTTTGTTTTTAATAAAAATCAGGAGGTAATAGAAGATTACATCATGCCTTTAATTCAAATTTAAATGGACATAGAATTTTCCTCTCCAGATTCTTAAAATAGTTTGCAGAACACCATTAAGAAGCCAAAATATCAATGTGGAGAAAGGACAGAAAAGGCTAATACTTTGAGAAGCAAAATATATACAGGATTTAGGCATGCAAATTGCCTGTGCGATCTAGATTCTTAATTTCATCCTGTCCATAAACGTCCCTTGAGAAGCATATAAATAGGACTTTTATATCATTAAGGGTTTGTTTAAAGATTTAGAGCTATACCTAATCCATTTCCACATAATAGCTTTGAGGTGTATTTCTCTGGTTTTTGTTAGGAATTTGAAACACTGAATGAGATTAGTATGAGCCAGGATCAGACCAAGGATGACAATGCTGTGTTATTGTAGAATGTTAATGCTTAGGAGATTCTATTATGCTTCTGTCACTCAAAAGAAGCTGAAGCACCAAGTGCTTTCACATGTGGATTATCTATCCATCATCACAGATAAAAGAATGTTGGTGCTGTTGCTTTCACTAAACCTTTCACATCAAGGATTTTCTATCATTTTCTGTGGATAAGCAAGGGACACATGAGAAAAGACAGAATGCTGACATAGGAAAATTAATAGCCCTTTTCTAAACTGAGTTTAAAATATAAATAGATGTACAAGTAACAATAAAATAAAATAGAACATAGTGAGGTGTTTTTTTTTTTATTTCAGAGGGAATAATATTTCTTTTAGTTTATGAGATGCCATGAACTTGTTCAAAATAACAATTAATAAAATAAAATAGGACATATTGAGATTTTTTTTAATTAGAGGGGATAACATTTCCTTTAGTTTATGAGATGTCATGAACTTGTTCAAAGAAAGCCTTGCAATCTTAAGAAAAGTATTGATTATTTTTCTACCTAGAGGTCCAACATTAAGACTATGTATGACCTTGTTTACATATCTAAATGGACAATAGTTCCATTCAGGGATTGTTCTTATAGTTACTTTTTCTTTAAAAAAGAAAGAATTTTCTGGAAAATAATTTTTATTTAAGATGGATTGCTCAAATTACCCTGCAATTCTATGATTCTATTTGCCATTCTACCATTAACTCAGGAAATACATGATTAAAAAGGCCAAATGGCAACATAAATGACAAACAGTAAAGTTTGCAAAGAATCCTTATTAATAAGACTAATAACAACAATAATAACAGTCGTATAATATGCTAGATTCCTTACAAGGATCACTACATATAATTCAACAATTTTATGTCATCGACATTATTATCCAGTTTAACAGATGAAGTAACTGAGTCTCAGAGAAGGCCAGTAACTAATGCACAATCAATCGGCTAATAATTAGGTGGGTCCAGGATTTGAACACAGATCTGTCCAAAGTTCCTTGGGACAATTCTGCTATGTTTTCATTTGTCATGCCACCTTCTCCCTTCTTTTTTTTTAAATTGCAAAGATACAGATGATTATGACTCCGAAGTCTAATATCAACTACTTTCTCTTTATATTCTGGCCTAGAAGAGTTTAATATACTCCCTACTTTAGCAGGTCATGCAGGCTCATGAATTGGAAATCAATGGGCACATGTGTGGGCACACTGTTCCAGGCTCTGTATTATACTTTCATACTCAGTCCTCCCCCAGCCCTATTATAATGGCATTAGATCCCCCTATTTTGCAGATTCAAAAGCTGAAGCTCTCAGTTAAAGAACTTGCTCAAAGCTACACACATAGTAATCATATATTTATCATTTAATATAGTGCCTAGAAAATGTGTTCAATAAATATTCGCTAATGGATAAATGAATAAAAGTCATATTACATCTGAAATATTTAACCCAGATCTTCTGACTTAAAATCTCTGATTCTTTCCTTATATCTCAGTAACTCAGGCCAGGGATAAATTGAATAAGTATTGTGTATTAATAAAAATTTAAACATTTATTTCTCTGATTACCCTTTTTTATATTTCTCATTATATCCGTTTTGTCAGATACAGCAGATCTCTCCAGAAAAGAATGTATAGGCATAACGCACTTTATTGCACCTCGCAGATATTGCATTTTTCACAAATTGATTTATGGCAACCCTGTGCTGAGCAAGTATATCAGCAGCATTTTTCCAGTAGCAATTGCTCACTTCATGTCTCTGTGTCACATTTTGCTAATTCTCACAACTTTAAAACTTTTTCATTATTATTACCTTTTCAAAGCGATCTGTGATTAGCATCTTTGATGTTACTATTATAATTACTTTAGGGTGTTATGAATCATGCCCATAGAAGATGGAAAATTTAATCAATAAATGTGTATGTTTTGACTACTCTACTGTTCCCTCATCTCTCTCCTTATCATTGGGGATCCCTATTCCCTGAGTTACTACAATATTGAAATTATGCCAATTAATAACACCACAATGGCTCCTATGTGTGTAAGTGAAAGGAAGAATCACATATCTCTCATTTTAAATCAAGCAATAGAAGTGATTAAATTTAGTGAGGAAGGCATGTTGAAAGTCAAAATAGGCTAAAATCTAGGCTTCTTGTGCCAAACAGTTAGCCAAGTTGTGAATGCAAAGGAAAAGTTCTTGAAGGATATTAAAAGTGCTCCTCCAGTAAATGATAAGAAAGTGAAACAGAGATATTGCCAATAGGGAGAAAGTTTCAGTGGTCTGGATAGAAGATCAAACCAGATGCAACATTTTCTTAAGCCAAAACCTAATCCAGAGAAAGGCCTTAACTCTCTTCAGTTCTAAGAAGGCTGAGAGAGGTGAGGAAGCTACAGAAGAAAAGTTTGAAGTTAACAAGGGTTGGTTCATGAGGTTCTTAGAAAGAAGCCATCTCCATAATATAAAAGTGTGAGTTGAAGCAGCAAGTGCTGATTTAGAAGCTACAGGAGGTTATCCAGATGATCTAGCTAAAATAATTAATGAAGGTGACTACACTAAACAACAGATCTTCAGCGTGAACTAAACAGCCTTCTATTGGCAGAAGATGTCATTTAGAACTTTCATAGATAGAGAGGAGAAGTCAATGCCTGGCTTCAAAGCTTTAAAGGACAGGTTGACTCTCTTGTTACAGGCTAATGTGGCTGGTGACTTTTAGTTGAAACTGATGCTCATTTACCATTTTAAAAATCCTAAGTCCCTTAAGAATTATGGTCAATTTACTTTGCCTGTGCTCTAAAAAGGAACAATAAAACCTGGATGACAGCACATCTGTTTATAACATGGTTTACTGAAATTTCTGCAAACTGCTCAGAAAAAAGATAGCTTTCAAAATATTACTGCTCCTTGACCATGCACCTGGTTACCGAAGAGCTATGATGAAGATGTACAATGAGATTCACATTATTTTCATGCCTGCTAACACAACATCCATTCTGTAGCCCATGGATCAAGGTGTAAATTTGACTTTCAAGTCTTATTAAGAAATACATTTTTAAGGCTACAATTGCCATAGATAGCAATTCCTCTGATGAGTCTGATCAAAGCAAACTGAAAATCTTCTGGAAAAGATTCACCATTCTAAATGTCGTTTGTGATTCATGGGAACCAGTCAAAATAACATTAGCAGGAGTTTGGAAGAAAATGTTTCTAACCCTCATAGATGACTTTGAGGGATTTAAGACTTCAGTGGAGAAGGTAACTGCAGATGTGGCAGAAATATCAAGAGAACGAGAGAAGTGGAGCCTGAAAATGTGACTGAACGGCTACATTCTCATGATAAAACTTTAACAGATGAGAAATTGCTTTTTATAGATGAGCAAAGAAAGTGGTTTCTTGAGATAGAATCTACCCCTAGTGAAGACACTGTAAAGACTGCTGAAATAAAAACAAAGGTTTTAACATATTACATAAATTTAGGTAAAGCAGCATTCAGGTTTGAGAAGACCGATTCCAATTTTAAAAGAGATTTACTATGCGTAAAATGCTATCAAACAGAATCACACACTACAGAGAAATCATTTGTAAAGGGAAGAGTCAATAGATACAACAAACTTTATTGTTTTTTTTTTAAGAAGTTGGCACAGCCACCTAAACTTTCAGCAACCACTACCCTGATCAGTCAGCAGGCATCAACATCAAAGCTAGAGCCTCCACCAGCAAAAATAATACAGTTCGCTGAAGGCTCAGATGATCCTTAGCATTTTTAGCAATAAAGCATTTTTAAATTAAGATATGTATAGCAATTTTTTTAGACATAATGCTATTTCACACTAATAGAATACAATATAATGTAAATATAACTTTTATACACTCTGGGAATCCAAAAAATTCATATGACTTGTTTTATTGAGATTTTCACTTTATTGCGGTGGTCTGGAACAAAATCCGCAATATCTTCAAGGTATGCCTGTATATATTATGTATACACATGTATAAATGAAAAGGCTTGAGCTTATTCTATTATGTATTCCTATAGAAACACTGGACAGTTATCAAAAAACTTTCTATATTTGTGAAACAGATGTGAGTCAATCCATGGAAGCTTCATAACTTAAATAGATTACTAAAATTCTTGGACAAAAAGTAAAAAATTACAAACATAAAATTTAAATGACTACTTGGCATCTCTCTTCTCCATAAAGATTATACTTAAAGTTAATAACTAAATAATTGTGCAAAGATTGTTGTTAAAGTTTGAAAAAGACCTGCAATGAGGAATATATGTGTAGTTACTGAAAAGACAGAATGTGTCGATTGTTTAAAACCTTAAAATGTTTCTAACTCTATTAGGAATACCTAAATTGTCATAAAAGTTTGATTTTTGTAATGAGGAATCTAGTTAAAGAAATGACAGGTTCTTACCTGTGATAGAAAAAATGTTTTGTTTTCCAATTTCTATTGGTTTCATTCTACATTTATTTCTAAAAATATCATTGAAAAGAATCCTTTCATAAAAACTGTCCAAACTGATTTGCTTTAGAAAAAGAATAATGGCAGAAAAGTATGAACTAAAAGGCAGTTGTGAGAGAAGGCTGAATACTCGGCATGCCTGATTACAGGGATGCACCACTGGTCAATGAATAAGTATGTACCCCACATGATCTGACTGAGGAGGTGGCCAATGATCCTTCATCTCATGAATTAGCTTTTTGCAAATGATCTAAGGTAGACAGAACTCTCATCTTTGTGTAAAACCATTTTCTTCCCCAAGTTTGTGCACTGGCATCCATATACACATTCTCATGGATTTGAATATACACATTCTCATTTGAATATACACATTTGAATATACACATTTCTGCTGAGAATGGAGCTAAGATAACGAGTCATTGGGCTAATAGGAAATGAACAGCCAGAGAAATAATGTTTTTTCTTTAATGTGGGGAATTATTTCCAAATAATGTCATATTCAATAAGTAAACAACTCACATACTACTTACTACCTATGGAAAGGATTATCCTTATAGAGATTGGATTTTTTTTTAACTAGAAAGAGGTATAAACAAGTGTCCATACCTTGCTGTGAATTTTTAGAGTATAGGGGCAACAAGACATTAAGAATAAAGAGTTTAGAACAATAAAAACATCCCTTCTTCAGAGTCTTGCCTATTAAGAGTAATCTTTAGTTTTTATATTTTTAATGATAATTTTTAGACACATCCTTAAAACTCTATCTTTTAACTGCAGTGAAGTTTTTTCCCTTGTTCTATACCCAGGGGCTAGAAAAAAAAAGTAGAAATGAGACAGGAATAAGGGGGGGTCTTTTATTCTGTGAAAAGACTCCAATCACAGTTAAACTATTTTTTAATTGTAGAAAGTCTTAGAAAGCAGATTTATTTAAATCAGAGAAATGCAAGAAAATTTATAAAAATTTAAGATTAACACTCTAAACATTTTGTACTGATGATTTAGAAGTGGTGTCATTTGAAAGAATCCTATGCCTGATCATAACTGATTAACAGAAGCCAACAGCTTATAATGGCTCTGAATTTCTTTGACTGCTCATTCATATGACTGCTGAACAAAGGATTTGAGGTGGAGGGGGGAAATGTTGACAGAGCAATCCAACATTCACAAATTAAGTATGATTACTGTGCCTCAGAGGACAGAGAAGGTGGGTTTGCACTATATCTGGATTTCAGAAACGCTAGAACTGATTGAGTGATAGTATGCTCTAAATGGTGCCAAATGGATCTCTAATCAATGTTTTTCTTTACAGTGACATCACAAGTAGTTATCATTTCCTCCCATTTTACTTAATGCTCCCTGCTCATGTAATGGAGCCCAGTATTCCTTCATATTCCTGACATTTATGCTTCAAGAAATTGAGTGCACTTGATGGAGTCCTATATTTCTGAGCCAGGTCTCTTTTTGCAAATGATTTTGAACACAGAGGTGTGTCTTTAGTAAACAAGCTAGTCTCTTGGAAACAGAATTAAATGTTATATGAATTAATAACATGAAAAAAATATGATAAAATTATACCAAAGAGACAATTGTAAGGTAATTTATATTTGAAAGAATAGCATTTTTGTAAGTATAATATAGATTAGGAATGGCAATTAGACATTGGCCGTAAAGGTTCCCAAACTCAGTGTGAGAGTTTGTCCACTCCCAAATGTCAACTGCTATCTCTATATTAATAATCCACAAGTCCACATTCCTGTGACAAATCTTTCTTTCAAGCTACAGATTCTGATTTCCAGCTCTGTAGGACAAGCCTTACACTATTTGACTAAAACTAAAGTCATGATTTATTTTCACTTCTCATCTTCCTCTATTTGTTATAATTATATTCAGTCTTCTAAACTAGAAAAGAAGAGGTTAACATAAACTCCTTTACCAACCTCATCAATTGCCCTAAACAATTGCTCACCAAATTTGATTAATTTTATACCAGAAAATCTCTCCAAATCTGAGCTTCCTATTCTATTCCCACTGCCCCTGTTAATTTAGACCTTCTTCATCTCATCCCAGGATCACCTCAGCAGACTTTATACCATAACCGATCTCTCTGCCACCAGTTTCTTTCATCCAATTATATTCGTTACACCATTGCCAATTATACTACTAATATTTTTTCCCCAAATTCTCTTGGAACCTCATTCTTCTCCTTAAGTCTAGCTGTCTCTCCATTACCTAAAGAATAAATTCTAAGAATGCACTTGTGACCATTTATCTGACCTTAGCCTACTTGTCCAGCCTCAACCCTGGCAAACAATCTTCTATCCAGCCTTTCTATTCAGAATTCACCAGGCCTCTCACAATTTTTTCACCTGCCACATTTACTTTTATTTCGATGCCTTTACACACATTCTTCCTTCTGTCTGGAATGTCTTTACCCACATTTTCCACATAGCAAATTTCTACTTGTTCTTAATTATGCCACTTAAATATTATTTCCTGCATGTTTCTGAGAGTCTCCACAAATAGGCTTAGTCTTTTGCTCTTCTGCTTTCCCATGAGATTTTGTTCATAATTTTATTATAGTGTTTATTACATTGTATTGTAATAGTCAGTTTTCATGTGTTTATTTATTCATTCTTTTATTTATTAATTCAATCAATAAAATGGTCTGCTATATGAAAGGCCTTGGAATATAATAATAACAAGCTGCTCTATCACACTATTCACATGCATTGTTTATTTAAAATTTACTACTCCTTATGAGGCAAAAATTGTCATTGTGCTTATTTTGAAGATGAGGAAATTAGGGTTTGGAGAAATTACATGCTAATGATTTGCAGCTAGTAAATGGTGGGGTCACAGTTTTCACACAGATCTACCTGTCTGGGCTACACACTTCTCAAAGTAAAGAGCCAATAAGCAAAATATGGTGCTTATTTTTATACCTCCCATGGCTATCAGAATATACTGGGCATTTGACACATGTTCTTGAATAAATGAAAGAATGAATGAGTGAGTGAATAGATGGATTTATTACTTCTTCTCACATGATAGATGTTCTCTGAAAAGTAGTACATGCATAGATTTTGGAAAATAAATCATTTTTATTTTTTTACACATTTAAAATATATTAGAGTACTTTTCTAGAGGTTCTCCCATAGTGAATCTTCTTATAAAGTTTATTTTTAAGCTGCATTTAGATTTTCACATAGGCGAATAGCACAAAATAAGGTGTAGCCACATGGGTAGAATGTCATCAGTTTCAGGCTATGTGCTGCCAATGAAGTAACTTCCCATTTAGTCAGCACTGCTTAGGAGTCTATACCACAACACTGTGACCACTGGGGATCCACCCAAGGAAAGAAAATTTGGAGCAGATCCAAAGAAGAGCAATGAAAATGATTAAATGGTTGGAAAATTGTCTCCCTGAAGAGAGGTCACGGGAACAGGGCTGATTTAGTGTAGAAACATGAAGGGGCAAACCTATCAGCATATTTCAAGGATGCAAAAAGGAACAGGGAGACATAAGCAGCTGTTTATGATTTTTATTTTGATGGTAAAAGTACAGGACAATGAATTTCAAATGCAACATAAAGATTTAGGTTAGTCCTTGTAAAGTCTTTATGAAACAATAGACTTAATTAACCCCAAAACTATGGTATTTCTTCCTTTGAACACTTTTGTGAAGAGTCAACTTCCATAAAAAAGAAATATACTGAGCCTAGACCTGACTAGAAAGGTATAGATATTTAGTAATGTGATTAGAAAGGAAGGGTCTAGCTAAGATTCATGCATCTGTGCTGTATACTTTGGAAATAAAAATTATACCCAGCAAACTTGGCTTTTAGAAAAAGTCTTAATTTTTTTCTCTGTATGTTTTTTCCTACCATGTAAAAAATTTGAAACCCAAGCATTTTACGAGTAAATTATTTTAGAAAATCTATCAAATATTCAGTGAAATACTTTTTGGCAAGAAAAATTATGGAGTCATAAGCAATTTAAGCAATGATTTATGAACAATTATCCAGAGAATGACAAACCAACAATGTTAAAAAAGAGAGTGCCTAGGGTTATAAAAAATGCAGAGTTCACAGAGTAACTGGTCTGAGTGTCTGCTTTCCTTATCTCTGGACAGCAGTGTTAGTGTTGATAACAAGACAGTTTATACTACTCAAAGGCACCCAGGACACTGTCTATTTTGCTTTTTCACAGACATAAGGTCTGTTAGCTGGAATTGACAGTAATGGTTTTAGTCCAGCAGAGCCTTGTGAAAAGTCTTAGGGGGTTAGCAATGTTTCTATTGTATCATGTTACTGTTACATTGCTCTAATGTGGTATTAATATGATACAGATGTATTAATTTATTATGGCGTCATAGATATTGAAACATACTGGCAAAAGAAGTGTGTGGGAAGAGTTATCCAGGTCTGCTGAGACTTCCTCAATGATCCAAAAGAAATCAATTCCCAGAAAGGAGCCCACTTACCAGAGAGCAACCACACTGTCTAGACTGCCTAAATTGGTGGTATGGGAAAAATGCTCAAAGTAGATAATTGAATCAAAATTGCATATACCTGCCATTTGAGTCGCCAGGAAAAATAAAAAATCATATTAATTGTAAATGCCAGTAATCTAAAGTGTGGTTTAACTCTGTTTTCTCCCCAGAGTCTATTGTCTTCCATTCAGTTCTTCAATGGAAAAATAAATTCAAAAGGCGTCTTCACCATACAAGGAATTCTTTGTTCAGACTGGCTACTGACATTCCAAACAAACTTACACTAGAGATAAGGTTATCCTCTCAGAGAACTAAGACACTTTTTTTCTTCCCCATCATCAACTTGCCAACATTAAAGACAGTCCCCACTTTCAGACACAAAGTGTTTGATGCGAATGCAACTTAAAGAAGATTACTGCAAGACCAAGCCTGGCTGGTCTTGTATTACATCTTGATTATGCATGTGCTGTCTGATCTGAGTGGAAGCTGCCAAATGAGTCACGATGGTTGGTGAAAAGTGAAATATAAGTCTTTATGATTAAATGTCCAGTAAGAGGAGTGGTGAAAAGCAGAACCCCCAAAGTGAACTGGTGAAAGGTGTAAACTATCTGTACCTTCTAATGAAATAAGCAGAAATCTTTCTTTTGAACATTGCAATCCATCACTTTTTATAATTGCTACTTAAACAGTCAAACAGAGGGCATCTTTACACCATCTTCAATTTCTAAGCAAGCTAACTTCTCCACTTTCTTTCCAAATTCCCCATTCTCATTAACAGTATATATTGCAGCTAGATTCATGCCTTGAGGGACCATTTGTAAAGCTATTGAATTATTAAAAGCATGTCATTTTTCAGCAGAACTCAGTTTAAGACTTGAATTTGGAGCTGTTTGTAGTAAATTGGCAGGAGGAAAAAGGGAAGAGAACTTCCATGGAAACTACATCCCAGAGAGTTGTTTTTCAATAATGTTTTGGTTAAATAAAATAGGGAGTACCAAATCTCCAGAAACAAAGATTCTTTTGAATGGATTTTCTTCTAAGTTTTGTGGAATCAGCTGTTTGTATTTTTCCTAAAAATTTTGCTATCTTCAAACACTTTCCATAAATTCACACCACTGTGTGGGCAAGGTAAGTATAAATGACATTAAGATTATTTAGACGATGAACATTTTACCACGTCCCTTTATTTTATAATAAATTCTTCATGGTTCTTTGTTAGATGGAGGAAAAAATTTCATCCTTAGGTTATGCTAACCCCTTCTGCTACCAAAAAATTGGGAAATGAGTGTTATCCTGTATCCATGAAGCAATGGCTGAGTGATTCTGACCACATATCTATCTGTCTATATAATTTATGCTAATTATATATTAATTGAATACTTACTTTGTATCTAGTGGTGGCATATATATGATACATGTGCAATATATCCTTTGCCTCCAGAAATGTTCAATAATTTTAGGAACATTTTCAGAAACATTCAAAGGCACAACACAGAATGGGGACATCCAATGCTGAGAAAGCTAAGCTCTGTGGTATCATGATGCATTTGCAGTTCAGAGAAGAAATATTAAAAGAGGAATACAAGGGAGGGTCTAGATTTGAGAGATATTTTCTGGCATAAAGTTAATCAAATTTGGTGAGAAATTGAGGCTATTAATGAGAAAGTCAAGAGAGTATATGTTGACTTTTTTTCTAATTTAGAAGATTGGATAAAATGATATTGAATATAGGAGGAGGTTTATGTTTGGGGGATAAAAAGTGTAAATAAAGGGTAAATAAATCATGAGTTGAGTTTTATACAAGTAGATTAAAGTAGAGTACAATAGGAGATGGCATGAAGAGCCCACATCGGGGCCAGAACATGAAGGGTCTTTAAGTTGTACTAAGACACTTAGGTTGATTCAATAAACAGTGAAGAACCTTGGCAAAGTTAGAAACACGAAGGTGACCTGGCCAGATTTGAATTTCAGATATAGTACTCAGACTGAGGAGCAATGCAATGTAGAGAAACCAGTCAGCAATCGAGGTACGTGAGGATTCGGTAAGTGAAGTGTTCCATATTCCAGGTTCACAATTATGATGAACTGGATCAGGAGAGTATAAGAAGAGATTGAGAAATAATCATGAGATAAAATTGGCAGGACTGGCTGGTTGATTGCATGTGGGGGATGAGAGAAAGGAAGTGGCTTAGGATGACTCCAAATTCTGGCTCAAATGACTAGGTGGATAATGTTGCAATTAATTAATATAGGAAACATTGGTTTGGGAGGAAGAGAAAAAAATTCAGATCCACTTTAAACATGTTGTATTTGAACATAATGAGTAAGATATTTAAGTGGATTTAACTAGAAGAGAGTTAAATATATGAATCTGAAACTCAAGCTAGATACCAGAACTATAGACCTGAATTATAAATCAACAGGATACAGTGGTAGTTAAAATTAAGAAATTGAATGAGTTTGCCCATGGAAAGTGAAGATAGAAAGAATGGAAGAGGGTCAAAGACAGAATCCAATGGTACAATCAGTATTTGAGAGTGCAAAGAGAGAGAGAGAGAGAGAGAGAGAGAGAGAGAGAGAGAGAGAGAGAGAGAAGTAGCATATAAGAAAGATTAAGGAATGTTCAGGGACATTAAAAGAGTCAGAAAAAGGGCAATCTCATAGATGTTAGCACAGAACAGATTTTAAAGAGTCAATGACTATTTAATAGTGTCATTGTTGAAGAGATGTCCAATAGGATAGGAACTGCAATAGCATAGGAAATTAATCAGCCATTTGGCCCTTACTATATAGGTGTCATAAGCTAACCTGGTAGCCTACATTGTCATTCAGTTAAACGACTTTTTCCCTGATCCCATCTCTCTTTTCAGTACCATAGAGTCTGATTGTCACCATTCATGTAATCATGTTTTTGCCTTGACCATTAGTCTGTGTATAGTCTGTTCTCTGACCTTGGTTTTTGTTCTAGGACCCTCCCATGAATTTCACCTAATAACTGCACCCAAAATACCTCTCATGTATCTTACTTGTCCATTTCTCCATGTTTGTTCTCTATTTTTTATATACCCAACCATAAATTGAGAGCTGGCTAAGAATAAACAACTTTCTACATTTCTACTCTCTCCCAGAAATCCATGATGCCATTTCCCTAAGAATATTTTAGACTTACTGGTTTAGCCTTGCCTGAACTGTGTGTAAAATGACCATATTCATTGGCCTTATCCCTTGAGACGTTTCCAGCTGATCTTGCTGGAGCTGACTCTATAGAAAAGTTGACTCTCTGTATGCCCTCATTCCAGTTAGAGTTCTTACTATTCTATAATTCAACATGCCCCACCAGACTATACAACCTATACCTATACTCATGTTGAATTTGAGGTATGGCAGAGTATTCAAACAGAATTACTGAATAGGTCATTTTAAATGTGGGCTGCAGAGGAAGTACAAGGCCAGAGATGAGATATAATTGTGAAAGAGGTACATAGGGATTATGATAAGAGATACTTAAAATAAAACTGTTCCTTGATAAAGTGACTAAAGAGAAAATATTATAGAGTTTATAACACTTTAAAGAACAATCAGACTTAAGGTGTGAAAGGAGATAAAGGAGAAGTCTGAGACATGAGAGGAGAACCTGAAAAACAGATCTTAAGACAAAGTGAAGTGAACAGGAGAATAAGGGCAAATAAAAGATCTTCTAATAAGACAAAAAATGCCATCATTATTTTTTCTTAATCCTGGAGAGAGTGGTATCAATCAAGACAAAACCAGACTAGGAGACTCCTGAAAGGAATGGTTACAATAAAAGTAGAGGAAGTGAATTTAGAAAAAGTGTTTGAAGAAAGTATTCGATTGGTATATAGAAAAGGTATCAAATACACAAAATTTGTATTTATTGAGTTTTACTTTTTGGATCCCATACACTTACAAAAGTGCCTAATTTGAGCAGGTGTCCAATAAATATTTATTGAATGAACAAGCTATGTTCTTGCTTTTGTTTTTACTCAAAATGCATGTGTCTACAGATTGGGATAGAACAAAGATGATAGATAAAAAGTAGATATTTGTGATAGTAATAACCTGAAAACACTGGTAATGTTTGGAGTCCAGAATATTGAGAGAGGCATGAATATAAACTAAAAAAGAGTAGAAAAGAGAGGGGCATAAGGAAAGTTTGGAGTATTCAAAAGTGGACAAACCTGACATTCTTTTCTCTATAACATAGTGGAGTATCACAGTGGTGTTGGGGGATGAAGGAAAACAACGCTGCTAAATTGGATGTGAAAGTTGAATTAAGAAATGAATTTTCAATATTAGGAAGCATTATATTTTGTTTCCTCCTTCTCCAAAAACATTCTGTTGTCTCAGAAAAAAAGTAGGGAAATCAACTGGTGGAGGTTATCCAGGGTTGAGAGTTAACGAGTTGGGCCGAGAAGGATCAGAGAGGCCAACTGAAAAGAGCTGGCTGTGCACATAAGGCTGGATCAGAAAGGAGAGTAAACAGGGAGGGAAGTACTGAATTAAAGATCTCAGGAAGAAAAATATTGATCTATGATGATGAATTTTAGGCTGTGTGGCTCAGGAAGCAATGAGTTACAAGTCCATAGGGTCAGAAATGAAAAGCAATCAGATCAAGGATTCTTCAGGGTCAAAGTGTTGAAGTTATTAAGGAAGATTGCAGGGAACACATGAAGAGGAAGGTTTTGTGCCAAATCATTTATATAACCTGAAAAAAATTTCCAGGGTGTGGTAAACAATAGCAGTGACGTTTTAAGGAAGGTCACAGAGAAAAATAATGACTTTTAAAGTGATGAAAATGGGAAGTGCTTCAGAAGGCAAGGTTCCTTCATTCCAACTGTTAACATGTGAAAATAAAGTAAAATAAAATAACATTTCTTTGGTTTACACCCTACTAGCTCACCCAGCTGGTTCATTGATCAAGAAACGTTGTACAAAAAAAAAAAAAGCCAATTCTCACTTGAACCCATTTAATAAGGGCCTGTGGGAAGTGAGCACTCTATGGAAAAAATAATAGGAATTTAGATTCTTAGTGAGAGAGCAAAATTTCCATTAGATTAGAAATAGGTCTGAAAAAAGAATAATTTTGACAAGTAGAGAGGAGGTAGTATTCTACTAGGCACATTGGAGAAGAAAATTTAAAGGAAGAGCAGTTCAAGTTTACAGATGCAAAGAAGCAGGCACAGATGCAGACATAAAAGTACATTGCACAGTGCCAAGCCCAAACTCCACCATGTGAATGGAATGTCTTTGCGGTGGAATTTCCATAAACTATCTCAGTTAGCCAAGTATTTGGAGTATACTGGTGTTGGGGTTCATCCAGCTATGCCCCGCCTGGGAAGCATCGGGGAACAGGACCTGGTGGAAGAAGAAATCTCTCCCTTAACAATACTTTTTTTCAGCTTTAAAGAAGTCTGTACTACACGGCTTGCACAGAGTTACGACTATAACAGTGCTTGGAAACATTCTGCTACCAAGTATTTAGGAAAAGTTTTAGTTTTTGCAAAAGAGAAGCTATAATTAAAAAAGAATCTAGATGGATATGTTGTCCTCTTAGCAGATACTGTGTGGAGTTTATGTCCATAACTCATACAATTTAAACATGACAAAAGAAATCAATTGCTTTTTATTGTATACTTAATTTCAAGCTGGTTTGACAAACTGTGAGAGCAAATAAAAACTTTTTTAAGAAAAGGAAAAGAAAAAGTCGTGTTGCATATTTAATTACATTTAACTGAATCGTCTTCTTGTTTGCTTGAATTAATCAAGAGTTAAAATGGCTGTTTCACTGCTCTGACAGGACTGAGCAGGGTATTCACATGCATCTTGCATTTGAAGGCTTTGTGGTAGAGGTGGTTTTCTGTATCAGCTTTGAAGGAGGGGAGAGAAATAATTCAGCAGATGGGGACTGGAAGATTTTTCTTTCATGTCTCAAATACAATATGAAGTGAACTATGAAGTTAACCAGCCACAATTCTTTGCAAAGGTCAGCTGGTCTCAACTGATTTCATGTTCTTGCCACAAAGTATTCCTGATCTAAAATGGATTATGTGGAAAAAATCAGATGCTGCTCTATCCATTATTAAATTCATTTCAAATATTTGCTTCAATTCCAGGATAATAAACATAACCTTGACTGAGTAATTCTTTCCCAGTTGTAATCTGTACTCCAATTATCTATGTTGACCTTATAAATGTATTATTACTATTTTTATTCATTTCATAAGCATTTGGATTTGTTTGTTGTTGTGTTTTTTGGCTTTGTATTTTTTATTGTTTTGTTTTTTTCTTTGGGGGACTTTTCTTTATTCATTTGTTTTTGTTTCTTTTGGCCAGAGTGGTGAGTAAGGAAAGATTTTAAACTGGCAGGACAGAAATATGAGTGTGCCAAGTAAATTGTGAACATTAATAAATCCTTTTCCTTCTTTTCCTCATAGTACATAACATATGCATGCTTTTCTGAGTATGAAGAGGGAAGACAGTCAAACAAATAGTATTTATTGAAAACCTATAATTTATTTGATAAACAGTTATTTAAGACATTCTATATGCTCAACATTGTTCTAATTATTGTGATGAGTACAGAGAAATAAATAGGGATATAATTTCAACCTTTAAAATATTTCTCACCTTGTTCGGCCAACATGGTTAAATAATACTTGAAATAACAAAGAATAATTTAAGACAGATTGCAACTAAGTACTAACCCTAAATGGGAGGTCAACGTGGGTTAGGGTTTAATCACAGAAAGCTTAGTGGCGATAGAACTTAAATCCTAGAGAAATAACCTTAATGGTTGGCTAAGACCTATATAGTCAAGACTGGAGGTAAAGCCAGGAGGAGGTAATATGTAACAAAAATAGCAATGAAAACAGTAAGAAAAGGAGGAAGAGACAAAAAAAAAAAAGACAAAGAAGCAGGAGAAGTGACGAGGCATATGACGACAAAGAAGGAAGAGGACAAAGGAGAAGGGGGCTTACATTGACTGAATGTTTACCAGGAGAAGAAATGCTGAGCATATAATATGATCTATGATATGTGTGGTGTGTTCTGAACACTTTCACCTTAAGTTTCTTGACCTACAGCCAGACATCTTTCAGTGTTTTTCCACTAGTGGCGATAGTCTTCTTTGAGCCATCCATAATCTCTTCTCAAGGCTCCTTTACACTCACCACCATGAACTCACAAGAATAATAAATAAAGGAAGGGTGAGCAAACTGGGAAATAGGCATTGTTCTCCTTTGCACTTTCCTTCATTTGTACTTTCCTGCCATCAGAAACCAAGATCCCACTTGCTTCCCTGGGCCCCATAAGATAATCACTGTTTTTCTCTTTAGAGACTATACTATATTTCTTTGTTCCTGGCCTTCTCCCCTTTTACCACAACTTGCCTTTCCAAAGTCACATTCTCTCACATTTTTACCTGATGAAAAAAAAATCCTGTGGAAAAATAATTTGGATGTCTTCCAAGTTATGTTTACATTTTAAGAGAAACTCTATTTCTTAAACCCAAAGAAAAGAATAAAGTAAGACTGTCAGGAACAAGGATAAAGACAATGTTGCCTACATATTTCTTGGGATGGAATAGAGAAAATATTCCTATGCCCCTCAAATCAACTAGACAGAGTCACACAATTACCTCATCATAAAGTTAATTAGGCCATGGGAAAGGTTATCTCCACATCGTTAAAGATAACTGGACATCAGTGGCAGTTGAACTTAAGACCCAGAACTCTTTAGCACTCAATTTTAATGTAAAAGAAAAAAAAAAAAACACTACAATAAGGTGCCAGTAAATCCTGTGTCTATATACTGACTTTACAACTCTCTCTAGAGAAGCAGACATGATCATCACTTGAATTATATCTCTTTCTCTTTATAAACAGGATATAAAGGTAAAACCTAGGAGTAAAACAGCAAGTTAATATGTGGGACCATGCTATGGGTTCTGTTTCAGTCACAGCACTATGTGATTTTTGATGCAGGTCATATAGCTATGTGGGTCTAGGTGAGGAGTCTTACCCAAGTATTGGGATGTAGAAGATAAACCAAAAACACACTGTGTAGAATAAAAATCAGTGGGTGTTCTACTAAAATTATGAAGCTCCAAATATTTTGTGAATATTTTAGAGTTAAAGAAAATAATATTCTTTATGAAAATGAGTGATCTATAACTAAAAAGAATTTTTAGAGAGGCCCCAAGATAGAAGTACAAAGGAAGTAAAAGTCACTGATTTTTGTTTAGACTTGGGAAAATAAAATATTTAGGAAGTCAATAATATATACCAAGGGTTATATACTGAAGACCACATTTCAGAAACCCCGGTATTAACTAGTATGGATGTTCAATGATTGGTTAGAGATATTTTATGGCTCTTTTATAATATTCCTGTTTCTTTTTATCCTTTGTTTTTGTTTCATCTTGCCTTGCCAAATTCAACTATTCTAATCCTAGAACAGGTGTGGGATGGCTTAGTCTTTCACCCAGCACCCCTTGACGATCCTCACTGCCTTTAACTCAACAGTTAACATTGTTAAAAAAAGACTGAGAAGAAATGGAAGGAAGGAGATTTTTTCCCCTCTGTAACTATTGTTGCTCTTGGCAGGGTGCTACCAGGAGGCCTAGATATGTACCACTTAAAGCTTAACTACTACAGCTCCCTCTACCAAGAGCAGCTTAAACACAAAGGCGCAAGTAGATTATGCTCCTTTAAGAGGTGACTCATCTTGGATGATAAATATAGTGTGCCTCCCACACACAAAAACAGATGCAGGAGATATATCGCCTATAGACACAGTGCTTTGCAAAAGCTTCTCAGCAACAGAGATTCTGTTCCCAAAATCATACTTCACATTTCCACAGCTTTTTCTTCCAAAGTGTTCACAGTATTTGGGATGAGAGTGAGAGGAGGACATATCATTCCAAGTATATGATGTGAGACTCAACCGAAAGAAAAGTGTCTACCTAGCATGCAGCCAAAAACAACTGCAGTGGGTTGTTGACAGGATCTGGAAACTCCTCTCCTGGAGAGCCCGAAGGCTCATTCACCCAGGGTGGTTTCTCTCAGGCCTGCCAATGACAAGCAGGATGTAGTAGGTGATCCTTGAGGCTATTTTCATTCATTAGATGAAAGGAGACATTTGTGATGAATACCCATAAACAAAATTGCCCAGTTAGTGTCACCAAATCTTACCAAATCTCTAGAATATGAGGAAAATAAAAATTTATATCCATTATCTTTTTTTTCCTTTCCAGTACTTATATTTAGACTCTTTAGTATAAAATAAATACATACTAACAGTCTTAGCTTACTTAACTTAAGCCTTTAAGGTAGCTTTCAAGAGGCTGTTCCCATAGTGTTTTACCTGCCACCTGTGGCAACCACCTCTACTCGTTGATTTGCTGCCATGGTTAATGCATGATTAGATATTGCTAGGCATCCAGGCTTGGGCTAGGAATCCCACATTCCAAAGTAAAATGTTCCTTCTTTGGCAGGCATATACCATTCTTAGGAATCAATCCTTACCTGAGACCATGAGAAGGTTCAGGACAGCTTTCATTGAACAATGAAGCATTCAGAACAAAGACTTCTAGTCTTTACAACCCTATCAATTCTGTTCTAGGCACCTCCACTGCCCTATGTGTACTGTGCAACTCTCTAACATAGTTTTCAAATAGCCAGGTATAAAGTAAGATGGAAAAGGTGCTTTGTAAATTTCCATCTCAAAAGTTGCCCTGAAGTCTGTATGGTAATGCTTCTACTCAGCAGTGTCACAATAGTTCTACATTTTCTAGAGCAGTGCCCCAAACTATTTTGATTATGGCCCCAATAAATGTATATTAATTTGTTTATAAATTATATGTGTAATATACCAGGATTTTTCTAGTCCCAGTATTGGCTAATCAGAAACTTTGTCATTTTAATTAAATCTTTGTTCTAAGACTAACCCTCCTCTTTTCTTTCTAGGGTACAAAATATGCATTGCATATAAATCAAGATTTCTCTCTCTGCAAGCCTCCCACCATAACTGAAATTCCTCACATGCCTCAAATACAAAAATGACCTTTGCATTTCCTTCTGCTGACTTAATCACTAAACAAAAAATTTTATATTATCCTATAACATTTTTGATGAATTCATCAATTAATCTATATTCAAAATTTATTAAGTCTTTGTTTTCTCTCAGGCATTCTGCTGGGACCTAATAATATAACCAGAATAAGAAATCATGGCTCCTTTTACACCTATCTACCTCTCACCTCCCCTTCTTCATGCAATACACACACACACACACATATATGTATGTATGTATGTATGTGTATGTGTGTGTGTGTGTGTGTGTGTGTGTGTATATATATATATATATATATATATATATTACTTACTATTGAGTTGTACACTTGAAACTGATTGGATTTTGTTGCTCAATGTTGCCTCAATTAAAATAAAATAAAATAAATCGTGGCCTGTGTCCTTAAAGATCTCTAAATGTTCATGCTGTAATTTTTTCTGTTGCTTAATTTTACATAAGTTTGTTTATAAAAAACAACATAACCTAGAAGACTTAATTTAATAAAGATAATGAATAATTTTTAAAAAATTTCTTCAACCAAAATTAGTATTGGAGGTGATTGTGCAACTGTCAGATCACCTAATTGATTAAATTTGTCGGATGTAAGGGAGAAACATGTTTTAGGGGGATTTAAAATAATGAGTAAAGCCAAGAATGAAACCCCTCTTACCCATTACCAAATGTATTTTTAATGGTTCAAGTATAAATGAATGAAATAGAATAACTAAATTTCTCTTAAATACACATAAATTTACATAACAGGAAAATCTGGGTGGAATGTATTTTCATTTTTAATGAAACCAAAACATTTGTTCAAAAAATGAACTTAATACCCAACAGGCTTTTTAGCTACCATCCTACTTACTCACTAACTACCAAGTCATTGTAAATCATCCTGGGTTGACCTTAGTCTTTATAGGAGTGTACCATTTATCAAGAAGCATAATTGATAACCTCAATGACTGTTTAATAAAATTACTATTTATTTTCCTAAGAATAAATTCTAATTTAAACTATTCATAAATATGAATGAATTTTCAAAGTCTAACATTTAGTTACCAAGTTTCATATCCCCAACCAAACATCTTTTTAAAAAAATGAGTGCAAAATAAAAACAAAAAACAAAAACCACACCTGTAGATTCCAGGACAGTAATTCAGGATGATTTACAATGACTTGGTAGTGCTTATGCTTTAATTATAGTACCGTTATCACTATTGTGGAATTATGCAATATGAGCTGTGAGGACTGTTAAGCACTCTGCAGTTTTCTAGAAAAGACTATATGACATTGAAGTAGTATTAAGATGGGTGTTTCTTCTTTTCTTGAAGCATTTACTATGTGCCTATTATGTGTCAGGCACTGACAGACTGTGGGTATACCTAATGAATTAAATAAAATGCTGTCTCAGTCCTTGAAGAGCTCAAGGTCTGGTGAGGGAGACAGATATGTAAACAAATGATTACAATGCAATTTGAGAAGTGCTATAAGAGAAGAGGAATGCACTGTTAGTGGAGATGTTAGCAGAGATTAAGGAGATGGTAATCCTGCTTCAGGAGACAGTAGGTGTGACTGAGAAGGAAAGTCAGAAAAAGCTACAATGAAGAGACAACGTTTGAATCTGGGGCTTGAGAGAAATTGAATTTAACCATTAAAATATTTGAACAACAGACTAAATAATATAGGCTATATAATAATTATAAGAATCAATTTTTTTCCTTCTATTACAAGACCATGTTTCCTTATAAAATTGTCCAAAGAGATATGGCATTTCCTTGTCTCTCATTGAATATCATGCATCAGCTAAACCTCTTAAAATAGAGTACATAGTAAATATCATAGATAATTCTTTCATCCAATTTTCTGTTTAGAAAACCCTGTCTATTGGAATATTGTTGTTAGGCTGAACCAACTGTCCCCAATTTCTTTTCCGAGACCTATAAATATCTCTGATCCCAAGTGCTACAAATAGAAATGTAATTACCTTATTGATGACAAGAAAGCTATAAACATAAGCCCAAAAGAGTCAACCTCATTTATTTCATGCTAACATCTAATTTATTCATGTAGCCTTGTGCCTTTTCAGGCTGCCCAGGATATAAAAATCTTTTAGCACAAAAAGCAACTGGGATTATTACTTCTCACCAACATTTTCACATTGTATTATTACTATTATCACAAATCAGAGATTCTATCACTTTTTCTCTTCATGTTTAAAAGGTAATTTCAAGTCTCTCTCTAAACCCCCCCCCAACTCATCCTCTTAAAGAAGTTGACAATCATTTGCTTATGCACTAAAAACACAATACCGACAACAGCTGTTAATCATCATTTAGCAGTCATGCTAAAAGAAAACACAAAGGTTTATATGATGTTTAAAAATGTGATCATTAATCTCTTTTGCATATTCAGATAGACTTCTAATAAATCAAGCTATTGTTGGTATTTCACAAGTGTCAGCTATGTGCTGATAACTCTATCAGCTACATTAGGAAGTGCTTAGAAGTACTTACAATCAAATGTGAGCATTACATTATATAATATGCTTAAGAGAATCATAAAGCAAAATAAAGCTAAGCTCTCAGGATAAATGTACTAATGATATGAGCGCATGATTCCCTCATCAACTCATTGAGAGATGACCTAGCTAGATCTATCACTTAAATCAAGTTTATAGATAACATCATTATCTCCAAATTCCCTCATCCTATTCAAAAGTAGCTAGATTTAATTTATCCTTTTATGCCACTATAACTAAATCAAGAGTATCACTAAAAAGCTTTCAGATCAAATAAGATCTGGTTAGAAATATTGAAAGCAGGCTTCAAAACAACCAGCAATATGTTTAAAACAACAACGAAAAAAAGGTATGAGGGAGTGGTAACCAGTTCTGTGATGCAGGTGAAGTCTTGTTATAATTAAGCTTGTTAAAGCCCCAATTCCACTTCAATAAAACAGTATGAGGCTCCAGCTGGCAGCCAGCTGCTCCCTAGACCTTTTGCAAAAAGATGGGGAGGGGCATGGTATAAGACCCGAAGATTTGTTTTAACCACATTTCACTTGTCTAGGTAAATCAAACAATACCAGATATTGAGTTATCTAAATACTCAGAAACTAATGACTTTCATCAATCAGTGACTATATACTCTAGATCATTTTATAAATATCAGTTCAGATGTACCAATACAAAGGGGAACACATGGCAAGATTTTATGTAGTTCATTTGTGAAAAACTTGGACATAGTTCAAGGTAGATAATCTCTGAGGAGCTTTTATTCCTTTGCATTAAAAAGTTCCTACCAGAGTATACCCAAGTTTTCAAAGTTGCAACACAGGACTGAGAAATATAACAAAGGATTGTGAGAAGACAATTACTAAACTTATGGATGGAAAATCTCAAGGGAACTGATTTCAGCAAGGTCTAAGATTACAATACTTTTGGACCAAGAATTCAAATAACCTTTTCTGCATAATGAGAAACTCCTATAAATTTGCATTTTATTGTTATTTTGACCTATGATTTAGCTCTGTATAGATAGCAAATTGTTCACAGAAAATTTGATGGAAGGGCTAAAAATAGAAGTGACTGGAATACAGGGCTAGAAAGTAGGTGGTGAGAAAAAGTAGAACCAGAAAAGTAGCAAAGTGGGATTTTTGATTTATTCTTTCTTCTCAAATGATATCTGGTCTTCCATTACTATTAGAAGGCCCCAGAATGACATGTACATATTTGTAAATGTACTTTTTAAGTCAAATCAACTGTTATTCTTAGTATGCTAAAACATTTGAGAAAATAATAAAGGAGACTTGGAAACAGGCTGGAAGAAGGATAATTTTGAATAAGGAATATTTATCTACTCATTCATTCATTCATTCATTCATCCTTTTGATTAGTCAGTCCAAAAGTAAATATTGAGCACCTACTATGAGCCAGACACTGAATCAGACAAATGTGGTCTGCTCTTCTCACATAGTTCACAGAACAGTGGGTGATACAATTACAATACATCAAGTGTGAAAAATATGAAGATGGAGGGCAAGCAAGGCACTATGAGGGACACCACAGAGAAGATTGGTTAGTAAAGATTCCCTGGAACAATGGCATATATGATGAAATGTGAAGCTTAACTACGTTAATCAAACAAAATGGTGGCCAGAATATTAAAGGTAGAAGCAGAGAACAAAAGTAAATACTCAGAAGTGAGAGGGGCTGTGGCAAAAGTGAGGAGCTGAAAGATGTTCAACATGACTGAACTACGGGTTGCAAAATGGAAGTGATAAGATGCAAAGATTGAGAAAGAACTAGATCATGAGAAGACTTGTAGGCTATTGAAGAACATGTTATGAATCAATCATAAGATTTAGAAACAAATGACCCAAACTCGAGAAATTTTAGTTGTAAGACAGTCAAAATGTACCTATCAGCCTTCTGAGCCATACTTTCTTGACATATAAACTGATGATAGCTCTTACTTCACATGGCTATTTTCAGGATAAAATGAGATAATGCATGACAAATTACACATATAAAAATATATTATGAATATAGAAGAAGGCCCTAGAATATGTCAGAGTCTGGTTTAAAGAGGAAGAAAGCAAGAGTAGAGAAGGAGTCTGATTTTATGATATGTTTCAGGGATAAAAGAGAAAATTTATTTTAAATAAGCTAATTTTTTGCCCTTGCTGTAGAATTTATGTCTTCTAAATCTCTCCTTCCTGAAAACAGACAATCCTACATTTCTATACTCTGCTTCTCGGGATTACTGGACCACTGCTCTCTTCCTTTCACTCCACATCTAAGAATCTGTTTACCTAAGCACAGCCACCACATGGTGGCAGGTAACTGGGAGGAGTATAAGAATAGTAGTTTCCTGACAACCCCCATGGGATGGGTTTTCAGAGGAGGAGATCTGCTAGAAAACTTCCCCTTGTCTATTTTCACTTACTGTCTAAGACTTGACCACCTAATTAAGGATTTGTTCCTGAGGGTTAAAATTTTCTAAAGCATTTGAAAAGACGTCAGTATATTACTTTAAGCCTTATTCTAACATAACCAACACATGTTCTCTCAAGAGACTGTAACAGTAACATCCATATGAGAAAAATGTGTTAAAGGATTTAAAATAAATTTTATGTATATGAATGCCCTGAAAAATAACTACCAAATCTAAAATATGTTATAAGCAGCCCATAGTGCTTACTACAAGAGACAGTAGATAAGTTCTTTGAGGCAACCCACCTGGCTTTGACGGGAACTATTGAAATCAAGACCTTTGCACAAAGTGGGTGGTTTTGACCTTGGGAAATATAAGTACATTTTAGCAAAGTGCTCATAATAGGCTAAAAATTTATTAGGTTTTATTCAGTGACTCGATTTAAGTATGTTTTTATCAGTATTTTGGAGGCAGATCTAGTGCTTTTCTTAATTTCATTTAGTCCATCAAATTACATCCTGTTTGTTTAAACTTTTAATTAACAAAATATAAAGCTATAATGATATGTAATCTCTGTCCTCAATTAGCTTAAAATTGAATCTTCCAAATACTCCTCAAGCCCTCTAATGAAGATAATACAATCTTGCACATGAGTAAAAGGTAACAAATGGTTATAGTAGTGACAGCATGGAATCCAAATTTATTATGTAAGAAAGAAAGACTGGGGTGTCTTATGGTAACTTCCAGCTGCCTCTTTCAGCTTCCACTGAATTCTTATTTTCTACTCTGACTTGTAGTCATTCCCTAAACTCAGCTCCTTTCCCTGCCCCCCTCTCCATGCCTCCTCTCCTGAATATAACATAAGTCAAATGGAAGGCATATACTAAGTCTTCTAAAGATATTTTGACCAGATGGAAAATAGAGAGGGAGCTTGAGGTAACAGGTTGGAAGAGGGAGATAAAAGTGCAGATAGCTAGCACCAGCTGTTATATCAAGTCAGAGTAGCAACAGCTACTATAAAAACAAAAAGATTACCAGTGGCTTAACAAGAAAGCTTATCATTCACATAAGTCAAAGGCAGATGTCCCCAGTCAGGAGCTCTCATGGGAATTAAACCCCTGACCTTCTTTTCTAGCCATGAAGATGGAAGAAAGAGAAGATAGTTTACGGTCAACTCGAGAAGTAGTTTATAATATTCTGCCCACATTTCATTGATCCAAATACGCTGATCTGACCTAGATGCAAGGACACTTTGAAATGTCATGTAGCCGTAAGCCCAGGAAGAAGAAGAGCAGATATGTGTAAATAATAACAGGCTCCACCATGCCTGGGATAAGGGAAGGTTTGGCAGGGCCAAAGAGAAACAGAAAGAACATGGAACATAGGAGCAAGGAAGGGACCAAGTCTCTAAGGGCATTCTGGAGAAACAAGCATATGGAAATAACTTTTGACTCTTTTCCTCTCCTTTCTTCCTCCTAGTGATCCTCTATCTAGACTTGCTTTTACTCTTTCCTTGTTCTCTCTCTTAGCCCTTTGAGATGCACCCCAAATTATCTCTACTCAACAGTGTGCCTAAAATTTCAAGCAAAAAATGTTATCTATTAACATTTTGATGTGTTAAAATACAAATGCTGTATGTAATTAAGGCATCAAATAGAATCATTCACTTCCTTAAGCTCCAAATAAGACTAGCTCGAGCTCCAAACTTTCCCATATTTTGCATATCCCTCCCTAGATCTCTGTAAATTCTACAGGAACTGGGGAGTCTCTTGATAACACCCAGCTGCCTCTTCCAGTTTCCACTGAATTCTTGTTTTCCACTCTGTGACTTGAAACCTTTTCCTAAACTCAGCATCTTTATTTGATTTTTATCAAAAACAGACATGCATACACACAAACAAGTAAATCGACAGGAAACGCTCCCATGAGAACTCCTTGTGAGCACAGATTAAGTTACTAATGACCTGGGTGAGAGAGGACCTTTGCATTGCAGAAACACAATCAAGTTAAAATTGACTATTAGATATCCCTGTGACCATTTCAATATATTGCTGAGCCAACCACAAGATCTTCTCTCACCCCATTCCTCCCCTGTCTATTCTGCTCTCTTCCTCTCTGGAGAAATAACCACACAACTGTTGACTTTACCACTACTAAAGATCAAAAGTATCGTGAGGTGCCATCTTCCAACTGTACAAAAAAATAATTTTTATAGATTGATTTCATAACCTGAAACAAATTTCAGGGATAAATCTACTTTATGACCCTTTTAATATGCTGTTGACTTTGGTCTGCCAGTATTTTGTTGAGGATTTTGCATTGATGTACATCTGGGATATTGGCTTGTAATTTTCTTGTGTGTCCTTATCTGTCTTTGGTGTGAGGATAATACTGGCCTTATAAAATGAGTTTAGAAGTATGCCCTTCTCTTCAATTGTTTGGAAGCATATGAGAAGAAAGGATTGGCATTAATTCTTTAACACATTTCCTGTTTGCCCCAAGAATACTCGCCAGTGGCACTTGTGGCTATAGTGTTTACTCTGAATTAACTCTTGGATTACAGTCCTAACCTTACCCCCAAAGTTTGCCACACATCTTCCATGCTTTTCAGAGAATTACATCAAAACGGAACTGATGCAGTTGGGACAGTTCATTTGAACAAAAAACAGATGCCAAATGATCTGAAGTAAAGGATTGCAAAGGGGATGACTGTAGCCAAATTCCGTGGCAAACTTATGGCATTGAAATGGTATGACAAGAAAGAGGTGACAATGTTGTCAACATTCTATAATGATACTGTGACTGAAGTAGACAACAGAAATGGAAAGAAAACTAAGAAGCCACTTGTCATTGTGGGTTATAACAAGAATATGGGAGCAGTAGACTCAGCTGGTTAGATGCTCATTTCTTATCAAACTGAGCACAAAAGGCATGAGTTTTGGTGTAAGAAATTCTTTTGTCATCTTCTAAACATTACAGTGCTGAACTCTTGCATCCTGTTCAAGGACAATCCTGAGTACACGATCCACCATGTAAACTTCAGACTGACGTTGATTAAAAGCATCCCAAGCCAAGACAGCAATGTCTTCAAGGTCGTCCGTGCTCTGATTGTCACACCTCTTCTCCTATCTGGAAGACACTTCTCCAAGAGCATACCACAAACACCAGGAAAACAGGATTCAACTGGTCGCTGCAATTTGCTGCTCACACAACAAGGATGGCAAGAAGATCCAGAGAGAATCTTGATATTTTTGTGCAGAATGTGATGTTCTGTTTTGTGTTGTTCCATGCTTTGAAATTTGCTACATAAAAAATTATTCAATACTGATCATCATATGGATTTCTGTTACATTAGGATTAGAGATAAGCTCTGTTTAGAAATAACCCCAAGAACAGTTTTTATGTTTTATTTTCACATTGAAAACCAGTCAGATTTGCTTCAGCCTCAAAGAGAGTATTTATGTAAAATTAACACTAGCAGCGAGCTGCATTTTATTTTCTAAATGGATAATGGGTTAAACATTTGGCAGAATCTACACATGAAGCAACCTGGTCTTGGGCATTTCTTTACTGGGAGATTTTTGATTACAGGTTCAATCTCCTTACTTGTCATTAGTCTGTTCATATTTTCTATTTCTTCATAATTCAGTCTTGGTAGGTTGTTTGTTTCCAGGAATCTATTAATTTTTCCTAGAGCATCTAATTTGTTCGTGTATAATTTTTAACATTCTCTCATGATCCTTTGAATTTCTGTAGTATCAGTTTTAATGTCTCCACTTTCACCTCAATATCTTCATAGCTAGATAGCTCATTCATTTTTAGTGCTGAATAATATTCCACTGCCTGTACTACAGTTTATTTATCCATTCACCTACTGAAAGATATTTTTATTGTTTTTAAATTTTGGCTATTATAAATAAAGCTGCTATAAACAACCATATGCAGGAAGTTTTCAATTCATTTGGGTAAATACCGAGGAGCAATATGATTATATTGTATGGTAAGAGTTATGTTTAGTTTTGTTAGAGATGGTCTTCCAAAGTGGCTGTATCAATTTTTTTTAACAAATTTATTTATTTAAATTAATTTCAAGTATACAGTACATCGGTTAGACATCTACAACGTTCATAAAATGATCCCCCCAATTACTCACATCCTCCCCTGGCCCTCCACCTAGTCATCATATTAATGCTAACTGCATTCCCTCTGTCATGCTCTCCATCCATGTGCTCAACTATCAAGTACCAATTTGTATTTCTTTAAGCCTTCACCTCAATCTCCCAGCCTCCCAACACCCGCTCCCCATCCGTCACCAAATTGTCCATTATATTTGTGAGTCTGTTTCTGATTAGTTTATTTCTTTTGTTCCTTAGATACTACATATAAGTGAAATCATATGGTCTTTATCTTTCTCTGTCTGACTTATTTCACTCAGCATAATAACCTCTAGGTCCATCATATCATTGTAAATGGCAAGATTTCATTTTTTTTAATGGTTGAGTAATATTCCATTGCATATATGAACCATAATTTCTTTATCCAATCGTCTGTTGATGGGCATTTATGTTGCTTCTATATCTTGGCTATTGTAAATTGTGCTGCCATGAATATTGAAGTGCATAGATCTTTACGAAATATTGTTTTGGTTTTCTTTGGAAAAATACTCAGAAGTGCAATTGCTGAGTCAAAGGTATATCCATTTTTAATTTTTTGAGAAACCTCCATATTGTTTTCCATAGTAGCTGTAACAATTTGCAATCCCACCAACAATGTATAAGACTTCCCTTTTCTCCACATCCTCGCCAACACTTGTTTTTTGATTTATTGATGATAGCCATTCTGACAGGTGTGAGGTGATATCTCATTGTGGTTTTAATTTGCATTTCTCTCATGATTAGCGACCTTGAACATCTTTTCATATGTCTGTTAGCCATCTGTATTTCCTCTTTGGAGAAGTATCTGTTCAGGACTTCTGCCCATTTTTTAATTGGATTGTTTGTTTTTTTGTTGTTGAGTTGTATAAGTTCTTTATAAATTTTGGATATTAACCCCTTATCAGATGTATCATTAGTCAATATCTTCTCCTAAATGGTTGGTTGTCTTTTTGTTTTATTGATGGTTTCCTTTGCCGTTCAAAAACTTTTTAGTTTGATATAGTCCCATTTGTTTATTGTTTCTTTTGTTTCTCTTGCCCGAGGAGATATATCTGAAAAGAAATTCCTATTAGTAATAGAGAGTTTACTGTCTATGTTTTCTTCTAAAAGTTTTATGGTTTTGGATCTTACATTTAAGTCTTTAATCCATTTTGATTCTATTCTTATATACGGTGTAAGAAGATGGTCCAGCTTCTTTTTTTTTTTTGCATGTATTTGTCCAATTTTCCCAACATCATTTATTGAAGAGACCGTCTTTACCACATTATATATCCTTACCTCCTTTGTCATATATTAAGTGAGTGCATAGGCATGGGTTTAATTCTGGGCTCTCTATGCTGTTCTATTGATCAATGTATCTTTTTTTTTTTATGCCAGTACCATGCTGTTTTGATTACTATAGCCTTGTAGTATAGTTTGATATCAGGTAGTTTGATACCTCCAATTTTGTTCTTCTTTCTCAAGATTGCCACGGCTATTCGAGGTTTTTTTATGGCTCCATTAAATTTTATGATTATTTGTTCTAGCTCTCTGAAAAATGTCATTGGTATTTTGATATGGATTGCATTGAATCTATAGATTGCTTTGGGTAGTATGGCCATTTTTAACAATGTTGATTCTTCCTACCCATGAACAGGGAATATGCTTCCATTTACTTGTATCTTCTTCAATTTCTTTTTTCAATGACTTATAATTTTCTGAAAACAGGTCTTCTACCTTCTTGGTTAATTTGATTCCCTATTTTATAGTTTTCAGTGCAATTGTAAATGGGATTGTTCTCTTAATTTCTCTTTCTGAAAGTTCATCATTGGTGTAAAAAGATGCCACTGACTTCTGAATATTTATTTTGTAACCTGCTACTCTGCTGAACTCATTGATGAGTTCTAACAGTTTTTTGGTGGAATCTTTAGAGTTCTCTCCATACAGTATCATGTCATTGGCAAATAATAAGAGTTTTATGTCTTCCTTTCCAATTTGGATACTCTTTATTTCTCTTTCTTGTCTTATTGCTGTGGCTAAGACTTCCAATACAATGTTGAAGAGGAGCAGTTCCTGATCTTAAGGAAAATGCTTTTAGCCTTTCCACACTGAGTATAATGTTAGCTGTAGGTTTGTCACATATGGCCTTTATTATGTTGAGATATGTTCCCTCTATTCTCACTTATCATAAATGGATGCTGGATTTTGTTGAATGCTTTTTCTGCATATTGACAATGATCATATTGTTTTTATCTTTTGATTTGTTAATGTGGTATATCATATTAATTGATTTGTGGATATTAAACCAGCATTGCATCCCAGGAATAAATCAATCTTGATCATGGTGTATGATATTTTTAACGTATCGCTGAATTCGGTTCACTAATATTTTGTTGAGGATTTTTGCATCAATGTTCATAAGCGATACCAGCCTATAGTTTTCTTTTTTTTGTAATGTCTTTGCCTGGTTTTGGAATCAAGGTGATGGTGGCCTCATAAAAGGAGTTAGGAAGACTTCCCTTTTCTTGAATTTTTTTTTTGGAATAGTTTGAAAAGAATAGGCAATAATTCCTCTTTGAATGTTTGGTAAAATTTGTCTATGAAGCCATCTGGTCCAGGATTTTTGTTTTTTGGGAGGTTTTTGATTACTGATTCTATTTCATTGGTGGTAATTGGTCGGTTCAGATTTTCTGTTTCTTCTTGACTCAGTCTTGGGAGACTGCATGTTTCCAGGAATGTGTCCATTTCTTCCAGATTGTACAATTTGTTGGTGTATAAATGCTTGTTGGATCATATTTTCTTACGATCCATTGTATTTCTGTGGAGTCTGTGGTTATTTCTCCTCTTTCATTTCGGATTTTATTTGAGTCCTCTCTCTTTTTTCCTTGATGAGTCTGGCTAAAGGTCTGTCAATTTTGTTTATCCTTTCAAAAAATCAGCTCTTGGTTTCATTAATCTTTTGTATTGTTTTTCAAAACTCCATTTCATTTATTTCCACTCTGATCTTTATTATTTCCTTACTTCTATTCACTTTGGGCTTTGTTTGCTGCTCTTTTTCTAGTTCTTTTAATTGTAAGGTTAGATTGTTTATTTGATCATTTTGTTTCTTGAGGTAAGCCTGTATTGCTATGAATTTCCCTCTTAGGACTGCTTTTGCTGTGTCCCATAAATTTTGAGTTGTTGTGTTTTCATTTTTATTTGTCTCTCATTATCTATTGATTTCTTCCTTGATCTCATTAATAACCCATTCATTATTTAGCAGCATGTTATTTAGCCTCCATGTGCTTGTGTATTTTCCAGTTTTTTTCTTGTAGTTGATTTCTATTTTCATACTATTGTAATCAGAAAAGACAGTTGATATGATTTTAATCTTCTTAAATTTATTGAGACTTGATTTGTGTCCTAACATGTGGTCTATCCTTGAAAATGTTCCGTGTGCACTTGAGAAGAATGTGTATTTTGCTGCTTTGGGGTAAAATGCTCTGAAAATATCTATTAAGTCCATCTGTTCTAGTGCAACTTTTAGGCCCATTGTTTCCTTGTTGATTCTTTGCCTGGAAGATCTGTCCATTGGTGTCCATGGAGTGTTAAAGTCTCCTACTATGAGTGTATTACTTTTGATCTCTCCTTTTATGTCAGTCAATAATTGCTTTATGTATATAGGTGCTTCTATGTTGGGTACACATACGTTAAGGATATGTCCTCTTGATTTATCGATCTACTTATTATTACGTAATGACCTTTTTTTAATCTCTTATTACAGCCTTTGTTTTAAATTCTATTTTATCTGATATAAGTATTGCTACCTCAGCTTTTTTTTAAATTTCCATTTGCATGAAATATCTTTTTCCATCCCTTTACTTTCAGTCTGTGAGTGTCATTTGATCTGAAGTGGGTCTCTTGTAGACAGCATATGCATGGGTCTTGTTTTCTTATCGATTAGGTTACCCTATGTCTTTTGATTGGAGCATTTAATCCATTTACATTTAAACTGATTACTGATAGGCATATTGTTACTGTCATTTTATTATTAATATTTGTTATTTCTATTTTCTTTTTTACCCCTTCACTATTCTACAGAAGACCCTTTAACATTTCTTACAATGATGGCTTTTTGATGCTACATTCCTTAAGCTTTTTCCTGTCTGGGAAGCTCTTTATTTTGCCTTCCATTTTAATTGAAAATCTTGCTGGGTAGAGTATTCGTGGTAGTAGATTTTTGTTTTTCATAACTTTGAATATTTTTTTGCCATTTCCTTCTGGCCTGCAAAGTTTCCATTGAAAAGTCAGCAGACATTCTTATGGGGGTACCCTTGTAAGCAACCAGCATCCTTTCTCTTGCTGCTTTTAAGATTCTCTCTTTGTCTTTGACCTTTGGCATTTTAATTATGACATGCCTTGGTGTAGGTCTCTTTGAATTCCTCTTGTTTGGAACTCTTTGTGCTTCCTGAACTTGTATGTCTAATTCCTTTGCCAAGTTAGGGAGGTTTTTTGTTGTTATTTCTTCAAATAGAGTCTCAATCCCTTGCTCTTTCTCTTCCTCTTCACATACTCCTATGATTTGGATATTTTTACGTTTCATGTTGTCCCAGGGGTCTCTTAAACTATCTTCATTTTTTTTAATTCTTTTTTCTTTTTGTTGTTCTCATTTGGTATATTCAGCTACCTTGTCTTCCAATTTGCTGATTCAATCTTCTGCTTCATCCAACCTACTATTGCATCCTTCTAGTGTATTCTTCATTTCAATTATTGTATTCCTCATTTCTGTCTGGTTCTTTTTTATGGTTTCTATGTCCTTTTTAATACTTACTCTCTCTCTGTTGAGGGTCTCATTGTGCTCATCCATTCTCCCCATAAGTTCATTGAGCATCTTTATAATCATTCTAAACTCTGTCTCTGGTAGGTTGCTTGTTTCCATGTCATTTAGTTTATTTTCTGGAGTTTTCTCTTGTTGTTTCATTTGTGGCATGTTTCTTTGTTTTCTCATTTTATTAGCCTCTCTGTGTTTGTTTCTATGTGTCAGGAATGTTTGTTTCATCTCTCAGCCTTAGCCAGATGGCCTAATGCAGAAGGTGTCCTCTGTGGTCCAGTGGCACACTTTCCCTGATTCCTTGTGCCGGGAGCTCTAGATGTGACCTTTGTGTGAGTTGTGTGTGATCTTCTGTTGTTGCCAAGCTTTTATTGTTGTTGGTAGATTAGTGTGTGGGATTAACGCCCAGGCTAATTGTGGGAATTGACTGCACCCTCAGGATAAGAGTTGTTGTGTGGGGGCTGACCCCACTGAGTGGGATTTGCCCTAGCAGGCTTATGTGCTTGTTGCAACCACCCTTTGTGTGTATCACTACTGGAAATAGTCAGGGGTTGCTCCATTGTGGTCTGGTGCCAGCCTCCAGAAGTTTTGTATTTGTGGCTCCCTTGAGAGGGGCTCCCCCATAGGTCAAAGTCAGCTGCTGCTTTTGATTGCTCAGGGCTACCCAGTGAGAACTACAGCAATCCACTGATGATTGTTGCCTATGCTGGATCTATAGGTAAGTGGAAGAGACAACGCCATAGGCAGCTCTCGGTTATCCACCATCCCTGACCTATGGCAGTTTAGCAGAGGGACCAGTGCTCCTCAAGTCTTGATACTGCCTATCAGCTGCCTGTAAGTCTGTGAAACTGCATGAGCCTCTGGGTGATATGCGTGTTGGGTGGTGCAGGGACCCTGGAAGTCTCCTGGATCTCCTGAGTAAATTTCCTCCTGCCACTGCAGTGTTAGTTTATGTGCCCACAGTCTCTGAGGCACACTGTACAAGTTTCTACTTGTAACAAGGTCAACTGCTGCCCACCCTGGGCCTAAATGCACTACCCCAGAGCAGGGGCGGCTGCCTATCAATGTGCAGGGGGCACTTTGTGTACTGGATGGGACAGGAGCTCAGGGAGTCAAGAGCTGTCAGGCCAATACAGACCCCTGCAATCCCCTTAAGAGATATTGCAGCTCGTACAGGCAGCAGTGGTCTGTCCACAACTGTTTTCTTCGGAATGAGCTCACTGCACTAGCCAAGGTCTGTTGCCTGAGCTAACTGCTCAACCCCAGAGGCAAGCAGGGCACAACAGGCTGCTTGTCGATGGGCTGCAGGCACTTTGTGGTTTGGGAGAAGTGGGATCCCAAGGAGACAAGGTCTGTTTGGCCAAACAGCCTCAATTTTTCTGTAACTTCTGTGCCTGGGCGTTCCCGCTGTAGACCCAGATCACAGTGAGACCAGCTGCTGTCAGGGGTGTTCTCATAGACCACTGTGCTCCCTGGACACAATATTGCTCTTACAGGCAGCAAAGTTCTGCCTGCTGTTGATTTCTGTGCAGTGCCCACCCTGTGCCAGCCAAAGTTTGTTGTCAGTGTGGATTAGGAGATCAGGAGAGGGGAAGGGCAGGGCTGTGTCAATGGGCCACCTGGGGCAATTTGTGGGTAGGGTAGGGCAGGGTCTCAGAGAAAGAATGGCAATCAGATCAATACAGCCTCAGTCTTGCTGCAAACTTGGTAACTGTTTTGAGTTCCCGCAGACGACCCAGGTCACAGTAAGACAAGCTGCTGTTTGGGACTAGCCCACAGGTCCCCGATATCTGCCCAAGTTTGTGTTGGCAGCAGTGATCTGCCTGACCCCATCTCTGAAATAGGGCTCACAGAGCTGGCCACCGTTGCTGGGATTAGAAACGCTGCTCACAGTGATGGCCTTCCCCCTGTGAATACTTGGCTCTGAATCACTTGGAGTAGGGCTTGGCAGCCATCCAGAAACAACTACCCTGGGCAGACTGCAGGTTAGGCAGGGTGGGCTGATCCCCTCAGACCAGTGCTTCCTAATGGCTCTGTGGGAGGGGTCTGCACAATCGAGGTGGTGTAGTCTGTAGGTTACCCTATGGGGGGCCGGACTAAGGCACAATGGTAGCTGCCTTTCTGGCCTTCTGTTCTGATGCCAGGTAATGGAGACTTTTTCAGAATGAATCCCACGCAAGCCTCTGACCCACCTCTGGTGTCCCGGGTGAGTGTCTACAGGTCAGAAAGCCTTTGCGTGGGTACTTCAAAGGGACATCAAGGGGCTCAGTCACCTTCTGTCTCATCTAGATGGCCGGAATCCCCTCTGGTTTCTACAGTCAAAGTTATTGGAATCTCCTCTTGCCTGGGCTGGGACCCTGTGCTGGAGAGCCCCCAGATGAGACCAGGACCCCCTCTCCTTCAGGAGAGCCTCTGCAGCCTCGCTCTCCCTCCCAGTGATCCTCCACCATCCGTGAGTGCCGGTCCAGCCCAATTCGTGACTTTGCCCCTCTTACTGGCTTCGATGTGGCTCCTTTATATTATCAGATGTAGACATTATGATGAGCTGGACTTCAGGTGATTCTCCATGTTGATTATTTTATAATCCGGTTGTAATTTCATTGTGGTCCTGGGAGGAGATAAACCCCACTTTTACCTAGTCTGCCATCTTCTTCCCTCTCACTGTACCAATTTTTGTTCCAGCCAGCAATTATGACAGTTCCCATTGTTCCACATCTTCACTAGCATTTGGATTTTCAGTATTTTTAATTTTACACATCATTTTAATAAGGTGTGTAGTGATATTTCACCATTTTTTGATATGTGATGTTAAGGATCTTTTTAGGTGATTATTTTCCATCTGCATATCATCTTTGGTGAGGTGTCTATTCAGATCTTTTGCCCATTTTTAATTGGCTTATTCATTTTCTTATTGTTGTGTTTTTAAGAGTTCTTTGTATATTTTGGATAACAGTTCTTTATTAAATATCTCTTTTGCAAGTATTTTCTCTCAATTTGTGATTTGTCTTCTTATTCACTTGACTGTATCTTTCAAAAAGCATAAGTTTTTAATCTTAATGAAGTCTAGCTTATCAATTATTTCTTTTATGGATTGTGCCTTTGATGTTCCATCTCCTCAAAGCCTTTTAAGTCTCATTTCTATTTGATTTGGCTCTAAAAGTTGTAAAGTTTTATCACCTTGAGAGGTTTCATATTTCAGAATTCTCTCTACTTCTTTTATTTACTGTTTGTATAATAGTTCTTTCTTGCCCTACTTCATCTTTTTCTTCTCATACCTTATTCAACTCAACCAGTAACAATCAACAAACAGTACTGAAATTTCGTTTTTCAGTCTTTGCTCCTCCAACTACAGACAGGAGTCTTAGATACCTTCCAAATTATTACAGGAAATAGTTTACCAAGTATTTTACCACTGTGTAACTTTGTCATCATCTTTCCACACTCTGATATTGATTTTCTTATTGCCTACTATCCAAATACTAATCCAATTCCACATAGTTCAAGGTTTTTTTTTTAATTACAGCACTACCTTTCAAGTTACTAATTTGTATATTAATGTTAGCTACTATAAATAAATCCCCAAATCTCAGTGGCTTAAAATTATAGAAATTTATTTTGACTCACATAAATGTCAATTATAGATGTTGCTGACTAGTGGTTAGTCACATCCTGATTATGAGTCCCAGCTTACTATCACTGTGTCATCCCACTTTCTCCCAAGGCAAACAGATGAGATAATTCAGAAGAGTATTATTGGTTTTTTTGAAAGCTCCTTGGCCCAGAAATGACTTGTCATTTTTCCTTATATTCTATTGTCATAAATTGGTCTTGTGCCATCTCCTGAAAAATATAGTCCTTGGCTGAAAAGCTTCCCTACGTTATGGAAGAGAGAACATGAATATTTTGTAGGTGACATAAGTTATTTGTAGGGGGGAAAGAAGCCATAAGAATAGACAATTTCAGCCACAAAAAATGTGATGAGAGAAATAATTTTAAAAACCAAGGATGAATCTCTAGAGATACCAACATTTAAAGGACTGGCTGAGGAGAAGAACCTTGGGAAGAAGACTTAGAAGGGATCATCATCCAGAATGCAAAATCTAAGATGGTAGAGGAGGAAACAGTTTCAAGGAAATCAAGAGCTAAATGCAAAAGATACATAAGGTAGTAAAGGGGCCAAAATAGTTTGTTGTATTTAGCATTGATAGCAGGTGAAGTGAAGTGGTGGGATGTGGAAGTCAGTTTGTAATTGATTGTTTAGATAAGGATGTAGAACAATCTGGAAAAATACACAAGGTTAAAGGAAGGGGTGTATCACTGGTTTTATTGTAAAAAATTTTGTAACAGAGACTAAGTTATTATTGCAAAATATTGTATTTTGAGATGGAAGAGACTTAGTTGTGTTTATGCTTTTAAAAGGTCACTTATTACCTGCCAGTATAAAACTATTAGGAAAACTTCCCTTCTCTGAGCCATAGTATTTAACTGAACCATGACCGTAAGTACCCATATTCCTGAGAGGTTTCCCCTACTAGACTGTAAAGTTCCTGAGGCCGTCTAGGTCTGATTTATATTTGTATCTGTAGTGTCTTAGGAGTACTGAGGTGCTTACCTTCTGTATGCAAAATAGGTGCCAAGAAATATTTTTTGTATAAATGTTGTAATAAATTTTATAACCCCAATATTATTTACTGAAATGATTACTGTTCTCTAGAAAGATGGATGATGGGTTCTAAGCCTATCAACCTTCTTTGTGCTCTACACTTTTCTCCTCCTCTTTTTTATATTCTCATTCCGTTTTTTCCCTTGTACTACTAGACAATAGACATGACCATCATAATTATAATATAATGCAACATGAGCTACTTCATAAAGAAACATCTGTAATAAATGCAATAATATCAAAGAATTATAAATAACCCAATGGAGCCATCCGACTTCCTTTGCTGTGATAGTTGTATAATTATATCAATCATATATGTAGTACTTATTCTCTCTGGTGGGTGAAATCCCTATTGCCTTTTGTTAAATTGTTCATAGCTTCATCAATGGCTTGCTGCTTGTTTTTGCTTTGATGATTTTTGCAGTCTGCTTAGAGCTTTTTATTTACTTGCCCAAATTGATAACTTTATATGCATTTTACTGATGAACAGGAATCCCTTTGAAAAGCCATTTACATCTGTTTCTAAATTCGATGTACTTTCTAAATCTAATCTGTCCTACTTACTCAACAGTTATAAATAAAATATAATACAGTTTTGACTTCTAGACTGAATCTGAGACCTGCAACTTCATTTGCCATTATGGTTCTCTAGATGTAAAACAGTAACTAGATCTATAGCTCCCCTGATAACACATGGCCCACCCATAAGTGCCTAACTCAATCTTTACCTTCTCCAAGCAAGTTACAAAGACTCATTTTTCCTATGAAGTCATAGCTTTTTCCTGAGATATATCTTTTATTATTATGGTTTATGGTTACATTTTCATGCGGGCCTCTCTCCCAGTGAGCAGTGACCATATATTTTGCTTTGAAAGTTCGGACATAACAGATTTTCAATGAAAGAATGAAATGTATTGATGACAAATCAGCTCAACTAGTGGTTGAAATGTCCTAATAATAAGTAATTAAGATAACACAGAAATCAAAGGGTTTACTGTGTCATATCCTGGGGAGAGGCAAGGAATATATGCTTGTTAATAACAGATTCTTAGAAGAGGAAAAACTAGGCAAGGATACTGAGCTATTGCTGTGAGGTAGAAATAAGGCCTTTTTACAAATGCCTAGAGAGAAGAGTGTGTCAGGAGGAGAAACTGGCAACTGTGGCAAGTGCTAGTGAGTAGTCAGGTGATAATTGTGTTTGACAAGACAGGAATCATTGCAAAATGTGATGAGAGCTATTTCAATGGAGCACTGGGTCCAGAGATCTACACTGTTAACAAGAACCTCAGATCGTTTGTATGCAACAATAATTCATATAACACTGAGCAATATTGTCTTAAACTATTTTTGCAAACCTAAGAGGGGGTTATTATAGATTATTTTGCCTAAATAAGTGTTCTCATTTTAATATTAAGATATCTGGGTGTTTTCTGTTTAAGTGACAGGAACTTCAATTAAAACACTAGTAATAAATATTCTATGTTTCAGAATGTTGCTTTCTATACTTACTTTGTGAACACTAGATATAGGGGAGTTTTTACTGTCGTTGAACAAAAGGATTATAACAATGTGAAATTTTTTCATAATGATTTCCAAATAAGACAAAGAATTAAATATTTTAAACATGAGAAAAGGAAGAAGTATCAGGTGTAAGCCTGAGAATGAATTTCCAATGGATAAAAATTATATAGGATAAACATTATAGGAAGAAAATTTATTTAGATTTCAGTGTTGAAATTATATATTTCCCACTAGAAGTTATGCTGAAAAGACTGTTTTGCAAAGATTTAACCCAAACATATGGGAATTAAAATAATGTAATCTGAAGAAATATTTATAATATTTGATCTTTTCCACAGGAAATAAAGACAGTAATAATTAAATACACACAGTTTGTATTGAAAGAGGCTTATAAATGATTTTATGTAATAACAGATTCAGAATTGAAAGCTTCCTCCTCTCAGCTCTATATTTGAGAATAATAAAAACATAACATGAAACTGTGGGAGCTCATAAACAGCCATCTCAAAATGTGCCTCAGTGGTATGCAGATTACTTTGAGCTAAAGGCAACTTCAGTCACAGGCTCAAAAGAAACTTCTGCCCTTCCCTTTAACTACCTAGAAGAATCTGAATTAGAGGCCTTGCCCATAAGAGATTATCGGAGGTAATTTTTAACCTATCTATAGGGCAGGTCAAACTTCCATTTACTAAATGTCTGTTCATATCATCTTGCAATGACATTTTGAAGTCCCCAAGGGGCATTACTTCATCCCTCACTCAGGATGTCTTATATACCTCAATCCCGCTTTCTATCTCTGAACTTCTCCTGCATGTGGGGTCTCTGACTCTCTCATGTCCGTGGGGTACCCATACATATGTATATATTAAATTGGTTATTTTCTCTTGCTAGTCTGTCTCATGTCTATTTGATTATTAGACCAGTCAAAAGAACCTTAAGTTTAGAGGAAAGTTTATTCCTCTCCCACAAGACCATTATTAAAAAAGAGAATTGTGTCTGTGTGTGCATTTACACAGATTACAAAGACATGCGGTGTAGGAATCATTTTTTGTTATGTAAGGTAATGGGTTCAAGAAAGTCATATGGTAATTAATAACCCTCAGGGGTTTTAAATGTTATTTTCCATTTTTATGAACTTCTTTCTGAAACCCAATAAATAGTTGATGAATCATTCAGTAGCTAAAAAAAAACTATATTATTCAGTGCCTTTTATAGAGAGTTGGGTTTTTATTATGACACTGATGTTTCCTAGCGTCCAAGAAACAGTTCCCAAAGCAATTTTAATATATCCTACAAATGGAAATTATACACATACACACACACACACACACACACACACACACACACACACATTCAACAGATTAAGGTGTGATTTTTGAAACTCTCAAAGAACAGATAATTGAGAAAGGTATCCTAAGATATTTGAAAATTGTTCATTGTAAAATGTTTAAAGAGTTCTGAAAAACACAAGAAATGGAATTATTTAACAATATGCACAGTAACTAGATTTCTGAACCCACTTGAAGAGCTACACATTACAATTCCCCAAGCAAGAGCTATATAGTTTCCACAATTTTTCACATATCTTATCTTCTTTCCTTTTTTCCTTAATATTCCAAATATCAGATTTTGGCTGAAATGTATTCTAGCCATTTGCTATATCCTTTCCCAGAAACCTTAGCCAATTTAAAAGGGTAAAAAAAAAATCCTACATCCTTTTGCAACTTCAACATCTCATGAATATCATTTCAAACTCTATCCAATGGACGAAGTTTCTCTACGGTAAGAAGCAATTTGGAATGAAGAACCTATAGAAAAAGAAAAGTACTGTTTATAAGACATATAGTTGGAAATAAGCATTAAATCAGTTGAAAAGGAGACAATGAATTTCCTCATCTTACCAAACTCATTCCTATTTCAGAGAACACTTGGGCAAAGCAAGAACTTCACAAGTTAATATAACAAACATAGTCCTAATCTCTAAGTTCCATGGAACCAAGTCAACCAGGCCTTGATAGTCTCTTCTAGGTTATGGAGACAGAATCACTGTAATTGGTGAGAATATTCTGCCAATTATGAGAACCAAGGAACTGAACTTCCCAAGGCTTACATCAGAGTTCTCCATCTATAGTGACCCAGCTTGCTTAGTTTTGGATTCACAGTGATCTTTAGACCTTTGAATCTTCAGAATAATATATATATTTTGGCCTGGGAGAAAGACTTTCAGAACTCTCAAGCATAATCCTGCCAAATGTTTCTCAAAAGTATGTTTTCATATATAAGAGCAAAATGATATTTTGATATAGGAGTATAGCTCAGAAAAGAAATGATGATGTCACTGCCTTGAGGGGGGAGCTCACAAGAAAGAAGATGTAACTGAATATTCAGGCTTCCCCTCTGTGTGTATAGTTATTAATATAGATGTGGTAATTTCTATGAATACTTAAATCCTGCAAACTGAATGATTTTTTTAATCTAAAACATTTATATTTATAAAGACTTTATTTTTAGAGCAGTTTTAAGTCAGCAGCAAAATTAAACAAAAATTATACGCATATACCCTGCCTCCACACACATGCAGAGCCTCCTCTACTCTCAACAATCCCCACCACAGTGGTACAGTCATTACAAGGAATGAACCAACATTGACATGTCATTTCCTTCTTTTTCTGTCTCTCTTCCTTCCTCAAGGACTACTTTTTTTCAATGTTTCAGAAGTTTCCAATTATTTAAATAATAGGTTTTGACAGCAAGATGAAATATGTTGTCTTTTAGCCTTGATCTCATTATCCACCTTTCTTCAAACTAACAAGTACAGGGAACTATAGGTAAGTTAATTCAGGATATAGAAATTTCCTGCTAATCTGTAGCTTTCAAACAAAAGGGGCTAGCTAAGAAACAGTATAACCAATATACAACTCTAGTCTTTATATTATTGATGAAAAAAAATCTGTTAATGTACTTTGAGTGTCAGAATTGCATCCTAAGGCCCAACTGGTTCTTACAGTTGATTATACAAACAAGCAAAAGGACAGAATCACTCTATCTGGCATTTAAAACCTATTTGCTGTTACTTCTCATCACAAGTAATTTACCTCTGAATTTTCTCCTGCCCTTAAATATGGTAGTGTGAGGGAGAGAGTGGAAGGAGGTGGTAAAGCTCTTTCTGACAAGACCCTTTGCAGTGGCTTCTGGCTGTAAGTTAGGTGGCCTCTCCAAACACTAATTCTCATCACATCGACTGATATTGTACACCACATAGGGCTGCCAGCTGATTGACAAAGTTGCAATTGGCATGGCCCACCTGGTAGACAGGCATGGATATCGTTGACCTGCCCTACCCTCTGCCAGTTACACTGTGAGAATCAGTGTCATTGTCCAATATCACTGATATGCAGGATGGCACCAGGTTAGCACTGAAGAAAGACATTCACCAAAGGACAATTGAGTTTATGCTTTTTATTCTCTTAGGGGCTGAAATCCAAATAGTAAAAAGATAAAGAAGACTATTTCTTCAGTCAAAGGAACACAAACAATGAAAGTCTACATCTGCTAACTTACGTCTAATTACTTGCTTAATAATTTATATCTCTGCTCCTCTCCTTTTTCCTCTCTGCCTTCTCCCCTACTCAGACACCATCTCCTTAGTGAGGCCTGTCCTGACCTTTCAAGTGCTGTAGAGAGAACTGAAAAAAATAATGAAAAAAATCAAACAGGTAGCACAGGATTTGGCATATAGTACAAGTTTAATAAATGGAAATGGCTATAGTAGCAATAGCAAATCTAACTGTTCGATTTTTATTGTTGTTATTTATTATACTTCACTCAGCCTGCAGCCACTGATGGGTACAGAATTAAATAAGCTGGAATCCCATCAGAAGTGACACAGCTGAAATACACTATTAATCACATTATTCTATCACTTCTTCTTCAGTCACTAAATCAGATATATATCCACTCACTCGTGCATTCATTCTATCTCCAGATATTTCTTAAGCACCCACTATGAACCTGATAACTAAGGAAATAATGGTACAAAAGACAGACATGGTCTCTAACCTAATAGAGTTTTTTTTTCTTGGGGGGCGGGGGTAAAATACAAGCCAAAATAAAATAATTGCCAGAGCAGGGAGGGGAAATGGTCAAGAAAAGACTTTCAGGAGGAGAGTCCCAATTCCATGTGCCTTCACAAGAACTAAAACTACAAAGGGCCTTTTAACTTAAATTCACCCATTAAAGAGGAAACTATATACTTGCATGAAAGAAAAACACATTTGGAACATGGGGATCACAGTTTCTTATCATCAATTTATTTTTGAATGCATTTGAATATGCACTAATAACGGAAATTGTTAGAGGTATGATGTGGTTTAGCAAACTTGATTCCCCAAAAGTATACATTATAAATGACAAAAAGGGACAAAGTTTTAGACACTGGATGGTTAAAAATTTGGAAAACTCCTTTACCTTCCTAGACCTCAAATCTCTAAAAATAATGACAACGAAAACATCTACCACATCAAATTCTGTAGTTATCAGTATAAATGTAACAATGGCACACTTTTACAAAGTGTCTAATAATAAACTTTTAAAAATGTTTGTGAGAAATATCTAGCCCAGTGATATTAGCCTGATGATGATAGAATCTAAAAGATAAAAGTATCAAAAACTAAGAGTCTCAGGTTTCAGTTTATTGTTACATATGATTCAATAAAAATGGAAATGTGAGGCTTTAATTCTTTATCAGTGCAATCTTATGCTCTCTATCTATGAAGAAAGAAAATGTATCGGTGCCCATTTGTTGGCCGCCAAAGCTTGCCTTCAAAAATATATTTTGAAGAGCTTTGGACTTACTGCAAAATTAAGACATACATGTAGGGAAAAAAAAAAAAAAAACACTGTAGTTGTCAATAATATATGTGGTTTCACTGATACTAATATAGAATATTTATAATCACTGATATTAGGAAAGAGCAAAACAGAGAATAAACACATTTCCTAGATCAGTTCCTGGGTGTTTTTTGGTCACTGTCATTCCCCCTAAGGAATTTTCTGACTTGCCTATCTTTTATCATGCTCATTATGTTACTGGTCAAGAGGTTAACCTCTGGTGCAAGGTTTAATCAAGATTTAGTAATTAGGTTTTTCTTTCCTGTGATAAGAAATATTTTTAATGTAATTACCTAATGAGAACAGGCAAAATGCTACTGAATCCTAATTGATAAATACCCAAAACACTACAGACCATCTGCCCTGAATTTTGAATGACTACCAATTTCAGGTCCACATGACAACCAAATCAATTTAGAGTCTGTGGGCTCTTACTTAAAGGACCGCTCATCTCCACTATCAGCATATCTAGCTATTTCAGCTTTGTGTGCTCATGCTATGACAAGAATTCAAATACTTTGGTGATCTGCTTTTGAAAGCTTGTAAAATATTAAATGTCTCCTAGCACTAATACTAATTGATATGATTTGTCATATTTTTTTATAAAGCAAGTCACTAACAAGTTGGATAAGTTCAAAATATATAAGACTGGGTTCAGTAATGAAAATAATAATGAAAGTACAACAAAAATAAACCAGGATTTGGAAACAGAGACATATTCTAATCCTAGGTCTGAACTCCTGAAGTCTTAGACAAGTAAATCAAATTAGTTGCCTTGTTTGTAAACTACAAGTGATAAGCCTACCTTCTAATTTTGTTTGGAGGCCCCCTGAAAGCATGTGTATCCGATGGTCTGGTATATGATAAAACATGCAGTCAATATTATTATGTCCCCAGGTTGGCCAGTGACACCCCAATGTGCAATCTCCCTTGGCTTCTGAATTCCACATTGGCTGATTCACTCACTGTGCCTCAGCAATGGTTCTAAGATGAGATTAATCACAGAAAGGCAATAGATTGGTGCATTTTTCTCTGGAGGTCTCAATTTAAAATTGTGAAAGGAAAGAAAGGCCATGTTTTTACAACCATGGCAAAGAAGAGAATTGAAGACTAAATGAGCCAAACACTAACAGCACATTTTATGCCTGATTTACTGAAGTAATTGCCTGTATCTACCCTTACTTTTGGCCATGATTCTTAAATTCACCTCTAACATCTAGGAATCACAGTTTGTTCAGGAGACAAAAATCCTAGGAATAGGGGACTTCATGAATCAGCACTGACTTCTGAGTGAAGATTCTTCATGGAAATCATTTCCTGATTTATAAATGTTCACCACTAGAATTCTCTGTAGTTTTACACATGTAAAATTTTTCCATGTTCGTAACATGATAGTACTAAGCATTTGTAGGAGAGTGAACTGATACCAACATCAACATGTAAACACAAAGTAATAGGATTTTATAAGATCCGCTTTTCACATTTTCTTTTTCATATTCATGTTTAGCAAAATGGTTGCCTAAATCTAACTGCAGACATAGTTTTAGCTCTTTTAACTGCATTAATCTTTCAAGATCCTCTCTCATAGTTTATAATATCATTCAAATTTTACTCCAGACATTTACTGTTTCCATATGTTCCTAGCAGGAAACGTGCCCGAAAACAGAAATTTAGAGAGACATGTGATATTCAATAATATAAAACATTTTCAAAGGGAACAAAAGTAATACTCTGATAAAAATACTTGTTGGATTTGGTTTCCGTAAGAAGCAGCATTTCTGCCTCAAGACTGTAATATCAAATATTATCCAAGTTTCATTCCATTTGTAATCACTGTTTTACTTCTAAGCATTTATTTTTTCTGATATTTTTCTTAATTCTCTTATGTTAAAAAGTTTTTAAAACAAAGGTTATTATTTTAAGTCTTATTTTAAATCTCCTCTAACTAAAATATATAGCTGAAGCCACTCCTCAAATGATATTTTCCTATATAATTTTCTGAAACTATAAGAATTATTTGATACAATAGTACAATTGTTTGGGCTACAGCACATCACATTAGATGAAACACTGATGAAGTCTCCAGAAGTTTACAATGTGTCACACCACTTAAAGGATTAAAACTAAGATAATAGATTGAATGAGATTCATCAAAGATTGTTAAATATTTTTTGACAGTTTGCATTTTAATCTTGGTACTATAAGTGATGGTTACTGAAAAATCCAGGTGATAATTTCTCTATGTGATAATATAAAAATATAGCCACTAAAGACCTTTCTATAGTATAGATGGAGGGATGAGTGATACGTAATGAATGTGGGCTGAAACTCTGGATTATATAATGGGATGGAATGGGATGGGAAGACTTAAAACACCTTCTTCAGAAAATTTTAGAAGTTTTACTTTATTGTAAAATGTACATTTATTGGAAACACTCTCATGAGATAAAGTCTTTACCTTACTGCCTTTCAAATTAAAAAAATCTATAGGACTTAAGTTATTTCAGTTTATACAGTGAGATTCTTGAAGTTTTGCTAATAAAAGAGATTTTCTTACACTAAAAGAATATTTAAATGCAACCAGGATAATGATAACAAACACATATCAAGAATGATGCCACTTGTCACTCCTCTCACACTGCAGGGGTTCATTGCATTCTTCCCCAGTGTGATGGTTAATTTTGTGTTGACTTGGCTAGGCTATGGTGTTCGGTTGTTTGGTCAAACAACAGTCTAGCTTTTGCTGTGAAGATATTGTTTAGATGTGATTCACATTTACAATCTGTAGACTTTGAGTAAAACAGATTACTTTCCATAGTATGGGCAGACCTCATCCAAAGAGTTGAAGACCTTAAGAGCAAATACTAAGGTTTCTGTAAGAAGAAGCAATTCTGCCTCAAGACTAAATATCAACTCTTACCTAAATTTCTAGCCTGCAGGTCTACCATACAAATCCCACACTTTTCAGCCCGATAATCACATAAGCCAATACCTTAAAATAAATACATTTAAACATGTACTTTTATATTTCTATTATATATACTATATTGGTTCTGGAGAACTCTGCTTAATATACCCAGTAAGTCCAGGCATGATCTTTTCAGACACTTGCTCCAGGCAGCCGCTACTGACTGGTCAATTAAAGATGACACATTCAATCAAATCTGTTTGCCATTTATATATTAAGAGGTCTTGACATTTAGGGAAACCTGTCAAATCTTCTTTGCCAACTTCTCTAGTTTCACCCAACCTTTACATATTGGTGTTTCAAAGTTTGGTCTTGAGATGACTTTTCTTCCTTCTCTACTCTTTCTCTCTAAATGATTTCATTCATTTCTTTAAAGGCATAGTTAAGGTGAAGACTCACACATTATCAGAGGGCCTTAGTCATAGGGTCTATTCCCACCATCTCCTCTCCAAGTCAGGCCCCAGCTCTGAGCCCCAGGTGCAAAGTATCTAACTGACTACTTAACATCACTACCGCTACCTACCCGGCCAATCTGTACATCTCCCACATCTCAGTTAATATTACCACAATCAACTAGGTTGCTTAACTCAGATATTTCAGTCATTCTGATTTCTCTTTTCTTTTATTCCCCACATCCAAACATCACCTTATACCATTGTTCCCCCCGGAAAGACACACTTTGTCTTGTCCACTACTCTCCATTTCCTCTGCTGTCACCCTATCTCATGATGCCAATATGTCTGACCTGGACAATTACAACTGCCTCCTACATGGTCTCCTTTGTCATTCTTGCCCTCTCCATACATTCACAACATTGCATGAAAAGTAAACATCTTAATATGAAAACTGGACAATGTTACTGTGTGTATTAATCATTCAAAGGATTCGTATTACACTCTGAACAAAGTCCACGTTACTAATCTCAGACAAGTCCGACGCTATCTATCCCTCAGTCCAATACTGTCTATCCTTTCAATCTCACCATTTACCCTCTGCTCTCTGTCTGAGGCTCACTCTTCCCCACACCCACCCCCAGTTTTTCAAATGCTCCCTTTCCATCTCACAGCTTTATCTCATGCTGTTTCCCCTGCGTGAAAGCTTTCCCCATTCATCCTGACTCTTTTAACTGTCACTTAATCAGAAGGCCAATAAGGAGTTCACTGACCTTTCACCCTAAACAGACATTTTCTAAGATGCTTTTAAAAAATTTTTCCTCATGTATTATAAATTGTAAATATTTTTATTTACTTCTCCACTCATCTATTTTTAGTTTTTTACCTCCACTGGAATGTAAGTTCTAGTAGTTGGATGTGTCAATCATGTTCATTTTTGTGATACTAGCAAAATCCCAAGTCCTGAAGCAGTAAGCATTCAAAAATTTGTTTTAAAGGAAATAAAATATGCAATTTATCTGAAAAAAAAAAAAAAAAAGATTCCTTAGCTTCAAGCGCTTATCCTGCTATTCCTATGTCACTAGACCAATAGTCCATTTCTCTAACAAAAACATTTTGAATTTTGACAGAGATCTCCAGGAAATTTAAACAAAATCATTAGAAGAAAATAAAGAGGATTTTATGTTCCATTTAGGTAGCCTGAAAGATTTATTTTTAGATTTTGGATAGGTATTTAACTAGCTAGCTAGGTGATAGATAAAAAGATAAGCAAATATTTACATTTATTTAAATGTATACTATATAAATAAATTCAATTTACATTTATATTATAAATTATGTACACATGTATTAATTACATATAGTATATAGCATGTATATATTATATGGGAAATGACATAATAAAAAAATATTTTTCCTAATTAAAACTGTAATAAAGACCATGCTGAAACATGAGGAAATATTAGGATATGTGTTCAGTTAAAAAATATAATGCAAATGGTAGTTTCAATACAGTTACAGATTTATAAAATGTGTATATGCATATAAATAAGAAAAGTCACTGGCAAAAATGAAAGGAGTTGCATTAGGATCTATTATTATACTTCATAATTTTCAAATTTTTATTCATGTTTTATACCTTTTACACCAAAAGTAAAAATAAAGACAAACTGTACAACAAAACTTTTCATAACACTTTACAAAGTTGATGTTAAAAGATAAATTATATCATGCTACAGGTAACAGGTATTTTAATGTTGATTATTATAATTGCTTTGAGTTGTAGTATATCTAGAGCCACATAATAAGAGATGATTCATAAGCAAAATTGGAGACAATAGTTATTTTAAGCAAATTAAGTAGGCAATTTTTTCATAAATATTTCTGACATTTAGTCATTTGATCTTTTATCTATTTCCCAAAACAGTATAGATAAAGAAACAAAATGAAATATAAGCCTTGAAGCCTGGATCCCATCACTCAGGACATAAAGATAATAAATGTTTATTTCTTTGATGTAAAATTTTATTTCCTTGAGTTAGTAGGAAATTAATGGTATTTTAATTTGAACTTATCTAAAGACCATCAACTCATTTTATGCTTCGTTATTTAAATCAAACATTATTCTGTGACAGGTATTGTGCCACCCAGTGGGCCACAAATATGATGCAGTACCATCCTCACCTTCATTAAAAACCACAGCAGATTGTGTGTCTTTGTCATAGGTACTGCCTCTGGCCCTAGGGCCCAGGGCAAAGGGAATTTACAGGAACACAAGTTAATTCCTTCCCTGAAGAGTCCTTGTGGAGAAGATAATGTCTGTACTGTCCTTTGATAGATGGGTAGGGTTTCACCAAGCACAGAACAGAGAGAAAGAATATTCAACATTGAAAACAGGATAATAAGGGCATATGAAGTACAGTTTTTAAAATCTCATCATTATTCTTGACTGGAGGAAGAGGCAAAAGATAAAAGAACTAGAATTTCTTTTATAAACTGAGGTGACTCATCTTTTAATAAGAACCCAGTAGTTCATTTGTTCAATTATATATACTTTATAATGGGCAATGAATCTAACTTATTAAATTTATTATAAAAACTATTTTTTATTAAAAACTTTGTGGCAAAAATATTAGAAGAGGTCATAATATACTTACACTATAAGAAAAAATTCAGTTACATAATAAATTTTTTAAATGTATATTGTTAATGGTGATTCCATCTGCAAAGTGCCTGAAAATTGTTTTTAGTTTTATTTTTCAATTCTAATTTTAGCAGATTAATTTTCTATGAGTAACTGATTTGTTTTCCTTTTTAAATGCTGATGCTAGCATTATATGAGACAGTAAATGTTAGTTAACAATATAAGCAATTTTAATACAGAAGAGCAATCTCTGCAAAGCAGTCAGAGCCACCCATAACAAATTTTCCGTATTTAAATTGTAAATACATGCCTATTGTTATACAAGCTCTCTTTTATACAACATAGAAGGGTCACAGAAACCAATGGCCTATTTATTTGATGTCTTGAAAAGAACAAAGTTAGACATGTAAACTTCACAGAACATTTCAATCACTTGTATGCATTTAAAAAATATTTATATTTATATTATATAAGAAATTTCACTGCCTGATCATTACCTCTTTTTTCATTGTACTATTGCATGTAGACAATCTAACATCAGGCATTCTTTTGGGTGATCAGGCCAAAACTGAGCAAGAGCAAACAGCACTACATTCCTAGTCAGTGGTCCACGCTTCGATTCCACAGAGAGCTCCTATTTCATGTGTTTTTCATTTTCAGTTTTTCCCTTCTTTTGCCTTTCACCGAGGTCAAAGGAATCCTCAGCAAGTAAAAAATGCAAGCATCCAGTTGCATACTGGAAATCTGCCCATCCAGTGTCTAAATAACCCTAACTTTAAAGTTAACAAGTTCATTTAGTATAACATCAAAATTCTAATGGTCAAGAGAAATACATAATTTATTAAAGATGTTAACTATGATGACTTTAGCTAATGTTTCTCCTTTTTATTTGGTCTCCAGAGATATCCATAGGAGTGATCATCATAGGGGTGATCAATTTCTACACATCAATTTCTACATAGCATCCAGGCTAAAGAGTCTCTAATTCACCTTCAATATACCCCAACCTTCCCTGTCTATAGAGCTTCTCAACATAATGCTGTTCATCCAAGTAGCAGAAAAGAAACTCCAACATTCTCACCCCAACCAGGTAAGACCTAGACAGACCTACAGTGTGAGCACAACCTCAAGAAGCAATTGTACTCTTTCACATATGGTCCCTCATAGTAGTCTTTTCCTTTTCTCATTCCTTAAAGCTCTGTAGTGTTTGATGGCCAGAAAGGCTGAATATTAGATGTGAATACTGCTTTGCAGAAGCTTTCAGCAAAATCTTTAAAAGTAGTGCCCTGGAAAACTGAAGTACCCAGTTACTAATTACCAGATAAATTATCAGGATTCAATTTTCGAAAGAGCTACCCAATTACCCATATTCTTTGCTTCCTCATTATGAATATATATATGTTGAACAATTAGAATTTTATTACCAAACTAAAACTTAACTTACTTTTATAAATTAAAATACATTAAAAAGCTTTTCTCACCATGAATTTTACAAGCAGTTTTCAAAGATATTTAGAAATTTCATTGTAGCAACCTTCAATTTATATGCTGCTTCTTCATTTTGGTGTTTTCTTATGTTAGATGTTTATATGTTAAATCTTGGCCAAAGGCTCATATGACTAAATTACTCACAGTACAGCATTTTTCTACTTAAAATGTGGAGAAAGAGCCTCCTGGAAGTTATTAAAAATACATTTCTAAGTATATATTTTTGATATAGATGTTCTAAAAAGCAATTCAGTATAAAAAATATTGGACTCATTTGGCTTATTAAAACAAATTGTGTGCTAATAACATGAAGGATATTTTTTAAGTACATATTCTACTTCTGTTCTCTCTTAATATTTCTTGGTTTTCTGAAATTAATTTAATTATTTATTCAAAAAATATTTTGAGAATTTATTATGTCCCTGGCACCATGCAAAGCACAGGAGACGTTAAAGTGAGCAAAAGAATAGAGCCCCTATGGTGGGATCGGGCTGCAATGGTGACAATTTGAGAGAAATATAGGCAACATATCAGCAGGACTTGGTGATAATTTGAGTGGCAGCAGGGACAGAGAGAAGTCAAAGAAGACACTTAGGCTTTTGGAGTTGACAAGAAGGCTTTTGGTTCCATTCTTGATGCTAAGAAAAACAATAAAAGGAATATGTGCATGAGGGGACTAAGATGAAAAGCTGCTGAGTGTGGCATGCCTGCACAATATCTACACATCTGTATCTAATAGGCAACTGAGAACAGGAAAGTTATCAGGCTAGAGATATAAGTTAGGAAATTAATGAGACTACTCAGGATATGTGGGTAGAATGAAAAGAGGAGAAACATTAACTTTTAAAGGAAAGATGGAGTTAGAGGAGCCTGGAAAAAGGGCCTAAGAAAGGAGTGGCCAGAAAGAGAGATAAAAAAATGCCAGAAGCATATGGCATCAGGGATTCCACAGGAACAGTATATTCTGAGAAAAAAGAATTTAGAGCTCAGTCTAGGACTGAGGTGTACCTCTTGCATTGAACACTGGTTGAGGAAAGTGGGTTGACTTTCAAGGAGACAACTTCAGTGAGTAGAGAAGTGAAAGAAAAGTAATAGACAGTGATTACAGGTACTTCTTTAACATGGAGAGAAAGAGAAAGCAGAGAATGGTGGTAAACTGATATTTTAGTTTTAAAACCTTAAGGAAGGATTTTAGTTTTGTAAGAAAGTTAAGATTTGAAAAGATATCTGCACATCTATGTACTGCAGCATCATTTACAATAGCCAATATATGGAAATAACCTAAATGTCTACCGCACAATGAATGAATAAAGAAGTGAGATAGATAGATAGATGGTAGGTAGATATATGGTAGTTATCCATCCACAGTAGAATACTACTGGGACATTTAAAAAGATGAAATTTTGCCATTTGCAATAACGTGGATGGACCTTGAGGGTATTATGATAAGTGAAATAAGTCAGACAGAAAAGGACCAAAATCATATGATTTCACTCAAGTGGTAATATTTTTTTAAAGAGATAAACAAATGAACTAATAAAACAAAATAAACTGATAGACACGGACAACAGATTGGTGGTTACTAGAAGAGAAGGGTAGAGGGAAAAGGGCAAAAAGGGTCAAATGTATGGTGATGCATTAAAACTAGACTTTGGTGGTAAGCACTCTATGGTGTATACATATATTAAATTATAATGTTGTATACCTGAAACTTATATAATGTTATAAACTAACATCACTTCAATTAAAAAAAAAAAGTCAGACTTGAAACCATCTGGTGACTCTTGGAAAGGAACCTGTGGAAAAGAACATAGAAGTAAGAGAATGGAAGAGACAATATCACTGATCTCACATAAAAAAGAAAATATTTCCAGCAATTACCTAGATAGGACTTACTTTTCATTAAAAAAAGTTTTTCTTAAATCAATATTACTATCTATCTGTATAACTAGCACTTTCTAGTCAATTATTTACTTCCTAATACAATTGATTCTTGAATAACATGGGTTTGAAATGCATAGCTCCAATTATAACGGATTTTTTTTTTCAATCAATATAGTTGGCCCTTTCTGTCCATGGGTTTTGCATGCACAGATTCAACCAATTGTGAATTGAAACAGTATTTTCACATTCCCAACTGTAGTTTCCAAAATGCAGATTCCCAAACATGAGTGGAAAAAACTGTTTCCTTTGAGAAAAAAAGGATGGCAGTTTGCACCCCTAACCTGTTACTGTTTAAGGGTCAACTGTATATTTAAGCATCACCTCCTTCCACAAAGGGCTTGAGGTAGCAAACAACAAAACAATAACGAAATTAAAACTATACAGCAAAATTACAAACCAGATGTGGGGATTTGAGGTAAGAGTTAGTATAAGTGTAGAAAAATAATGAAGTCAAGTATTAGAAATATATACAAAGCCTTGTATATTTGCTTAAATGTAGCACAATTTGGCCCTGAGTTCACTAGCAACCAAAGCAACATGAGAAACACAAAATATTACAAGGCACAATGTCTGAAAAATAAAGACAAAACAATGGTCTAGAATAGTTATAGCTGCTTCTCCTTAAATTAAGACAGAGAAGAATTTGTTCTTGTTCTTACAAAGATAACACAGTGAGGAAAAAAAAATGCTTTCCTTACAACATGTCAACAACTGGTAAAGCAACAAATTTCAAACACCTGATTCTTAATATGTGCTCCAATATATTCTAAAGGAAAATGATACCAGATGGCAATTAATTTGGGTTCCAAGAAATGTAGAACTCTAACATCTGTTTTAATAAATGGCCTAATTTAGAATATCTTAGAGGAATGGAAAAGATGCATACCTTGCAATAATTCATTCATAAATATTATTAAAGAGTATTTCTCTCAACTAACATTAAAATAAGGTTTTAAAATAAGCAGAGAATTTAATATCAGGAACCTTGAGTGCAACCACAAATGTAGGCAATCAGTCATGGAGATGTGGCACAAAATATCCCAACTGGTGGGCATAAGTGGAAATAAGGAATCCAGGAGTAACTGGGTTGCCTGGGACAATCCCAGTTTATACCTATTGTATTGGCATGATTATTAATAGTGCCCCTTCTACACTTTCAAATGCATTGCTATTTGGACAATAAATTATTTGATCATCTTAGTGGACACTGTTAAGTCTGTCTACTTCTGGGAACTTATCAGTAATAGGCCCTTAGCCATTAGTCTGAAATTTAAGAGCCAGACTCCAATCTCTCGGCAAGTGGGCTTATAGCGATATAGGTTCCACCAAATTTAGTCAAGACAATAGCCTGAAAAAAGAATCTGAGGTGATTTCCAAAACAAGAAGTGCAAACTAGGGAAGAAGCAGAAACAGATATTCAGGGTCAGAAGAGCCTCATAGACAAATAGAAGCTTGCCCCAAAGGGTCAGACTAGGGTGCTTTAAGAATGTCCCCAAACAGGTTCAAAGCTGAGCTGGTAGAAATGATCAAGAAATATCAAGAGACTGAGAACCAGCCACCCATGACACAATCTTATCATACTAGAAGTTGAAGAAGCTAATCTCTGAGAATCTGAGTAAAGACAATTAGGAAATATAAATCCGAAATCTTAAAATTGTCATATCATTTGACTTAACAATGCCTCATTTGAAAAATTAATCTAAGAAAATAATCTATCATATTCTTGAAAATACAGAGATTTCAATTATTTGTAGTAATAAAAATATAAATAAACTAATTTTCCAGCTATATGAAATTGGTTAAATTATGATACATCCAAATGATTTAATATTGAGGAATTAAAAATTATATTCTTTAAAAATATTTAAGAATGGAAAAATGCTAGAATGTAATACACAAAATTGAATGTACCCTTTGAATTTAATTGATATAACTTTGTATACATAAATAATATTTTAAAAATAAAAAGTGATAACCTATGGACTGTAAGATTAAAAAATTTTTATTTTCCTTCATACTTTAGGCTGTTCATGTTTTCCAAATTTTATGCATTAATGAGTATATATTTCTTTTATAATCAGGAAGGTAGTACTGTTATTATTATTAAGGTCAGATAATATCTTTTTCAAAACATTTTCCTAAAGTTTAATAGGCATTAATACTTCTCTAGATGTGGTACATCTTAAAATTAAAAGGGATGATTCTCTTGGTCTAACATTTGGCATAGAGTGATTTAATACACTTACTCAGCTTGTCTTTAAGTTTACTAAATAATCAATGAGGTTTTCTAACACTATACATATTAGGGCATCATTAGGACTAAATTATCAAGTCAGAAAATATCTTTGGTAATTTAGCATTTGGCAGGTTACTGCTGCCAACAAAGGTCTAGGGTTATGATTTCCCTGAAACATTTTAAAAGTAATGATAATTTAGACTTATAGATGGAATTAGTTTATACTACTTACGCAGTGTATTAACTGAAACTTTTGCATTTTTAGAGTATGGTAACTGGCGATCACAACATGATCTTAGAACAACATCTTTAAGTACTCTATTGCCAACAACATAAATTAAATAATGCCTGATATAGTTTATGTCAAGTATAGTTTATTACACTTTGATTCTCTAGAAAAAAAAATATATATATATGTATATATATATATTTCATTCAATAGATGAATGTTAAGAGCCACTCCAATCATGAGATTCTATGATTGTAAGAATTTATCATATTTGACATATGGTAATTCTTTAACTAGAATATTTAGAATAATTGCAACAGAGGTTTTTCTGTAAAAATCTATTTTTATAGAACATATGTGAGCACAGTTCCAGAAGTCACAGTAATTTAGAGAATAATATGAATTGCTTTTAAAAGTTCAAAGATCCCTCAAACAGATCAACTCATTGTCAAATTATTCTTCCAATGTAGTTTAAAATGTTTGTCACTGAGGCTTTGTCCATATATTTTTTAAACAAATCTAAAAATTAGTGTAATTTGATTTATGGAAATTTCAGAATCTATATTTTGTGAAATACTAAGTTATTTTCATTAAACAAGTTCAACTAGATATGTAGTCACTTGAAGCTGAAATAGACATACTTAAGCAAAGCCAATATTTACTTGGTTGATTTGGGAGAGGTTTGTGTTTGAAAACATATTTGTTTGTGATTTATTACTAACACATCTAAATATGCTTTAGCTTACAAAACTGCAATGGAAAAGAATTCATGTTTAATTACATTTTAACTAGTCATTCTCTTACTATGAAATTCACGAAACTGGCATTAAACCAAAGTGATTTAATGTGAGTCCAGGAAAAGCAAGAGCATCTGATGAAATTATCTGAATTACAGAAGTAGTGCTTAATTCAGTGGCTCAGCATTTAGACTATATAATTAGATTTCTTTTGCATTAATGTGGGAATTAAAATAAATAGCAGTTAAGTTTTTCCTATTCTACTCTAAGAGCTCTCTCTATGACAAACCTCTGGATAAAATGTTAAAAACTAAATGAATTATTTTTGTATTTTATCTACAAAATGTCAAAACCCTAAATAAAATATTAAAAGCATCAAAATGTTTAACCCTACATATTCAAGCATCAGATAATGACTGATTTCTTCATTATTCATGTAGATGTTTTGGTGTCAATATCAACAGAACTACCGCCTACTGAATATTATTTTACCTGGAAGCGAACTTTGAGTATAAAATATGGTATGTGTCCCATTATCGGTTTTTTATAACTCATACAGATGCATAAAGAGTTCAATGTTAATCAGCCTGTTTCAAATATTTCCAAGTCAATATTCTATCAACCAAAAATTATATTTGTCTACTTATTTACAATATGACATCAATAAGTTATAAATATAATGATTATAATAAAATATTAGGTCCCAAGATTCATGGTAATTAAAGTTGAAGGAATCAAACTAGGGAAATAATAATGGGTTATACAGCCCAGTGATCACTGAGAACATATTATTTTTGTCTGGGTTCAGTTAGGGAAACAGAGCTATTGTACATGTTGAAAATAAAGTGATATGAGTAATAAAAGAATTAGAGGTTTTATGAATGTGGGAAGAACTGGGCAGTAAACACTTGAAAGGCTGCAGCGAGAACCATCAGAGAAGCAATTACTCATGACTTCAGCATACAGCACCAGAGCAAGTAGCCAAGTCAGAGTCACTGAGAAGGTCAAGAAGCCACCACATCTGGGTGCCATAAGCATGGAGGAGGGGCTCCTGAATGATCTGGGATGCTACCATATCTGGCAGTCACAGCTGTAAAGTCAGGCTCCCCGACAGGTCTATAGAACTACCATATCTGCCCAATATTCTCTCACCATGTCCTCCCAAAAATAGTGCTTCTGCATTATTTCCAACTTCCAAAGCCCCTAGTAGTACTTCTTTTTGTCGAACTCTATTTATAACCATACGGGGAAGCAAATTCTTAAAAATACAATTACCAGACTAAGAAATGTTGGTGGTTGGGTCAACTCAACATAAACATTCCCTTACCCTTATTTAATTTCTAAATAAAGAGAAAAACATCTTTCCACCTAATATAATGCAATTATCCTTTATTCAATTGAAGACATGCTGACTTCCACAAAAGATGAAACACAAAGTCCCATATCATTTTATGCATCTCTGGGTTATATTGCCTTTCTAGATGATTCGTAACCCCCCCCCCACCCCACCCCCACCGATATCCTGTAGTTTAATACTGAGATACAGCGTTAATCATTGCTAACAATCTAAATGTGTACCTTAAATTACATGAGAATTGAGCAGAGGAAAAAATTGGTTAATATATATGAATATGTTCAGATCAAAGCAAATTAAAAATACACAAGACTTCTATGACCCATGTTTGTGAAACCACTCACATGGCTATATATAGTTGGTATTTATAACATCCTTCTTCCATTACTATTCTAAATTCTCTGACCTCATCAAGTACTTTAACTAGTCCTGGTTCTTTGCCTGATGTGGTAACCCACATCTTTATTTTTGAAGGGTCTGTGTCATTAGCAGTTGTGGCTATATTGTTTTACCACAGAACATGGGAAACCGAGTGGCACATTCAGAGAATCTTCCAGGTTCTAAGCATGTTCATCCTTGATGCCATTGTATTACATCAACTCAATTTCCCCTTGAAAATCAGGATCAATCTCCTAGTCAAAACATATCCATTTCTTCACACTGTTTTAGTGGCATGAGTTTCCCTAAGTAGTCAGCTGACATTCTTGACTTTCAGTTCAACAGAAATGTTGCTGTGTCCCTTGGTGGAAACATTCCTCCTTTGTGCACTAAAAGCTCTAAACATGTAAAGATTAAAGAACAGAAAAGAGTTTTGATAGTAGATTAATAAGATAAATATTGAGGAGTCACTCTCATTTTTCTCTACATTTTGTTCTTTTTGATTATTAACACATTCACCTTGGCAATTCCTTTAACACCTGAACTGAGAGGAAATCTGTGTGGGTGAAGCTCTCACAGCCTAAGGGACCTGATGCAACATTGTGCTTCAGTTTAGCTCCACCGTACCCGGACACTGCAAGGACTTCATGTCAAGTTCCGATAAACAAATAGCGGCACCTTTTCAGCTGATCCTCCTGCTCCACTATCCCTTATCTGACTTTTAGTCTCAATTGTTAAAATGGGAAACTATCAAAGTCAACAGCAGCAAGCAACAAACCATTAATTATTATCCCTGAAATCCTTTGATCACTCTCCTAGGATCTACCCTAAGCAAGAAAACAAATACTGACTTTAGAGGAAATTTTTCCAAAATTATAATAGCAATGCATCACTCTATCTGTAATCAGGATTTCTACATAATAAGAACCAGTTGAGTGAAAATTCATGTAATTGGGTTTTAGGAGATTGCAGTGAATATGAAGAAAAGAAGACAGTTAAAGGCTATAGAATAACTTAGTCTGAGAAGAAAAAGTTGTGGGGTGATACTAATCTTCCAATGTCTTTCTCTTTCACACCCAAAGTAATTAATGAGGAAACTTTAGATTAGTAGAAAAGAAAAATAAAAAACTTCTTGAGTGAAAAGATCTGAGGGGCTACAATAGATTATTGGAAGAAAACTTTATGAGACTTGCCTGTGGTTTCTGAAAAACAGTTCTGTATTAAGAGAGGGATCATGGAGGGGACCCTTGAGGTCTTTATAATTTCTAGCTTCTTAATATCATATCCCATTTTGGGGAAGGAAAAATGGCCCAAAGTGTCTAGAAATATATATAGCAGAACAAGGTGAAATCATTATCTTATGTCCATTCCAGGGGTGGAAAGAGGATTTGGGGAGGTTGACTCTGGCAAGTTTATGTTCTACAGAGCATTTTCTCCTGCATAGCCTTCTCTTAGCTTCGCAACAGCCCTGTGAGATTTTTTCATTAACTCCATGTTGCATAAATGGCTATTTAAGGTTACTCACCCAGAAGAGAAAGAAGAGGGCACATGAATATTTACCTCTCATAAATAAAAGCTCTCATGAATAGTTTGTTCTACATATTCAAATCCATATTAAAATAATTTGACAAACACAACACAAGCTTAAATAAGGACATTTGTGATTAATAAAAGAAATATCTCCAAAATCAATTATTACTATTTAATTTTCTCAAAAGTTGTCAATGAAGGAGAGCATAATGATATAGAGAAATAGTTTGTGCTTCGGAGTTTGGTAGACCTTTTGAATCCTCTGAGAGCTAAGAACTTTATAACTTTGGGAAAGTTACTTAAACTCTCTGAGGCACTGTTATTCCTTTATAAAAATGGAGGAATAACATGAATACATCTTGCAGAGGTGTTTTGAGTAAAAATTTTCCCATATAATGCATTTTTCTTTCCTTGCCTTTTTTTCTATATGCCTTTATTTGTTCATCCTCTGCCTAATTTGGCCCCTTCCACTTTTATTAAGACAAAATGGAAGTCATCTTGCACTAGCAACAGACTAATAAGACAATCACAAATTGCAAGACAAATATAAATAGAGATTAAAAAAATCAGCTTCTTTAACAGTAAGGTTCTATGTTCAACCAAAAGGTGTTCAACAAAATAATCAAGGATTACTAAAAGCTCTGGATTTAGCTAAACAATATGGGAGACTAATGGTACCACCTCTAGAGTGGCACTTTCCAATAGAAATACAATGTGAGCTCCATATGTAATTTTAAGTTGTCAAGTAGCCACACTAGAAAAAGTAAAAAAGAAATCAATATAATTAATTTTATAATGTTACCATTACAAAATGCAATTAATATAATAATATTGAGATATTTATTATTGATCTTTTTTTATCCTAAGCCTCTGAAATTCAGTGTGTAATTTACACTTATATCACATTTCAATTCTAGTCACATTTCAAGTGTTCAGTAGCCACGTGTGGCTCATGACTCACACGCTGAACAGCATAGCATTAGATCTCAGTCTTCTGGGCAGAACTGAACATATAAAACAGAAGCCTCTGGAAGGAAGGCAACTCACTATTCTTGTAGGTAATGACAGTTTGCTAAGACAGATTTCAGGTCTGCACTGAGTTCCTGGGCCTGAAATCAAATGCCTTTTGGGTAGTCTTTGACTTCCTCGTTAGCGGGGAGTGGGGAGAGGGAGAGGGGGAGAGAAAGTGTGTGTGTGTGTGTGTGTGTGTGTGTGACTAGAAGTTTTGATTATTGATCTATGAAACAAACAAACAAACAAAAATTAGTCTTGGGAGCAACAAGACATACTCTCCAATGCCCAAAGTTCCAGTGAAAACAAAGGAATTCAGAGAATATCCTCAGAGCTGCAAAAGCATTTTATGGTCCACATTTGTGGCCTTATATCCTTGAATTGGCTGGGAACACCCAAATCAGTCTTAGAGACTAGGATTGAAAAAGAAGGATATTTGAGGCAATTTATTGCCTTTCATTTGTTTGTAAAAAATCATTAAGGAAAAGAAGAGATTGGTCTTTCCACTAGTTTATTTTATCTTTGTTGCTGTTTGAACAGGTGTGAAGGCAAGAATTATCTGGTGTATTTATAGGATTATATGGACTGGAACAGCCATTATAAATTTGGCCATCAAACTTCTTAAACCTAGCCAGGCAACAGGGAGGACTTTCAATTTTTGTATAATTAAAAATCACACATTTCACATTTTATTTCTCACCTATTGAAGGTTTTAAAATGCTTGACACCTGACATTCCCAATGATGGTATCCCAAGTCAAGCCCTCACTGCGCCTCGCTTGGACCCATGCTATGAACTTCAACTCGACTCCCTCCTACAGGTATTCCACTCCCTTCTGCCCCATCCCTGCTTATTGTCAGTCGATATCATAAGTCTTCCCATGAACTTCTGATCACGTCATATCCATGACTAATGATTATCTTCCGTTGCTATGTTCCAGGTGTATGCACTTTACCCATTTAAATCTTCACAACCGCCCTTCAAAGTAGTGACTCTTGCACTCGTTTTGCTATTGAGGAAACTAAAGTTTAAATAAAGCCCAAGATCGAACAATTTATAAGTGATAGAATTGAGATTTGAACCCCAGCAGACTGAGTCTCATTGCATGAACGAGAAGCTATCTCAAAAATACTTTGTGGCTCCTCATCCTCTAAGCAAGACCCTCCACTATCCAGCATCCTAATTTTCACACCATTTCCCGTGTCTAAAGTACCAAACCTTTGTCATTTAAACCATTTCAAGGCCCATCTTATTTCTCCAAGCTAGCACTGGCATCTTTATTTTCTCTAGCAGGAATGGGCCTTTCTTTTGTCAGTGTTCCCTTAGAAACACTTTACAACAAGCATTATTAATCCACTTAAGACACTGCCTTGTCAAACTAGCTGTTTGACCTTCGGCAAGGTAATCACTGTCTCTGGTATTGTTTCTTCCCTGTGTCTAAAAAGGATCATAATGATACCTGTCAGGGAGACTGACTCGGGTGGTTAAAAGGTCAAAATGAATTATAAATATTAAAGTGTGTGGTGAACTACAAATGCAATAGAATGTAACAAATTCTTGGTGTTCACAGTGAAATGGACCTATGTCTTGAACTGGCACATTTACCCTTAAATTGTAAAAAATAAACAAACAAAAAATAATGCAAGAAAACATTCTCTAATGATCCTTCGGATCTAACCCAATGTGAGAGATTATCTACTTCCATCTTCTCACTTAATCGGATTTAAAAAGTTAATTTATAATTATGGTAAGATCCTGCTGAATACTCCAGCCTGAACTAAGTAACCAGGGACTTTCTTAAACAGAATATTTAACTTTAACAATGAGGGATTTGTGGGCCAGTAAGAATGCTCCAGAATACATACTCTTAGCTTCACATGGAACATACTTGCCCCTCATCATTTTCCTATTTTTTCCAAAGGACATGAAATTAAAAAAATAGAATATAATTATCTATTGTTTGTATTATTATTATCTTTTGCTCATAGGACTTTATAAAGTTGGGAAGAGGGCAGGATACAAAGGAAAAGTTGACTTGCCAAAGATGCTCAAGTGATCCCCTGCCACCAGACATTCCAGAAAGAACAAAATGGAAATCTGGGTCTAATCTAAGCATAAACATTTTACTTCTGGTTCCCTGGGATAATTTTACCAGCAAATGGGATGATTGGGAATAGTTATGCCTTCGATTTATATAACTCACTTTTTCTAAAGTGCTTAATTTTTATGACACAGATTCCAAATGTATCCCTGTAAACTAAATTTTAAAATAATGACTAATAAAGTTTACATTTGAATGGCCTTAGTATTTTCTAGGAGGTCTGCAGATGTAAGCTGACATCAACATTTGAGGTAGGAAATTGACAGCATAATATATAAATGGTTCCTTTTAAGAAATGGTTAATGTAAATTTGCAACTGAAGCCTAAATTTCATGTATCTTGTTCTTCGAATTCTTGCAACTTAACATTGGGCTTTACTACAATTCGATGACACTAAAAGATGCTGTAGTCACTAAAATTACTTCTATGAAAAAAACTGAAAGATAAAAAGAGCCCAAGTCACACTCTACACAATTTGTGCTCATTACACACTCCTGAAAAAAGAATGGGATGGTAGGGAGGCTAGTATGTTCAATATTATCTTGCTTTAATCTGTTCATTTTATAGGATTATTTCTTGGTTATCTTTCTAACAATGGATAAATGCCACCAAGGAGAGATAATTTTCAAAGATAAGTAGAAACAAAATATAAAAACTAAAATGCAATTTTTATAATTATTCGCTGAATGTGATTTTCTAAACCTCACAATTTCAAAGAATGAAACTGTTGTTAAGAATTCCATAGTCTAAATTTTTATTTCCAAGCTTAATATTCTCTTTAAATAAGTTATAATGCTATATAGAAGCAAGCAATAAGAGAACTCCACTGATGGCTTTATTATTAAACTCTAACGATTACATTTGCACACGTCCTGGCCTTTTAGAAAAACATTACAGTGATAGTATTAGAATAAAATGCAAATCTCATTGTCCCAAATAACTTTCTGTCCTTGAAACAAATATCTTGTTGATGGTAGATAGCTAAATGAGAAATAGGAAATTTAACAAGGATCTTAGGTACTAGAAATAATTCAGTCAAATATATAATGATGACAATTTTTTGAAAAGTTAATTTTTTCTTTTAATATACAAAGAGCTCTAGATAATCAATAAATAATAAGCATAGAAATAAAAAATTGAGCTGTATTAAAAAGTTAGTGTAAAAATTTTAAATGACCAATAAATGTGTTGGAAGACTTTTTAATATCACTAACAATCTAGTGGATGGTAAGGAAATATGAGATAGCTGCACAAACTAACTCTAAGAGAAAGGGCCTGAGAGTGAGCCCTTTAGGAACTCTATTTGCTTCAAAGTTCTGAAGCCAGGAAGGAGTTGGCAAAGGAGTGACCAGAAAGATAGGAGGAACCTTGAAGGGACTGGTGTTGTGGAATTTGAGACTGGTGAATTTGGGTTAGAAAACTGCCTAATGTAGAGCACTAAACTAGTTCTACGAGTAGTTTTATCTTATTTGTAAATGATCATGCAATTAATATCAAAGTTTTTCTGACTGGATAAAGTTTTTCTATTTTCATAATTCAATTTCCGTAGTTTTAAGAATCTTAATTACACTAAAATAGTTTAAAACTAATGCTACCTTCTTTGCACATTTTTAGAGTCAACAAAACAGACTCTGCATATTAAAGGATAAGTACAAGGTCAAGGAAATATAAAAACAGAAAGGTCAAAAGTCAAAGGATTAGCCAAATATAAGAAGATATGTAAAATATATATATAAAGCAAGAGTGGCTAGAGAAATACTAGGCAAGAAAGAATTTACAGGAGAAAAATATTAAATAGAATAAACATAATCATTTTATTGTATACAAGAAAAGCATAGCAATGGGGAACTTTAAAGTACCAGTAACAGGTGAAATGAGTTTGAAATAAGAAATTGACAAAACAACTGTAGGAAGCTCAGCTCCATCTTACTAGTCAGTTTATGTTAGAAGGAGAGATAATATAAATGACTTAAATAAAGAAATGTTTAAAACATATTTAATCTAAAATTTAGTGTAAAATATGAATCAAACATTATGAATTAAAAGAAACTAGGTCAAGTCTACATTTTCTGACCACAACACAAGAAAAAGTAGAAATTATAAATAAAAACTCAAACCAATAACAAAAATTAATAGTTAAAACTATGGAGAAGATTCAATTAATTATTGATTCAAGTAATAAATAAAAAAAATAGAACAGTATACTTAGACACAATTATAATATAGTCTTTTATCCCAAAAGAGATAAGGAAGAAATAAGTGAAATAGACATTTAATTCAAGCTGTTAGCATTAACAATCCTAAACAGAAATAAATGACAGTGTGTAAAAAATAGAAATCATTATATTGAAATAAGTAAATGTGGAGGAAGTAAACAAAATAAATTTTTTTATGTAGATAAACTACTAGCAAATCTAAAGAAAAAGTAAGAAAAAAAGCAAACAAATATATATATATATATATACATATATATATAAATGAAAGCACATAGCAATTAAAATATTACACATGAATAATTTCTATAATTTAAAAACTTAAAAAATCAGAATGAATTATTCTCTTCAAATAATAAATAATATATAATTTAAATCAGTAATCAATGAAACAGTAGTAATAAAAAATATATAGTCATTTTACCAAAATTAGAAACAAAGCAATGCTAAATATTATTGTCATTTTTTTAATATGAAAAGTCTGGAAAATGCTATCAGATGCAAAAAAAAGAAAAAGAAAAATACTAGTAGGGAGAGAAAAGTATTATTTTTCCAGGTGAAATTAATATATATCTAGACAGAGAATCAATGGGAACAACTTTTAAAATTAATTTTGTGAAGTGGAGCCAATTCAATATAAATACATAAAATTTTATGGTCTTTGTAAAGAACTGATATAACCATTTAAAATATAATGGCAAATGTCTACATTTACAATATCCACAAAAATATATAGTAAAAATCCAGGTATAACATCAATAAAAATGAACCCATAAGATTTTTTATGCTCTGAAAGGAAAGACAAAATATTTTAAACATGACAACTTCCCTATTCTGAATACATAGATTTAATTCTATTGCAAACCAAACAGGAGCTTTTCATAAATTTTGTAAAATAGTACAAAATTTACTAAAAATTTTAAACATATTACAAAGTTTAAACGGATTAAAGACTTACTACTAGCATAAAAATGGCCACAGGTCAATGAATCATAGTATCTTTTCCAACAATAAACCCAAATATATTTAAGAATTGAAAATATGGTAAACAATGGATAAGAAAAAGAATGTTCCAGATATGGTCTGGGGACAATTTGGTTAAAAATTTAGAAAAAAATATTTAGAAAAAAATACAGATTCTCGCTTTACTCCATACACCAAAATAAAATCACATGTGAATTAAGAGTTATATGTAAAAAATATTAAAACATAAAACCTTAGAAGACAATATGGAAGTAAATACTATTAAATGTATGGGTGAAATGAGGGAGCAAATGAGGGTGAGAAGTACTTTTAAACTTCAATAAAGTTATAAATTAAAAAAACAAATGGATTTGATTACATAAAAAATTTTAAATCTAGAGGTAAAGATTCAAAACAACCAACCAAAGGGGAAACGTATATGCAAAGCAGCAAATATGAGTTAATTTTGTTATTAATTAAGAGCTATATGAAAGATAAATAGAGCCTAAAATACATGAATGATCAAAGAAAATAAAAAGAAATCTACAGAAGAAATACAATTAATGTTAACTAATGTTTGTGAAAATGTTCAGTTCCTCAGGAATTGAAACAATAGTCCCATAATTGACCTATGAAATTAGTGAGAAAAAAATGTATAACCACAGTCTGGCAAGGATGAATGAAATGGCCACTCTCATATATACTCAGTTGCAATATAAATTGATACATGTTTGAAAAGTAATTTGAGCAAATGAAATATGATCTTTGGAAATATGCCTTTCCTTTTACCCAGTAATTTCACATCTGGATATAAATCTTAAGGAAAACATTTTAAACAAAGACAAGGTGTTAGGCATAAAGAGGTTCTTCTCAAGTTATTGTTTTTTCCCCTTCTATATGCTTAAATCAGATTCATTCCATTATTTTTCATAGTGACAATGGAAACAACTTAAAAGTGTAACCCAAGGAGAATAATCATTTTCTGCCAATGCACTCAATGAGACATTATGCAAAATAGACTACAGCCATGTCAAGTGAAGATAAAAAAATATAAAATTATATGCACAATAGAAGAAAAACTATATCAAAATTAAAGATTTATTCACAGATAAAAAGACTAAAAGGAAATATATCAAAATCTGAATGACATTGGTGATTGGTGAAATTACATGTACTGTGAAATTTTTTTCTAATTCTCTATTGCCATATTTTTCTTTAATGGACATAAAAATTATTTTTGATGAAGTGAAACAAAATGAAACAAAAGGCCAAACAAAGAATTAATTTGCATCACCTACTAGATCAGCAATTTTCTAAGGAGAAGGCTGTGGGCAGAGTGGAGCTCGTATGCCCCCCACTTCTCCCCAGACAGCTTATCCTTTGAGAAACAAGAACAGCTCTGAAGAAGCGTGTTTTAGGAATGAAAGAATTAGGAACAGCTGGGCAGATTCAGAACCATGACACGCATGCCCCTTCAAATGCAGCTCAGAGGCAGGCAAGGTGAGCAAGAGTTCAGAGCAAGTCGGAGTTTTACAAATGGGTGGATTAAGCTAAAAGAGTGCAGGAGGCATCTTGAGGGCATCTACTAGTGCTCAGAGTGAGCAAAGAGAAGAATGTGGCATTTGACACCTGTGGACTAACCAGCAGCTGAATACAAGCTAAAGGAGAAAAGTTCAAAGCTACAAAAGAGGCTATAATAATCCTTGAAAAGTCAAAGGAAACGAGGCAGTGGTTAGAAGAACTTATTTTAAATTGGTAACTGGGTATAGCATTTATAACTAAGCCTTTCCTAGTTTTTATCATTGGCTCACAATTTTATGTGTTGTAATTTAAAAGTGATATTTTCTAACAATTATGATTTAATTTTACATAATGCAAGCTGTTTCTCTTTCTCTCTCTCTTTTTTTTAAGGCAACAAATTAGAATGCAAATGGCACTAGAAAAAAATCTGAACCTGGCTTGCATTTGCTTGGCCAAATGGGTAAATAATTATGAACCTTGGTTTCCTTTTTATGGGTAATTTTACTGGGTAATTCATTCAGCCAATATTTATTACACCTTTCTACTCTGGACACTGTAGCTGGCACCAGAAATACATACTAACTTGACAGATGAGCTTCTCACAATTCAGAGGACCATTGAGGAAAGCAGAGAATTACAAGACAGTGAGACAAGAGCCCTGCGAGGTGAAAGAAGCTTCCAGGAGTGACATGTCATTCACCTGCAAAGAACACTTGCACATTTGAAAGACTGAGAGGAGGGTTTTTGTTTGGCCTGAGCACAGAGGGACATGTCATGTGAGCCTTGACAGCCATTCTGGACTTTATCCTGCAGGGTTTGGAAAGACATTGCAGGCTTTTAAGAGGGTCACCCAAGCAAATTTATGTTTCGCAGAGATTACTCCAGGGCACACTCTTGCAAAAAGTCAGGGGAGAGATGCCAGCAGATAGGCCTAGAGCTTCGTCTGTGCAATGAAAAGAGAGACAGGGTTCAGGTTATAAGAGATAGAGAGAATCAAGGATGTCTCCCAAGTTTTTGACTTTAACGACTAGGAGAAAGGTGGTACCATGATCTGGAACACAGACAAAAAGAGATAAGCAGGTTTGAGTGAGAATCTATGATTTCAGCTTTGAACACACTGATTTTGGGAAAACCCATGATACACTTGATAACTTGAAATGTCCCACTTAAATTATGGAGCTATAACAATCTGAAGCTCAGAAGATCTGGTCTGATGACAGATTAGTAAACATTAGCAAATAGATGCATGTGAATGAAACCACCCAGAGTACTTAGAGGGAAAAGAGGATCCGTGGCAGAACCCTGACAAATACCAACATTTTGGGAACAACTATAAGAAGAGCTTAAGAAGTCACTGAGACAGAGTGGCCATTAGGGTAGGAAGAAAATTTTGTGGATGCCGTTACAGAGTTCAGGGAAGTAATGAAGAGAACTTAATGCTGACGAGGAAGAAATAATGCAAAGGCTGAGAAGTATCCAGTAAATACAGCAACAAGGGGCTACTAGTAAACTCAGTGTAAGTAATTTCTGTGGAATGATGAGGGTAGACCCCAGATGGCAGTGGCTGAGGAGTGAATGTCACACCATGAAGAGAAAACAGCAATTGTAAGGAATCCTTTCAATAAATTTAACTATGAAGTGGAGAAGATAGGAAAAGAGCTTTAGAAATTTTATTAGTTTCCCAGGGCTGGCAAGAACAAATTACTACAAAATAGGTGGCTTAAAACAATAGACATTAGCTTTCTCACAGTTCTGGAGACTTGAATTCTAAAATCAAGGTGTTGACAAGGCCAAGGACCCTTCTTTGCCTCTGTAGCTTCTGGGGGTTCCCGGCAATGATTAGCATTCCTTAGCTTGTAGGTGAGGCACTCCAATCTCTACTTTTGTCTTCACAGGGCCTTCTTTCCTCTGTGTCTATGTGTCTGAATCTTCCTCTCCTTTCTCTTGTAAAAACACCAGTCACTGGATTTAGGGTCCACCCTAATCCGGCATCTTAGTTCAGGATATTATAACAAAATGCCCAAAACTGGTAGGCTTAAACAACAGAAATTTATTTCTCCATTCTGGAGACTGGAAGCCTAAGATCGGGTGCCAGGAGAGTTGAGTTTTGGTGAGACCCAGACTGGATTGCAGACTGCCAATTTCTCTTTGCATTCTTTCAAGGTGAAATGAGAATGAGCTAGCTCTCTGGCCTCTTAATAAGGGCACCGATCCCATTCAGCAGGGCTCTGCCTTCGTGACCTAATTGCCTGCCAAGGGCCCCACCTCCAAATACCATCAAATTAGGGATCAGATTTCAACATTTGGATTTTTTGGGGTGGGGGATATCAACATTCAGTGCATAACATCTGGTATGACCTCATCTCAACCTAATTACATCTGCGAAGACCCTTTTTCCAAATGAAGTCACATTCTTAGGTTCCAATAGACATGAATTTTGGAAGGACCCATTTTAACCCAATAGAAAGTATACAGGTGAAGGGATTTTTGCATTGCTTGTTTGCTTATTTGATTTATTAATTTTATACCTGGAAAAGTAAATGTGAGTTCTTTGTGATACATACATGATGCTAATTTGAAAGCCCGTGTTCCCCAGAGAAGAAGTTCTCAAAAAATTGTATGAGATTTTACACCAGATCTTAGGTTCATGAAGAAAATTCTCTCTGAGGGGTAAAAATGGAATGCCATAACAACTTAGCATAGTTTTTTGTGGGTCTCAACAACTGTTTTAAATCTTTTGAAATTACAGTAATGTAGACAAGATTTCTGGTATAGAATGAGATTTTTGTATCTTATTCAATTTCAGATTTTCCCTCGGATAGCATTTCCATGAGGAACATTTAAGCCCTTTGTTTATAAATCACCAAAAAAAAAAAACAAACCCTAGTTTACATACTGTTTAAATAAACTGACCAGTTGGGGAGGGTATTATGTATAGTTTATTATTGTTTTATTGGGATTAAAATAATTAACTTATATACCTCATTTCCTCATGGCATGACTAAAACAAAATAAACAGAACACAAACAGATCCCTTACCATGAAAAAGAAAACAGACAAAATTTCAAGACTGCTACACCAAGGATATTTGAAATACTGGTGTCTATTCTCTTTTTACTGAATTTCTGTTATAGGAATTAGAATTCTGAGTATTAAATCCACACTGGTGATAGCTATTGAAATAATTAGGAAATGCAGAAAGGATAGTTCTCTTCACTCCTAAATTCATCCTTTATAGCTTTACCTAAAATGCAGCAATCTAAAAATATATGTTTCAGTGTGTTTTTCTGGTACCAGTAGAAGGACTATAATTTTTTACTTACTTTTGGTTTCTTCCTGAAGGCAAAAAACTAAGAGGAAACACCTGCAGATTCTGACACTTAGTCTTTGACTTTTTCAGCAATACGATCCACAGACTGGAGTTTGGACACTTTAAATGTTTCACTTTGGATTGGATGAAGGAATATTTGTGAAGTGCTTTTGAAATTGCCACCTGCTCTTTTCCCCTAGTGGCAACAATTTAACTCCTCACTAACTGCATGCACCAGCACATTCCTTTTCAAAGCCTACTGTTGACAGTTCTGCATGGGAGTATCTCACGGCCAAAATGTGGGGTACGCCATTTCCTTTCTGTGATGGTCAGTGGAGCTATGAACTGAATACTGCCCACTTTGCCCAAGCTCATCATTATGCACACTGTAATCACTGCCCTTCTCCATTATTCATTGATCTTATGGGATACAGCAAAGAAATAAGAATAGTTAAAATTAACGGTTCCCCCAAAGACCCCAGAAAAATGGACTTTTATCTCCGATGAAATTCTAGGCTGAATGCTATCTAGGTTCAATGTCTTTTTGCTTCGTTGGGTAAAGTTATTTTGGTGCATTCTCTAACAAACTTATGTTTTACAAATTTGTATGTATCTTATGACCCATGGTATAAAATTAACTTTTTTCTTTTGCATGAGTCAGAAAACAAAATGGAAAATAGCTGCTCCATTGAGTCAACAAGTAACTATTGAGTGTCAATTATATGTCAGATACTGCGATTAGCACAATGACCAGCAGAAGAGAAATGGTCTCTGCCCCCCCTAGACCTTGCAATCTAGTGATAAAGATATATAATAAGCAAATAATTCCACAGAGAGTTGCAAGCTCCAGTAAATTCTACAAAGATAAAGAACAAGGATTTATGAGAGCATATAACATTGCACACAACGGGAAGTTTCTGTGAGACCATGACAACAGAGATGAAATCTGATAGATGAGTAGAAATTAGTTCAATGAATGTCAAAGGAGTGAAAGGAGAAAGAACTCCAGGCAGAGTGATAGATATACGCAAACATGTTAGATGAGAGGAAAACAGGAAACATTCAAAGAAATGAAAAAGGTCAATATGTGAGTCATAGGAGAGTTAGGAAGGTGGCCAGAGAGTCTTGGGAGGTGAGGATTTGCGTTTTTAGCCTAATGACAATGAGAAGTCATTCAAAGGTTTTGAGCAGGATATTGTTGTGATAAAATTTACAGTTTTAAGATATTACGTGGGTGGCAGTGAAAATAGCAGATTACAGAGGGAGATCATTTAGGAGGCAACTTCATTAGTCCAAGAACAAGTTGATAGCTTTGACCAAAGTTGACAACATTAAGAAGGATTAGATTTAATCAAGACCAATGTCTAGATTTCTAGCTTTTGAATGTCCAGGAATGGTGGTGATATTGTATTTGGTAGGAAACACTGAAGGAGGTTGCAGATAAAATGTTAAGTTGAGATTTGGGCATGTTATATTTGGGGTACTTGTGAGACCTCCATGTGAAGATGTCAAGTAGGCCAGATATACATGTCTGACACTCTGAATAGACTCATTCAAACTGGATATACAAATTTGAGACTCACTGACACATAGAAGATAACTGCAATAATGGGAAAGAGTATAGGATGAGAAGAGACAGGAATCTAGAAACAAGCCTAAGAAACTTCAATATTTAAAGATGGAAGAATAAAATGAGCCAGCAAAAGGAGCCTGAAAAAAGAAGGGCATAAAACCCCAGGAGGATGGCTTTGTCCCAGAAGATAAGAGAGAGATTGTTTTTTAAGGACATTGGTTTGCTGTTGTGAAATTGGCTGAGAAGTCATATAAATAAGGCTGAACAATATCCTTCAAATCTAGGGCCCTAGGATGACTGATGACCTTAGCTGAAGCTATTTCAAAAATGATGGGGGGTGGAAGCTGGATTGAAGGGGTTGAAAAGTATGTAGGAATGTGTTGTTCAACAAAAATTTGCTATCTTATGAGTTTTTCATATGTAATTTCTTTATCTAACAGAATGTGACAATTAATAATGTTCAGCTGCCTGGTTATACTGTAGGTTTGTTGTTAATGAGAGGAAGGAAAAGAGGAAAGAAGAGAGACAGAATGAGAAATAGAGAGATAGAGAAGGAAGGAAAGAAGGAATGGAGGGAGGGAGAGAGGGAGGAGGACAGGGAGGGAGACTGATCAACATTACATTAATTATTCAACTTAACAGGAAAATGATGAACGAAAAACAAAGATGCTAGCAAGTGATCTAAAGTACTAGCATTACCTTCTGTTTAAGACTTGGAGGCAATTTTTCACCTGGAGCACTAGTAACATGATTATTTCACTGCATTTGAAGGGCAAATATTTACCTGACAGAAGTTCTGTTTAGTAAACCATTTTATGACTTGTTAATTATTCTGTTTTAGGGTTTTCACATCAGCATGGCCAATTTAAAAATGGGGGGGGAAGGCCTCTTAGAATTGAGGGATATGCTCGCCTTCCTGAATTAGTGTACTTTCATCATATTAACAAACATTATACTAACCTTACAGTTGCCAAATAAAAGGTTTTTACTTATTTACTTATTTATATTTATTATACTCTACTACAGCAAATAATTTTTTAATTCATGTTTTTAAAACCCTATATTTTGTCCATCCTAGTTTTTTCCTTAATCCATTTTCTAAATTGCGTTAATCCTTCCATCCCCAACTCCCCTCCTCCCACTTGGTCCCTTCCATTGACTAAATTCTGCTTTCAATCACTAGATTTTCTGTTACTTTTGAGATTCTTCCAATACAATATTCTCCTTTTCCTGCCTCCTATTGCCTAGCAAATTCTCCTGTGAAAGAATCATTGACACTTTCCTTATACCCTCAAAGCCATGGAGGAGAGTGAACTTTTATCATACACTTTATGGGAAAAAGAAGTAGAATGCTGATGCCTGGAAGTTTAGTAACAAGGACCTGTCTTGAGTCTACCTGCCCCTCTGTACACACACACGCACCCATGCACACTTATATTTCCAGGAAAACCAGTTGGTCTGCGAATAATAGGTAACATTTGTTCGTTCCCTCCCACCTCCTGTTAGAAGTTCTCTTTTATACTTTAATAGTCTTATAAAGACCCACTTGAGCAGATGCCCATCAGACAGAGGAATTGAGTTCCAGTGACCCAGACCTTTATAAATTTTAGACTTTTTGAAACTCACTCTTCCAGAAGGCTATTTTCTTTCACTAGAAGTGTTAAGAAATAATAATGCTGGGAGATTATGTGATGGAGAAAAGAAACAAAACAGAGTGAGAAGAGACCTTATTATCCCTTCCAGTTATCCTGCCTCTGCCCCAAACTGCTCCTCCTTTAAACAGAAGAATCAAAAGAGGATGAGTAAACTAGTTTGTTTCTGTAATTAAAAATATTAACCTTCTAAATTTTATTTGAGCATTTACTATTTCATCAGTCTCAAACTATAGCTATATGAGATTTATAGCATTTGCTCACTTAAAAAAATTTCAACATCAATTCATGTACAGGACACTTTTTGGAGCCAAGAATTATAATAAAAGAATAGAATCTGTAACTTACCAAGAAGACTTTCCTTAGTCTTTCTTCGACCAAAATGATCCAGTTCCTATAAATAAACTGTTCCCTGATCCTCAGGATCTCCTGCTGCTTAACATTATAAATATGGAGCACTTTATATTTACATAGTCTTTACTTTTAACTATTCCATGCTTTAGAAATCATCAACCCTCTTGTTTTTGCAGAATCATATATATACCTTAAATGAACTCACTTTGCTGATGTCCATATTTTTGATAAATGTGTCCATCCTCATTCTCCCATATTATTCACATCAAAATCTTGGCATATTCTGTGATTCTTCCTTTTTTCAGTCTCCCAAATCTAATCAGTTATCATACCTTATAATAACAGTGACCAATTTTAGAGTGCTTATTCTGTATCAAGCTATAAAACTGGGTCACATTTATTCACACTGCATTCCGATTTTGCAAAGAAAATGTAGTTTTTGTTGTTGTTCTCTAATACTGCTCTGACTTTTCCTCATGATCCCTATTAGAAAGGCAGCAGAAGTAAAAACTAAATATTATTCCAACCTAGCCAGTGAAATTTAAAATGTCCCCTTAGATATGTGCAGCCTTTTGGGGGTAAAAATGTTCTTTCTGTCATAAATCTGCCTTTCTTCCTCTGTTCCTCTCCCATATGGCATCTTGATGATGCGTCTTCATGGTGAGAGAGCTAGATGGGATCCTTGGACAGAACTGTCTTCTAAACCTGAGACAATGGGCCAGCACTGGTCTTATCTCTGGGAATTCAGTCGTATCTGCTTCTGAACTCTATGACTTACAACTCTGGCCCAGTCATCTGTACGGCTGCTCTTTTCTCACTGGTGCTGAAGACCCTCTAATGTTTCCAGTTCCTCCCACTGGCCACTGGCTTAAGCCATTCACCTGCAGCCCCTGTTGTGGGTCGCCATGCCACAACTGCTACTGCACTAGTGGCAGGACCACACTGGCTCTTTATACAACTGTTTTCTGTGTCCCCCTGTGGGCCTCTGGGGCATTCTGGTTCCAGTTCACAGCATTTGGAAACCAAAACCAGTATATGGTAGCTGAAGGAAACTGGACTCTGGGTGGTAATCACACAATAGAAGATATAAATGTCAAATTATAATGTACACCTGAAAATTAAATAATCATATTAACCAATGTTACCGCAATAAACTTAAAAAAAAAGAAGTCAAAAACAGCTCAGAAAATGTAAACTGTGGTTCTCCTTTTGCCTAAACAGAGCTGCTTTGGTTGAGTATCACCTACCCTTTCTGATCCCTTCAAGGAGAGCCCTGAGTCAGTCATCCACCCAGAATAGAGACAGGCACCCTAGGCTCTCCTCCCTCCCCCCATCTTCTCCCTCCTTCTGCACCCACTGGAACTGAAGCAATCATGTCCCCTCCCCTTTTCTTTTCCTGGGCAGATAGGACCTTCTATACATAAAACTCTAATTCAGCCATGCCTGACTTTTGATTGGCTAAAATGAGAAATAAAGAAATTTTCAGCTCCGCCCAATCACAAAGCCTGTCTCCTATAAATACAATGTTACTAGAATATTTTATTTTGAAAGCCAGATGCTGAAGAGTAATACTTAATTTTGCTTTCTATCCCTGCTATAGGTACACTCTACCTTACACACATACACACACACACACAAACACACACACACACATACACACACACACACACACACACACACACAAGATGCATGGTAAGAGCTAACTAGAGAGACCCTTATTTGCTAGAAAATGCAAAAGGACAGGCACATTTTTTTCAGAAATATTGCACATGTTGTACTCATTGTCCCTAAACCTCACCATTTTAAAAGTCTATTTTAACAAATACAGATTAAATCATTTTCCTATATTCACACAGTTAGTGACCAAGTTAGTTTTCAAAGCCAGGCTTGATCAACTTCAAAACTCATAAAACCTTTCTACTACACCATAAAGCCTCTCCAGTGACACTCCTCTCCTTCCAATTCTTCTGTTACTGTTCTAATCAGATCTTTGAAACCTTCTCCCTTGAATTGTAGTAGCTCCCAAGTTGGTCTTTTCCCCTTTAGTCTCCCTCATCACCATTTTCCTGCAGCTCAGTTCTAGATATGGTAGTCCTATGCTCAAAAAACTTTCACTGACCACCTGCTTGCAGAATAAATTTAAAACTCTTAGCAATGCATGGAAGATGATTTGCAAAAATGGTCACAACTTCTCCCATCCCATACAGTACGTCCCTTTGCCGTATGACTCTGCCACTCCTTCTATCAAGATATGGAGTCTATTGCTCTATCCTTGGAATCTGTACTTGACCATATGACTTGCTTTGACCAATAGAACATTAGAATATGTGACACATCTGAGACTTTGCAAAGTGCTTGCATATTGGGGGTTGTCTTCTCTTGCTATCTTTGGAATCTTGAATCAACTCTTATGAAGAAGCCCATGCTTGCATACTGGGGAATGAGACCTTCTAGAGAATGGAACAGAGTCAAGGCCCACTAGAATAGAGGTCAGCAAACTTCAGCTCACAGACCAAATCCAGCCTACCATTTATTTTGGTATAGCCAGAGCAAAGAATGATTTTTACGGAAAAACATTAGTATAGATTTGATGCTAAGAAAACCTAACTTTGAATCCCAATTAAGTATGCTTTTCTTCTCCCCAAAAGAAGTTCCATTCTCCTCATTAGAAGACCAATATCACTCATTTATTATTATGTTTTGAATTTCATCAATGGAAACTGTTTTCTCTCTTGATACACACACACACACACACACACACACACACACAATAGTCTCAAGTTGGCCTTTTGGCCATGCAAAGTCTAAAATATTTACTACCTGATCCTTTATGGAAGAAGTTTGCTGACCCCTCCTCTAGAATAGCCAGCCTGCCATCCACTAGACATTTGAATAAAGCCATTCTAGAACTGCTGCATAATCACATTACAAGTATACTGCAGAAATCAGCTGGTCCAGCCCAAACCAGATGTACTACTCAGCCAACCTGGAAAATCATGAGAAATAACAGATGTTTGCTATTTTGAGATATAAATTGAGGGGTGGTTTATTATACAGCAAAACCTGACTTGTCCACAGCACATGCAAGCAGTTCTATGAACTGGCTTAGGGCCTTGTGTCCATGTCACCTCACATCTACACCATGTTCAGAAACCTCAGATTCCATTCTATTTAAAAAACCCACAATGCCCTCTTAGACTTCAGCCTAGAATATACTTTTTCCCCACCACTTCTTTTGGAGTCTTACTCATTAATGCAACCTTCTCTGCGAAGACTTCACAGGTCTCCTGGTCACACTTAATTTCAGGCTTCTCTGATGTCTACAGCAATTTTTCTTAAGTGACAAGTGCCATGTTGTTTTCATTTTTATGTTCCACATACTTGACTACAATATTTGTTAAATCATATGTCTTCTCCTTTCACAGCTTAGTCTCCCATGAGTCCTGACATATACAGACTTACATCATATTGTGTTTGTTCAGTTAATTATTTTATATCATAAAGGCTCTTGAAGATATCTATAATTTTTGTTTCTCAGTTTAATATTTTAACCTTCAAAAAAATGCACTGTAAGAAGTGTCACCCTGATGTTACTCTCAAGGAAAGTGACTCATCCAATTTACTTGATGTACCAACTTCTGGTTTGGGACTATTATAAGGAATAAATTTGAATTATGCACCATATTTGAATGAACTCAGAACATGTTTTGTGAGTGAGATAAAGTGGCAGCAACTTTTACTCTTCTTCACTTTCTTGTGTTCATTGTGCTATTTCCACATGTCCCAAAACACTCTAATTTTTAACCTTCATTTTGCCCTGAAGATGTTTTCCTGTGCTATTACTTTATTTTTAAATGTGGTTTAAGTACAAGACAATCATGATTCGCAGAAGTTGTCTGCTAATAGTGGATCATTTGACTCTACACCACCTTCCAATAAATGAGTCCCTCATAGCCCACCACCACCCACACACCAACTATCACATCCATTTTCCCACCTTTGTCGATACAGTAAACTTTCCTTAGGTTGAATTTTACGTCTTGAAGTAAAAAAATAAATAGAGTTAAACAGATATATTTTTCTATTTGTAATAATTACTAGGATATCACAATTTCAGATGGAATGCATTACAACTTTCCCATTAAAATTATATTTAAAGAAAAAATTTGAATGACTTTTACCTTAGTGACAGAGTTTTCAGGGGGGAAATATATATATGTGTGTGTATATATATATATACATACGTGTGTGTATGTATATATATTTATCCTTTTCTCTCATCTTCTTTCCTCTCTTCCTTCTTGTCACCCTTTCTTTTCCTTTTTTTTTTTCAATTTTTAGCAAGCATTTAGGACTAATATGTATACAGTAACCAAACCTGTCTTCCAAGGCTCTCTGTTGCTTTAATGCAGTGGTTCTCAAGAGTTTATGGCAACAGTTTTGACACCCCTGCCCCCAGCAAAGGGCATTTGGCAAAATCTTGAAATAGTTTCAGTTATCACTGCTCAAGAGTGTGAGTGTGTGTGTGAGTGTGTGTGTGTGGTGGGGTGTGGTATATTGCTGGCAATATTGTCGATAGAGCTCAGGGATTCTGCTAAACATTCTACAATGCATAGGGTAGCCCCTGACAACAAGGAATAATCCACCGCCAAATGCCAATACAGCTGAGGCTGAGAAATCTTGCTCTAAGATATCCCATATTTTCTGCCACAATGTCATTGTTAACAATAGAATATCATCCCCTTGTCATTCCTCTTGATTTCCATGTCAACCACTGAAAATTCTAAATCCCTGTTTCTAAAAGCCATATGAATATCACTCTTTGTAATGCTTTTTTCATTCCTACTACTGAATGTGATGTCTCCTCCTGAACCCCACAGTACTTTGTCTGTGCCTCTCTTACAGATTATTCCAAATTACTGATCACTGATCAAATTGTTTTCTCCATGAATTTAGTGCTCCATATTGGCTCTTTGGGAAAGTTTCTTAATCTCATTGGGATCCAATTATATCATTCTCATAATAAGGGGAGCCATGTGATATCTCTAAAACTCTTTCCAGCTCTACTCTTTTGATTTCCTTCTTATCAATAATGTGTGATCCTTTTTACCACATACCAGTATTCAAATGAATCCCACCTCTGAAGGATTCTTGTTCTAACCTGTCACACCAGCACCGACCATCATCTATTAAAATTCTTTTCATAATAATTATAAAGCTCTAGATTAGATTTGGGGGCAATTGAAAAAATCAAAGAGGCGACTAAGAAGTTATTGATGGACACATAGAGATTACAGTGGTTTAAATATGAATACTCAAAGTGGTTACAAATATCATTCTACATTTTTTAAGTCCTTTAATCCAAGTGGAATTTAAAGCACTGTCCTGCCACTTATCCCTATAATCTGTCTGCTCAGCATGGTTTTGTGAACCTTGGAAACAACCTATATATTATGTAAATAATGAGGTATAATATTATAAAAAGTGAGATAATTATATACCATTTTAAAGACATAACTAAATTGTTTACATTTTTTTAATCAAAGTAGCACCGTATTTCAGCTTTATGTTTAATCAAAATAGAGATTTGGGAAATAGGGTTTTTTTTTTAGCTTGTCAGTCTATTTTTAATTTTTTTTAAATAAATCATTCCATGATTAACCATATAGTCTCTTTCAATTAACTGCACCTCATAGTTTTCCTCAGAAACTCTAATTACACCTTAGTTATCATTCAGAACACCTGCTCTCATGGGTTTCAGTAATTTCAGCCCTGAACATTTTGACATAAAGAGCTATAATCATTGAGAATTTTCTGGTTTTTAAAAGTATATCATGCCCCACCTTTAGAACTAACTATAGCCTGCTTTATATACCATGACTTTTTCCTTACTAAAGCTATTATCCATCATCATTCATCTTGGGTTACTAATTTAGAGAAATACAAATACTTAGTCTGAAAGCCAAGAACCTAAAGAAGTCTAACGTTCCCACTCTCAGTTTATATGACTTATACAAGATCACTACCGTACTGGAAAACAAAAAGGGTGGATCTCAGTATTGAGTACCTAGAAAGCCCTTTCTTCTAGCTAATAACATCATTATGCAAGATATTTCAAGCTCTGAATGACATAAAGAATACTATATGCATAATCATTTTAATTTCAGTATAACTAATTTAAATATAAATGTCCATACACACTCTGTGTATGTACCTTGTGTATTACCCTATCTCATGGCCAGTAGTAATAATAGGAAGTCAGTTGCACATACTATTCCCTAGAAAGACTAAACTTCTGTCAATCTCATTCATAACTGATATATGCTAAGTTCCAAATTTTACCTCTTTTGGCATGTTAAAAACAGATTAGAAATGTGGTATCTGGCTTCATTAACTTCCTTTGGTGGCTTTGAACAAGTTTGATGGCCATATATTTTAAGCCACCTCATTTCATCTGGGAAGCTGTACTCACCATTTAGTGCTCTAAGCAAATATGTCTAACTCCAAAGGAACCATGCACTTAGCAGTACTGATAATTTATTGCTCCTTAGTAATTAATGTGAATGTATTTGATTACATCACTTGCACCTATCCCACCACTAGTCCAGCTTTCTTGTCCCAAATTTTTTATATCTATTACAAATTCCAGTTGGTAAACTAGGATATTTTACTGTGCTAGTCTTAAAACTGAAGTTATGCAATTACTACAATTAAAGAAAAGATTTCAAATTATATGTACCAGGTGTAATATGAAAACAACTGACACTAGCTAGAAGTGGTATCAGGTGAGAAATTATGCCATGGCCATGAATCCAAAATTTGGAATTTCTATTTCAGTGACTCCTATATAAGTAGACTACATCTTGTAAAACTACTTGGTATGATCTAACAGCACATTAGATGTACAGAGCTGTTTTTACTACTTGACCTAGTTTTTATTACTCAGGGCAGCAAATGCTAAATGAAACTCCTCTCTCTTTCTGCCCTCACTCTCCTCCCATACCATATACAGCACCAAAACAAATCTAGTTTTTATTTTAGTTCTCTATAACTAGCTCTGTACCCCTTTGGCCCAATCAGTAAAAATTTACTCTATTTTTTCAGCTATCAAGCTGTACCTCATCCCCAGGGTATAAAACCCAGAGGCCATCCATTTCAGTGCCAAAAGCATTTTTGCCAAAAGCAGCATTAGTAGCATTTGCCACAATCAAATCCCAATAATGCTCAAGCTTTGAATTAAGCTGCTGCTCTTGACCTTTGGGAGAAGTGATTTGCCATTAGGCTTATTAGAGTAGCTCTGGAACATGTTAGAAAAGCATTTTTCTTAAATGCAAGATGGATGGGAGTCCACACGTAATCAAGGATAGGTTTATTTAGCCCAGCTGTACAACTGAGTTTTGACAGAAGACTGATATTAGAGTCACAGAACCATCAAATTTAAGAGCCAGAAGGAACATTGAGAGAAACTGCTCATCTCTGAAAAACAAATATATAAATAAATATCCATTAAGAAGCAGAAGCAAGAGTTTATTACTGAAAGGAAACTTGATCTGTACCAAAAAGTCAACATGTCAGGTTGGGCAGTCACAATAGATCAGAGAGAAAAGGATATAACCACTGCTTTCTGTGGAACACCCATTTCTACCAAAGGCAGTAATCTAACAAAGGAAATAATGTACGCATAGGAGATATTTTCTAGGAAAAACAAATTTCTCTGCTGTTTCAGTATCGATACTCCCTCACACACCTCCTCCACAAGAGTCATGTCTTAGGAGAGTGCTGAGTAGCCAAAGAGAAGCAGCCATTGGACACTGGCTACTGTCAGACTGGAATGGGGTTTGTACCACCTGGTAGAAACAAATGGAGTAATCACTAGGCTTTGAACCATTTGGGGAGCTTTCCCAGGAGACAGGTAAGGATGGCTATCACTGCTGATGACCGCATCTCCCAATCCAATACTAGTGAAAATTATCTGCCTTGAAGACATACAGCCTAGGTCCTACCCCTCTTTTTCCTTCCTGTCCTTCCCATTGACACGTCAAAGATAGAGGGACATTTACCTCTTTCTCTGATGACTAGAGTTAATCTCTACATTGGTAAGAAAGGAAAAGAAAATGAGTGGCTCTGATATATCTTCAAAATCAGCCGCAAACAGGCTGGACACCAGAAGACAAGGGATTTTTTTTTTTAAAGAACCATAGAAAGTTGATCTCTATGGTCTTATTTCAATTCTCCTATCACAGGTCGAAAATTACCAGCATTTGAAAGACCAAGTCTATTTTTTATTCACATGCCTATTTAAAGTTTCAGAAGGAAAAGACTGCTAAAAAATAAATTTCTATGGAATCATGGAATTCTTTCAAAATTTGAGTTAACTCAGTATGTTTCAACACACATCTGTCCAGAACCAACAGTGGGAAGGAAGCTAGAAATTGTGGTTGAAAGGGCATAAGAAAGGGCATGAGACCTGAACTTGAATTCCAGGTGAACCAATGACTGGGTTTTTATATTTGGGTTGTGTCACAAACCTTTGATCCTCTCTCATATTATCTGTAAAATAAAAACAATAACCTGGATTATGGAATTGTTCTGAGCATTGAATAAGGTGAATATGTGCAGAAAAGGTCATAAGAATGTCAGTTACCACCATTTTAGTTATGGTAACACAATTTCACCACTCCAAGAGCAATATTAAATATAATTGGAAAGGTACAGGTTGGCTGAAGAAGCAGCTTAAATGAGCATAGTTTCTTTCCTAATGATTTCAGGGAAGAGGCTATGTGGAGGCTTTTTAAAATCAGCCACCCTGGTCTCTAGTAATCCTTTATTTTATACAGAGTACGTTTTTTAAAATCTTTAATCCTCTTTTATAAGCAGCTGGTATTCCAATCATAGATATTGACTCCTGAATTATTTTGGACCTGGGACAAAAATGTGCACTAAAGAGAAAAAAATTCCAACCAGTATGATTTAGTCTGCCATGGAAAACATGAAATAGTTTTTATTTTCTCAGTGGATACCACTTTTCCTTGTTACTCATTATTAATTTTTTGTGAGTAGAAAGCTGACATTAGGTATATTCTGCCTCATATTGGCTAAACATTATTCAAGAGTTTTCAACAGACTGAAACATAGATTTCCTTCTTTGTTTAATTACATGATCTTAACCCAAAATGCATGCTTCTGGTCTTAAATTGTCCTGAGACCACTGGGGAGGGGAAGGTCATTGAGACAATAGAACTACACTGTGGTTACTGGTCCTGGGCACTTGGATCAGCATGCTTTTTTTTTTGTAAAAAAAATCCTTCTGAGCTTAAAGACTGAACTGGAAATCTTCATCCTTAAAGACAAATATTGCAGTTTCTGCAGCTTCACCTCATTGGGTCACTGGCTTAGTTTGATTTGTCTTTGTTTCCACATATTTTACTGTAGTGAAATACAAGTTTAAATTTTTTGAAACTTAATCATTAATTCCTAAAGTAAACATTTCTTTTAAGAGTAATTCTAGAAAGACTTTTAGATTGAAATCTGCTATGCATGTTCTGCAGGCGTTTTCACAGCTTCATTTCTCTTTTGTTGCTATAGGTTCTAAATAAGAAATGTACTGACTCATATTCCACATTTACTATAACTTCAGTGTATGACCATGATGGAAAACAGAGAGTGTATTTTACTCATGTATTTTATTTTCTACATTTTATGATGCTTTGACATCTTGGTGCTTTGTGGACCTCTTAAGGTTGACTAATTCCCACCCATAGCAAACAACTTGCCTGGAGCAAGCCTTTGATATGCAAACCAACCAACCCTGCATGCTTACCACCACCTGCCTCCTTTTATTAGGCTTCTGCAGTCCAGAACACTATTTCCTTGCCCTGTATCATCTCAGGGCCTAGTCCCAAACAACTAGAGACCAGCCCTATGGCCCAGAGCCCTGAAGTTATTCAAACTAGCTAACCCTAAACTTGATCAATTTTCCTGTCTTGTTACTTCCTACAGAAGCCACAGTAAAGGCTTTTGCCCATGCTCCCTGCTTGCTCCTTTTGCCTCCTGACTGATCCTAGTGCTTTTCCATCTGGTCCCTTGTCATATGGCATGTCCCCTCCTCTGGGGAACTATGTGTAAGAAACTGTCTTTTCAATGGCAATTGTCTCTTGATTTGTTGGCCTCCTATACCTGAATAATAAAACCTACATTTTAAAAGAGAGAGAGATAAGAGGAGGGGAAGGACAGGGAGGAGGGGAAGGAGAAAGAAGAAGAAAAACAACAACAACAAACGAGGAAAGAAAAAAAGAGATGATTTCTGCCTTTGCAGAGCTTTGGATCCAAATGGGAAAGATAGGACCTAGCATAGTGCATGAAGAATAATAAGAATAAACTGAATATTTAACTAAATATAGAACAATGTGGCAGAATTAAAAAAATCTAAATATCTTCATCCTAGTATCTTAATAACAAAAGTAAAAACTATATTTATCCACAATTCTATTAAATAGAGGTTGAAATAAATGGAATAATAGTAATTAACACAACTTGAAATATGAAAGTCGAATTTTCCCATCTTTAAATAAAGAAAATTAGCATAACGGCATCTACTTTGCACTGTCATTGTGAAGACTAAATAGGATAACCTGTGTAAGCAACTACAACAGAGCCTGGCACACAGTTAATGTGACTTCCCCCTCCTTTTCTATCAATACCTCTCATATTATGTTAAATATATAGTGTAAAGGGATGTCTGTCTATGTCATTCAGTAGTAGGGTCACAACAGGATACTGAAAGATTTTCAAAGGAAATAGACTATATTCTCCATCAGCAGTGAATACTAGGGTGGATTATGGAGCCCTATTGAAAGGTATCTTAGAGATATAAGTTCCAATATCTCTGTTGGGGTAGACATGATATTTTTTAAAAGCTGTACAATTGATTTTGATGTGAGCCTTCTGTCGAGAGCCCCTGGAATATTCTTTCCTAGGAAATATATGTATGAAATGGTGATACTGCCATATTTCTAATTATTTCTTTTTTTGTACATTCAATAACATTTTATTTTATACCTACAAAGTATCAAACACTTAACTAAGCACCAAAGATACAAAAAGTAAGATGCAATTCATAATCTTAGGGATGCTTTTAATGAAAGATGCAAATGTCAAACAACAACTTGTTATGAGAAAGAGGTGCTATTAGGTTAACATATTTAATGTGTAATGGAAGGTCAGAGGAGGGAACTCTGCCATGAACCAGCTATGGATTCAACTGCAGCTAGCTTTTTTATTGCCAAACATCAAGAGCATTTCAGTACAAGCTCTGAATCTTTTGCTTTCAAGCCCCTCATCTTTACTAGTAGTTAAGAATTCCTAATAGTTCCCAGTGCATAATACCATTGCCAAAAAGCGTGGTCCAAATCTCTGAGCACAGTCTGTCAGACTGGAAGATGCTGAGTTCTAATTATGAATTCTTCTATATTCTTAGTTATATTGTCCCCAGTGGGCAATTACTTAATACTTAATACCCATGACCTAGTTCCCCAGTCTATAAAACTGGAGCAATAATATTTACCTGGTTTTTATGATTAGGTATTCAACATTTAGACAGCATTTTTATTTTAAACGGGGCTTATAATTATCAGTTTTTTGTAACTCGCCATGCCTGCTTCACAGGGATGGCATGAAACTTAATGAGTTAGTGTTGGCAAATGCTTCTGAAGATGAGAAGACCTTTACACCATCGGACAGTAGCTTACTTTGGCATCATGAGGCTTCCCAAGCTTGCTTGCTGCCAGGAGCAGAACAGGGGGTGCAATGTTCTTTTACCCTGTCTCTTTTTAGCAGTTTATCAGTAGAATGCAGACTGATTCAGAGAAAACCTTTTAAATATATTTATGTCATGTAAGAGAAATTCTTCTGGTGATAAGTACAAACCAGGAGGGCAAAGCATAAACATACCAAGTATCCAAAGGTGCCACCTTTAGTTCTTCCTAAAAACAATTAAATTGTTATTTGGAGCTAAGGATGTTGGACATAAATCAAGTCAACAGGAAATACAGAATTGAGACTGCCTGTATTATAAAATAGGAAAAGCACATTTTTCTAATTATATAGCTGGTAAAAATGTCCATCTCTATTTTTTACTCATCCACATACTAAGAAAATTAGTACTTTTTTTGAAGATACATACTCTATAGCAGTACATACTTTTCTGTTTTAAACATAATCAAATCTTTGATAAATATTGTAATTTGGTGGAATTCATCCTAGGAAAATAGTAGGAAAGTAGATGGTATTAAACAATTTTGAAAAATCAAATGGTGTAAAACCCAATGATGGAAAAATAACTTTTAAAATTATACAAGACACATAAAATGAAACATTTCATAGGCATTTACAACTATGCTTATTGACAAAGGGAGATGTTCTGGATAAAATAAGTAAAAAAAAAAAAAATACAGGACAGAATATGCTATATGATCTCATTAATATACATCAAAGTTGGTGAATTCTGGATATGTAGAATTATCAGTAAATTTCAGTTTCTTCCTTTGCTATTTTGATCTTGAACAATTTACCAATTTTATATAATAAGCAGTGCTGCTTAACTCATCAGAAAAGTTATGGTAGTTTAATGCCAATTCTGAGACAGGCATTCTTTTATTCAGCTCCTCTCCTATCTCTAATGGCATTATTACAATGACATGCTATTATTTATAATGGTTCCCACTTCCTCAGCATTGGTCTATGTGATTACAGGTATCATCTCATTTTACAAGGCTCTAAAAGTCACCCCTCCACCACAATAAGCCCACGTGAACCTTGAAACTAACTATTTGTTTACAGCACATTCTGGGAAGGACCTACCAGCCAATACCCATCTTATGTCACAGTTATCTGTGGAGATATTTTCCTTCTTAATATGACTCCTAGATTTTTAGTAGCAATGACTACATTTTATGCATCTTGTACCCCATATTCCATAGTACTGAATAATTGTTACCATAAATAAATGCTTTCAACCAATGTCATCTTATACAACAGGACTTAAATACTCCTATTTTATGACTATATCTACTTGAAAGGCCTGAAATTCATTGTTTCTTGGTTGGTAGGCTTAAAACAATTTATCTTTTCTTCTGTTGATTCAATCATTCAATAAATACTCAGTAATCACCTATTATGTGGCAGGCATGTTTCTAGGCACTGTGTATAGTGCAATAAACAAAAGGAACACAATCGCTCCTTTATGGAGCTTACACTCACTCTAGTGAGAAAAAACATAATATACAAGACAAAATATATAGTATGGTCAATGATAATAAGAACAAAAAAAAAAACCTAAAGCAGAGAAGGGGGTTGGTAAAGTTCAAGAGAGGGGATTGAATTTTAGATAGGATGACTAGCAAAGTCCTCAGTGAGAAAATGGGACATTTGAGTAAAACCTATCAATATTATGGGAGCAAACTATGTGAATATGTGGAGAATAACATTCCAGAGACTGGCCAATGCAAAAACCCTGAGGTCCGTCCATACTTGGCATGTTTGAGAGAGCAAGACCAGTCTGGCTGTAGCTAAATACCCAGAGAATCAAAGTAGTAGAAGATAAAGCCAAACATTGACAAAGGCCCAAGTTGTGTAGGTCCCTGCAGGCCATTGTAAGGAATTTGGCTTTTATTATCCAAGGAGAGTATATTTCGAGTAGAGGAGCAACAACAAATATGTGTTTTATCAGTAAAACTTTAGCTTCTGCATTGCAAACAATCAGGGTAAGCAGAGAAGCACTGGAAGGCATATAATCCAGGTGAGAGATAATGATGATTTAGACCAGAGTGACAGCAGTGAAGGTGCTAAGAATTGGATTTTGAAGATAATTTGCTGATGTGTTGTATGTTAGTTACATCCAACTAAAGGAGGAGTCTGAATTCCTCTAAGATTTGGACATGAACTCAAACATTGGTGTTGCCACTAACTGAGATGAGAAAGACTTATGAGTGGGATGTATTCGGGGACAATATCATGTGATAGATTTGGATTGTGTTAAATCTAAAATGAGGCTTGTGAATGGAAATGTTTAATTAACAGTTGCATATCAAAGTCTAGAGTCCAGGGGTGAGTTCTGAGCTTGACATCGAAATGCAAGAGTTAACAATGAATAGCTGGTTGAAGCCATGAGATCAACTAGCTTTGCCAATTGTAGTTAGAAGATTTTGAAATATTAAATAAAATTTTGTAAGAAATCTCTCTGGCCTCAAAATAGAAAGCAAATAGTCTTGTCCTATTTGCAGCAGGAGGTTCACCCCATTAAAATCTCAGGAATGCAAGGGCTCCCCAGACCTGCAACTCCTACTACCAGTCCCAGACTTTACCAATTGGAGTTCTTATTTATCCTCCACTACTCAGGACTGATGGCACAAAAGTAGCAAAATTGAAATCAGTTTTCGTCTGTATCAATTAGACCAGCAGCTTTACCATTACCTGGGAACTTGTGAGAAATACAGAGTCTCAGACTCCATTCTAGACTTATTTCATATGTGCATTGGAGTCTGAAAAGTGCTGCACTAAGGGGCATTAGGCAGCTCATAGAACCTTCAGGAAGTCTAGGGAACTTCATCCTGGAATTATGCACAATCTCACTATCAAAATGGTTGTGGGTGTGCCTTCAACATCTCTGTGCCTGCAGGAACAGGCACTATATCTGTCCCTGGAATGCCCAGCGCAGAACATACCCACTAAGGCTTCTGCTATTATTGCCTCCAAAACCTTAATACCAGCCTGGGACTATGGGATTGAGTTTGATTTGTAGAATCTAGATCACTAGAGGCTGGGAAGATGAGTTGTAGCTTATATTTTCAGATACAAGCACTCATAATGAGGAAAATATATTCAAAAAATACTGGTAGCCACAAGGTAGCTAATATCTCTAGGGGTTAAGTTAGATACTGAGGAAAATATACATAGAATAAGAAAGCCTGGTATTTTGGATAAAGTGAGAGATAGGGACATATATATATAAACAGTAGATCTAACTCATACATGCCAAAAAAAAAAAAAAGACAAGTTTGACCAAAAATGAGAAAATCTGAGTCTAAGGATTGATTGAGTCAGCAATTAAAGCCAGGTACTGAAGATAAGAAGGCATGGTGGTTTCGTTTTGTATCAACTTGATTAAGCTGGATCTGTTTCTCAGAATCCCATTTTCTATGTGGTTCTAGGTTGGAATTGGCCAAAAGAGAAATTGGCACGAGATTTGGAGGGCAGAAATGACACAGCAGCCATTGCTCTCTGAGAATCATTGTAGTTAGATGCAGTAAGAGACAGATGCAAAGGTGCTGGCGGATTCTAGCTTCTCGTCCCTTTCCCCCACTTCATATCCAGCTCTTCTTCCTGATAGCTGGCCTGTTGACCACTGGTGACTGTAGGCTCATCCACAGATGCAGAGATGATGGCCTTCTCTATTCTTCTTCACCAGCTTTCATTGGTGCTTCCATCTGGCAGTGGATGGGCCTGTCTTTAGGAGGGCTGCTTAAGTGAATATTCTCTGATACTAACTCTTTACAAACCCTTATATTCCCAGCTTCTCCTACAATTGTATAGACCAAATCCCTCTATAAATCCCTTATTCCATATATTCATAGTGCTTTGGTTCCCCAGTTGAATCCTTACTAATAGTTATTGCTATTGAAATTGGCTTCAGGGAATAGACCCATAAGGATGGGAATCTGGAAACGTTGCTATGATAAAATGGCATTTAAAGGCATTAGTGACCCATACCCATGGCTAAAAACAACACTGGTTGTCCATGGTCTAGCAAAAACAGTTATTGATATCATCATCTATCATCATGTATAATCAAATACTTACAGAAGATAAGGTTTTGAATGGACAAGTAGTTGCTACTATATAATATTTTTGTGGAAATGAATAGATCAGGTTGGTTTGTTGTTTTTCAATGTAGTGCAGAATATGGACAAAGAAAATTATGAACATAAGCCTTTAAATTCCCAGCTCTTGGTCTGGGAAAAGGACTAGAAAGTTTTTAAGTCTATGTCAACTTGACTAAGTTAGAACTGTTTCCCAGGAGTTGATGCATTATAGGAAAGCCGCTAATCGGCTCTCCTGAAGCACTGGGCACGTGGATGAGTTGGAACATGTAAGTGAAGCTGGAATTCTAGGCTGTCCAACTACCAGAGTGGGTCCACAATGGGAAGCTGGCCAAGAAGTTCAAGGAAAGCTCTTGCCTCTGCACAGCCACTATTTCTGAAGGCTCAGACCTAAAACTCAAACTTAAAGTCTCATCCTGCAGGTGGCTGAATTATAGCGCAAATTGAATTCACAGCCTCACTGGTCTCTAATGTTCAATGTGCTTTGCTATTTGCTTTCAGTATAAGAGCTGTATCTTGTAAGTATGTATCAACAAAAGACAGATGAGAAGGAATCAAGAATTCATAACCTTAGGAACATAATTTTTTTTCATTTTTAAAACTTCTAAGAATTATTCGATCGAAGTAGAATATGGTAAATATAAATAAATACAAATTAGTTAAAATAAAGGAATGGGAAAGAGTGGGTTGGATTTCAAACTTGTCATTTGCCTTTATGTTAACAAATTAGATGATTCACTGCATTTTCCTCATTTTAAAGAATCATGGAATTTTAAAGTGGGAAGATGCTCTAAAGCTCTCTTGTTTTTAGAGATTCTATTGTTTCATATCTTTGACTTAGGTTGGTAAATTTGTTAGAGGGTTAATGTATGAAAGAGTAAAGTCACAGTAGGCATGATCAGCGCTGCTTTTTGGACAACAGTTACCTCTAGGTTAGGTACAAAGTGAAGAGAAATGTATCTAGGGCAAGTACACAGATTTCCACTGCACTTATAAAGTTTTATTTAACTGAGTGCTGGAAACACAGTTATTTGTTATATTATTGTATACCATTATTTTGTATGACTGAAATATTTTATAAGATGGTAAAAAGATTTAGTATGAGCTATAAATAGGTTTTCCTCTATTTTATCTTTGATATACAGTCAGCCAATGAATTATAGAAAGCAACTATTGTCAGCAATCTGGTTTCTGCAGAAATGACTTTTCAAGATTTACATAAAATTTTATAAAGAATTTCAAAAAAGATCTTATTCGAACAGATTCAAAAACAGCCTTATTTTGGTTGCAAGCAATGCATGAAATTGTCTTCCCTCCCCTCACCCCTCCAGAAAAGGAACAACAGTGACTTTGAATGATAAGAACTGGATTCTTGCCAGAACTCTGGCCTTTGCTAGCTGCAAGGCCCCAGCGCAGGGAGGGCTAACTATGAAAAGCTTTTGCTGACTCTAGAAGTGCCAAAGGGAAGAGGAGGTGACTGGCACTAACAAACAAACAAACAAAAATCAAAGTCACCATTGTTCCTTCTTACCATGAAGTATCCATAAGAGAGAACAAGAAAAAAATGGCTCTCAGGAATAGTTAGAGCATCAATTTTTCATGATAAATCAAAACAGTTCTAGTTTTTAGAAATGATGATATTTGTGTCACCTTTTATAGCTCTGCCTGTAGGACTTCTAAAGACAGCATCTCCTATGCATGCCTCAAACAGCTAGCTCAGATACACATGGCTTTTGTTTATTCTCACTCGCCTAGGTTTTCACATTTTTATATATGGCCTCAAGGAATGACTTTGATGCTGAATTTTTCTGTGAAAAAAAAAAATGAATAAGTAAATATAGAAGTCATACATACATAAAATGTAAAAGTATAAATCAATGAGACTCTCCAGTGCTGTGTCCCTAATAGTTTTTCCAAGCAAGATTCCATTTCAACAGCAGTTTTGTGTCTCTCGACTACTGAAGTATGCTAATTTCTGGACTCATGAATTATGTGTACAATGTTATAACTATAGAGATAAAACATCTAAAAGGTGCAAAACCATGTTAATAGCAGCATTTTATTTTTTCCCATGAGAAAATGAAATGAAATCTGGATCTACGACACATCTTTCTCAATGTGGCTAATTCATTATCTGCTGCCCTGAAAAATTCAATTGTCTATGAGATGTGTGTTTTGTTTTGTTATTTGTCTAGGGGGTTTTCTTTGAGTTCCCAATTTAATCTATTTATTTATAAAATTTTGACTTTTTTTCTTCTGCTTGAGTCACTTGTATACCAAGGTAGGTAGGCACTGGTTTTCAAAATATTCTTTTCAAAAAACACCAAAAAAAAAAAAAAAAATACCATATGAAAGCAGGATTACTTTTTAGCTACCAAGCTTAAAGAAAGTTGTAAGCAATGATTAAATAATAATTCTTCATATAATTTACAGACATCAGAAGCTATTCAAATGAATATGCTGTCTATTCTAAAAATTTAGAAAATTCTAACAGAAAGAACTATAGTAAATGCAGAATAAACTCCATCCTGACTCATCTTTCCAACTATCCCTTGTGCTCAGTAACTTTTCCATAAAACTCCCTATAAGGCTTTCACAAAACAAAACACTAATTAAGGTTTACCAAAACTTTCAGTGTTTGGGAATAAAATACATGTCTCATAAAATAGTGCTGGGAAAATAAAAACAACTCTAGGTTTTGAATTATTTTTCAGCTTGATCTTTATGGACAAGAATATTAATGATTATAATATATGAAGAGAGATGAGGACAGAAACTTTTCTGGCTAAGAATGAGAAACACCTGCTTTTACTCCTGCCTTTTCCACCTTTATACTGGTGTACTTTTTTGATTTACAATTTCCATGTAATTCCTTGGCCACTGACACATAATTGGGTAGGAAAGCTAGTATACTGTAATTTTAATCTCTTTGAAGGAATTCCTTTTAGTGAAAATATGAAGAGAAATGGAGCAGTATATGGAGGGGAAAGCAGTGTTCCGCTTTGTTTTGTTTAGCTGATAGACATTTATAGTACCTTTTTATCTTTGTAGAATTTTGTTCTCATAGAAGGCAAAGTGTGTAGATTTCAGGTGAAGGGAAAATTGCTGAAGAGGTGTCCTTGAGAAAAGGAGGTGTGACGGCATCTAGCACGTAATCAGAAGAATTAGGCAGATAGGAGTGTGGACATTTCTTCCAGAGTACAAGTAGACACTAAAGCATAAGATGCAGGTGCTAATAGGTTGGTAGATAAGGTGATGGGAATATAGGATACAATTTTCAATGATAAGGCAAGGCCATCAACTGAGAATGGAAATGGGAAAAGAGTTTTAAAGGCCTAAGGAATGAAGAAGGAATTAAATAACCATTTGAAGTTTGATGGAATGAATCGACTAGGGGCATGAGATAGGATTACAGTACTGACCACACACTTGAGGATGGTGATCATGAATTTAAAGTGAGACCAGACAGCATAGTGGGTTTTTTTTTCCTCCAGCCATATTCACCTGCATGGATTCAGGATTGGTATGCACAATTATGATTCTCTAAGTGAGCACAATGAAGACAAAGAGGAGGAAGGCAGTGGAGGTAATGACAAGAAAGATGATGATGATGATGATGATGATGACGACGACAATGACAACGACAATGATGATAAAAGACCATGGAACAGAAACTGGGTAAAGAGATAAATAAGGACGAGAAAGGAATGTAAAGCAATGATAAAGTAGTAGAATCAATGGATTATTTATCCCAGTGAGATCAGAAAGTTGTTTGGGCCAAGTTCTAGAGAGAGTAAGTTAGAAAGACAGGAAGAGGGATTCAGAGAGTGTGATACTTAAAATTATTATTGTAAATGAGGTGCCGTTATTGGTAATTAAAAGGCCTGTGGTATGTATGACCACAGGAGTTGATAGCTGCAGTGTAATTGAGGACAAGAAAATTGAAAGAGAGGAACTTTGAGGGCAGGTTATTAGAAGGACTTTCCATGTAGATATTGAAATACCCATAAATTTTGAATGGAGATGGAGAGTCAGTAAACAGAAGCTAAGATTCTCAAGCAATGAGGGAAAGTGTCCAGGGCTCTTTGGTTAACTTCATCAAAAAGGTGGTGTATGGATGGTAGCCTAAGGATAAGAGCAGAAAACCTCAGGGGTATAGGGAAAAGAGAGAAAGAATGAGCAGAAAGTGGTAATGAGAAGCAAGGACATGGACCTCACCCTCAAGCACAGTGGAATAAGTGAGTGGGAAAAAACACCACATTTAGAATTTTTCTTGAATTTCTGAAAAAATTTCTATAATCACATTGCTAATATGGCCTTATACATGCATATTCATATTACTTCTCCAGTTTAATATGTTTTTCTTCTCTTCATAATTATGTTATGCTTGTAATCACATCATCTCCAGATACTTGTCAGGCTATGGGAGGTAGGGATAAGGAATCAGAGACCTGAATTAACCAACTACTTCACGTGGTCAAAATTTTACTTTTGTGTTTGGTTTTTGTTTTCTTAAATTGTTTTAACTTTTACCTAGCGCACCAAGGAGTGGCTTGACTATGAAGTGGAGCTTGAATCTCACATACAAATATTATCCATCAATCCCCCAACCAACCCAAGTAAAATGATTGAATATAGATGCTTGATATTTCTCAATGTTATTAAAGTGTAAACAAAAACATCTGGAAATAGAAGTCTGCTATTTTAATTGATTTGTAACATACATTCTACATTAAAAATATGCTTGCCATGCAAATGCAGCTCCCTACCACAAGTCCCAATTTTCTACCTAAAACTCCACTGTAAAAAATATTTTGTAGTCACTACTATCTACATGCTTTCACTAGGAGGTGGCATGGGTGTAGACAAAGCTAATATTTGGGACATAACAATTCAATTTGTGACTATAAGCTCAATCTACCTTTAATTTCAGCCAAGTAAATTTAGGTATAAAACGTCCTGGAAGACTTTGTGTTAATACAGTTTTGATTAGAACCCTAAAATAATGTTATAGTGAGGTTTCAGAACATTATATTTTAATAAATACTGCAAATAGAGTCATTTTGAAACTTTTTTCTTTTCTAAAACAATGTGTAATAAGCTTATACTAAATGAAACTTAACATAGACAAGATTCTCTCTAATATTCAATGGAGTTAACGGAATCAGATAAAAAGAAGTCTCTTTCTGACACTTACTCTGAAATTCATGACAATTCTTAGGAAGACCCAGGGTAGTCCAAAGCAAGGGAAAATACACTGTTCCCAACCTATCTGACTTGGCTTTGGAAATAGGAAATTAGGAAAACTGTTGGCTGCCGCCCTCCAACTGCTTGATGGGCTAGGGCAGATTGGTTGGGGGGGTGGAAGAATGTGATGGAGGAGGGAGTGGGGCTAGCAGGCATGGGAGGTATGTGGATATGTGGAAGGAGATGTGATACAGAAACAAAATAGAAGGGTGGGACATAAAACTTAACTCCACAGGATCCCCTCCTTAGAGTGCACTACAGTTGACAACCTTCCTGAACTCCAAGTGTGGGATTCATTCAAGTGTGTATTTAGAAAATGGCAGCTCGACAGAGATAGCACTTGGGCTTCTCTAGTGAATGCATATGATAGACTGCTCTGGGAGTTTCATTTATAAATTTAGAGAAGGAAGTCATTTGACTTCTTTGTAGATCATTAGATGGGTCATTAAGTCATTTATGGCTGAATTTCCATGTCAAATCCTCAATTTCACATACACAGACACACACATACCAAGCACACACACACACAAAGCACACGGATTATAAAACAGATTTAATTTTTCACAGGTGCTTAAGCCAAAAAACCTCCTAAGTGGTTAAAACACTGAGAATATATATAAACTCTGCTTTAGAATATATTGTGAATGTAAAGAATTGATTTTTAATTCATTTTGTGGGTCTCAGAAGATGAATATGTAATGCAAAGGGAATATGAGTAACATACCACCAACAAGTTAATGACTAAATGCTGAACTAATTTAACAAAATATAATCTCGAAATATATATATTGCATGTAAATTCCAAATTTATGATTGCAATAAACTTATAATAAAATCCCAGGGCATGCTTGCAGTATTATTATTAAATTTCATTTCCATCTTCAACTGCCTACTTTTAGAAATATGTAATATTACCTTGAGCCATTTGAATTTTATGTGGCAACTGCATTTACCTTAACTCTTCCCTGGAGGAAGATTGAATATTTATTTCATTCTGAAGGAAATGGATTTCTGCATCAGAATGGAATAAAAATGATTAAATGTGAATTGAATCACTTAATCCTTTTTCTTGTGTCAAAGGGCATAATTATTAACCCTGCTAAGTGCTATATGTGCAATCATGTACTAGGATTTACACTTATAAATAGCTTTTAAATGATTAGCTGTGAATAAAGGGTGGCAAGACCCCAAGTATAAACTGGTGGCAAAGGCTTCAGGTGGCACGTTGGAGGTATAAGCTCACCAAACCTGTATAAGTTAACCAAACATGTGTGCACAATCCATCTAGTTTTTTAAAAGAACTCTCTATGACACTATGTAAATCAACTTAATAAAAATATATTGTGACTGCACATTTCTGTAGTGAGGATTGATTTGGGTATGTGTAGTTGCAGAACCAACACAAGAACAACAGCCCTTTCACAGTGCATACTTATTAGGGAAGTCCTTTGTTTGTTCCAGATGCAAATCAGACTCAGGAAAAAAGTCTCTCCACATTAGTTTGCTGCATTCCAGGGTGGTCTGTGTGTAGTGTTCCTGAGAGGAAAACAAAATGGTGAGAGAAAGATAGAAAAGGAGAGAGTAACAGAGAGAGAGATGGAGGGAGGGAGGGAGAGAGGAAGATGGAGAGAGAGAAACAGAGGGATAAACAGGCTTGGGAATTAAATAATCTACTCAGGCTCTTCTTTTTAGCACCTGTGTGGCTTTCATTGAATCAATAACTCTCTCTGGGTCTCATTTTCCTCATCTGTAAAATGGAAATCACACTTGCCTTGAAGAATATTACAGAGATTGTGAGATAACATATAAAAAGAGATTAGCACATCCCTGCTGCACAGAGAAGGTAGCTGCTGGTATCATTACACCATGCACTGCACAATGACTGTCAGGCATTTGGAGGTGGCAGTGCCATTTGTGGGAATGCCTGCATTCTCAACTGGGGATTCTTACAATGGCATGAGTCTGTTTAGAGTAGAGTGACAGTCCTGGGATGTACCACAGCCCACCATATCATCTGGTTAGTGGCCCTTTTTGCTTTCAAGTATTCTTGTTTGCATTATAAATCATAGCATCACTCTTGTCTAGGAACTTTAGTGTTCTTTCTCTGGGAGATTTTTAGCAGCAGTTTCTCAAATAACTAGAGATCTTCATGCTCCTTTCCAGGTCAAAGCTCAGGATGGGGTCAGTCATGGGTGGAATTATGCACCCCCCACCCACATACACAACATTCATATGTTAAAGTCCTAACCTCCAGAACCTCAAAATGTGACCCTATTTGGAGAGAGGGTCTTTACAGAGGTTATCAAATTAAGATGAGGTCATTACAGTGGGCTGTAATCCAATATGACTGGCTTTCATATAAAAATAAGAAACAGACGAAGAGAAGGGAAAATGATGTGAAGACACCATCTACAGCCAAGGAGAGAGGCCTGAACAGATCCTTCTCTAACAGCCTCTGAAGGAACCAACATGCCAACACCTAGATTTCAGATTTCTAGCCCCCAGAGGAGTGAGACAATACATTTTCTGTTGTTTAAGCTGTCCAGTTTGTTGTAGTTTGTTACAGCAACCCTAGCAAACCAATACAGAATCCAGGGGAAGAAGTGCAGCTCCTGCCTTTTCCTGGTTTTGACCTCTTTTCTAGAAAAACACCCGTCTATCCCAGATTCTGAAACCATAATGTTTTCTACCAACAATCCCATTCACCAGTTACTTGCAGCAATGTTCTATGGGAACCTAGAGAGGAAACTTTTAAAATCGAACTGTGAATAACTACACAAATGCTCAATTAGCAATAACGACATATATCAGTGTCAAAGTTCCATTCCCTGAAAATATCTCAGGATCTCCACTCCAACTGCCTGGGGGTTATAAATTATTAACACATCTATCTAGAAAGCATAACAGCGTGCTATTATGAGGAATCTGTGTCCATGGAATTTACTGGTCATTCAGAGGCTTGATAATTTACTCTTTGTTCCCTAAAGTAAATATATGCAAGTTACATAAATCAAACCAAGTTTTAAAGCAATATTTTTCCTCATAGAAAAAGCAGTATGTTTCTTCCAGCAGCTCTACCCTTTCACCACCCCATTTTCCCTCCCACGTACACATATTCACAAGCACAAAGGTGCTAGACCCAGAATTTAGTATTTGTATACATTTTGTAAAATTTTATCTTCTATCTTTTCAGCTACCACTAGGCCACAGCAATGAGCATATGCTTAAAGATATATACAGGGCATTTGTCATTTGAACTTGTGCTTTGAAAATAAATATCTTAAAACTCTAATAGATCACAAATGCTTTAACAAGTTGTTTTAAATTAATGTCAGAGAGTCTGTAGAGAGATGCACTGGAAAATTTTGAAACAAGAAATATGATTAAAAACCATCTAGATTCTTCCTTCTGTCATATATTGTTAACTTTTAGATAATCTGTTGTTCAAAGACTAAAAATTTGGAAGTATTGTTCTTTTCCTCCAAAAACATTTGACTACCCTATTATTGCCTAAACAGTACATAACCTAAATGTAGAAAGTGTACATTCATGTTTACATCATATTTTCAACTTGTTCCAGTGTAGAACAAAAAAAAAAAAATTAGTAAGAAGGGAAAATGACTTGTATTGTGTAGAACTTTCTCATTTTTCAAATGTGAACATATATTTATTTCAGTTTAAATAATCCCTTATAATTCACTAATTACCATAGCAAGTTAAAACTAGTTCTGTTAAACACAGTTTTCCCCTTTCCCCATATAATCTAATATAAAAATGTTATATAATGGAAGGAGTGTGGGCTTTGGAGTAAAACAGACCCAGGGTACAATCCTGGCTTTATCGCTCTATGGCCTGAGGCAAGTCTCTAAGCTTCTTTGGGTCTCAGTTTCTTTAGCTCAGAAATGAGGGTAATGTTTACCCAGCACGATGGGTGAGAAGATTGGAGACTGTGTGTTAAACATGTGCTATACTAATAAGAGGGGACATTGTTAAGTGTTGTAGCTAACTGTATTTTCTGACATGACCCACCACCATTAACTCCTATCCCACATGCTCTTTCCCAGTGTGACCTTGACTCTTCTCCATCAAGAAATAGAGTCAAAAGTAAAGGAGGAGAAAGGAGGAAGGAGAAAGGGAAGGAGGGAGGAAGAAGGGAAGAAAGAAGGAAGGGAAGGAAGGAAAGAAGGAAAGAAGGAAGGGAGAGAGGGAGGGAGGGAGGGAGGGAGGGAGGAGAGAAGGAAGGAAGGAAGGGATAGTCTACTTCCTCTCTTGTTCAGTCTGACTGGTCTCGTGTCTCACTTGTAACCAATAGGGTGCAGCACAGTGATGTTCATGAATTCACAGGCTAGGTGAGCAAAGCCCTGCAGTGGCTACCCCACCTCCCACCCCCTAATTCTCTTGGAACATTCACTCTTCTGAAACTCTTCTGGGAACACCTCTCTGAACCTAGCTACTATGTTTTGAGGAGCCCAAGCTATGAGGAAAGGTGATATGTAGGTGTTCTGTTAAACAATTCCAGCTGAGCCCAACCTTAGAGACATTCCAGTTCAGATGCCAGGAGTATGACTGAAGAAGTCTTCTGGTGATTCCAGCCCAAGTCCTGAGTCACCCCCAGTCATTTGAGTCTTTCCAGCTGAGGCCACAGATATTGTGGGGCTATTCTCTATCTTACTCTTTACCCTCAGACTCGTAAGCATAATAAAATGCTTGTTGTTTTATGCCCTTGAGTTTGGGTGGTTTTAATGAAGCAGTAGGTAATTGGAATGGTGCTGATAAGATGCTTAGAATGGTACTGCAAGAGAACTGAAAGAGGCCTCCATATTTGGGAGCCTATATTCAAATATGTGTGATATGTTCTGACAACATACATTCTCTCACTAAGCAACCACTCTTTCTTATTTTGAGCCCCTGGGATTCAGTGTCTACAAAAGTAGGAAAAGTAGCAGTTAATAATCTATTTCTATTTTGCTGATTCCATACATTTTAGTCCTTGGAAAAGGTAAGGTAAGCACATGTGGAAAAAGAAAAACAGGAGAGGAACACCCAATTCAGAACAGTGTTCTCTGCACTATCACCTCACGCTAGCTCTATATTCACCTGGTCAACATGCTTGTCTTTAAAGTACAAACACCTCCTCGAAATCTGGGACTCATTCACTCCAGGTCAGGGGTAATCAAAACAACCTCCTTAGAGAACGGTAGTTTTGATTTGGAGTAGGAGAAGGGAGGGCATTTTGGAGACCCCTGGTAGCATGATAATAAGAGTTATGTCAAAGAAGGGAGGGGGAGAAAAGCTTTAGAAAAGTAGGCCGAAGAGCAACACTGAAATCTGTCCTGCCCACTCACTGTTTAAATACAGCTGGATGGGTACCTCCCATGAGGTGTGTACCAGCCACAGATAGATGAATCTGCCCCATTCCCTGGCCTAAAAGAATTTTGCAGGTTTCCCTATGTCCCGATTCACTTATAAACCACTGAAGCCGCCATTACCAGAACTCGTTTGCCAAGGATAAGTGGCTCCCAAACCACCCTCGTATCCCTCTGGATGAAAAACCTTTGATTATAGGGCTGGGTCTTACACTAGCATAATTACTACACATAACTGGTATCCAGTAAATTGTTTATTTAGTGGAATTGAACTAAATCTGTGCAGTATTTGCATAATCTACTAGTCACAATAATTGATAGACTATTGCACATTATGCCAAGGGCTAGCTGAAGAAGACGTGCTTTCAACCCACAGAAATTTATACTCTAATCAACCATTTTTAACTTAGGAAATGATAAGACCATTAAAAGTATTTAGTTTGGAGAAAGATATTCACATGTACAGTATTATAAGTAAAAGCCTTCAAAATGGGACAGAAAATCCCTAATGCTAAAGAAAAAGAAAATAAAATTTTAATTTGTCACCGAAGTTATTTTCAAGGTCAAACAAACATAATTCCCCTTCCTCAAACCTATCCATACATGTTACATACCAGTATGCAAAACCTGCACTGTTTCTATTAGACCCACTGTGGAATTATCCTCAAATTTAAAGTTCTCAGAGACTGATGGATTGTTAGTAACACACATAACAAGTCCATCCAGGCATTGGCAATTTTCCCCCATCTCTCACCTAAGAGAGCTGCCATCTCCCCAGGGGACCATCAACCCACTTACGGGGATACCTCCACCACTCACATCTTTGAAGAGCTCTTGACTTTTAAAACATTCTTCCTTTGAGCTGAGATCTAGCTTCCTTCTGTCCCAAACATCTTATAAAACTTTCATTAATGGAATTATTTAACATTTGATTTATTTCAATAGAAATTTATGATAGAAGTAGGGACATATTGGGTAAAACTAGATCTTGATTTATATTGTTTACATAGTTTTTAGGTGCTAGACACTCTATGACTTTTCAAAGAGGAAGTGGGTAGTTTTGGCATTGGCTTCCATTTTCAAAAGAATATTTACCCTTTAGTAAATATTCTCAGATTGGTGATTATAAGCTCTGTAAATTACAGTAATGAAATGGGATAACGACAAAGGAAAATTTCCAAAAGACACAATCATGTTACTAATACAATAAAATATAAAACATACCTAATGAAAGCAAACATTAGTATGAATCTTAAAAGAAACATAATGCTAAGCATGGAACTTTGATTTACATAAAGTGCAAAACTAAAAATCTCCATGACAGCTCTATGTAAATTTTTATAATGCAAGATGTTTTAAAAGTAAATTTGCAAAGAAAAAAGTCAGAACAAAGCAACATTACTCATATTTTGTTGGTAATACAGAATAAAGAGGCCATTTCATGTTCTGAACATTTCATGTTTAGTAGTTGTGTAAGTTTAATTTATAAATAATTTTGAAACATTACAAGAGACGTGCGGGGAGTTTGTTCTCTAAGTTAAACAGCAATTTGATCTCAACATCATTAAAAATAAACTTTCACCTGTTACTAATTTTCTTCTTAGTTACAAAGCCATTGTTTGTTTCAATGAAAGGAAAAAAAAAAGTATCTTGATGCTGTTTATACAATCCAAGTAAGAGAACAAACTGCAAAGGCCCATGTATGTGAAAAAGCAAATAAAAGAATTTTTCTAAGAATATGTTGAAAACATGACCAGGCTATATACAATTATAAGTACTATACTGTGAACCTCAAACAGTGCCCCAGATAGTGCATATTTGAGTTGCAAACAGTACTGCAATCCTACATCTGAGAATAATTATTCTGTGTGTACTATCTTTAATTGTGGACTTGTAATAAACTCTGAAAATTGAGCCCAGTATTACAAAAAGCCTTCCACAATCTCTGCCAGCAAAGCAAAAAAGTATTTTGTGTGGTGCCTTTGGTTTCAGTTTTATTATTATAGGGGGTGTGTCAGATTGTGTGTGTATAATTGTGTGTGTTTATATGAATGAGTTTATGAATATGCGTGTAATTTTGGCATTGGCTTCCATTTTCAAAAGCAGCCCAAACTCATACCCAGAAACAAACAGAAATAGTTCTTAAAAGGTACAAAATGACTTCATGGGGCCATTCTTACCTGGGCCACTCACATAAATGAATAAGTCATGGCAACAGCTTCAACAGCAAGTTTTTATACTTTACAACCAAAAGTCTAGGTCTGTGTTTTCATACTGGCAGACCAGGTATACTCAGGGGACACTCCAGGCAACAAATCATAAGAAAATAATTGGGAAAAGGTCTTCTGCAAAAACGTAATTTGGGCCTTGGCAAAAGTAGAGTTCAGGTGAACATTCCATACTCAACAGATAATCTGATGTTTCTTTATTTACTGAGCCCTTCTTTTCTGACCCTACTGGAAATAATCAGAGAGAGAAAAAAAATATCTAATGGTTCCAGGATATTCACAAATGCTCCATCCATTTTTCCATTCCTCTTTCTCTCCCTGTCCCTTTTCCTCTCCCCCTACTTCCCCCCTTCCCCCACCCCCTCCCTCTGTCTCTGTCTCTGTCTCTCTGTCTCCTTCCTCTCCCTCATCTCCAACTTTCTCTCTCCCTCTTTCTCTCCCTACTTCCATCTTCCATTTATCTAACAAGCAATGAAAGCATGTTCTATCCATAAGTTTTTCCTAATTTCTTTAGCACTTCATCAGGGCACTACTAAATCTCTTTGCTCTTAATCTCCAAACTTCAAGAATTAGTGAATTATATTGCCGACTCAATTTTATCACTGCACATCTCTTACATATCTCTAATAAACTTTTTGTTGACAGAGCTTTTTTTCTCACTTTGCATTCTTCACCTTCTTACCACATTAGAAGCCACTGGACTCTCACTTTTTGGTATTCTCCCCCTATGGTTTCCATAAGGCATATTCCTCATTCTCTTAGGTCTCTGACAACCTTTCCTCTGCATTTTTCTCCAGTTCTTCTTTAATTGTCTTCATAAATCCAGGTGTTTTTAAAGGAACTTTGGCAAAATTCCCTATTCATTCTACTTTCACTCACTTGGTGCCTAGTTCAATTGTGTAACTTCAACTAACAATTTTACACAAATGGCTTCCAAATCTTTTTCTGATTTCTCTTCCAAATGTCATTCTCACATCTCCAACTCTACATCAATTATACCTGGATATTCCATCAGCACCTATGGCCCCACCCTCTTTGATATCTCCCACATTCACCTTCATGTTTCACACTCATTACCACAACCCCGGGGCAAACGCTCATGGCCTTTTGCCTAGGTCCCAGAAAAGGCTCCCTAATTGTTTCTATCCTCATTCTCTTTGAATTCATCACCTATCCTACTACCAAGTGCATTTTCCAAAAATACAATCCTGACCATATTTCTCCTCTTCAAAAACTCCCAATACCTCTCCATCCTATAGAATAAAGCCCAAACTCATTTCTATGATATTCAAATTCCTTTCTTTGATAAAGTCAACCAATTTAAACTGGCTTCCTATGATCCCTTATTGTGTAGCTTTCACTTTAAGTGAAATAAACTACTCAGGGTCCCCTACACTTTCTGAAATACCCTCATTCATGTCTTTTTCTCCAGCCTAAAATACTTTTTTTTCTCCATCCCTGCTATTTCTAAAACCTGCCCCAACCTACAAAGTCTAAAAAGAATGTAACTGACTATTAACTCTTCTTTTATCCATCCTCAGGAAGACTTCATTTTCACTATAAACTCATTGGGTATGGTCTCCTCTGATACCATTTTCTGCCTTGTGTATAGTTATTTATGAATATGTCCTAAATCTCTTAATTAACCCCATTAAAAGCTTGGGTTATGTGTGTCTCCATAGAATCTAGCATAGTGCCTGGTACATGAGAGTTTCACTTCTATTTCATTCACTTAATAAACATTTTACTGGGCACTGTCTTGTGCATGGGGAATTCGATGAATGAAACTCAGTCCTTGCTTTTATGAGGTTTACATTTTAGATTCACAAGAAATGCTTATCACAACAAAAACTCAAAAATAAAATACTTTAAGAAAATATTTACTTCTCTAGTCAATATGTTATAGAACCGAAATTCTTCAGTATAAAAATTCTATGTAAATCCAAAGCATTATTATTCTGTCGTAGATGGCACACGTGGCTTCTCCTCAAGAATAAGAGAAGAAAGGCATGAGTGTTGTTTTCCTGGCATCATGCCCTGTGATCCTCTCTCCTTCCTTTCCCCAGTTACAACTCTCACCCTGATTTTTCATCTTTGATCTTACTTTCTGTCTCTTGCCATACCTAACCCAGCATTATACTGAGATCTGACTTTGTCCTCACAGCCTTGACCTTGTTCCCTAATAATTAGGCTGCTTGTCTGGACTAGATGAGTCCTAACTAGTTTGCAAACTTGATTATGTTTTATTTCTAAACAGATAAATGGGTGACCCTGGTGAACCAAAACCACACAGAAGTCAATTCTGCGACCATCTGGTCAGAGACCTCAGAAACCCATGCTGACTTAATCAACAATGTCAAGAAATAAATAAACAAACTGCATTACTGAGTGCAACATGATGACATTCTCTGAAAATCCAACTGCACAAGACACTACCATAGGCTGGAATCCAGCTGCTGCCTTTTGCCTTAGAGCCAAGGAAACCATGTCTCCAGTTTGAGGTTCATTCTCTTTGCTTCTTTCCTCTGATAAATGTCACCTCTTGGAAACAAGAACCTTATTCATCAACTGAGAATTGGGACCATTTCAGAGTTCTGTTTTCTCTGGTCCTTCCACTCCTCTTCCCTCAAAATATTTCTTTTCTTCTCAAGTTCATTTAGGAACTTACTACCAAATGTATAGACATAGGTTATCAGCTATATCTCTACATGCTAATTAAGAGCATCCACCTTTCACCATGAATTTTTACAACATGTCTCAATAAGAAAAGTAGAAGCATCTTCTAGGAATTCTGAAATACAAAAGATGTATGGTGTGGTCTTGATTTCATCTATTCTCTAAAATCAACAGAAAGCTCTTTTATCTATTTTGAGTAAACTGTCTTTGGAGCCTCAGATGCAATTTAGTCAATGATGCTGCACACAGCAGGAATCTGCTTCGAATAACTAACCCTGTTACCTTCTTGTTTCCTGCACAAATTCCTCTATGAGGGACAAAAACAGGGCTTCTTGTTCCTTTTGAGGAAATGAGGTTTTTAAAAAGGGTTACAAGCCCAAAATGAAATTCAAAGTCAGCAGTCTTAAAAGTATTATACTAGACTATAGATGGTAAATTCAACAGGTACTAAAATCAGGGTCAAATTAAATAATTTGATAATACCTGCACGCCCTTTACCACATAGATCATTTTATTGTGTTTGTAAACTAAATTTGGAAATCACTTCTCCTGGGCCTATAGTGTCCCTAAGATTATATAAAAGACCTTTGGAATTTACATCAACTATTTATGCCCATATTGGGGTCCACTGAAGGTTTAGAAAAATGATAATAATTTACTAAATAATCCCTGAAAATGACAAAAGTTTCCAAGAGTACTCATCTTATTATCCTGGGATCTATCTCTCATTGTGTAAATCTCAGCATAAATACATGAGCATGTTACTGAAATTTCTTCGAGCTCTATCTACCTAGGGGAATAATGGGATTGGAAGAAAAGAAACACTAATCTCCAGTTTAGCTCCTACTGTGGAAATCACTGTCCCTGGCCCTCAATTCCCTCCTAACTCGGAATAATTCTGAGAGAGTCTCACAAGTATTCACAAATAACCAGTCTCTTGGTCTCATATACTATGTTATATAACATAATTTGTATTTTGGCAAAAGTACAGCTTCTGGTAGTCATTCATTCAACAGTATTTTTGAGGACTATAAATCAAGCAAACTGCTGGGAAGTGGGGATTAAAAGAATGAGCAAAGACTTGGTGTCTACCTTTAAGAGGTTCATAATCTCAACTCTGTTGTTACTGTCTCTCCCTGCTTGTGAAAGCCACACGGCTCCTCTACTTTACCCCAGTGGTCTCTTTAGCTAGTGTCAAAAGGGCCCACCCCTACCTATTTCCTCCCTTGTGCTTTCCTCAGCAAAGTGTTTTGTGGCACATCTAGTATTGTGGCTTTTTATTTTAACCTGGATCAGATTCCCTTGAAATGGATCTTAATTCTAGGGACATTACTGTTAAACTGCACTCAAAACTATTCCTTCCCCAGAAACAGTGACTCCAGACTAAGCGTGTGTGCTTTCCCTGCCCTCAGGATGACCTGGAGGTCAGTATCCATCTAATCTGTTATGAGGAAATCAAGAAAATCAGAAGACTATGTCTCTTATTTGCCACTACCTAGATTAGAGATATTTCACCAAGATTAAAGGAGATTAGATACAAATGGTATATAAAAGGCTGCCCAGTACATATGAATTTTCTCTTTACTAAGTGATTACAAATCTAATAGGACTAGGATATATATAGAAATACAGCACTGAAAGCAATAAGAGGTAAATGTTATACTGCATTACAACCAACCCATGTGGAGTTCAAAAGGAGCCAACGTGATCAGAGAAAACTTCAAGAAATGACATCTGATCCAAGCCAAATGGAATGTCTAAGGTTTGGCTGTGTAGAGCTGAGGGAGAGCATTCAAGATAGAGAAAATGCAAGAGCCATGTCTCAGAGGTAGGAAACTGTAAGGTAGAGCACTAGAGAACTCATCCAGTTGGGACAGGAGTCAGTGTCATGGTAACAGTGCCATTTTGCAACCCATAGGTAAAGCTTCACATTCTTATTTCTTGTGACCAACCCGAACACCTGTGTAACATATAAAACTTCTGCTAATGGCAAGAAGATAGGATCAGTCTCACTTTCAGACTGACCCTGTTGCTACAAGCAATTAAGCTTTAACTTTCTTACCTGTTTTCTGGTGGCCTTATTCTAGAATGTTCGACATTGTTAACAGAAAAATAATGATCCTATGACACGGCTCCTTTGCTGAAAATTTTCCAAGGCCCTAGATGAAGAGGAGACGTTTTGCCCTCGTCTATTTCTTTCTAGAACCATTTATTGTTCCTTTTTTGCTTTTAACTTCCTAATTTTTTTAGGTAAGGTTCTCAGAGGAAGGCCCTAAGCTGTGTTCACATTGTGAATTCAAGCATTTCAAGGGTGCTACTGGTGCAAACTATCTACTTTCGGGGAGATGCCAGGACCCTCATGGGAAGGAGCCAGGAGTTGTACTCAGATGACATGCTTTCAATCACTGAGAGAGAATGGGAAGAGAGGGTCAAGAAACAGTGGGTCTAAGAGAACAGGATCAGTCATTTAACTGGCTACAGAGAAAAAGAGACCTTCACAGCAAGGATGGGTCAGCAAATGATGGCAGAAGGGGCAGAAGCAGGCCAAGAGACTAGTGCTCTGGAAAAAGCAAAACAAGGCCAGATATCTATGAAAGACATACTTGCAGTTCATTCTTCATTCTATATTCTAGACCCACCACTTTGGTCATGACGAATGTAAAATAAATTTAGATAAGTCATTAAAACTGTTATAGTTCTAAATACCATGTAAATGTTTTACTCCAGGTCCCCATTTAAATTGCTTTGTACAGAATAAAAGTCTTTTCTTGGCACACTTGAACAGTGAAAAGTTATTGTTATTATCTTTTTAATAAAGAGGACCATTTTCTAGAAAAATATATATTCTTGTAGAAGAAACGGACTTAAATGGCAGAAAGACAAGTTTATTAAAATTCATTGCAATTCTCACACCATTATATTTTTTAATAACATCTTGCTTTCCACTGTGGCCCCCTGCCAGTGTGCAGACACATTTAGCCTCACCCAGGTCAAAAGTGATGCCTCAATGAATCCTCAGGGATTAGGTCTGTGTTCCAACACAATTCATTTTTAGTGTTAAATTTGATTGAGCTATGTGAGTAAAAATGCATTTGAATTTTTACATGTAAGGCTCAACCTTTGAGATCTTTCCTGAATTGTGAATATATTAGATAAGGTCAAAAGAGAAACACAAACGAATGTGAAAAAATGGATGATTTGATGTTTCAGCTGGAGGTGCCCTGAAATGTAATGTCTTCCTCTACCTCAAGAGCAGAACCTTTACCTTATAGATGCCAGTCAGTGTGTATGAAAGAATATTTCTGATGACTATAATAGTCAATTTTTAAAAATAATTAGCTACTAAAAAATTTGAATAAAGATAAAATTATTTCTATAGTTTGATAACATTTTTTCTTGTAAGAGTTTAAAGAGTATTAAAAATACTCTTACAGGTGTGTAAATTAATATTATACATATATACTTTTATATTTATATATATTTATTTTAAGAATGTTTTAAATCAAATACTGCTTAATGGTAAAATAGATTAGATAAGTTATTGTATTCTAGATATCATAATTTTTTTCATCAAACCTATCATTTATTTCCAGTTTTCAGAAAATATTCCCTCTCTCTCCATTGATTCTAAAGATTCTGGGAGGGAAAAACTGTGAAAAGCTATAAAATGTCCATAGTGTTTATTTTCATTTACAAGGTTTTGGTCTTTTTATAGCAATTTTTAAAACCAGATATTAAATTATTAAAGCCTCTAAATCTTCCTATATGTAGGAATTTAAAGGGCATAAGAATTTCTATTGATTATTCTCAGGATAAGTTTTTTAGAAATGAAATGTGACATTATTTTTAAGATTTCATAATCATTTTCTCTAGCCTAGAAAAACAGGTTGCTAAAAAAAAAAAAAAAACTGCTTCAACTTTCTAGGTGTTGACATTCAGGCAAGAACACACTATCTTTTCATTCTGCATCTGAATTAAATCATTAAATACTAAAGTGTAGATATCAAAAATATTTGAAAATGGCATTAAAAATCCAGTTGTTTAAATAAAAGAAAGTTATATACTTTACCTAAAAGTATCATGCAGAGGGGGGAAAAAACTGCCTTTGAAAAAATTATCAGTACCTCTACCAGTAGACAACTTTACCCAGATGGAGAAAACAAACTTCCAGCACTCAGCTGGCTTTTCATGGGGTTTCCCTGAATTCCATTTTATATGCACACCTTATTAAATCTCCCTAATGTGGCAGTTGTCTGGAGACTGGGCAATAACCAAGTCAAAGCTAGGGTGATGTAGGTAACAGCAACTGCTGGCACCAGCCTTCTGAAGAGTTATCGTGTTTGAGAAAGAAAACATTGTCAGGGTGGTAGCATAACCCCAAGAGTAATAAAGTGGCCAGACACCTGGAAGCAATTATGTGCATAGTCGAGATTATCCATCATGCTTTGCTCACTGTCTCTCTTGCAAAGACCTTTGTTTTTACACTCTCAGTAGCTAACTTTTGGGCTGAAAAGCCTGTTTCACAAACGATGTTTTCCACTAAGGCCCTTCCACTTAACTGCCATTCCCACATGATGTCAATCATTTCTTTGCACAGCCTAGCGACAAACCTCAGAGCTGCTGTAATAATAAGTTCGTTACTAAGCTTGCAGGAGCAGCTGCATCAATCACACTACTGCCACAGCAAAAACAAACGCCCTTTGCCCACCAACACCAACTAGCAGAATGCAATTTGGATCCCTCAAATGGAACTGCTTTAAGCACCACTTTACATTTAGGCTCTAATTTAATATTTTTCTAAATCAGATCATTGCTTCTAAGTCATGATTGTTAAGTTCCTTCTGACATTTATTTATTGCTCAGATCCCTTTATTCATTAGGCTATTATGCTGTAGGCTATCAATTTAGCCAAGGTCCTGGAATCCAGTGCATTTCTCTTCTCATCAGGGAAATCAGAACTGTAGAAAACTGTTGGATCTTCCACTACTATTCTAGTGCCTTGAAAAACTTAGCTTTTCAAATATTTCCTTAAATACTTGTTTAAGTGAGTTGAATAGCATTCTTGTAATGAGTAAAAATCCATGTAATTTAGATTTATACCCTTTACCATAAGCCATACACATTTCCTTTGAGAGAATTTAAATGCTGGTTAAACTGGATTTATTAACATGATATTATTAATAATTAATCATTGTGCATATTAACTCTGAATAAATGCCACTACAAGAAAGCCTGGATTCATTTAGCAAAAGTTGTTTTCCAGTTTGGTATTAAAGTGTCTAAGAAGTTTCTCTGAAACCCACTGGATTCTCTTCTAAGGTATCTTATAAAATAGAATGTTTTTAAAGCACGAGTTTAGGTAGGTGAATATAATTTAAAGTTTTGAGCTATTTAGAATTTATTAAAACTGTCCACTGTATTGAGAAACATACACTAAAACATTCTAATGAAACAGTCTTTGTTCCTTTAGGATCTTACATTTGAAAGTTGACAGCATTAAAAAATAAACAAACAAACATCCATAATTTGGAGGACAGGCGAAGGGGTTGGGGGTAGCAGAGTTCAAATTAGTGCTGTTCACAGAAAGAAAACAGCCCAGCCCTGCTGCTGTCTATCACTTATCACCACTTATCTCCTCAGTCAGTGGCACAACTTTAAAGAGACCTTGAGTCACGCTCACAGAGCCAGGCTCCAGTCTTTGGTGAACTGTAGTCTAAGGCTTCCAAATAGTTTGATTCTTGCCATTAGAAAACCAGTTTTAGTTCCTTTTATCCAATTTCTGCTAAAGATATAATGATTCCCATAATTCCAATTTTGAGATTAGTGGACTACTTCTGATATATGACTTGACTTAATAAAAGTCAGGCTTTTTTCTTCCACTTCTAAGTTTCTGTAACCAAGAAATCTATGTGTGTACACCTACACGTCTAAAACAAAAATTTTACATTCTAATGTTAACTTGGTTAATAGATTGTCATTTTTAGAAAGTAGGAAATGAGAAAGAGCTTGAATTATCGTTCCAAGAGGCTGAGAAAGCCTGGGTGCAATAGAACCACTTTGTCCATAAAAATTTATTCTCCTCAATCTTTATTAGACTAAGCAGTAATTTCTAAATTCCTCCCAAATTTCTCAGCTTCTTCCTACCCTCCCTGACCACCCCTGAAAGAGCAGTCTGCCAATCTTAGGTAATGGCTTATATATTTATTAGCTAGCACACTGCGTCAATCTTTCTCAAGGCAAAGTCATCGCAGAGGGCACAATGCAAGAATCCTACAAATAGCTGGGTCAGGATTTTCCCTTGTTTATCCACACATCGACCCACAGTTTGGGTAGACTGTTTTCACCAATTCCATTTTTCTTTTTCTAGGAGCCTGATTTATACTTTAGACTAATTGCTAAATTAAAGCTTATATCTGAACTTTCCTACCCAAGGATAAAGAAATCTCTATGTGCTTCCACTGCCACTATTAACACTATAAATATTTCTGATTGCCAAAAAAATTTCTTCAATTTAGGTAAACTAATTTTGTCAATAGAATAATGACCTAATGAAAACAGTCTTAATCAAATCTCAGCTTTGAATCCTCCATGAACTCCCTTGGTGCCAGGTGGCCTTTTCATCATTAAAAATGTTATTCTCATTTCATTGATTTATTTCATCATCTAGGTTAGTTGTCCCAAACCTGCCAGGGCATCAAAATCACTTGGGCATATTTTTCAAAATACAGATATATGGGTGCTGCCCTACCGCCACCCCTCAAGATTCTTGTTGCTTAGGGCTGGAGTGGGGCCTGGATATTTATATTTTGATGAAACTCTCCAGGTGATCCTGATAAGCTGAGATTTTAGGAAACACTGACCTACCCAAAGCAGTGATTCTTAACCAGCATGACATGGCCAGGCCTTGGCACCCCTGCTCCCACTCACCCCAGGCCCAAGAATCTGGCTCAGCATCACTGAAGGTGAAAGGGCCAGGCTTGCAATTTGCAAATAGTATCCAGATGATTCTGACAGTGCACATTATTTGGGAATTGTAGATATAGCGATTTAATCAGAAATAAATAATTCCTAAATATAGCATTATATTTTAATACAATCTAGCCTGCCTACCCACACATTTCAGCTGTCTGGAAATTAGTACAACAAAGGACAAAAATCATAAAACAACCACTGAGAGGCCATTTTTTCTTCACCTGTCTTCAAACAAGAAGTAAACTAGTCCTCAGACAGTACGCTTTGCAATTTATACTTAAAACTCTTTAGTGCGAGAAGTGTTTATAAACCCTCAGGTGTCCAGTTTAGGATTTAACACTTTTTATTTCCCTGATAGCCTTTCCTCTATATATAACCTATATCCTGTTGTCGCAGGTTAGGCCTTCTTTGCCTACCCGGGGTGGAGATGGAGAACAACAGTTGGGGCAAACACAGAAATCTGGTAATGGATGTAGGATCAGTTTGTGCTTTATATCGCCATCATCAACACCACTGCTAAATCCCCTTTTTGCCCTTTATGGTAAGACCAGAATGACAGCCCAATTTATCAACTGTGAATATTGGTGTAAACAACTTCAAGGCCAGGATATTTTTCATACCCCCTTGAAAACTGTCATCAGTTCTGTAGAGTAGTAAGGAAACCACTGATCCATGTAAGAAACTGTCAGCAGGTGTACAAAGAAGTGAAAGATGGATACTTTCAAAAGGTCTTAGAAAGGGAGACTCCAGCTGTCAGAATACATGACTTCTCCTACACAGTCAGACTAGCCATGGAGCAAGGGAAATTACGGGGCAGAGTGCAACTCTCAACACCACAGTTATCGGCAGAAAGAACAATTCACTCCAGAAAGAAATTTTCAGACATGCATTCCTTAGCTGTGAAGTATTTGTTACAGCAATGTCGTCTGTGCCACAGTTACCCAAAGTGCCAACTTCTGGATTACAAACTTGTATCTCAGAAACTCCAAATTGAGTAACCCAGCTCCCCACTTTCTAAAAATGATTAAAATCCGCTGCGTGGAATCATACATTAAGTCTAAATCGTGAAAATGTCTTCTTCGAAAAATCATAGACCATTATGCTGTTCATCTTGAAAATCAGCAGATCCTCTGGAGCTTCAAATTTCACATATGTCATTTATAGCCATTTAATAAAAAAAAACAAAAGAACTTTTTTTGAAGTGTAGATTTTCCTTTTGTACAGGAAACATTATGGTAATCTAATGGTTTTGCTTTAACATAGCAGTCACCAAAAAAATGATTCTAGCCAAATGTTTAAAATATTTAAGTGATTTGCTTAAAAAGTAATTTCAGCCATTAGCCATCAGGGACACCGGTAGAAAGAGCCAATTATATATTACCCAATAAACATTAATAAAGTTATTTGGTCTTTTTTATACTGGTTTTGAAAGTCTTTTATAAGTAATAGATATAAAATGATTTTGAATGTTTTTAAAGTACTATACAAATGTAATATTCAATTAGTATTGTATTCTGGGTTGTTTTTTTTTTTTGAAGTGAAATGTTACAAACAAAGCAGATAAATTTGTAACTTATTTCAATAGCATTTCAGTAATGTATTATTAAAATTAGGATTGACTTTTTCACTATGATGCTCTTTCATGTTGTATGTATTTTTAATGGTGGCTGTAATTGAATTTGATATAAAATGATGTTATGGAAGCAAAAAAATAATAAGTCCATCCATGAAATAAAATGGAAAATGGCTGAAAAACAGGATTTTAAGTTCTTAAAGATGTTAAACCCATTCATCAGACAATGAGCAATTCAATAGTATCCTAAAAATTTGCATGTGATTAAATTGACTTTATAAAAATTATTCTTTCTTTTATGTCACTTGACTAATACAGCACATACTTAAGCTAATAGCAATCAAATTCAGGATTTCCTCATAAATGGTACTTTCCATGAGAAGAAAACAAAAGAAACAAAGCAGAAAGGGAAAGAATATACTGCATTTCTATTAGATCCCAAACCTAAATCTCTGGTTAGGATTACTTTGTGTGTGCAGAATATTACTTGTTTCTCTAATTGTATTAAATGATGCCCCAAATCCTTAAGAAAGAATTGATTTGGTTTCTGAAAACAGACAGCTTACTCAAAACCATTTGGCCTAGCTTAGTCACCATAGACTTGAGCTCACTCTATTGAAAAGGATGCATGGCCTGGGCTCAGTGTTAGTGTCAGATGGGTTCACTAATGTACTTACAAACAGTAGGCATCATAAAACATCACATACATGGTCTGGTTTTGTTACTGTTTATGATTTGGCAGTTTCATTATTTAGTTTGAGCTAGTCACAGCCATTGCACAATGAAACTCATGTTAAACAGTGCTCTACTTATCCCTATCAAAAAGGAAAAAAAAAAGAAAAAGAAAAACCTTTCAGTTCAAATCACAGTGTTATCACCCAAAATAAACATCTCTTTGGCCTTTGGGGTAAGAAGATAAAGTAGAGTTAAACTCAGTATGTCTTCTTTGTCATTCCTTCTCTTAACTCAGAGAGCTTTGCATACATAGAAAGCCTGTGAAGAACACCACATGGGAAACTATCTAAATGGGAAGTGTTGCTACATGTTATTTGCTGAACCTAAGAACATTATGCCTCTTCTTATAATCTGTGGGTTTATTTTAAATGACAGATTACAGTTCTTACTTTTAAAATAGCCATTCTGAAAAGTCCCTGCATAAGTCTGAAGACTTTATGTCAGGAAAAGGAAGTATTATAGCGTGTTATATATGGTCAAGACTGCAATATACATTAGCTAGACACAAGGAAGGAAATTACTCCTCCACCAAAACCCTGTTGTGATAATCAGGATGATCTAGAGCTCTCCTTGCCAAAGCTCTTAAAATTGTCTGTGATGGTTTCTTTAAACAGTCCGAAGACAGTGTAAAAGGAAGATAAATTTCTTTTTCTTAGTTAGGAATGAGTCTTCAACCTATTATGTTTATATAGCACTTTCCTAAAGCAATTATCAACATCATTTTGTTGGTTTCTAAGACATTTGTAGATGGAAAACCAGAAAACCAAATCAAATCTTCCCAAATCTCCGATCTCTACATGTACTAGTGATCTAATCTGGAAGGAGAGTCTTTCGAGTGCGGTTGTTTCCCTGCTGCCAGCTCATGAGTCAAACACTGCATAAAATGTGTGTCCTCCCCAAAATCTGGGCCAACTGACATTTCAGAGAAAAGGCAATAATAGAGATCTGAGCTGACTCCTGTCTTTCATATTATAAAATAAAGTCTCTTAAGTAGAAACAAGTTCTCTAACTACAAATATGCTTTTACATAATCAAATACGACTGAATAGAATAAGAATCTGCTTAGATTCATACAACTGGCTCCCTTCCCCACCATGGTGTATAACAGGTCTTCAATCCCAAATTAAGACAACTTCTGCTCATAGATGAGTGCTTTAGCTTCCCTCTTGAGAAAAAATAATCCATACTGAAGCAACTAATATCATTAAGTCAAAGATATAAAACAAAAGGGGAAATCTAAGACACATGTTATTTTAAAAGGAGGTGTAACAAGGGCAGGAACAACTATTAGAAAATTTTTACTTCCATGTTCTTGCCCAAAGCCAACTCCAAGTGGGGAAAATGCTTTAAACATAACTGCCCTACATTCTCCCAGGCCCCAGGGATGCCTATGCAGAACCTGAGTCATTCTGGTAAAGTGGCTGTTTCAGAGTGGCTTTCCCTCAAAACCATGCTCCACGTACCTTCAGGTGTGCACTTTGTTTGAAGGGATGATCCAAGGACCCCTCCAGCTCTGTCACCTTCCAAGCACCAGTCTGATTAATCCCCAGTCCTGGGAGGAAAACAGCAGTTAGGACAAGTCAAAGTCATTGCTGAGGTTGAGCTTAGAGGCATTTTTTAAAGATCCTCTACATACTTACACTGAGGATAATGGCAGAGGTAGGATTGGTTAGGGACTCAGAATAGATTGTCTTCCAGTTTAATTATGAAATGATAAATGCCTCTCTTTATGAGTATTTTTTCAGGTGCCTCACTTTCTTCTGGTTTTTCCACAGATGTGACTTGGAAAGGACTGTTCAAACTTTTGGCTTAAGCAGACCCAAGTTCACCTTCCCATCTTATGTGGTTTATGCTGTGTTTTACGTCGTAGCTAACTGCTGATATTGTTGCTAAATAACCTTAATTTTTAATACTTTTCCATTTTCCAAGAAGAATAAAAATCAGATGGCAATGCTTCTAAAATCTTCTCAGCTCTAATGGCATGATCTAGTATATTCTTCTACGTTTCTTCTGCTATAAACATATTAAGTTTATTTTCAGGCAAAGGTATTTTGTATTCACATTCTATAGAGACTGTTTTTTCCATACTTTCTCTTTTTCTTTTTTTATGTCTTCTTTTAGAGTAAAATACTATATGGTAGACACTCATGTACCCTGCTGGGTAGATTAATGAATTCCCACTGAGATCACATATTCTTCTCCTCTGGGAGTTTTTCTACCTGTAATCCACATTTCAGATTTTATACAGCTCTTTCTTGGTAAGATGACTTATAAGTCACATGTTTACATCTCTTTCCAGGGTGTGTGTGACAGGAATCCTTGAAGTCTATGCTGATAGCACTTACTATGGAAATCATTGAATACCATTATTGATACCAGCCTCCGTACTCTCAACCCAGCAAATGAGAAAGACCCATGTACAGATCTATGTCCAGCCTGTTATAAAAGTTGGGATAACAACAAATTTGGTTGAGTCATTGCCCACATTTTTATTTCTCAACATAAACATTTTTATATGAATGTACCGACCTCTTTTTTCTAGGTACAAAGGACCATTTTTGATCCCCCTTTTAAAGGGGTAAGAGAGAGGGTTTAATGCACATAGACAGCAGTAATAAGAACTCAGGCTTTGCACATTGCAGACTCACTGACCTTTTAGCCTTCTTGAGTTTAACCATTTCCTGATGTCTTTCAACAGTAATTTTCTTTTTGGAAAAGCCCTCTCTAAACTGATAGCATCTAAACAAGCCTCTACCTTAATTGGAAAAATTCTCCCATAAATGTTTATGCTGCAGTGATTAGGCCATTTACTAAATTCAACTGCCCATTATGAGTTAAAACAGGGAGCATTGTTTTGGGTTGCCCAAAGCCTGACATGGTTTATTGGAGGGTACCCAAAGCTGTAATTTATTTAATCAAGCCTCTGACCCCAGCCCTCTGGAATAGCCAGTAATTGTGAGAGAAATAACCCACCACCACATTGACCAGAGTCAGTATTCTGGGTTATAAATGCTGAAAGTCTAATTTGGAAGAAAAAAAAAGAGCAAAGATTGTGGAAATGAAAGTTCCATGTCTTTGTACATTGTACTGTGATCAAGATAAATGATAGATGATGATGATGATAGATAGATAGATAGATAGATAGATAGACAGATGGATGATAGATAGACAGATAGGTAGATAGGTAGGTAGGTAGGAAGGTAGATAGATAGATAGATAAACATTTTTAAAGAAAAACTTTAGAGCAGTGAAGAAGAACCATTTACCACAGGGTTAACCTCCTGCTGGTTTGAGGTTCCTCTGTGGCTGCCAGCCCTCTTTGTAGTTCTGAAGCTTTGTCACGTAAGAACTCAAGTGACATTTTATTTAATTTTACTTTTGAAACTATATCAGATGTGGGATACAAACAGGAGTAAGAAAACCTTTTGTATGAAAATCTGTTAAGAAGACTCCTGCTTAAGCACAAGTTCTATATCAATTCAACCCAATGTAAAAATATGGATGCTGATTTTTTTTCAGTTGTTGAATCAGTATTACTTCTATACCTGAGGTCATGATTTTCAGGAACCTGGATGGTGAATATGATTGCATATTTAACCATGTGTATATACAGACATGTGTATTAATATAAATAAATTAATTAAAAACTTCTTTTCTTCTTTTATTTCCTTTTCCAGCTGTAGGGTTTCTCCTGATTCCATTTTTTCATCATAATTAATTCATATGTTTACAGTAAAAAAGAACTTCTTCTCCATTGACCGTTTGACCTTCCAGCTGTAAACCCAAATATCCATTCCTTATTTCAAGGCATTTTAAAAGGGATACTGGAACCAAAAACATATTTTCTTCTTTAAACTCTTTACTACTACTACCTGGCTACTTCTCCACTGATTTCCAGTTCAAGGAGAAATTCTAAAGTCAAAAATTGTAATGGTTTATTAAACTAATTCATCTTTCTTGTGTTTAAACTTGCATTTCATTGAGGCCCCCAGGTTTTCCTTAACACCTCTGGAGCTTGGCAATACCAATATCTTTTAATGACTTCTCTTGTCCTATTTTCCATTAGCAAACACTTGCAAACACTGCCAGTGTGTAAGAAAAAGGCATCACAAAACTGGCTTCTGCTCCACCCTAACATTAAGAGCATACAGTGCTGGCATCTCATTAGAGTCTGTTTCAGAACCTTGTGGAAGGAATCAAAGCAGGTTGATTTTCCAATCAATAAGAATCACAGATAATATGGCTTCGGAGAACCCTATAGCTTCTGGTTGTGTACTGTGAAAGACATATTTAAAGCCTAGGCGGGGACACAGGTTAGACATTTAGGCTAGACAAGTTGTTGCAATAATAGTTCAAAGGACTTTTTAGAAAATAAGAGTATCTTGCACTTTAGATACATAGATAATACCTAATTGTTTCAACTCTATTCATATAAGACACGAATAATCCTCCAAGGAGCTCTGAAAGCACACACACAAAAAGGTTAATTTATTGTACACTAAACAGATTACCTCACCTTTAATTCAGAGAATCTCTTTGAAGAAGCTTATACTGGGATCCTAATTTTTCCTGTTAAATTATTCATTCCTTGTCTGCTTGGGTGTTATTATCTCTGTCAGAGTGATGGATGTTACAGAAACAGTCATTAGGTTGCAAACTACACAGATTTTTAAAAAGTTAAAATTATGGCAAAAAAACGAACAATGAAGGTGATTGTACAGGTCTCTCTGTAAAGGTAATCCTGAAGAGGGGGATACATAGGTTTTCAGTAAAAGTATGAAAATGTCTCTAGGAAAAAAAAAATAGGTAAAGAGATCTGTCTCTGTGATGGCTAAGGAAGAGCACCTGCAGGTAGTAATATTTCTCAGATATGCTAGTCACAGTGCTTCTGAAGTTACTGTCACAGATGAAACCCTGTGTCTTTCCCCTCCCTACCTGCCCCCTACCACATTCCCTTAGCACAGCACAGTGTGCTCCACAGTCACAGATGGCCCTTGAACCCTAGACACAAACTCAAAGATATGCAGCATTGATTAAAAGCAAACTAGACAAAGTAGAAACAGCCCAGAAAAATCTTAGTGCCCATCATTAAATGAACTTTTTTTCTGTTTTAATAACAATGGCAGCTCACTTTTCAAGCCCTTCCTAAAGACTCATCACAGTTCCAAGTATGTTACTTATGTAAGCTTCTGAATAACCACTTTTATTCTCTTTCTATGGATGGGGAAAACCAAGGTACGGAGAAGCTGGTTTCATTTACCAAAGGCACACAGCTCATCAATGAAAGAACCAATATTTGAACTTAGCATGGTTCCAGACCCATAATCTTAACAACACACAGTGCTGTCATCCTTAAAAATAACAAGGCTCTCATGGCTGCTCAAAGAAATGTGCTATGACATACTATTCAAATCTGAGTTTAGAGAGGAAGTGTTTTGTTGAAAGCTATCACTGTGGAAGGAAGAGCTCCAAATCAGTAAGGATGAGCTCCAGGTGCTGTCTCTGAATTCTACTGAAGAGGATCACAAAATACCACCCCAAAATATGCCACTTTAGCACATTAATTATTTTGTGCTGAAGGCAATTGAGAAATAGCAGATGCAGCATGGATTCTCTGGCTTCCCCCATTCTAACTAAAAGCAGGGCATAAATTTTCAGTGAAAAAGGTTCTCTCTCTGTATCAGAAGGAGAGAACATTCTTATCACTTGAGATGAGGAGTCAGTGCCAAAATGAGTCTGCACAAACAAACCTTAGTAAAATAACCCTTATCCACCATTAGTTTCCCCTATATATTTCCTAGTCACTTTTCCACCATTTACTGGCCCTAGCTTTGTAATTTCTCCAAAACTTATTGCTCTTTGTTAAATAGTATGTAAGCCCTGAGTCTAAATGCTTTTTAGGGTTTTCACTTTTTCCTTTGAAGCCTCCCTATGCTCATAAAAATATGAATATTGAATAAAATTTGCGTGCTTCTTTTTTTCTTGTTAATCAGTCTTTTGTCAGCCTAATATGTAGGCTCCAGTCACAGAATTTGAGAGTAGAATAAAATCTTTCCTTCCCTACATCATTACCTCCCATACTTTACTGCCTTTCTTCCCTCATCCCAACAGATTTTTCTCTTAAAAACCAACATGACTTTTATTCATTGATTCTTCCTTATTTTCAGTGTATTAACTCTTCCCATTCCTCTGTGATCACCCAATGCAGTCTCCTAAGGCAACTATTTTCAACACTTTCTCCTATCAGGTCCCTATATGCCGTTACTCTTGACTTTATGCTACCTCTATACATTATTAACATTGATCTTCAGTTCTGAGTGAATCAACCACACGCTTTCTTACCTTATGTTCCATATCATGAGCACCCCTCACAAAGGCCTAATGGATAATTGCTTTAAGCTCCCCATTCTCATCTGGGTCCTTGGTTCATCCTCCTCATTTACTTGCTCATATCAGTTGGTTTTACTAGTTTTATGTTTTCTTATTTTCTACTAGTAATTGAGCATCTAATCTATGACCCATATTAGTCGTTTTTATAGAAAAAGAAATTGACACTGAAAAATTTGGTAAAGTTGCCCACCTTCACACAGTATTCATAGCTAAGTGTGTCTGCATAGGCTGTATTTGTAATACCATCCTGCACAGTGGAGTCTCGATGTATATAGGTTTTTCATACAAAGAGCCCAGTGCAAGCCAACTCATTCTTCTAATGCTCAACCAAAAAAAAAATTGCCATCTGTTTCATTGCTAGAGGAAAAGCTGGCTCTGTCAGACAGAGAGACAAGACAGCACATACACACAAAACCATACGTACTGTACTTTATAGGAGACTTAAGGGATTTTTCAAAAGTAACTTTGATTACATGTGATTTTTACTTTACGTGCTGACATTAGACTCTAACCCCAAGTAAAGTGCTACTCCACTGCACTGCCACTGTTTCAGCCCCTATGGTCCCCACCTGTTTCAAATAAGAGCTACTGCTCAGTGCCACAAAGCTACTCTGGTCTCCCTTCACCTCAACAGATGGTCTCCACGACAAAACTACAGTACCGAATCACCCAAATGAACCCCTGTGATTTCCTGCCACCCACACCTCAAAGTAGTTCCATCACCCCTTCTTTTTCTCTAGTCCCAAAGGAGAACATTTTCTCCTTTTGGTTAATCCCAGCACCTTCTATTTTCCACTATACCTGGCCCTCTTTCTTCTCAATCCCTCTCCTCATTCCACTCCCTTCATGCTACAAGCATGTTAAAATCTCACCCACTGTTGAGAATACTGATGTGTTTTAGCATTATGTTTAAAAAAAGTATATTCCAGTCAGACTGCCTACCTATAAATCCTGACTTTACCACTTAGCTGTGTGATCTTAATCTCTGTTTGCCTCAACATCTCCCATCTGTGAAATGTAAATATCAAAAAGTATCCATCTCTGAGTTGTGAGGATTAATTTAAATAATCTGTGTAAAGCTCTTAATAAATATTCAATAAATGCCAGCAATTTGATGCCATTTTCCTCTAGTTTATCATTTTCTCCTTCACTTTTTCTTTGCTACCTAATGTCTTAAAAGATTAGCAGACACTGAATGTCTGTACTTCTCCGTCTCCGCCCTCCTCTAACCTTTAGCATCTGGAATTCGGGCATGCTCTGCTGAAGAAATTTCTCTCAGAAGCTGCCCATGATGCATTACCACCATGTATAATGATGCCCAAGCCTACGTCTCTAGCCCTTCCTTTTTCGCTGCTTTTGCTTCTGAGTGTGGCCCACATTTCCAACACTGGCAATACACCTCTAAGGATTTCTGTCTCATCATACCTTAAAGTCAACATGTCCAACTAAGGCCTCACCCTTTCCCACATAATTATTCCTTCATTTTCATTTATTATCTTGGTTCATAGCATCACAAACCTCCCAGCTACAGAGGTTTGAAGATTTAGAATCATTCGCAACATCTAATTGTGTATCAAAAATCAATTTTTCTGCAAAAATGCTCCTTCCTTTTATAGTTTTATCCAAACTTCCCTGGCACAGGTCCTTTTCAATTTCTGCTAAAAGATCTTGCTAACTCGCCCTCCAAATGTTTCTCCTCCATAACAGACAGATCTTCCTAAAAATACAGATTTCATTATGTCATTTCTCTGCTGAATAACCTTCAGTGTTTCTCTAGTACACACAGAGTTAATCCAATTTATTATTCAAATTTTTCTATTTCCACTACCAGATACTTTTTCATCTTTATCACCAACATGCCCCACAGTCCATCTGTACCTGTAAACATGTTTCTCAAACAGCCTTACATCTCCCTGTTTCTCCAACTTTGCTATTCCTGGCCAACATAGCAAAGTGGTTAAGAACAATCTCTGGAGTCCAATGGCCTGACTTTGGATCCCATCTCTACCCCTTACCAATTGTGTGACTTCAAGCAAGTTATTTGGTTTCCTTAATGGTTAAACAATGCTAATAAAAGGACTTAATTCATAAGATTGTTGGAGGAATAAATAAGATAATACAGATAAAGCACCTGGAACTGTGTCTGGCAGCAAGTAAGACTTCTGTAATGTCGACTATCATTACTACTATATATTTCTGTTGATTTTCTTATTCAGCTTCTCAAATACAAGTCGCACCTCTTTAAAAATTGTCAAATGTACAGGAGTTTTAAAAACATATTCAGATTATTGATTCCTAGTTTAATAGAAGTGTGGTTAGGAAACAGAGGCTATATCAGACTGATTATTTGTTAAGATTTGCTCTATAGTCAGTTAACTGTTCACCATATGGTTTATTTCACACCTTTTTTGTACTTTATATAAATGATGCCATTTTATACGTATTCTTTTGTGTATTCTTCCCTTAGTTCAATATTATAACATTTGCAATTTTGTATGGCTGTTTCCTTCATTGTTATTGCTGCATAGTATTCCATTATATGAATATAACACATTTATTCATTGTTTTAAAGGTGGATGTTTGGATTTTTTTCCCTTGTTTATCCACACATCAACCCACAACTAATTTGGAATTACAAATTCTTATATTAACCTAAAAATATTTTAACACCTGTATTTAATCAAAGAAAGCCTAATTACCATAATATGTTGATTATACCACTATTATACCCACAAAATTGGACAGTATTGCTATTGTTTATACAAATTGTTTTTGTTCATTTGCCCTTCTTGCTTAATTAGGGTGTATTATGGATCAAAAAATTTTCTCAGAGTTTGTCTGAAAACCTTTCATGTTATTCTCAAGCTTGAAAGATCATTTTGCCAAATATACAACACTGGGTTGACAACTATTTTCTCAGCACTTTAAAGATCTTTCTTTTTGCTTATACTGTTGTTTTTGAGATGTTAAATCTCAATCTGTTATTTTTTTCATAGATAAACTGTTTATTTTACTCTGAGGCTATTTTTAAGAGTTTTTGTTTGTTTTTGGTATTCAGAAGTTTCACTACAAAATGTCCTAATGTGGGTTTCTTTCCATTTAACTTGCTTTGTTGACCTTTGTGGACTTTCTTCTTCCCAGGATCCATAGTTCCTTTATTTATTGATAATTCTCATAACTTATCACTTCAAATAATGTCTGTTTACATTATCTCTGCTTTTCTTCTGGAAGTCCAATTAGATATCTGTTACACTGTCTCACTGCATCTTTTCATGTTTCTTCATTTCTCTTTTATAATATTTTATCTCTTCATTTCTCTTGCTACATTCTGGATTTCTTTGTATATCTTTCTGTTTACTAATTCTCTCTTCGGCTTTGTTTAATATGTTGTTTAACAAATTCATTGTGTTTTTCATTTCATTTATTTTATTTTTATTTATACAATTTCCATTTTAGTCTTTTCAAATCTACCAATTTATTTTTTAAAATCTCTTGTTCTAAACTCGTGCTTCAAATATTCTTTTTTACTGTTTTAAACACATTAAATGTACTAATTCAATAATTACAATGTCTAATGTCTATTGGTCTGGCTGTTTTATGTCTCTCTGGTGTTTCATTTTTTGTTTATTTTTTTAACTACCTCATGTTTTTGTTGCTTCTTTTCCTGAATTTTATGATTTTGTTATCATAAGTATATGTTCCATAAACTTCATCTGTGGGAATTTCGAGGCATAGATTTTAAAGGTGCATTCTTCCAGAGAGGATTTATATTTACTTCTCCCAAGCATTTTAGGACAGTGCCAACATGAGGTCACTTTATAATAAATTCTCAGCTTAAGGTATCTCAAACACAAAAGTAGCATGAATTTGGGCACCAGATACCTGCAGTGGCTACCTCAGAGGAAAACTTTTCCTTTCACCCAAAGTCAAGATCAAGGAAGAAATTTTTCTACTTTACCGTTTCACTAACTGTAATTTGGGGTATCTAGGATTTTTTGTCTCAAACCTGGTATCCTTTCTGCTACAGTCTTAGTCTTTCTTCATGACCTATGTTTATTGACAAAACCAATACCCTAAGTCATGGGGAAACAGTGGATGATTTTAGAAAGTGGCTGATTTTCACCACTGGTTTACCTTTATGAATTTGTAATTTTGCTTTACTTTTCAGCCTTGGGATTTTCTTTACTTTGTTTCCAGCTCAGCAATGTATTTTAACATAAAAATATTTCACTAAAGATTTTTAGGTGTGGGAGGGTTTCAGGATTTCTAGTTTGCCATAATGCTTGAAATAGATGTCCTCCTAAAAACAAAGTACTTTTTCAGTTACTTTAAAGACTCTATAACAGATTTCATTAAATATATATATATATATGTATGTATTATTTTTTTAATGTATTTTTTAGCACCTACAGCACCTAGTCTCCCATCCAAGTACTAACCAGGCCCAACCCTGCTTAGCTTCCAAGATCAGATGAGATTGGGCATGTTCAGGTTGGCATGGCCGTAGATTTCATTTTATATTATTTGGGTTATTTATGTATAGGTTTGCCTCTCATAGGAGCATGCAGAGTTCCTGGAGGAAAAGAAACTTTGTTTCAGAGCTTATCTTTCTCAGCCACAGGGCAAAGCTTTTTAAGTAGGTGTTCCATAAATGAGTGAATTAATGGCCTTTCTCTCTCCTGGGCTTCCATGAAAAGTGTGACTGCAGTGGAGTACTTATCATATTGCAAAGCATTGTTGACATTTCTCACTACTCAGTAGATTAGAGTTCCTCAGAGGAAGTGATCTTGCTTTGTTATATTTGCATTTTCAGAGCTTAGTTTAGATTTTGCTCTGTATTATAAACACTAAATAAATGTTGACTCAAAGGAGTCATAGCCTCAGTCTGCAAGACTGGCATGTCAGGCAGGAGAAAACAACAGTATCCATTTACAGAATGACACAAAATCCAGTGATTCAGATGGGCTGGGACACGCCAGCCAAAGCTAAGACAAGAAAACTGAGTAGTCAGGATTCATAGTGTTGATTAACATCTTTTCTGAGAATTGTTGGTGTAGGGGCCAGAGACCAAGGAAGAATGAAAAAAAAAAAAACTTTGTTTTTTAACAAAAATCAGAAATCTTTTTTCTTGTTGTAAACTTTGATGAGTTTCTCAAAAAGATTAATCCTTATGCCTTCTACTCATTTTAAGTAAAACAGATGTTAAATACTTCATCATCTTGGTTATTTTTAGTTCTTTAAATGAGTTTAGATTAGAAAAGTTGAAGTATTGGAGTATGCGATAGAATGATGGTCTCCTACAAAACTCCATAAAGAGCCATTCAAATCTGAACTCTTTAGTATTTTCTGAAAAAATATTGTTCTTAAGTTAAGATGATGAGTACCTTGCAACACTTGTGACTTTATCAGTTATATTTTGATCTGCTGGAGGTCATTGCAGTCCGCAGGATCAAGGCCAAGGCCCACCAAGGTGGAGACATCCTAATTCCGAATGAGGCTCTAGTGAGTTTCACTTGGGGGGTCCAAACTGCTCGCATGGGGACCACTCCCTTTTCTGCATACCCTCTCTGGGCGGATCAACTCCAGCGTGTAGTCTATGGCTGCCAAACATGCAAGTTGCTAGGAATTCAGTAATAGTCTTCTTGACCCATAGGCTTTAAGTTTGCTTTGTTGCCCTCTGCCTTTTAGTCCTTCATCTCTTTCAGAAGTTCTATCACATTGCCTGACTTAACTTTTGATTTTTGTTACATAATTCTCTACCTCTGAAACAGAAATAATCATCTTTCCTGCTACCTACCTCAAAGAGATAATGTGAGGCAATGTCCTGAGCACTTCAGAAGAAAGTATACTAAATAATTTCAAAAATGAAGTGACTCATCGTTTTTCCCTATAATTTTTCTGAATTGCCATAAAACATACTGACATAGCCTGAAAATCTCAGTTCTGCAAAGCCAGAAATATGGGGGATATAAGAAGTTGATTTGAAAATTTATCTCCAATGTCAACAAAGGAAATTTTTCTGACCTCCCCATGATCTAAATCTGATACTTGCTTTTTGAGATAGTAAAATTGGCATTTAAAAGACACTAAGAGCCAAACACAGTGTTAACGCTTTGTATGCAAAGTCATGTTTCCATTCATTTATTCCTTAAATGCTAAATATTTAAAGTGCATCCTGTATGCCAAGCTTTGTGCTGAAGTAAATTTATGGTGATTAACCAAAAAGATATGAGCCTTACCTTCCTTGAGCTACTGTCTATTCAGGAATATAAATATATAAATACAGCAGAATATGGAATTAGAGATTATGACAAGGTATGCGTATGAAAATAACAGGCAGCTAGAAAAGAAGACAGCAAAGGGAATGGATCTGATTTACACTTTGGGATCAGAAAAAAAGGCGTTTGGGTTGAAATGAGTCATTAGTAAGGTGACTTGAGGTGTTAGAGCATTTCAGTCAAGGATCTAGCATGTACTGAGGTCCTGAGGTAGAGAAGGTGTGGTACACTGCAGGACCTGGAGGAAATATGGCTGGTATGAAGCCACTGAGAGAGAGGGTAGGAAAGATAAAATTGATGAGAGACGATGTTAAAACTTAGCATAGTGCTAAGAAGTTCTTATTTTATTCTAAGTGATTTCATTATAAACACATCTCATTAAGTCCTCAAGACATCTTTTGAGATAAATAATACTATTATCTTCATTTTACAGATAAAGGACTTGAGGCTCTGAGAGATGAAGTAATTTGCCCCACTTTACACAACTAGTGAGGGGTATAAGCAGATTAGAAACCTTAAATACAGACATCAAAACTCAAGTTTAAGCTTTTAAAAATGACACCAATATGATCCTGATATTTTCAGAGGACCCCATGCAAATCATCATTATAGCATTTATATTACTGTAATTTTGCACTTACATCGCCTAACAGCACCATATTTATTTTAACTGATGGTTTGTATATTCCTATCTTTTGGTAGACGGAGAGCTTTTTGAAAGTAAGAATCAGATCTTATTTGACTTACTGCTTTGAACATAGTAGGACCATACTCACTGAATAAATGAACACCAGCATCAGATATACAAAGTTGGAAAGACTTTAAGATAATCAAACTTGTATTACTAATACTTACCCTTTAAAAATAATGTTGGAGGAAACGAAGAAAGCCTAACTTAGCAAAGGATTTTTAGCCAATCTGTTATGAATATAAGTAAGATATTAGATATAATTTCATCTGTTTTAGAGGATTTTTTTGGTGCGGCGAGTAATGACGATCTCATCCTCACGAATTGTAGATTTGAGAAAAGTGATAGATTTCAAGGCATTTTATTAGGAAATCAACAAGTTTTAAAGCAATTGTTGCTGTTATTCCTCCAAAGTACTTTTTCACTGCATAATAGTCCATTCATGATGATTTCAACAAAATACTAGAAAATAAACACTCAAATTATATCTTATGCAAGCTAGTTTTTGCAACACTCTCAGTAGCTAAATAATTATAACCATATTGCCATTTACTAGAGCCATACTAAATATGACCAAATAAATCTCTAGATGGTTATTCATTGATTTAATTAATTAATCTAATTACATTTATATTGCATGCTTACTACGTGCTAGGCACTCTTATCCTCAAACATATCTTATGAGTTGACATATTCAGAAGATTTCAGAATTTTTTTTAACCTACTAGAACGAGTTAATGTCATTCACTTGTCAAATCATGAAGGTCTGTGACAAAATAGGCTCAGAGTATCATAGAGCGGAAAAATTTCAGAAAGTTTCTGCCACAGTAACTTTCTTTGGTTCTCAGCCAATGTCTCAGGAGATTCTCTTCTAAGACTTCAAACTTGGCTGTGTGGCTCTTTGCTATCTGTCTTCCTCAATGACCCTGCTCAGTAAGGGATGTGAAAGAAAGTCCAATCTCAGGGAGGCAGTGAGGGTGGAAAATTTATTTTATTATATGTCAGGAAAAGTAATTATACGGATTCATTACTCAATTCAACTTGGAGCAGCTTATTATAAGCTATTATATTTCCCTTCTCATCTTAACTTTCCTCCTATCCCAAGTATGAACTAGAGACCTCCATTTGCCTCCCTTTCTTTCTCTTTCTGTGTGTGTGTGTGCGCGTGTGCGTGCGTGCGCATATGTGGATGCTCATGGGTGTCACCTCTCTGTCTCCTCTGTCTCTCGGTCTCCCTCCCTCTCACTCCCTCCCTCCCTCCCTACTCCCTCTCTGTCTCTCCCCCCTCCCATCCCTTCCTTCTCCCCCTCCCTCTTCTCTCTATCTCTATCTATCTCTCCTATCCCATCAATGAGGAGGCCAGGCCATTCCTTTGCAAGTTTTCTATCTGTTGACCTCAAGGTTAGGTAACACCTAATTTCTTGAATGAGAAGCAACCTTCTCCTACTTATGACTCTCATTCCTAGACAATTTCTCTCTACCCAGGTGAATGTCCTTCCATAGCTATCCCTTTGATCACATTTTTAGCTGATTTGCCTCACCTGTGCTGTTATATTCCTTTCTGAATCCTGCTTCAGTTACTCCAACCCATTAAAAAATCATTTGTTTGAGTAATTTTCTTTTGCTTAATCCCTGTCCCAAATCTCAGCCACAAATTCACTGGGATGATGCAAAAATCATATTTACGTTACTGATCTCTACATATACTAAGATTTCTATCTGTGATAAGTACCCATCTTTTCTTTATAATAAAATATATATGTATGAATATACAGTATATAAATTCCTCAGTAAATTAAGAAGAGTTTTATGGAATCTTCACCTGACCTTTATAAATATGTGGTATAAATTGCCAGTCACCTACTCATTTCATATACTTGGAGACAGATTATGACCAAATAAAAACTATCTTTCCCAGTCTTTCTTTAGACAGACATGTTAATGATACCCAAGTGGGAGCACTTACGCATCATTGGGCAACGTTTCCAGGAGACCATGCTCTGCCCTTCTGCATCTTCCTGTTTTCCTTTCTACTACCTGATGGCCTGAAGCACAGATGGTAGGGTGACTGAGCAGCCACCCTGTGACCTTGAGTAGACGCCTTCTACCAAAGTTTTGGCAGGGCAAAAAGACAAAAGGAGTGTGAGCTCTGGCAGCTTCATGAGACAACCACAAGAGCTCTGGAACTGCCTACCACAAGACACTTATTTATTTAAGTCAACGTAGACAAGGCTTAAATGAAATTTCTGACTGGCGGGCGGGCGTGCGTGCGTGCGTGTGTGTGTGTGTGTGTGTGTATTTCTGATCCCTGATATATGTATAGGCACATACACACATTTACTATTATATGGTCTAAACACTTAGCATACTTTATAAATATTACATAAAAAAAATCAATATAAAACACTTAGCACAGAATATGAACAGAGAAAGCAATTGTCTACAAACATTTCCTTTAATCTTCTCAAAAAGCCCAGGAGGCATGAAGTATCATTCACTTGTTACAGATGAGAAAACTGAGTAACATGCCTTGAATCACAGTTCTTAAATGACAGAGTCGAGATTTGTACTCAGGTCTACCCAATTCCAGAACTCTGTCTTAAAGGCAATACACTCTGCCTCATCCAGCACAGCATGCAATCTCCTGTTTGGAAAGAAGCCAAACAATCACTCTGTGTACCATGAAGGAAACCTATGTCACATGAATTCAGAAGAGAGCGTATAAGCTAAGCATGAAGGTTCCCATGGCAAAGTCCCAGGTCTGCCACTTGCTGGCTTTGTGACCTCTGATGTAACCCTTGCTTCCTAAGGCACATTTCTTTCATCTTTACACTAAAAATGTTGACTAGATTACAACTATGGCATTTTCCAATTCTAAAATGACATCAGTCAATGATTCTTTGTGGCCAATTTGTTGGAAGAATACAGAAAAAAAACAAAACTTGACTTCAAGGTTGGAATGATATATTTTGATCTCTACGTACTCTCTTTTATCTATTTAGTTCACCTTTTTCTTATGATATGTACAAAGTTTTGCAGACCCTTTTGAGCACTTAAGAAGAATTGCCCGTATTAGTACACAATAGGAATAAACGATATGGGGACCAAAGGAAATAAGAGGTATAGAGGCAACAGGAATAAAAAGAGAAGTTAAAAAGGACTTCACTTTTAGGGGATGGAGTGAAAAGAGAGAATCAGCATATTGTCAGGGAATTATGCGGTGTTTCTGTGTCTTGAATTCTGCCCCTAATATCTCCTTTATTACTTTTTCACTCTCCCAAGGCAGATATCTAAAAGATAAGTCCTCAATTGTATTAAGGCAGATAGAATTTTGCATTAGAAAGGCCTGCATTTTAGTCCTAGCCCTGCCATTATCTCACTTAGTGACCTTAGTCTTTGCACATGTTTGCTACATGACTTTAAATGAGTTATTCAAATTTTATTCCTCATTTACAACATAAGGTTAGCAACAATCTTCACTTCTCAGGGCTGTGGTCTGGAGTTATAGACTCTGAATAAAGAAGTTTATTCAGCATAATAAACTCTAAACAAATATTTAGCTATATGAGCCTAAGTTCTTCTATTTGGTTGTTGAGCAATTTTACAAATTCAAGGTTTAAAACGTATATTGTTGCTGTAGTATTTTTTGTGTCCAAAGGAGATTTTTCAAACATTTCATATATGTTCCTTGCAGAATTAGCTAAAACTTCTGAGTCAGGCATCAAAGGCCCCAAGATTTGTGGAGTCTAGTCTAGTAGCAGTTTTGTGGTTTTCTTTTGAATGGTTGTTTTAGTAGTAGCTTGTTGTTTGCTCAGTTCTGAAAAGCAAGCTTCACTCAAAGGCTCAGATTGTTATACCATTCAAATTTACTTTAATGTGATTTTTAGGCAGACATTAGTTGGGAATTTGTCAAAGAAACTTGTAGAGTCTGAGCAGTGGCACTTCACTTGGAAAGTGTTAGCCAAGTCACAGCTGGCTTCAAGTTCAAATTGTAACTTTTTTTTCTCTTTTGTAGCCTTTAAATATCTAAATATTTGGATTAAATACATGAAGATTATCATAAACACAAAACACTGATGAATCATGCAAAACAGGGAGAATTGTTGCCATTCACATATTCCTCATATCACATAATTTAAATGAAATTAAAAGTAATTTAAAAAAACAAAAACTAGCCCTTTTAGAAAGGAATCTGGAGGGAAAATTCACCTAGGCTGTTTCTCTTAAGGTGCTACTGTACAGCTGTTAGTTTCAAATAAATTCAACACTAGATTTGCAACAGATGTTCCTAAAAAAGAGCAAAGAAGAGAATTGCTGAATTCTTTGTGAAGAAAAATAAAACCTGAAAAAATAATTGAGATCTAGCAGGGCAATCATTAACACGAGGAATGAAATTAAGCAAATTACAAAGAATAGTTCTAATGTTTCTCAACTAAGGGGCAAGATGGAAGAGCTCCGCAATCAGTTTTGCTTTTCTTCAATTCATCCATTCAATAAATATTTCTGAGTTTCATGTGGTGCTGTTCTAACTTGCTGCCATCTTCTTAAATAATAACCCAGAGATATTAAAATTATAGCTTCTCCTCCATTACTGCTTTTTATTACATAAAATTTCACTGTGCCAGAGAATCATCATTACAAAATTTCACAGATCAGCAGTCACAATTTCTTTAAGTTACTTTTGTGTTTCTATCGGTGGTCTTCTTTTGTTTAAAATTTTGATTTTAATAACAAAATCTCAAGATAGCTAGCTATCCATGAGTAGAAAAGACTTGATATCGCTTCTTTTTTATCTAACTATATTTATATGTATTTACTTATCTGTAACCTCCACCAGATTTTAAAACCCCGCGGCCCAGGGACCTTGCTTGTCCTGTCCGACGTTGTTATCCTAGATCCTATATACAACAACTGGTACATAGAGGAAACTTAAAAGACTTTTTAAAAAATGTTTGTTTAATGTTATAGTAGAACATGCGAAATAATTCTTACCTTTACTACCTGCCTCTGAAAGAAAAAATTACTATTAATTTTACTAAGCAAACATATAAAAAGACCTAGATGAAACTAATCACCTATTACTAATGTAACATAAAACTGAAATTTATCTTGTTTCAAATACATATTTAAATAGATGATTGTGTGAACTTAAGGACACAGGCCATAGAATAAGCCATCTTGAATGATTCAGTGAGAGGCACATGGAGATTTGGAACCGAACTTGAGGCCTAGATCCTCCACCTGCTACCTACATGATGTTAGGCAAGATGTATAAACAATGTAAAATGGAGAAAATCATGGTATCTCCTCATAGGGTTATGGAAAATATTAAATGGTCTAAATTTATAAAATGCTAAAAACAATGCCTGATTATAAGTACTGATATGTTTGTTTGTTTGTTTGCTTTGGCATTACCGACTTTACCATTATTCTGTATCTTCAATGATACTTCTGGCTGTTCTGATCATACCCTAATTCTATTTATGGCCTTTGCAAGGGTCATCAGATTAAGCCCATCAGATAAACCTGCCTAAAGAACAGGCAAAAGAGGCCTGACTTTTTCTCTTTCATGGAGGACCAGATCACATTTCCCATTTCCACAAGAACTACTAAAATTTCCTAGCAATTCAAAGTTGCCATGGGGGTGGGGAAAAGGAGATTATGCTGCAGAAAATATGAAAGAGAATCTAATAGAATTCTGTGTGCTCTCTAGTAATATCAGAGACTTGATTCCAGTACCTCATTCTTTCTTTGCAGAGTGTCTTACAAGTAGAGCAGGAGATAAAGCTGAAAGGAATGAGATAAAATCATATGTATGCATTCCATTTCCTTTCTCTAAGAGTTTCTACGGAGAACTTTCACTTGAAGAGTATAGTGAATTAGATATTTTGAAAAGCTCTTCAACAATAAAAACCTAAATGTTGAACAAAATACAAGGATTTTAAATGCATTGCTGAGAATATATAAAAATAAGAAAAATTCCCAAGCCCTCATCTTCTCTCTCCCATCAAAAAAAATAAGGAAGAAATAAAGAAAAAAGCTGTGGATAACCTGAGAAACTATACCATCTCTGGAAACCAAAGATGGGGGCCCCTACTGCTTGGCAGTGCATTCCAGAATAGAACTGCTTAGAGCCACATGAAAGACATATCACAATTAACAAACGCTAAAAATCATTATAATGCTTTCACATTTTTTTCCTCTGCAAGCCTCCTAAAATTTATTACATCATTTAATACTCTGAAAGTCAAGAATATGTGTTGGGTAGATAACTATTCATACTCAACTTAGTGGAATGCTAAAGGAATGACGATGGTGACTACAGGTGTGATTGATGACATACCTCCAAGAAAACTCAGAGGTTAGGAACTCAGAATTCTTGGGAGCCTTTTCCTGCCAAGAATGTAGGTGTAGTATTGAAAACTGTCAAGTGTTACAGCTGAAAGGTCTAAGGTTGACTTCTAGTTTGGTGAGATAATATCCCAACAAAATCACAAAGGCAACTGTGAAGTTTAATTTATGAGACTCAGAAATGCTTATGGGTAAACAGGCATGCCTTTATCTCTTAATAAAGTAAAATGTTCATCCAATTTACAAACCTCTATTTTTTAATAATGTAAACAGCTTCATAAAATCTATTGCTATATTTTTATTGTTTTTATTATATTAAATATTCTGAATTTGATTATTGATTAATTATGAATTTTATTTTTGTCTAATGATATACTACATGAAGGTAGAGCCTTTCTTATTTATCTTTATACCTTTTAGTGATTTACATGTAATAGGCATTCAAACAGAGTTCTTAAACTAGAGAAAGACACTTAAAATTGTTCTTTTCGAAATCATAATTTGAGTCAACATTCATGGTCAAAATAACTTTAATCCAGAAATGCTTTTTCCTTTTTGTCTATTGTTACTCTCACATTCTGGGTCACAAACACTTCCTGATTGCACTGTGACTATGGATGCATTAAATTATATCCCAAGACAGAAGGTAAAATGTGAATAATTTCAAGAGTTTAGTGAGACACAATGGGTCTAATTCAAGAGTGAAACTGGGCAAGTTAGAGATCTTGTTAAGAGCAAAATGTTCATCCATCTGAAAAACCCTGGCCAAGACAACTACCCCTCTGGACGAGCACTCTACCCTGAAAAGGATACTTTACTCACCCTAATCTGACTCAACTTTGGATAAGTTTCAATAAAAACATTCCTACAAAATATAAGGCCAAGTGAAATACCTCAATCTTTTTAGAATGAAGTTGTTGACTCTGTTTTATGTCTCTTCATTTTTGCCCATCAGCACACAGCACACTGCCCTCTGCCTAACTCACAAGAGTGTTACTCAGGTATAACTGAAGGGACCACACTACTGCTTCCATACTACTTTCTGGGTTACCTGCCAAAACTAATTTTTTTTGGAGGTCTCAAATGTTCTTATTTAATGTGTTGATGACATCACACTTGAGGGTGGTATGGCTGGCAGGACATTAAATAAATTATATTTTATAAGGTGCCTAATGCACTAATGCCAAAAGGGCTAACTTGGGCTCTATGCCATCAAAGTTTCTTTCTGGATCTCAGAAATGAACCAAGAACTTTAGAGAAAAATCTCTCCTTATTAATTTATCCAGCATATTTCACTATGGTTCCTCAGACAAAAAGAAAAAGATTAGGCTATAAAGATAATGTTTATTATGTATAAGACCACACACAAAGATATACATATAAGCTTACTTTCCAAAACATTAGTGGAAAGGGAGAAGTTTTCATTCCTGAATTTAGAGGAATGAGATTGAGATCTTCTATGTCCAATCAGAAGGTGCAAGTTTCATTGCTGCAAATACTACAGAAACATTAAGTAATCATAATAATTTGGTACAAACAACTTCAATTTAACATCACTTGTGATTTCATATAGGGATCATGTGTCTTCTCATATCATGCGATGAGAAGGGCATTTCACCTCTGTGGCATTCTTTCCAAAAACCTATATCCCTAGTCTAATTATGAGAAAAACATAAGACCAATCTACATTGGAGGACATTATATAGGATAGCTGGCCAGTACTCCTCACAGTCATGAAAAACAATAAAAAAAACTGGGAAACAATAATAGACCAAAGGAGGCTGGGGAGACATGCCAAATACAATGTAGTATGCTAAACTGAATCCTGGAAAAGAAGAGAGAATATTAATGGGAATTCTAGTAAAATCCAAATAAAATCTGAAGTTAAAAAAAAAAAACTCCAGATGGCCTTTAGTTGGGACTACCCCAAAACAACCGGATATCAATAAGATAGGTGTACATATCAAATTTTTAACGAGGAAAAGCAATACTCCCTCTTGGACTCTACTTCAGTAATCAATTGAGTTATCATGAGAAGCTTAGATGATTTACATACTTATTCATTCATTCATCTCTCTATTCATTCATTAACAAAATAAACACTGAGTATCAGCAAAGAGCCAGACCCTCTTTCAGGTGTTAGGGACACAGTCATTAAACAAGATAATATGCCTGCCCTCCTCCATAACCAGTCTCATTTTTGTCTCTTCTTTTATTAACACCACAAATAGGAATACTGTATTAGTCTGCTCATACTTTGTATTTCTACAAAATACCATAAATTGGGTAGTCCAAGATCAAATTTCCAGCCAGTTTGGTTTCTAGTGAGTGCTATCTTCCTGGCTTGCAGATTGCCACCTTCTAACTATGTCCTTGCATGGTTTTTTCTCATTGCATAGGCAGTAAGGAGGGATGGTAGGGTTGAGCCGAGCTCTCTGGTATCCCTTCTTATAAGGACTATAATCCTATTGAATCAAGTCCTCAATCTTATTACCTCATTTAAATCTAATCACTGTCTTACTCCAAATACAGCCACACTGAGGAGGGGGAGTGTTAAGGCTTCAACACATGAATTTTGGGGGTCACACATACATTCAGTCCATAATAAGTTTTTCTAAATGATGAACTATTGAAAAATCTGAACCTCCGATAGAGTAAATCTAGGGTAGCTCAAAAAGCAGAAGGCAGGAAATTCTAGATAGATCCCATCTTTCTCTGGTTTTCTTCTACATCCTAGAGAGTTTTGAGAAGTACAGCAAAGTCTGCATTTCACAATTTATGGGAACGTCTGCTCCTGCTGTAGGCTGGAGCCAGATAGCAGAACTGCATAAAAATAGAGGACACAAGTCATTTTTTATGCTCAAAAATAATAAGTTGGAACTATGTTCTAATTTGGGGTTTGCTTCAATTACCTCACTTTAAGCTACACACACATTGCATTTCTCAAAATTCAATTCTATTTCTAATGCTGCATTCATTCACTGAAAGGAGACGGAAGGGACCTAAATATGGATATGGAAAATTCAACATAGGTTTGGCTTATAAAAGGCTTTGGGCATTTACAAACTCATGTAAAAATTAAAAAGGAAAACAAAAATCAACATGAGAAAATGGAAATGTAAAGCTAAGTTCTGAATCTTGAATACCTCCAAGAAGAAATTTATAATACTGCTAGAAAGTTTAATTATTAAAATATAAAAAGTTTTTAGGAAGACTAAGTGTGACAAATGACCAGCGTTCACACTGCATTTGTTCCGAGGTGCCCTTACATTTCTTGATTAATAATAGAATTTTAATGTGAATTAGCACTATAATCATAACAGTCTTAACTTGTACTCTTTTATATAAAAGCACTGTTTATTAGAGTAGGATTGCCATTTACCTCAATCTTTTACTTTGCTCTTCTTATCCCTGCAAAAGAGTTGGGCACAGTTCCCAGAGAGCAAATTATGGCAGATATTTTTTTTTCCAGGAGCATCTGGTGTTTTGGCAGAAAACTCATTGGGATAATCTCAAATATGGTTAGGTTTCTTTCCCAAATCTTTTTTTCCCCTTCAAACACTGAGAGAAGCTGAATTTTTATTATTTTTAGAACTGAGTAGAGAAATACACAAAAAAGCATTTTTAAAGATAATATGTCCTTAAACTCAAGAAAGAAACTCATTCTGGGGAGCAGCGAGAAGGGAGCTCAAACATTAATTCTGGTAAAATGAAAATCTAATTTTCCCAGAAGCACATGAATTCTAGATCTTTTCCTTCTCTCTTTCTCTCTCTCTCCCTCTTTCTAATTCCTCTGAAAACCAAACACTGAAGCAAAATATTAATTTACTTTGACTTTCTCAAAATGGAATTTAGCAATTCTTTTCTTTTCAAATCTCATGATCAAACTCTGAACTTCAAAACACCTTAACCTCTGGATATCTTTGGGGTTAACATAAGTAATGCAGTAGATAAGGTTGAATTCAAGTACAAACATAGATCTCTAGTGTATTTGAAAAAGTGCATTAAAGCCAGCGTTTAGTCTTTAAAATGATAAGCACAGAAGGTTTTCGTACAGTATAATTCCATGACCAAAATAGTGTTTTTAGAAGATTAGTCTGGTTGCAGTGTGGGAAGAGATTGGAAGGGAAAAGACTTGGGGCAGCAGCCAATTCGAAGATTAGAGAGGAGGTGCTGAAGGCCAAGGCTGCTGGAATGGCAGTGGGACTGGAACATGAAAAGCAAGAGAGAGGGAATTTTAAAAAGATGAAGGGAGGAGGTGCTTCCCTATGATGTCTCCAGAGGCCAGGCCAACTCCTGCTTCTGCAATCCTTACCCCAGCTGCGGGGTCGGGTTGCGGGGCAGCCTCTGTCTCTGCTCCTGGACTCCTCGTGAAAATGATGCTATCAATGCAGTCTTCACCCAGGGAAGAGCAAGCTGCCGTGAGAATTTTGCCACATACTCCATCAACTTCCTCTAACCAGTTTTCTTTTGTTTTTGTTGTTGTTGTTGTTAATTATTTTTTTAAAATAATAGTTCCCCCAATCCAGTTTACTCTAATTTTAATTTACTTTTCATTTAAAAATTTTCCTTCTTTTGCCTTTTTAGTTCTGATTTCCTGTTTTAAAGCCTTAATCCCAAGGAATGGTCTGTTTTTAGCTTTTCATCTCATAGGCTTTAGCCTTTTAGTCTAAGCCATTATAGCTTTTACTTATGTTTTAACCTTTTATCTCGTTGGCTTATAGCATTTCATCTTTTATTTTTAAATCTCATGTGTTTTGTGTTTTTTAACTCTTAACCTTTCACCTTTGTGAGGATTTTAAATCTCCCATTAGTTTCTACTTCATTCTCTTTAGCTTAGTTTGCCTTGCCTTATTCTCACTTTTTAAATTTTAACCTCCACTTAATCAACAGTCCCTTTTCATCTTTCTAATTTTCCTTCATTATTTTCTTCTTTTATATTTTTTCCTGATTTTAACATTTTCTTTTTTGTAACGAACATCAAGGGATGGTAGCATGTAAAGGACCAAAATCCTCATAATTGGAGAAGTTTGAGCACTTCTTCCCCACCCTGCCTCCATCCTCTAACCTCCCATACCTCCAGCTATCCAAAGGCTGCCTTTCTGGTGTGCTCAATGAATCCTCTAGCATCTGTAAGACTAGATCGATTGATTAATTGATTGACTGAAAGATGATAGATAGATAGATAGATAGATAGATAGATAGATGATAGATAGATAACTTGATTAATGAAAAGAGAAACTATGTTTTCAAACCCATAAGCTCTGACATAGATAGTCTGTGTGCTTTTGGCAAAGAAGGAAGATCAATAGTATTCTATAAGCCAAGGAGAAATGATAAGTAGGAGATCAGCAAAAATTACCTCTTTCTGTAATACCAGTAGACCGAGTGAGCCTAGGTAAGGAGATAGATGACACTGAAACTCCTCAGAGGGGAAGGGAAAGTAAATGTCCCTTGGCTAGACTGTACCACTTATAAACTCATCCACTCCTTTCATATTTAGTTGTTTCCAGAGTGATCTTTCCCCTTCTCGGCAGATTCAGAGATTTGGGAATGGCTTTTTTTCCCAATGTTACAACAAAAGATAAGCCAGCCAATGTAGACATCACAAATAGGCCTTTTAAAAACATGAATCTGATGTCTTCTGGCTGGAGGCTGCCCTTTCTGTCATGACTCAGGTTGGAAAACTTAATAACAGAGCAAGGGTCATTTCATCTCCAAATACTGGACATAAGTTTAACTGGCTTCCTTAGGTATATGCAAGTTCCAACAACAGCCAACATCACAAATTCTTATCCAATTCAAAGACCTCAGCTCTTATTTGGAGGAATTAGTTTTCTTTCTATAAAGCCTTATAGGAGGGGATATAATGCTAGATACCAAGTTTCTCGAAGGAATGGGGAAAGACCTACCTCTTCTAGCTGTTCTCCTATTCTAAAAGAAATTTTGAGTGTGACATGCTCCAACAGAATTTGAAATCTTCCTGGTTGAGCCTTCTTTTATTAGGTGAATACATGAGTTTATCTTTATCTAGACAAATTTAAATTTTTTTAAATTTCTAATATTAGATGTAATTTCTGTGATACGAACACCTATGACACATGAAGCCAGTTTTGTGAGGTAGAGCCTTGAAAGGCACATGCTCTAGAATGTTCTAGAAAGCTAGAGGTTTGCATCTGAATTTTCTAGATAGCTGGCCAGCTATTTAAGCAGCCATATATTTTATATGGCCTTTCATATTGTTAATATGTAAAAAAAGATGGACTCAACCACTTGACATTACTTCATTCTCCTGCCTGAGTTATCACTGAGTGTTAGTCTTCATATAATCTGTATATTACTTCTCACTGAGGTATTTAAAATTTAAGAGAGGGAAGTCTAGGAGTTTTAACAACAAAATATTTGGAGTTGCATAATGAATGAGAAAAGGAAATGAAAAAGGAAATATTCAATATAACTTGCCAGAATTGAATGTATGAGTCTCCAAATTGAAAGATTCATTGAAGACCCAAAACAGAGTGAAAAAAAAAAACTATACTAAGACATGTTATGATAAAATTTTAAAACACTAAGGACAAAAAGATCTTATAAACTTGGAGGAGAGAAAATAAAAGCAGGTTTCATGCAAAACAATGGGAATCTAAATGGTGTTAATAGAAAAAGGACTAATATCTTCAAAATTCCATTCCAGCCAAAATCAATAAAGGCAGAATAAAGATATTTTCAAATATTCAATATCTATGAAAGTTTTATACACACAATTTCTTTGGAAGCTACTAGAACAGATGTTCTACCAAAATAAGTGAGTAAACCGAGAAAGGACTATGTGGAATCCAAGAAGTAGGGAACTCAATCCAGGAAAGAAGTGAGAAGAATCCCCAGAATGATGGCCCAAGGGATATTTTACAGCAGCAACTAGGCAGCAGTCCTAGGGAGCCAGAGGCTTAGACTCGAGCAGAAGGGCAAAGGGTACCAGGAGGGACCTCTTCAACAAAGGAGAAGCTGATAAAATCCCTAATATATGTGATACTAACACTCCGACAAAGATTTTTGAGAATTAGTGATGAGTACATAGAAAAGGAAGCCAGTAAGAAGACAATTGCAAAGTTCAGAAAAGGACAAAAACTTTCACACAGAAAAATAAACTTACCATAGAATTCCATATGACTCATCTGTGAGTTACAATTGCATGAGCATAATAATATCAATAGTGAATATTGATCTAACTAAAAATAACATAACTATATAATACCAGGTATTCAATGGCTATACATCAATAAATATCAGTCTAGGCCTGTTATTTAGAAATACAAAGCAAAACACCCAAAGAAACAACTAAAATAGCTTAAAATATCTATCCCTGTGGAATAAGAATCTAGTACTTGATGTAGAGACAAAAAGAAGACTTCTGTGTTTTGTTGAAAATGAAACAATATTGGTAAAATATTTAGTAGAGCATCTGGCATATAAGAAGAGCAATCTTAGTGTTTGACATATAAATGAATAAATGAATAAAATTTTGTAGTAACTCTGATAGAAGTATTTGTCTTTTTAATTTAAGAACATGTGCATATATTTATGTATAAAATTTTGATTGAATTTAAAAGTTAATTTTAAAAGGTGTCTGAGATATGAATAAAATCTGCTGATAATGTCTTAAATTATTATACCATGTTTTTCAAAAACTGAGAACAGCCCACTTTTGTAGCTTTATCTTTAGTCATTCCTTTTCCAAACTTCTCATTCCACTGCCCTTAAAAAACACCCACCCTTTCCCTAACGTTCCATGTACATTTGTATTTCTCTGCTTTGTTGGTATTACCCCTGAAGGTTAGAATGTTCTCCTAAAACCCATCCCACTCCCCACTCTGTACCCTCTACTTTCAAACAAAGCCTGAAAAACTACTTTAAGGAGTTAATGCAAGTCAAAGGTCACTTTAGCCCTGAAGCCTTCCCTTCTCTCCCCCAAGCAGAATTAGTCACTCTACCCATCATGCTGAATTATAATGAAATCTTTCTTTAAGTGTTTCTGTCCTATGAGTCCAGGCTCTCCTCAAAAGCAGCAATTCCATCTCAGGGAACTTCATACACCCAGGGGTTACATGGCACTTATTATGTTCTCAGTGTGTACTGAATGAATGAACTAGGGGTGCTGATTAAGTCACAGTATAAGTGGCAAGAAATATATACAGAAAATAAAATTTTTTAAAAATCACCAAGCTGGCTGACTACAATCATCCTCAAACAGAAGAGCGATATTTTCCAAAAGATTTACCATTATTCAGGTGTCTTTTACTTACTGTCAACACATCAACAAATTCTAGGATCATAAATATTTTCCTACATTTTTAGAAATTGACATTTCTCTGAATCTACTATGTATACAAATTTTTTTTTCAAGTAGTTTACTTACTTTTTTATAACTTAAAATAATTATCCATAAAACAGACTAATCATTGCTGGTAACTCAACTACTGCCTCTGTGTGTGTGTGCGTGCATGTGTGCATGCGTGCACGCGCGCACGTTTTCCTTTTTTAACTAGTCTCACTGGTGTTTCCAGAAAAATTTCATAAATTGTACCTTGACTCAAAACTAGGCAAAGGAGGTCAGTGTAGATAATGATAGCTGAGTTTCAACACCTTTTAAATGAAATCTTACATATTCAAAATGGAAATCATTTGTAAATACTGCTCTCAGCAGTAACCTAGGGCAAGAAAGTTAGTATTATTTCTCTATCTACACAAAATTTTCTCAAACTTTTTATTATTCAAGGTCGAAATATTTTCTACTTAATCTTCTTTGTCTTAAACTCATAATTTGCTCCTGTTATAAGAAGATATATGAACTCTCTCCTAGTTTCACTGTCCCTTTACCTTTATTTTAATTGGCAGAAAGCAAGACAACACACATCCTTCATATGCATTGCAGGGCCAGGCTGCACATTCCCAGACTCTTCTCACTCCTAATTAGACTGGACTGACCCTTTTACCCTTCTTAAAAAAAACAGATAAAGATTTGAATGAAGTAGGTGAGTATTTTTTAAAATGCTTTAAGTATCCAGGTTAAAACAAATGTCTAGATTATATAGTTATGAAGAGTTTTGTCTGAGCAGATCTCCAAAGCATTTGCAAATCACCTAATGTATTTATGTGGCTATATATTAACAATTATTTGTTTAATGAACAATACCCCTTGAGCAACTTCTATGTCCAGACCCTGCGTTAAAAGCTAGGATTATAATAATGCATAAGACCTAGCCTTGTACAATGGAATTCACAATCTAGTGAGAGAGACAAACACAAATCAGATCACCACAACACTTGTGGTAAGAATCATAACAGATATATTCATGGGTCACTTAAAAGAAGCAGTTAACCCAGTTTGGGAGTATAAAGAAATTCTTTCCAAAGAGATAATGTTTAAGTTAAGGATTGAAAGATGAGTAGGAAGTTGAAGGTGGGAGTGGGAAGGTAGGTGGGTTTAGAAGTTCTAAAATAAGAGATCATTCTGTTCAAAAACCTGAAGGCAAAAATATCTGTTACTTTTGAGGGGGAAAGCAAGTAATTCAGTATGGCTAAAGCACAGGGGGTGGCACAGAGAGGGGCAGTGAGTGGAACTCAGCTAGAGGTAAAAGCAGACACAAAACTAGAGCCTTGGATGCCAGGCTAAGGGATTCAAACTTTATTCTTAGGGGAATGGAGAGTCACAGGAAGCTTTACATAGAACCAATACATGATCAAATTTGCTTTTCAGGAAAAAAAAAATCACTCAACTGCACAGTAGAAAACAGATGATGGAGGAGAAAATGCAATTTAGAGACATTTTTAGTTATTCAGAGAGAAAAATGGGACTCCTGAAGGGAGAAATGGCTATAAAACTGAGGCAAAGAGAATAGATTTGCAATGTCATTTGGGAGGGAGATTAGCTAAATTTGGTGATTGCTGAATGTGGAAGAATGAGGAAGAACAGGTGTTCTCTCAGGTTGTTGCTTGGGTATTTAGGTACCATTCATTCTTCTTTGCAGTGATTGGGAGGAGAATTAGGGGGTCTTGGGAGGTATGCAAGCAGGCATGTTTAATAGGTACTCGGGTTGTGGTATGGCCCTCTGGGCTGCAAAGACTAGAATAATCTGCATGTATGTGGCAGTTTAAGTCTCTGATCCTCTAACATCAGATTTGAGAAACTGTGTCAATTCTAAGACATTTAGTTATGTTTACAAAGTAGTTTGTCAAGTTCCTTTCAGCAGCTTCCAGTTGTGTTCAAACATCTCCCTTGAAGACACACCACAGATAAAATACTTCCCCCAAGCACCAATAATACTTCCTGAGGGTTTCAGAAGGCATTCAGGAACAATGAACTCAAAAAATTCTCACTAAGCACCTCTTATTTTCCAAGCACTGTGCTAATCTGGGGCTGTAGAGATGAATATAACTCAGGCTCTGCCTTCAAAGTGCTCACAGTACATCAGGGTTGACAGGCAATTAACAAATAATTAGAGCAATGTAATTGGATAAACAAGACGGATAAAGAACAAGGAAGAAAGCTTGAAATAGAGAAGGCTTCAAGGAAGTGGAGGCTTTAGCACTGAGTTTTAGGAGTAAATTCATCAAGCAGTTTAAGATGAGAGGCTTGGAGCAGAGAAGAGAGAAGCCCCAAGAGTACAAAACAGTCTTGAACATTTTAAACTTAGAAAACATCAGGTAGTTCAGGATGCTGGAGAGAATGCAAGGTTTAAGAGGTCAGGTTATAAGCTATGTTGTTTGCCATAAGGAGGAAAAGGAGGAAAGCCTATTGGGAAGTTGTAAAGTTCTATGGAAAAAATGTAAGAACTTAAATTAAGACAAGAAAAAAAATGGACCTAGATTTGAGAGATATGAGAGAGTAGAAATGAAAAAAAAATAGAGGTAAGCAGCCAGAAAAAGAACTTAACTTATGGTCATTACATTAAGTTTACTGTAGGAAATGAGTTTACTAGGAAATGAGACATGCTTGGGATGGGAGCTGAATTTTTGAAATAGATGCCAATGAGATCAAGTACATGCTACCACAGAACATCCCTTGGCCAACAATGGGGCAAGTTGAAACTGATGTACCAAGATCTTACAATGCAGTATGGCAAAGTAAATACACATGAAACTTGGGGCAGGGAGGATCTGGCCTTTAAAGCTGGCTCCACTACTGACTATATGACCTTTAACTCTAACAAGCTTAGAATCCCTTCAAGCATGATACTGATGATGATCTTTACTCTTTGTATACCACTAGAGAAAAGGAAAAAAATGTGTGTGTGCACATGAGTATGCATGTGTACAGTTAAGCTGGATAAAGGCACATAGAAGACAGTTATTTTTATTTTTACAGGGAACTGTCACTGTAGCAAACCAACTTCAAGAGCCCATAACTGGAAAACGGCTCATAATTCCTCTCTCATCATGGCCAGGTATTTTGCATTACTCACAACCAACATCTTCAGGGTTTCAACTACTGGATGTTTTAATCACCTTAAAAACTGGAGAAATATTAAATCTTAAAAGAAAAAAAATAAATGTGTTGGATAACATATGCCATGAGGAGAATTAAAAGAGCTTTTCTGAGCCTGTGGTTACAGATTTATTCCCAAAGGATGCAGTTGGGAAAATCTCACTCCAACTCACCCATAGAAAACATAAATATAGCATGTTTTACAGTTCTTTCTACAGATAGGATCAATTGCCTTTACCAGAACTTGTATGTGTAATGTTACCTGATGTCTTTTACCTTTCCCAAGAATTTAATCTCATCCTGTCATTCAGATTCTGAAAAGTCACTGATGCTGAAAATACATACATACATACATACATCATACCTACATACACACATGCATACATACATTTTTCCGAGTTCGGAAACAGGTGTGTCTCTTGCTGCTACCAGCAGCTTCTTGTACTCCCAGGCTTTTTGCTTTCTTGGCCTTTCATCACTGGAGCTTGTGTTTGCCCTCAAGCTGACATTTCAACAGTCAACCCACCAGGTGTCCACAGTCTCTCTCCTGTGACACTGTTGTAGCAGATGGTGCAAATGGCCTGGCACATAATTCTGATTCATTGCAAAAACCAAACTGCCAGACTGCTGACTAGTTTGGCAAGAAAATTAGAAAGTTGTTGCTAAAAAAACTATTATGAATTATCCTTCATGTAGCAACTTTGGACTTGTCCCTGCTTAAAGATGACTAGTAATTTATTTAACCAGATTAAATAAAAGCTTTAAAAGGAGCTCTCTGTTTGTGAAGATAGCTATAGGCAGCAGGAACTTGTCTATACATAACATGAGGCAAACAATAGAAAGTCAAAAAAATATTACATCAAATGTAAACATTAAAAGAATTTTTTTAATTGACCAAATGAGAAGAGTAGGGGTTTTTGTCTGTTTGTTTTATCTCATTTGGGTATTTTTTATTTCCTGATACTATTTCAAAGTCTCTCAGTTTAATAATACCATTAGTCTGTAATATTAAAAATATTTTCCAAAAATATTTTATAAGTTAGTTATCTTGTACACAGTGCTTCTTTTTTTTTTTTCCACATTTGGAAAGAACAGCATTAAAAATGTAATGGAATTCTACTAGACAAATCTACACACACATGCACATATATACATACAGGTCTAAATGTTTTCTTTGTAGAGTTAAAGTCTAAAAATTATATCTTCAACTCCTCTTTATCACTTCCGTTATTTTGCTATATTCTCACTTACTTTGGGTTATTTTGATGTCTGCCATCTCCTAGCCCTTCTGGTAGTATCTCTGATGCCTTCTGGTAATGTTCAGCCACACCCACTTCCTCCTCCATGCTTCAGTCATCAACTACAGAGTTCTAGTATGAGTCATGATGCCAGAAACATGGGGATGTCTAGAATCAATGTGCCCATATCTTTGGTCATATGGCCACCCTGTACCACTAGACTTCTGACTTGAGGTTCCTGCCCTTCCAGTGGGATGCTGGTCAGCCACTTTCCAGGGTGGTCTGCATTCTACAGCTCATATCTAAATATATAGGCCTAGTCCCAGTCTTCTTTACCCAAAGTGGCCAGTATACAACTGAGCACCAAGGATAAAGAGAAAATCTTAAAAGCAGCCAAAAAAAAAAAAAAAAAAAGATAAATTACATAAAAGGTAAGGATGACAGCCAATTTCTTATCAAAATTTGTGCAAAAAGAGTGCAGCAACATCTTAAAAGTACTAATAGAAAAAAATGTCCATTTTGTATTCTGTAAAACTACCTTTCAAAAACAAAGGTGAAACACATACTTTTTCAGACGTAAAAGTTCAGAGAATATATTATCTGCAACCTACACTACAAGAAATGTTAAAGAAAGTCCTTCTGGCATAAAGAAAATGATAACAGATGGAAACATGGATCTATGTAAAGGAGTGAAGAGCACTGAGAATGGTAGCTACATGGTAAATACGTAACATGTTTTTATTATTGTTTAAATCTTTTTAAAAGGTGATTGATGGTTAACAAAAATAATAACAATGTAATATGTAAAAGTAAAAGGAATACCAACAATAGCACAAGGTTGGAAAACGAGAAATGGAAGTATACTATTAAAAGTTTCATCTATAATTATAAAAGTGGTTGAATATCAGTTGAAAATTGACTTTGATAAGTTAAAGATGTATACTATAAATCAAAAAAGAACCACTGAAATAATAAAACAGAGTTATAGCTAATAAGCCAGAAAATGAGATAAAATAGAACCTTAAAAAATATTTAGTTAATTCAAAAGGCAGAAAAGGAGGACAAAGGGAACAAAGAACAGATGATACAAATAAGGTGGGTTTAAACTTAATCATATTAATAATCTCATTAAATGCAAATGGCCTACATACCCCAATTAAAGGGCAGAGACTGTCAGATTGAATTTAAGAAACAAGACCTAATTTTACGGTCCTACAAGAAATGTACTTTAAGTATAAAGACATATATAGTTTAAAAAATAAAAGATATTAATGCTAACATAAATCAAAGGAAAGCAGATTCAAACTAAACATTAACAGGAATAAAGAAGTTGCTTCATAATAATAAAGGGGTCAATTCATTAAGAGGGACATAACCATTTAAATATCTAATAACAGAGCCTCAGCGTGAAACAGAAACTGGTAGAAGTGCAGGGGAAAATAGACAGGTTCATGATTAGAGAGATTCCAATACACTTCCTTCAATAATTGATAAAAACAGGTAGACAGAAAATCAGTTAGGTTACAGACAACTTAATAACACTATCAACAACTTGACCTAATTGATACCTTTATAGAACACACTACCCAACAACAGCAGAATACACATTCAAGTTCACAAGAACATTTTCCCAGATAGAATATATTCTGGCCATAAAGCAAGTCTCAATAACTTAAGAGATTTTAATTCATACAAAGTATATTCTGACCAGAGTGGAATAAAATTAGAAATCAATAACATGCAATTATATGAAAAACTCTCAACTATCAGGAAATTAAATAATATAACACACTTCTAAATAACCTGTGGGGTCACAGAAGAAATCAAAAGGGAAATTAGAAAGTATTGCCAACTAAATGAAGATGAGGCTATAACAATATTATGAGATGCCACTGAAGCAAGATTTATAGGAAAATTTATAACACTAAATGCATACATTAGATATATCAAAAGCATTTCTATAGAAGGAAATATTGACAAGTTCAACTTCATCAAAGTTAAAAATGTTTTTTTAAAGACGCTGTTTAGAGAATGAAAAGACAAGCCACAGACTGAGAAAAAAATATTTGCAAATCATATATCTGATGAAGGGCTTATACCAAGAATGTACAAATAACTCTCTAAAACTCAATAATAATGCCAATTTTTAAAAATAGGCATAATTTGAACAGACACTTTACCAGAGAAGTTTTACATGTGAAAAATAAGCTCATGAAACGATGTTCTACATCATTAGTCATTGGGGAAATACAAAACCGCAATGAAATAGCAGTACATGTCTGGCAGAATGACTAAAATTAACAAGTATGCCCATAGCAAGTGCTCAAAGGACATAGAGGAACTGGAACTCTCATACATTGCCAGTAGAAATGTAAAATTTTACAATCACTTTGGAAAACGGTTGGCAGCTTCATAGAAAGTTAAACATACACCGACCATGTGACCCAGCCATTCCATTCCTAGGTATTTACCCGAGAGAAAAGAAAGCATATGCCATATGCCCATATAAAGACTTGTGCATGAATGTTTATAGCAGATTTATTTTAATAGTCAAAAGCTGGAAACATCCAAAGTGTCCACCAACAGATGAACGGACAAACTGGTATATCTATACAACAGAATACTGCTCAGATATAAAAAGAAAGGAACTACTGATAGACATTTTGTGGATGAATCTCGGAATAATTATGCTGAGTAAAAGAAGCCAGACATAAAAAGAGTATGTACTCTATTAATCCATTTATAGAAAATTCTAGAAAATGCAAACTATCCTGCATTGACAAAAATAGGTCAGTGCTTCTCTGGCAATGTGGTATAGGCTGGGGAGGGTCACAAGGAAAGTGATGAGGGTGATGGGTTTGTTCATTATCTTGATAAGTGATACTTTCATGCGCACATACATATGTCAAAACTGATCAAACTGTATGCTTTAAAGATATGCAGTTTATTATGTGTCAATAATAGAGAAAGCTATTAGAAAACAAAATACTACTATGGCTTTGATCAAGGGCCTATCAGATAATATTAAAGTCGCTATTAGAGATCATGCAATTCAGTGGTTTTCAAGCTGTACTTTGAGGTACTTTCCCAGAACCTGAAAAGGGACAATTGGGGCTCTATAGATCCTTATTCCTTTCAAATTAAGCATCTTGTCCTTTATCTGTCTTTTATATTGAGCTTATTTTTAACTGTCATCAGAAGAAAAGTCTGTTGCTACAAAAAGTTTGGAAATTACTGATCCCAACATAAAGCTCTCATCTTGCGGAAGAGGAACTGTGGCCCAGAAAGGTGAAGCAACTTGCACAAAGCAAGACCCAGACTAGACTCAGGGTTCTCAGATCACACATCTCATGTTCTCAAATGCAATCCACTACCTCTCTTTGGAACACCCACAGTAAGGTTGGCAAATGAAGATGTTTCCAGCTAAAGAACCTCAAAACGAGGCTATCTTTTTTCTATAAGAAGAAACATCATCTTGGGACAGTCCAAAAGATATGTTACAGACCTTTGTATTGCAAATGAGATATTAAAAATAAAAGTGCTAGGGCTGTGTTGAATTCCCTTGTTCATTTTTTTCATCTACACGGAATGTTAAATGAATGTCATTAAATATATCAAAAAATTACTTTGACTTATTTAAGTAAATCATGAGAAATATGTGTCAATATGTTAGTTGTTAAGAATATAGGCATTGAAATTAGATTCAAATTCTAGCTCTGCAAATTCCAGCTCTGTCAATAGATAATTCACTTACCTCATCTCAGCCTATTTGCTCATCTTTAAAATGGAGCTAAAAAGCATTTACTGTAGTGAGTTGCCATGGAATTTAGATAATACAGGACAGGTGTTGCATTTATTGTGGTAACTAGAGCATGATAAAAGAGAGAGAGAAATCAGCATAAGATGAAGTTGGAATATTAGACAGGGGGGCATATTTCTGCTTGATTCAAAGTAGGTGCTATCAACATTCTTCATCACAAAAGGTAAAGAAGAAGAGTAGGAACAGATATCTGTCTTACCCTTAAGAACTTAAAATAAAAACTGGAATGAATATTTCTGGTGTCTTTTGGAATAACAGATATTTTAGGAACAAGCGAACAAGCTGAACTCCAAACAAGTAGCATCAAATAATAAAGTTGCAGTGTCTTTTTTTTTTTTTTTTCAAAAAACAGAACACCTTGAGCTGAAAATATCTATTAGGTATGCCAATATGACCAACCAGCCCAGATGCTTACATCTCACTATCTACTGGACTCCCCTACCTGCTCTCCCACAGATATTCCAAATGCAGAGTACCAAGCCCTGAATTCTTTATCTCGATGCCACCATAATTCCCACCCCACCACATAACTCACAAATCTGGCTTCTCCTCATGAAATCTCCACTCCACTTGTGACATCTGTGTAATCATGACTACTTCCCCATGACAGAAAGCTGGGAGTCACCCAGATTTCCCTCTGGCCCCTACATTTGACCACATCTTTAAGTTCTGCCCATTTTCCATCTAATGCTATCCTCTCTGTTTCATGTTTTCAATATTCTTCATTATTGAAGCTATCATCTCTCAGCTGAAATATGAACGATAGCTTCCTAACTGATTTCTTTCTGTCCAATCTTGTCCTCTTCTAAATCACTTTCTATGATGTTCACAAATACCTTTCTAAAGATAAAGGTAACAAAGTCACTCTGCTGATTAAATCTTTAACGCCTTCCCATTGTCCACATGGTGGCCCCAACCTTTTCAGCACAAGGGATTGGGTGCTCCTATGAGAATCTAATCCCTGATGATCTGAGGTGGAGCTGAGGTGGTGACGCTAGCTCCAGGAAGCGGCTGCAAATACAGATGAAGCTTAGCTGCCTCACTCGCCACTCAACTGCTGTGTGGCCCAGTTCCTAACAGGTAACAGACCAGTACCAGTCCATGGCCCGGGGGTTAGGGACCTCTGGTCTACAAGACAAACACAAATTCCTTAATGATATAAAAACTGTTTCCTGATGTGATTTTACTTGTATCTCCATCCACCCTCCTACCTATGTTCCAGCAATAATAAATATCTAGTTACTATAACAGATTTACTTCTGTGCCTAGGACATGCAATCATTTCAGCCTAGAATGCTCATTCCCATCTCCTTTTGTCCATCTAGTAAACTAAATGGAGGCTTCCATGACATACACCCCACATTGGTCCCACCACAAATTTATTCTGGTGTTGATATTTATACAGTTGATATTTATACAGCCTGATATTTATCAGGCTATACTATAAGCATTTGCTTACAAGGCTTTCCAGCATTCTTACTACCAATTCCTCAAGCTTAGGGGCTACGTCTTATTCGTCTATATATCCTAAGTACCTTACTCAGAGCTTGACATATGCAAACACTTAATCTGTTTTAATTCAATGTGACTGTTTACTTGATTCTCTTCGTGTTTAGACAGATTATTTTTTCAGGGACTATTCTGAGAATTCCTAATGCCCTGTTCATAATGCCTAACAGAAATCGACTTTGTAATAAAATTTATTTTTCTGTTCAAAATAGAAGAATTGAAGGGCTGAGAATTTGGACCAGGGACATGGAGTGAAACACCAGAGTAAAAGCATTCCAGCACTGAACATCATCAGATGGGACATTATGAAATTAAAAAGGCAGCAGGCAGTGTGAGAGAATCTGAAATTGATTGGTGCTGATGATTTAGGAATCAATCTTTGGCAATATCTCTGGCAGGTGGTACACTTCATCATGAAAAAGAGGCTCTGTCGGGATGAGTCAAATGTTTATTACACTGAGTCAGCAGCACCAGCTCTTCCATGTCAGTATTCAACTAAACGCTAACAACACATCATTAACAAACTGTGAAACCCATGTGTCTCCTTGTGACATTCAGCATCGAACTGGAAAATGTTCAAAGCCAACTGTCCTAAATTCAAGAGGATTGGAAAAGTAGTAATCATCTTCCTAATCTGCTTTAATATACACCATGGTTATATAATTAATTGTTTTTAATGGCCCCAAAACTTAACATCCTTATACTAACTTTAAATATCTTTTCTGTGTCTATTTTGCCTTTTATGTGAAACTTCTTTTCTTCTCTCACTATCAAACTTAAAGACTTCCTTTAAGTTTACTAACAAAAGCTAAAATTTACCAGTACAGACTGTCCTTTATAGCAAAATAGTACCCAGCACTCTAGAGGATAATGGCATATTAATGACATTCAAATTCTTCATGTGATAGGTCTTGACTTCTGGAAATTTTCTTTCAATGGGAAGCTCTCTCTCCACCAAAAAATCCCATTCAGCAGTACAGAGAATAGAATGTGCTGTGGCTGAACAGAAGCTCTGTCTTTACCAACTAATATAGTCTGAACATCTAAGATATTCAGAAGAATGGGATCTCCCAGAACGAAGGGCACACCCTGTCACAGAAAACGCAATTCTGTTCTAAGAAGAAAAATAGTATGGTCTCATGCATTCAACTTTCACTGGTGCAGATAGCTGTTTGTTTAAGTCCATTTTCTGCCCCATATTGCACAAACCACATTTTTCCTTCTTCCATTTCAGCATAATCCTTAACTTGAAATTAAATACCTGCATTGATACAATGGACTATTGTTCAGTGCTTAAAAAAAAATGGGCTATCAAATCATGAAATGACATGGAGAAGCCTTAAATGTATATTGCTAAGTGGAAGAAGCCACTCTGAGAAGGCTACATAGTATATGATTCCAACCACAAAACATTATGGAAAAGGCAAAACTATGGAGACAGTAAAAAGATCAGTGGTTGTCAGGGGAAGACAGAGAGATAAAAAGGCAAAATACAGAGGAATTTATGAAAGTGAAACCATTTTACATGGTTTCATGCTACACTGGTAGATACATGTCATTATACATTTACCCAAACCCACAGAATATACACCAAGAATAAACCCTAAGGTAAACTATGGACTTTGGGTGATAACAACGTGTCAATACAGGTTTGACCATTGTAACATATATACCACTGTGGTGGAGCATGTTGATAGTGTGGGGGCAGGAGGCATATGGGAAATCTCTGTACTTCCTGCTCAGTTTTGCTGTTACCCTAAAATTGCTCTAAAAAAATTAAAGTTTATTAATTTTTAAAAATTAAATATCTGATGAACAGAATTGTCCAGCACTTATACAGAATTATATTTTTTCTCTTTTACTGGGCCATTCCAAAGTCATTCTTATGCAGGAAAGGAGTCTTAGAATATCTCCTTAGATTTCCATTTTTTATTGCAATAATCTATCTTCTACCTGGTCCCAGGCAGTCCAAATATAAGAGCTAGGCCTAAACTAAGAATAATACCATGATACCTTGCTTGATTTGCCTTCCTTTATCAAAGGATGCTGAATTTCCAAAGAGAATAAATATAATGGGATTCAATTTTAATCAGCATAATTATTGCTGCCTTAGTACTGAAACTTTACATTTTGTTCAGAGATATCAATCTCACAAAAAATAAATTCCAGTGGGTGAAAAATGCCTTAGAACAACATAATAAAAATACCCCTAGACCACCACACACTATACTATTAGTCATCATAGACAACCTTACTCAGAGTATATGTAGCCCCTCGAATCTAGGCAACCTTCAAATCAAGATGAAATTCATAAAGGCAGAAATTTTTCTTGTCTCCCTTCTGCCTCTAGCTTCCTGCAGTACGGTCAGCCAGCTTGCTCCTTTCTCCAACACTTAATTCTGGCCCACACTCAGTTGTACTATAAAATCTTAGACTTTTAATATACTATAAAATTAACCAGAGCTTCAAGATAAATTTGCTATTAAAAGCATGCAGTGATTTAAAAAAATTTTACCCAACTAGATCTGGGTGGAAGCAAATGCAAGCCAAATTTTCAAGATTTTACAAGAGTTTGCAAAATGTCTCTTCCAGCGCCGTAGACATTTTGTTGCCAGTCTCTCAGAAGTACAAGAGTGAGAGGCCATCCCATGAAAGATAGCAGGGAGTTCTTATGATAGTTCTGTTTTAGACAAGGATTTCCTAATGATTCCTTCATTTGTCTTTTGCTTTTCAGCTTTCATTTGAGCAGGTAGGGTGGAGCCCATTTCCCCTTTGGCAGTGGGTTATACAGCTCTCACGCAATAAAACAGTGGACCTCCCTGACTGAGGAGCTCCCTCCATGTTTGATGGCCCTCTCAGTTTTCCACTCTTAATCAGTTCTTCCCCCGCCAAAGCACACACACATACAGTTTATATTACATGTTCTTTCTCGTAAAAACAGATGCAAAGTGCTGTCCTACAATGGATTAAACTAACCCTATCTCTTCCCTACCTCCATCAATAGGGATTTTCATAGCTTGGTAAACCATAAACAGAAAAAACATGAATGTTCAGGAACAGGCCCTGGTATATTAGCTGCAGGCTGAATGCTTTAGTTTGAGCAGTTATTTTATAATTAATTTGTTTCTCTGGCACTAACCCAAATGTTCGCAAAAAGTAAATTGTATTAACTTTTTATCTTCATGTTGTTCCTCTATCTGCTGCATTATTTGGCACCCCGGGAAAAGCACAGGCTGGTTTCATACTGACAGGATGCTTTCTGAGCTGGTACTGTAGGTGGTCTCACACCTGCTTCTTGAGCCAGAGCACCAGCAGCTGTTATTCTAAGACTTGATTTGAGTAGGTTGAATTTTGTTGACACATTTCCATGGTGCCATTTATGAGGTAATGTTTGTGGCTTAATACCATGTGACTTGCCAGGTACCTGATTGAAGAAATAAAAATTTCATAGCATTATCAAACAACTTTTTTTCTCATGTAGAATACACACACCCACAAGATCCTCCCACATTTAAATTTAGTCACAAAAATCAAAGCCGAAAAAACTCAGTGCAGTCAAAAATGAAGCACAGCAATGTCCTTGCCTCTGCCTTATGTATTTTTTTAGCTTAAATATTCCCAGCAGTCAACAACCTGTGCCTGTGACAGTTCTTCTACCTTCCAAGAGTGCATATATACCAGATATGCATGCAGTGAGGATGGAATAAATGACCTCTTCAAAACTGAAACTATCCATCCAAAATCAATAAATCAAAAATATAACCATTCTGACTAATGTCTGAAGTAGAAGCCCACTGTTACTTGAATGTATGTGGGCTAACCAAGTATGCACAGACCAAAACCTTTCTAAATTCTATGTATATGACATGAAAAATATATTGGTCAAAATGTGTTTCCTCTGTATTCCTTTCAACATAGCATCAAATAAGTCATGACAAAATATTAAGATCCATGTATTTATGCCATAACTGTGGGCCAACGTGCCAACTGATAACCACCTTTGGAGCTTTTCAGTCCATAATATCAAACCCCTAGTCCAAACCCTAGTCATTTAATTACTTTGCATTACTGTGCTTTTCTATAAAGAATCAGTGTTTCCTTCCTTCTCCAGTCATCCTCTTCACTAGCATTGTAGCACAGACACACATGGCTTATATGTTACATTGTATCGTTCATAAGAAAAAAAAAGGTATTTCATGAACGCGGAAACCATTGCAGAGACTAACAAAGATTCCTACATAGATGCAATTACCTAAGCACAGACTATGTCGTCTTGGCTTCCTGAAGAAGCCTATCTACTGACTTGCATTCTTATTAAATATTTTTCCAGCAAAGTAGGGTCAGTAAGAACTTAGTCCACTATTTCTTTCAGTGTTCTCTATATACTGAACCACAATGGAAAACATAGAACTAAGTACTTAGAAAAGTTTTCTTTTTCTCAGAAACAGATAGTTTCCTTTAGAAATAACCTAGTATAGTAAAGGTGCAGATCTTGGAGTCAGATTGGTTTTGAAACCCATCTCTGCCAGTTACTGTCTATATGCTCATGGGCAAACTTCGTAACCTCTCAGTGCCTTTTTTCCCTCATCTGAAAAATGAGGGCTGCTTCTGGGGGTCAAACAAGATGGATATGTAAAGAACTTAGAACAGTATTTATCTCACAGTAAGTGCTCATTTTTATTTTCTGTGAATAAGAACTATGTGACTGCCTATGCTTAACTTTTTGTTTTAACCACCAGGAAATTCAGGGCAAATTTTAGCCCAAATTATATAATAACTGATAATACTTTACTGCTTAAGCATCTATATTCTACTTGTTTTTTTCTGCAATCTTTGACTGTTTTCAAATCTACATTTTTGCTGTTCTTGACTTTTTATTAAATTATATACATTTTAATAATATAATTTAAATTCTTTATGTAAGGACGAAGTGAAAAATATGTAAAATACCCCTAGAAATCAATAAAGTTGTAGCTACAAATATATAGAGACACCAAGTCAAGTCTGAGTAACTAGGATGATTGCGTGATTTAAGAAGAAATTTAGGCATTCTTTTGTGACCTGTCTTTCACAAGAAAACATTCATTGATGAAATTACTTCACTGAGCCTAAATTCCCTCATCTGTAAATGCTGAGATTAGTGATTGTTACCTCTCAAAGTGGTTTTGAGGATTAAAGGAGATAACTTACATAAAGCACCAAGCACAATGTATAGCACACAGTTGATGCTTCTGGTGGTTATTTACTGTTTGTTCCTCTAGACCAGTGGTCCCCAACCCTCAGGCCATGGACTGATACCAATCCATGTCCTGTTAGGAACCAGGCCTCACAGCAAGAGATGAGCAGCAGCTGGAAAGCAAAGCTTCATGTGTACTTGCAGCCACTCCCCAGTGCTTGCATCACTGCCTCAGCTCCATCTCAGATCATCAGGCATTAGATTTCCATAGGAGCACTGGCCCCTGGTGCAAGAAAGTTTGAGGACCACTGCTCTTTCTCTGGCCTGCTAAGTGCCCTGGAGAATGACTTTGATAGGCTGCAAAACTAGTTCTTTAGCCTTCTAGTTAAATCAGAAGACTGGAGATTGGGAGGAGAGAGAAGATGGAGTATTTATGCCCCAAATCTGTACCCAACTTCTCATTATCTTCCCAACCCCCAAATCCCTCTCTATTAAGGCCTTGGTTTACCGGTAGCTACATTCTGTTTCTGTCCTGCTACCTCTGTCTCTGGGCCATAGCTCATGTTGGATCCTAGTAATAACTCTCTCCTCTAATTACAGTAACCAGCTTGTCCCGGTTTATCCAGTATTTTCTTGGATTTAGCACTAAAGTCCTATGTCCCAAGAACCCCTTTAGGCTTGTGCAGAGAACGGTTGACTACCCTATTCCCCTTATCCCTTCAGTCCCAAGGTAGAATACTAACTTCTCAAGGCCTCTGTCAGGTTATTTTCTAAAGCTATGAGATTATAAATGGTTTTTATTTTTATATAATTTTAAGTATTTTTCAAAATAGATCTGAGCAGATATTTGGAAGATAGAGATCTCATGTTCTAGACTGAACTCCAATTATATGACCTTGGGAAAATTTTTCATTTCTTGTTCTCTGCCAGACTATTTGTAAACTGGATGATCTTAGCTCCTGTGCTCTTGATGTTATCTTCTCCTAGAAGAAACCCTAGACCATAACAATACCTACAGATCTCTCAAGTTACAAACTGAACAAATATCTTTGAATGAGAATTAATTTCCTTTTTTTTAGTTGACCCTTTAGTTTGGGTTCCAGATCACTACACTGCTGAAATTGCTCTGGTTCAAATCATCAATAATCTTCTTATTGTCAAATCCAATTGTATATCTAGTTCTTATTTCTCTGACATTTGCTATGACTTAGCGTAGTGGGTTGAATTGTATTTTACAAAAACATATGCCCTCTACGGGAGATGAACACACAATGCAATATACATATATGCCTTACTGTTAAATTGTACACCTGAAACTTACTGGATTTCGTTAACCAGTGTCACCATAAAAAAATTATATTAAAAACATATATATTATATGTTTTATTTTATATATATATATATATATATATATATATATATATATATATATGTTTTAGTCCCAACTTCTGGTACCTATGAATGTAACTTTATTAGGAAATAGGGTCTTTGCAGATATAATTTAATTGAGGATCTCAACAGATCACACTAGATTTAGTGTAGGCTCTAAATCCAGTGGATACTATTCTTACAAGGAACAGAAGAGGGAGATTTAAGACATAGGGCCCAAGGAAGGAGGCCTTGTGAAGATGAAGACAGAGACGGGAGTTTTGCTGGCTAAGCTAAGGAAGACCAGGTACCACCAGAACCTGGAACAGGCATGGAAGGATCCTCCCAGAGCCTTTGGAGGAAGTGCGGTTCCACCAGCCTCTTTACCTCAGACTTCTGCCTCCGGAACTGTGAGTGAATAAATTTCTGGTGTTTTAAGCCAAGTTTGTGGTAATTTATTATAGCAGCCCTAGGAAACTAATATACCTGCTCTTCAATGGTTTCCAAGAGAGCCTTTGTTTGTGTCCCCCTCTTACCCATATACTGTATATGGGACCAGTCTTTCTCAGGCTCCTTCCTTGGCTCATATTCTCTTATCTCCAATAATGAAATGTTCTGCAAAGCTTTGTACTTGGCCCTCTTCTAACATCTTAGATGATTTTCCTCAACTAAGCAGTTCTCCATCAAGGCATCAGACTCCATAATGGGTGATGATACTCAGTACTCCATCTTCTGCAAGAACCCAGGCACCTATTTCTGGATGTCCTATTTTCAATTCAACATTTATCTTCTCCCACAAATTTATTCCATCTCCCCTAATCCCTAACTCAGCCTATGACATCATATTTTATATATTCCTCCAGTCTTTAAAGAAATCATCCTATCAGACGGACTAGTCATTTCTACCTCAAAAATATTTCTCAAACCCCCTCCTCCTCACTTTTCCATCCCCAAAGCCACTATAAGATCACTACTGCCCCTGATTCTGATCACAACTACTATTACCAGATCCCTAAGATAAACACCTTTCCAATTCTATCCATTTTCATCATTATCTTCAAAGTTATTCTGAAAAGTCTTAATCATCTTTTTCTCACTGTTCAACGTCAAAGTCTCTGTTGGATCCCCAAGGCCCAAAGAAGTGATTTTCGACCTCTTTTCTGTAACACATAGAACATAGGCACCAATAGGTCACAGTTCTATATAACTCTCTGAATATATTTCATAACTCCACCCATTTCTCTCCCAATGAAGAAATACATCAACATACAAGTATGTATAGATGACATATTTACTTGAATAATTTCAAATTTTCTCTAGTTAAAAGTAAATTATTTTAGAAAACTTCATCATTTTCTTGTTCATAATAAATTATTTGCAATATATTTCACAGGTATACTTCAATGTGGCATAGAAATTAAGAATAAATAGCTTAAAGAAAAATTCCATTCACCTTAGCATGCCATGCAAAGCCTTCACAATTTGGCTCCAATTTTTCTTATTGTCTTCCATTCCCCACATCATACCCTATACTCCAGTGATATTGAATTATACAGCATTTCCTAAAGACATCATGTTTATTAACATTGAATTTGCTGTTATGTTCCATCTACCTGTGATGTATTTCCCCACCTTGTGCAACTGGTGAACTACTCTCCTTTCAAGACTGCTTAAATGACACCTTCTCTAAGAAGCCCTCCCTGGATCTTTTAGACATAATTACTTACCTGGTCCTTCCTGTGCAGCATTGTATACAGACCTGTAATAGTTTCTTAAGGCTGACATAACAAATTGCCACACATGGCTTAAAACAGAAATGTATGCTCTCACAGTTCTGGAGGCCAGACGTCCAAAATCAAGGTGTCAGCAGGATTGGTTCCCTCTGGAACTTCTAAAGAAGAATCCTTCCTTGCCTCTGCCTGGGTTCTGATGGCTGGAAACCTTAGCATTCCTTGGCTTGGGGCTGCATTAAATCCAGTTTCTGCTTCTGTCGTCACATGGTCTTCTTTCTCTATGTGTCTGCATCTCAAATTTCTCTCTCCTTTCTCTTATACAGACACTAGTCAATGATTTAGGGGCCACCCTGAATTCAAGATGATCTTGCTCCAAGACTTTTACTTAACTACATCTGCAAAGATTCTATTTTCAAATAAGCTTACATTCATAGGCACCAGGTGTTAGGGCTTAGACATATCTTTTCATGGGCCGCAATTCAATCCACTACAATACTTCTGGCAATAATTTGTTCTTGTGTATGCCTCCTTCATCAGACTGTGGGCTTCTTGAGGGCAAGGATCATCTCCTACTTTTTTTTCTGAAATAATCCTCACAGTTTATTATAGCTCCTAGTATCTACTAAGCATTTAATAAATATTTTGTGAAGAAGAAAAAAAGCAGATAGGTTATAAGTGAAATTGTCTCTATTTCCCTCACATAAAGCTTCTCTCTACCCTTAAGCTTCTAAGATTCTTCTATGCCTACAACTTTGAACAAACATTACCAAGGACCAGCCTCAAAGGGACAGGTGACACTGAAGGTCTTCCCATCTCTTTACAGAGCTGCAGATCTGAAAGCATTCAAAAATCATTTAGTATCTACCTTTAGACACATCAGCGTAGTTAGAGTGTACTAATATCTGATAAACTAGACTGAGGAGAATCAATCCTGCTTTTAAAAGCCAACAACGAAAATGCTTTTGAAAACCTCCTTTTGTGATGCAATTCCCATTAGTATTTGGTTTGAAAAAAAAACAAAAACAACTATCTCTTTACACATCATGTTGCATTTCCCAGGTTCTCCTCCTCCTGCCAACCACAGAGGCTCACTTTTTCAGACCCCCAAAAATCCTTTCCAATTGCTTCCCTACCCGTGGAAACTGAACACTGCTCAAGAGTCAGAAAACATAGAGCTCTTGACCTCAAGCAGACCACTGAGATTCCAAAGACTCGTCTGTGCAGCTATAAAGTTCAGATAAGCATCTCTCCATCTATTAGAAGCAGAGTAGTGAATCACCCAAGTAATTACTCCAAAAATTTCCATCTACAACTGTACATCCAGTAATTATCCATTTCTTTCCCTCTTAACCCTCAGCTTTCAAGCTGCCTATAAAGCCAAAAATATTATTATATCATGCTATTGTAAGATTAAGTTTCATATGTGCCCCAAAAAGAAGTCAAAACAAAAAGGAGAGGGGGATAGGGAAACACCTCTAAGCCATGCATAATTAAGGATTTGGTTTCAGATCAATGTTAAAAAGCAGAGATAATTAGAAACATCACATGATTTGTGTACAACACAAGAACTGCATTGCTAACTAAAACCATAACTGACCTAATTTCACTGAATGTTCCAACAAAAATGACAGACATGCAAAGAAAGAAATATAATATAAGCAGTGGATGATCCTTATTTTCCCCTTGAGTTTCAAACACATTCCTCAGACAGCAGTAATACTGACATGTTACTGACAAGAGTACAGACCCTCACATGGCCAGCAAAAGGGTACCTGCACATCAGAAAACCCACAAGATTACAGCTGCTGGGCCCCAATAAAATAACGATTGAGTTCTTTTTTTTTTTTTTTTTTATTAAACCTTGGTGTACTCAGAGAATGAAAAAGAAAGCTAATTAAAAATAAATTGATCACAAAATCTTTCCCTTTTATCAAATCCATTAACAAAATGTAAAGGTACTATAATGGGAATTCATTTCTCTCTTACAATATAGAATGAAATTAACAAAATTTCTACCCTCTTCAAAATGATTCACGTGTCTCTAACTGCACACTGAGGGGTACCCACATAACACAGCAAGCAACATCTCAAGGTCTAATCTCTCTTGCAGACAGTTTCTCCCTCCTTATTATAACCATTCCTGCATGCAAACATGCTTGTGAAAAGGACACATTTTGTACGCTATCTCAGATCATCTGGCAGGATTTAAACTCTAATCTGGCATTTTATTTGCCTTGCATTACTTGTAAATCCCTTACATCAGCTCTGCTTTCACAAAAGGAGGCCACGCTGCTTTCTCTTAAATATTCTTTGCTGAATCCTGTTAGGCAAATGTTTATGGAGTCCACTCAATAAAGTGTCGAAGAGAGTACAATATCAGCAACAACAAGATTGAGGAGACCCAAGGAAAATTCTTGTCCATAATAAATAAGGGTGAGAGCACCAGCCAATTGGAAAGTCTAACCTCTGGAACATCTTATCTCTATCTAGCCTGTGCTGCATTACCCAATACTTCTTATCAGTCTTTCTCCTTTTAAGTAAGCACCAGCCCTGCTTTCTCGATTCCCATAGCTTTACCGGTAAAAGATAGAAGAAGGATATCCTTGCTATAGAGGTGACTGAGTTCACTATTGTTTAGAGCAAGCCCATTTATTAGACAGATGTTTTTCACAGCAACTGCAGATAACAGTATTAGCTCCCTGTGAACCTGCTGAGATATTATCTGTTCAAGATTCTGGTAAAGATAGGCCAGGCCGGTGGCTAAACACCCAGCTGTTACCACTGGTAACAATCTCAGGATAGAGCAGTAGAGAGATTGCAGAATCTGAATGTCAGAAGACTGCTAAAAGTCGTTACCTTTCCATTGGAAAGCAATTGTTTCTACGTGAATAGAGCATTGTATTTGATTTTCTCGAAATTGTTCTGCAGGCACAATTTAGTCATTTAAGGAACATTGAACATTAGATGCTAGGCTAGATTTGGTGATAATAGAGACCCTCTCCTGCACAGTGTGGTATGGGGAGAGAAAGATTCATAAGGAAAGAGTCATAATCTAGAATGACAATTGTGGAATGAATACAGTGCCCCGCTAAGGAAATAATCAGACTGAAACAGGCTCAGATTCCAGCTCCACAAAGTACTGCTATGTGACCTTCAATAATCTTAGATAGATCAATATAATGAAACTGTCTTCTTTATAGATTAAGAGATTAGTGAGAAAATGTATATATAACATCATATGCTATGCCTAACACATAGAAGATATTCAACAAAAGGTAACTGCTGCTGCTTTGGACATAGGGACACAGGAGAAGTGGAGGGAAAGACCAATTATGCTCCCAAAATGGACAAATACTGCCCAGGAGGAATAATATGTGAATCAGGTCTTGAAGGCTGTTGCTTCAGGTATTTATTCCTGTTAACAAACTACACTAAAACCTACTGGCTGAAAATACTCATCTTATTTTGCTCCTCATTTTGTTGGTCAAGAATTCAGGAACGGCTCCTCTCCAACCAACGTGGTGTCAATTAAGGCAGCTGGGACAGAAGCATTCACTCCCAAGAGGTTCTCTCGCTTGTCTGGTACCTCAATGTACTTTGGCCTCTCCCTCTCTTCACATGACATCTGATCTTGTAAGAAGCCCAAGCCCATGGAGAGGCCTGAAAGGGGTCTTCAGGACCTCTCCATGGGGCTTGGGCTTCTCACAGGCATGGCAGTCTTAGGGTCACCAGACATATTATGTGATAGCTAGCTTCCTCCAGAGCTAGCATTTCAAGAGATAGGAAGTGGAAACCACCAGTATCTGAGGCTTGGGCTTGTCATAGTCTACTGATAAAGAAGTGACAGAGCCTAACGAGATTCAAAGTGAAAGGATACACACCACATCTCTCAATGAGAAGAGTAGCAAAGATTTTCAACCATCTTTAGTCTTTCACAGATGTGTGGGAAATCATCAGACACAAAAATGGAGGGGAGAATTTCTAGACCTAGAGAACAGGCTGTGTGGACAGAGGCTGGAGGTGGACCCAGCATTCGTCTTCTCCCAGTTTGGAGTATATACCACATAGTTGGAGTCAGAGGCAAGGTAGGTGTGCTATTGCCTACTGATCAATTTTGCAAATCCTCATTTCATGTTTCACCTGAGTAGGTCCATAGGGCATCACTATCTCATTGGAATTAAGGAAATTGACCCTCTAATTCAGCATTTCTCATCCTGGTGATGCAGTATCTAGTGGTGATGGGAGAAGTCTAATGTTCAGTGATTATAAAGTGAGCTACTCTATGAACATTCTGCCCCTACAATCAAATACTTTATGATTTATTGTCCTGTGGCTCATATATCAGTAAAGTATTTATTGCAGTATGTCGACACATAAACATTATTTACTCCTGATTTCCCCACTGAATTACAAGTAACAAGTTTGAACTTATGTTTGCTCATCACCTGCCCTAGTACCATGCCTGATTTACTCTGAGCAGGGGGCAGTTTGGGTTCTGGGAAAATAAAATAAGGTGTAATTTTTGTCCTCAAGAGACTTTTCTCATTGAGGGGCAGTGAAATGAAGACAATCCACTACAGTACACTGTGGCAAACACAGAGCCAGAGGAAACAGGTCACAGAGGAGATGTACCTAAGCCAGTAGGCAGACTAATTTGGGACCATCACAGGTTTCCAGGTGATGATGCTATAAAAAATAAACACACATACACAGAGTGAAAGAGCAGCCAGTATACAAATTTAGGAGAGAAAAAACAGTCTCTGAGTAGCATTTTAGGGAGAAGCATATGTTTTAAGAGTTTGACATCTGTTGACCATGTAAATGATATAACTAAACCTTTTTTAAAAATTAGTAAATTTTGCCTCAAATAAATTTACAGAGAAATTTTTGGATTAGTAGGCATTTTTGCCTGCCTTAACTATACTTTTGACCTAATATTCCATCATTTTAACTATCACTGAAGTAACTAATAAATTTCAGAATAAGCTTGGCATTCTCAACCAGCAAAATTCACCCCCTTCCTTTTCAGCCCACATCCTGACTTTCTTCTTGGTGTGAGATCATTCCGAGTGTATCATGGAGAAAATTATCGGAAACAGAGAGAGGAACAGGAGTCAGGCTGCTAGCCATGATGAGCCACCCCCAGGTCTTCCCACGCATTCTTGATTTTTCAGTTTTTCTTCCTCCACTGTTATGCTGCTTTCTCCTCCATCATCTGTTTCAAAGAACCCTCATTAATAAGCATTAAAAGCCAGCTTGACCAGCTTTTTACAATTTCTGTATAATTTAAACGGAACTCAGAAAAACATCTCATTCAACTTCTTACTTTGCAGAGAGACTGAAGCCCAAATACATTAAATGTCTTTACCAGCATTGGAAAGCCAGAATTGGTAACACTATTAAAGCAAGTTGCCTTTCTAGCCATGTCCAAGAAGAGAAGGAAATCTGTAGTCTTTACTACAAAGCACTGTGAATAAGAATTATAGAGATGCTATGGTTTTAAAAATATTATCTGTTCTGCCTATTTGATTACATATGTCCTAAAAACATCTCAAATTTCCCCAAATTCAAAGCCATATATTTTCTAAAGCAGGCAATGACTTCTAATGCAAGTCATGGAATGAAGCTAGAAATGCATAATCCCTAAAGAACACACTGTATATTCCAGTGACTTTTCAAACTGGAAAGAACATTCATTAACTATTTTGTAAGTTCTTAATAAAATTTCACCCTAAGAATATGGCAAGCCTATGTTTTTCTTTAGGAGTAAAATTCTTACCTTCTGTAGAGAGGTAATGATAATGTTGATTAAAATTTTGTGAGTATAAAATGATGGATGAATCCTGAATGATATAAATAGTGCTTTATTAACACACAAGTGACATTGTTGAACTATTGTAAAATAGACTGTCTTTTCCTTAACCAGCAGAAAGGAAATTGGTTTATATAATAGCAATTACATAATTAGGAGGGACTACAATAATGTCTGACTAGTCTGCCTTAATAACTGTGTTATGATAGAAACAAAATACTATTTATTTTATCCTCTCATTGTAGCCAATAAAAATTATAAAGCAGATGATTTTATTTATGGATGTCTAGTTATTACAGATTTCTTTTATATTTAGCTACCACAAAAATGACTTTTTGGCTATGAATATGGATGATTGGATAATTTAATACCATACTCTTAGCCAAATCAAATCAAAACATATTGGACTTCTATTTTCCACCCATATAATTTTTCTTTAACTGTTTTTCTCCGATCATTCTTGATATGTTCTGGTTATCTAACTTTTTGTTACTGACCACAGTCATCCAGAATGACACTGTACAAAACATTTAGGAGTCAGTCTTGCAGATAAGTCTAAAGTCCCCAAGCAGGAGGCGGAACCTGCAGGATAATGAGCTAGAGTGAAGCTGGTAAGGAGCACCAGATGACAAAGCTCAGGGCTAGGGGGTGGAGTAGAAAGTAAAGAAGTTACTTATATTCCAGGGTCCATAGCCAGAGGAGGCTGGCAGAAGTAATCTCCCCAATCCTGAGCATGTAGGGGAATAGTATCATTTGACAAGCAGGCCTCTCTCTACTCATACACAGGTCAGCTCAGACATTAGGGTAACTCCTAACACTTCAGTTGTGGTCAAAATTGACTGAGACAGTTGGTAGGATAGATTGCTGAGATGTGACAAGCAGTAAAATGAACAAAACTCCACAGTATGTCCCACCTTAAAGTCAGTTTGGAGGGTAGATCAATCATGGATATAAATAAGCGAAATTTGGAAAATAAATGAGTGGTCCCAGAAAACAAAAAGTAATTATAATATTACTAAAAAAGGAATAGCAAATTCATGGGCCATTAGGATGAAATTTTCAAGTTCCTGCCTAGAATACCTGGCTACTTTTATTTTCCTTATGAGGCCACTAAAATACCTAGCTCAAAAAAAATATTTTGGTCATTTTTCCATTTGTTTAGAACACAGTGTTTTTCTAGGTTTTACTTTCTTTTTATGTCTTCACGATGCTAAGATAAGTACTTTGCACTTGTCTACTTGGTATTGCTTAAAATGAGAATATAAATTGACTGAAGACATGGAACAAATTTACTACTTTTATATAATCCAAGATGGTTAACATGGTGCTGGTGTTTATTTGGCTATTTCCCATACCCAGTGTCTTATTCCCAAGAGTGAGGTGCCTTATCTTAGAAAACATTACTTTGTAAGTTATCACTCCAAGATAGTATTTATACATTAGGGCTTTTATTCAAAGAAGTGAGTAATGGAAAGTGCTTAGTACAATGGCTGGTTGAGGGTGGAGGTTGAACATGGAGGTATTTTGGTGTACCGAACACTTGGATTAACTTTGAATGCCAGAAGAGAGGTTTTTGCCACCTCCATGGTACCTATTTCTGAGATGGGACAGGGTATTCAATTTAAATAATATGCTTGCCAGCAAACAAATTGGCTTTCTATTGCGTAATGTCATTTCATACCAAAAGATGAAAGCCATAATCCTAGATAATGTTTAGTCAATATTAGTTAGGATACATTAAGAATATAAGCAGTTTCTCAATAACAAAGTACTCTCACAAAATGAATTTTGTTTTCTCTCTAATTAAAAGTATTAAGTTAATCTCAGTTTTTATATTATCTCATCCTAGCATAACATTGGATTTATGATATATCAAGGTTCTTTCACCTCTGGAGCAATCTTTTGAGGAGGAAAAATAACTACTTTCATTGACAGGACACTGTTTTATACTAGTCTATATTTAAGTTTACATTGTTATTACTTTCTAAATGATTAGATGGTTTTGAAAATAAAAAAGTGTTGAAATTTTAAATAGTTGGCAAGTATATATTGCTTTCTCAATAATATTAGCTTATTTACTTTTCTTGATGGATTATGTATTTGCTTGAATTATTTAAAATACTATATGACTATGATCAGAAAAGTATATGGAGCTAGATACTTTGTAGTCAAGCTTAAGTAACACTAACTTCTGATATTCAATGACAAAAACAAAAAACAGACTTTTAAAAGTCACTGCAGTTCCCAATAATTTACTCCTACACCATCATGTATTTATCAGCACCAGGAAGTATCCAGAAAAATTAAAGCTTTTGATATAACTTTCTTTCCCTATTCCTGCCTACTCCTTGGTGGAAGTGCTTAGAAGCAGAGAAATGACAAAAATAAAAAAGCAGAAGAAATCAGGAGGAGAATGGCTAACGCGGATAACCTATAACCAGCTTCTGAATAGTCTTCATAGTCCCAGTTTTTCACTGTTGTTTGCCACAGAAGAATTTTTCACTAATTGTTTACTTAATTGGTGAATTAATTAATGACTCTGTGATCTGTCAATCTATAATTTGTCTCTCTTATTAAAATAGTGTCCTTCCAGCACTGAATTATATCCAGTTCTAATATTTATTTGCATAGATATTTTTCCAGCTTGTCTCCAATTTATTAATCTATTATTTATTTTTTCCTTTACAAATTAACTATTATCTAGCCACTAGATCCTCTTATGTTTTTACTCTGCTCATTCTAGGAGCTTTGAATAAACCCATAGTGTTACTTAGCTGTATACAGAAGACTCACAAATACATATCTCCAGCCTAGACCTTTCCCTGAGTTCTAGAAGTATATCTAATAGTTTACCCTTGATATCCCCATTTGGATGTCTAAAGAATTCATAGTCATGATTGTCTCACCCTGCCCCAACCCAATGGTTTTTCAGTGTCTCTATCTCACTAAGTGACACTACCATCTGACCATCATCCTTAACAACTCTGACATCTTTACTTCACATTCAATACCACTGACTTTTTCCCCTCAATCTCCTTTGCTACCACCTAGTCCAAAGTGCCATCATCTTTTATATCCCGTATTACTTTGTCTTTACTGTATCCACTGACATTCTAAGAAAAGCCACGATTAAGTGGGGCTATTTCCTACAAGATTAAGACCATTAAGGAATCACTCAATATCCCAGGATATCAGGAGTATCATGAAACACCCTCAGCTTTCATGATGCCCAGTCACTTACACAAATACTTTAGACCATTAAGATTCACAAAACAGCATATTTGCCACCTATCAGAGGTTCCATATTCTTTACTATTTACTTATCTTTCTGTTCTTCCCATCTAGTAAGCTTGCAGATTTCCTAATACAAATTTTAATCACAAAGTCCAAATCTACAGCTCCTTTATCTGTACTGAGTACTTGCTCAAGATGAATACCAATGAGTGCCAAAGCCGAGATCTGAACTGATTTAGCTGGTGCAGACTTCAAGCTGCAGAAAATACAGGATTTAAACCTAGCTTCCCCACTTTCTAGCTGGCTAATCTTAAACAAGCTTCTTAATCCCAAGGGATTGTCAGGAGTTTTGAGTGTGACAATAAAGAATGGCAACAAGGATGGTACTATGCCTTTAGACTTTCAAGCATAAGCTTTGGAGTCTGAAAAAACCTGGCTTCAAGGCCAGGTCTATCACTAGTAGTAACATGGGAAAGTTTCTTAACCTTCCCTGGATCCTCATTTCCTTATGTATTAAATGAGGATAATTCTACTGAACTCACAGGGTTGCTTTTACAATCAGATTAATTCAGGGACAGGTACTTGAAACAGTGACTGGCACTAGATGGGATCAAGTGGCATCAACAATGTAGAAAAGAAACTAGAAGAAAGTGAGACATATGCAGGTACGTGACCAGGAAAAAGTGAGAGGGATGTGGAACAGGTTACTGGCAGTGAAGTCAAAAAGCAGAGAGGAGAAAAGGGAAATCAGGAAACAGAATTACCTAGAGCCAGAAATCTATCACCAGCCAGTAAAAAATAAAAAGCGATAATGAAGAAAACACACAAACTAAAGGAAATGAGAGACCATATAGTTCCAAAAAGAATGCTGAAGACAGTGACTTCCTAATGATTTTCAATTCCTGTAGAACCTGCTATAATTCATTTCTGTGATATTTTTCTGCATTATTTAAACAACAACAACAACAGAAAAAAAAACTTCAAGTAATTTTAAAGTAGAGAAACCCGACAGAACTGCCTTAGCCAAGTTATCAAGGTCAACATTAACAGTGATAAGTCATGGTGGTAGTATGTAGCTGATATTATTTGATGACAATAATGCTTAATGTCTAGGGTCTTCCTCCTCAAAATATATAACCCCAGTCAAAGTATAAAGAAAACACCAAACTGTAATTGCGGGACATTCTACAAAACACCTGACCAGTACTTCTTAAAACTGTCAATGTCATCAAAAACAAGGGAAGTCTGTAGAACTATCACATCTCTGAGTTCAAGGAGACATGATAACTAAATTTAATATGGTTGCCTGAAGAGGATCCTAGGATAGAAAAAAGATGTTAGGTAAAAACTAAGGAAATCTGAATAAACTAGAAAGTTTAGTTAATAACAAGGTGTCAATATTGATTTATTATTTTAAACAAATAAACTATACTAATTTAGTATATTAACAATAAATAAAACAGTGTTGAGTATAGGGGAACTCTGCATTATTTTCACAGTATTTCCGTCTAAACTGTTCTAAAATTAAAAATTTATTAAAAAAGAAACTCTTTCCTTGAGCTAGACTGAGACGAGGTCTGACCCTAACACCAAACCATCCCTGACTAGTCAAGGTCGAATCCTGGCTCCGGCACTAACTGGCTATGTGACCTTGAACAGTTTACTGTTTGCTGAGCTTCTTTACTATAAAATGAACAGAATACATTGTAAGTTTGCTGAAAGTATTAAGTGGCTCAATGTGTACACAAAGTAAGTACTCATTAAAAATAATTTATTATTTTACTATACTCGTTATTTAAAGGTGCATTACCTAGTACATGGCAGGTACTCAATAAATATGATTTCCTTTATCCATTCTTCCTGTGTATTGGTAGCACATACATATACTACCCAGAGTATCAATCGATTTCAAATGTTGTCTACATAAATCCTCTTCATTAACACAATCGAAGTATACACACTTAACAGCACAAAATCTCACCCTAGACTGGAGCAATGCGTCTACTTAAGAAATCTACTTTGGAGAGGTTTGTGATACAGTCTGCCAAGCATTTAACCAGGGTCCGCAGGCTGACAGTGTGTCATGGGCTGGCCTTTGTCCTTTTAATCTTTTTTTCACCCTAGCTTTATCTGGCCTCAGCCTTGTCCACTCATAAAATATGCCAGAATTTCCATATCGTCTGGACCTCTATTCCACCACTGAATAAGGGTGGTGGAGGGGGGGTGGGAACAGTCAAATGTGCTATCAAACCCACATGCGGAATTTAAATACAAACATAATATTTTATAAGAATCAAAACAAATAAACAAACAAAAAAAAACAACTTTCTAATGCAGATCACTAATATGGCCTGTGTATTATTCAGGATGGTGTAACCATAGAAAAGAAGGAAAGTAATATTTCATAGTCTTTTCACTACTTTCATAAGAAAACACATTTTCATAAGCACAAAACATAATATAGTTAACTCATTTTTGATATATATTAGTCATCTCACACAAAATACACAATGAACAAAGAAGAAAAATATTTTCAAATTTGAAAAGTACATGTTCCCCCATCTTAACTCTGATGCTTAAAATGATCATTTCTTTGGTTTATATCATCAGGCTTTGTCCCAGTTCTGGCCCTATGAATTCAAATGTAATTCAGTTCAATTTAATTGCACAAACATTTGGAAAATGCAGGCTATGTACTTGGCACTGTGCTAGACCTTTTGAGGTCACAAAGGATAAAAGAAGTTATCCCTATCTTCAGGTACTTATTATAAAGCAGAGGAAATGAAATAAAGATAATCAATATACGTGCTTGGCTAGGATATGTTGAAGACTATAAATGATACTTATTAAAATTGTCATTAGAGGATCAAGAAGAAAGAACATATTTTCAATCAGAGGAATCAAGAAACTTATGAATAAGAGTTAGTCCTGAAAAATAAACAGTATTTTGACACCTAGAGAAGGCATAGAGGGTCCAAAAAGAGACCCAGGAAATATAGAGATCTTCACAGAGCCAATAAAGTGGAGTTCATAATCCAGCTTAGTTTTAACTGTTAAGTAGTTAAATTTCACATCAACAGCACTTTGCTGCTTATTAAAGATAATATCACAATTTTGTCAAATTCACCAGATAAGATTCTTCTTTATCTATTCTCATAACTGAGTGATATTTAATATTCAGCTTTGCCATATACTTGAAGAAACTTCCTTTCTGGATCTCTCTAGCCTTTTATAGAAGACACATGTGATGTCACTGTGTTTGTCTCTGTTATTGCACAGGCCAGGTTCAGGTTTTGTTTATGTGAATAACTCGGCATGACTCAGAAATCTGACTTTTAAAGAACAAGTACTATTGTGAAACAGGCAGCACATGCTCACCAGAGTTACCTTATTTAACATGACACTTATAAACTGAAAAGTCTAAAAAGAAATGTCTTCAGAAACACAGACTTCAGGAAAACTTGCCCTGTCATTCTCACCATCAACTTTCCTAACGGATTTCTGTTCATAAATAAGGTCAGCATTTTAGAGTTGGAGAATGTTTCGATCAATCAAGTGTGTGACCTTGGGCAAATTGCTTACACCTTTCTGGACTTCATGGGTAAAATAGAAGTCTGAGATATCTACATGAAATCAGAAAATTTATGGATCAGAGAGAATCCTCTGAGAAGTATGCCTGGAAGTATAATTGAACCTTGATCATCTAAAGAGATGTGTCCCAGGACCTTAGATAATTCTCAAATTAGTGAAAAGTGAGTGGAGTAAATGGCTCACCTAGGAGCTAAGTGACTATCTGTGAGTAGTGCTACAGTCTTTGGGATGGCTTTGGAAAAGGGACTATCATGGCTGAGAATGGCTATGGTCCACCGAGGGTGGATTCTGAGGACTCCCTGCTCATGCCTATCTTGTCTGATTAGCATCTCTGAATAGAAATAGTCTTCCCTTGATGTGACCAGATTTCCTTCTGCATTTTAATGTGGGATCACTAAGAAAAGTCCAACTGTATCTGCATAACTATATTTCATGGGTTTGGATCACAAGGACCATGATACACCCAAATATTAGACTGATAATTCAATCAAATATCTTTATAATTACATGCAAAACACACAGCAAAGGAAGGGGAATGAAGGGATCAGATGAATCTGGTAGGAATGCAAGCATCTTCTGCCTGAGTGAAGAAAGGATTCCTGGAGAGGGCAAGATTCACTATAATAACTACTGGCACTCCATCTGCAGCTGGCATGTCTGGTTAAATCTAGTATGGCCAGGACTTGAGATCAGAGAGATCAAGTGAGCTGCAATACAGAAATTCCAAGCAGCCAGGGCTTGACCTGTTTCATCTCACCTGGAATTAGTTGTGCATGTCTTGCTCCTCTACTGAAGTACAAGCTGTCTGAAGGCAAGGACCTTGATACTATTGGAACCTTCATGGTACCCAGTACAGTGCCTTGTACCTGGCACTAGGTAGGTGTCAACTAATTGGAAAAATTCATATCATGCCTCCAGAGCTAGAGTGATTTGGAATCAGAGAGCTATTGTTCAGTTCCTGCTAGAATAGCTAGACTCTCTTCCCATTCATAACTCTGAGGGGAAAAGAAGGATAATCCTTACAGATGGGGAAGAAAAAGACTAGAACTGAAGCTTTTCTCATCTCTCCCAGGTGCAAATATGCCAGAACAGAAAGCAGAAAGGTGAGTATACATGCTGGGTTCCCCAAATATCATAACAAGAGTGAGATCTTTTCCCTACCCCATCACCATCTCATCTCACCTTCATGTCAGGAAAGTCTGGAATACAGAGTTAATTAATAATGCTGGGTTTAATTCCATTCACGTTTGCATCCAAAATCTACTGTGGCAGATTTTTTACTATTGTTCAAAACATTTGCTCTTCTTCCCTGTGAATTATATTTCCCTTCTTTATTGGAGCTGACTTGACTTGCTCTGGCAATGAAATGCAAGCGGAAGTAACTCTCTCCTCTGAGCAGAAGCTTTAAGAACCATTGTCTCTTTTCCCTCTGCCAGGAGACCTTCAACTTTCAAGATAAAAACTGCTCATCAGCCTGGGTTTCAGATTAAATATGACATGGAGCAGAACCCAGGCTGACCAACAGGGTACAGAGGGCGTAAACAAGAAAATAACTCCAAATTCTTACAAATCACCAAAATGTGAAGGTAGTTTGTTACTACAGCACAACAGTATATTGCTATTGATACGAGTACACTTTCCAAGTGTAGGGAACTATGCCAGATGCTAGAATTCAAAGATAAATGGCATGGACCATCATCTTTAAGAGATTCCAGTTGAGTGATAGAGATAGAAATATACTCAGCAAAATATTGTATGAATCAGATTTGTGAGGAAAATCTCACAGAATCTCTCTTGATAAACTACCTTGAGGAAAAGCAGTACAGGGACGCACTGCAGCTGGGTAATATAGTCACTATGTCCAAAGAGTGGCATTTGGAAATTATAGTATCTGGAAGATTCTAGAGGACATTTATTATTCACAAAAATTAAGATGTCAGTATGACCTAGTTTGCCCAGAACAGTTCAGGTTTATATCATGTGTCCTAGCAGCATTATGAATAACATTTTCTTTATGCTTCCAAGTATCCCAGTTTAGATAATAAATTATGTAATCACCCTAACATTAATGTGACTAGAGCTTATTGGTTATTAATAGTCTCAGGATAGCATACTGTACAGGCCATGTTTATCAGACAGGCTGTGTGTATTGCACAAGTGTGCCAGACAGGCCAGGTCAACCAGAAAGAATAAAATATTCTAGATTCCCTGCCATACCCACTGATTCCTACCAAGAAAGAGGCTCAAGGGTTTCTTACAGGAAAAAAAAAAACTCCTATGCTTTTGCACTAAGACCCTAATTGACTCTAGTTGCATTTATACTGAAGACTTAGCCACAACTGATTAAACCTGAGAATATGCAGCCAAAGTTGACCTGGACATAAGGGAGATCAACCACTTATGAGGTAACACATTTTGAAACTTAGGTGTTCATTCATTCAAATAATATGTACTGAGCATCTATTCTGTGCCAGGTCCTCCATACTGGATAGCCATATGCTCTCTTGACAGCAAGATGCACAAGGCGGAAGGAAGCAGCACCAGGAACAATGGGCTCCCCTTCTGAGGAGGTAACAAGAGAGCACTCTAGCTGCTGTTAAATTTGAACTCAGTGGGCTCTAGTTCTAGAATTCCTTTCTCCCCACTGAACACCCTAGTCATGCAAGTGCTGGCACCCTATGGAACTAGCTCTGTGGCTGCTGAGAAGGGTTAACCTACCTTCTGAACCAACACCCATCTAGAGTTGCCAGTTTTAGCAAACAAAAATACAGGATGCCAGTTACATTTGAATTTCAGATAAACAATAAATACTCTTCAAATATAAGTATTTTCATGCAATATCTGGGACATACTTACACTAAAAAATTATTTGTTGTTTATCTGAAATTCAAATGTAACTGAGTGTCCTAGATTTTGTCTGCTACCCTTACCCCTATCATATAAGCAGGGCAGGCCACAGGGAGAGTGTTTAGCATAATATCAGTAGCTCAGGAGTTTTATAGCAAGTCAACCCTGTTGCTGATTCCATCTTATCATCCACAGAACTTCCAGTTTGAAAAATTCTGCACATTGAGCTTTATTTCCAGAACCTGGGACCTCTCATGCCTCTTCATTCTTAAATTCTAATTTGGTGCCTTGAGTAGTGTGGCTTAATGTAAAAGAGTATTAAAAACTTGCCTTTGCAATTGTGTACATGACCTTGGGCAAGTCTCCTAATCTCTCTGACCCTTGATCAACAGCAGCATGGACTTCGCAGGTTGTTGAAAGATGTAAGGTCACTCACTCACTCACTCAATCAACAGATATTTACCAAATGGTTCTATATGCCAGGTTCTCTGTTAAGTGATCATAACATAGGCCCTCCCTTCAATGAACTTACCATCCAGTGAGAGAGATCTAAGAGTGAGTAAGCAAATGAAATGCATTGTGATAAGAGCCATGATTGGTGTACGAAACATTGTTAGCCCAACCAGGCTCAGGTGCTCAATAAATGCAATCTGATATTTTGGCCTCTAGGGACAGAACTCTGATCTCTCTTTCTTCCTACCCCAACCTAACATTTTTCCTAGAGTTTACAGGCTGCTCTGTTTTTCAGCCCTAGAGTAAGATTCCCCTGGCATATATCCCTGATACCTTGCGCTTCTTTTCCAGACCTCCACCTTTGATACTCTGTACCACTCACCTGCCAGGACCTCCTGTTGCCTCCCTCTGGGCTTTCCTGATGCTGACCTCCCAAACTGATTTTGTTGGCCCTGACGCAGTGGTCGCATCAATCTGACTTCCAGGATTCAGGCATCTGCAGTGGAATGATTCAAGTGAAGACAATTCCCACTGTACCCTTTCACTTAAGCAAAAAATATGCCTGTGTCATAAAAAAAAAAAAACTCTATTTAACAGGACCTTGAGTGATCACTATGTGACAAGCATAGTTAAAGAGCATCAGAGATGCAAAGAAATTACGATCCAGGTTTTCCAACCAGGAAGTGGGTCTATTCGCATAGCTACCACTTTAATTCTACTTCAACTTTCTAGTTTCTGGGTTGGCTCAAGCAATGTCAAAACCTGCAAATGCAGCACCAGCAGATTGAGAGTGGGAGTGCCAGTGCAGATCTATTTCTGTGGCAAGTTCAGTACAGGCTAGATTTAAAATGTAAAAAAAAAAAAAAAAAAAAAAAATGAAGCTCATGACTATGCCACCAAAGGGGGAAGGAGGTACATGGGACTTCTACAGAAGTTCCATTACTCTCATCCCAGCTGCAATATAGTACAAATGTTTCTCAATTCCAGCTTCTAACATGATGTGCCAAGCTGAAAAAGAGGCAAATCATTGTGGGGTTTTACTGTGCCTGCTTTTAGTAGCCAGCTCCAGTCCTGCCAACCGTCCTATCCTCTCGCCAAATACAGAGTCGCAACACAGAGGAAATTGTCTTTTGCTTAGTAGAGAAATGGCAAAGTCCCCACAAGCAAATAGCTGACAAACTAGGTCTTATTGTTTGCTTGGGGTCTATATGGGAAATGGAGGGGGACTGCTGTTGCATTACAGGGTCACACACATTCTCCAACACATCAGGCATGGCATGGAGAGGAGAATGACCTAGAGCAGTATGCGTGAGTGCGTGCTTGCACGTGTGCATGTATGAGTTCGTGTGTGTGTTTAACCTAACTGCCCAGAATTATCTTCACCAAAGGCTAGAGTCTAACGTTGATGAATAAGATTGAAATGACCCAATTTAAAAATTAGCATTTCTAATGTTTAGCAGTCTCATTTTACAGCAGTTTGAGTTCTTTATTGCTTTGTGATGGGATGCTAATATAGTCTCTCACATGCCCCTCAAAGGAATAAAGCCAGTAAAGATGCTGTTACACGAGAGTGCTGTTGAACTGGGCTGCTCTCTTTAGGCATCCTCACCTACTGATTTTGGCTGATAGTGACTTGTAGCATTAAGAGTATCTCATTTATACCACAACTGGTTTTGAGGTGCATGAAGAAAACTGAGCATTCTTTATAATTAGCAAGCAGCTTATGATAAAACAGCCTTGTGAACTAAGGAGGAGGGAGATGCAGGAACTAGCTGCCTATTGTTCCCTGAAGTCTACCCCTGGCCTTGCATCTTTTGTCTGGAACAACCTTCTGATCTCATGAGTTTTCATTGTTCAAGTGGTGATTTGTGGTGCATGGTTGCTGACTAATTTTCCTTTTCTTTAAATTCCTGTGTCTGCTTTTTTGGCGTTTTTATCTTTCCATTCCTTCTTTATGGAATGAACTTCAAACAGAAACAGAAAAAGGGATCGCCTACAGATGAACCCTCTCACATTTCTAGCTTTTGCAGCACAATGCATATTTTTCAACATAAATTTCCTCATCACTAGATTAGAATAGACTATATTTAAGCTCCTCTAACCATTATGTCATTTCTTGTATTGCCTTCATCTTTTAGTATAACTTCTCAGTTATATAGTGACTAGAAATTTCTAGAACTAAAAATGTGTTTTTCAAATTTACATGTAAAGATATATTCTGCAGGCCATGCAATTTTAATTCACTCATTAACCAAATCAATAAAATATTTATCGAGTACAATGTGCCAGACCCAAAACTAGGGGTAAATTTACAACAAAAAAAGATAAGCACAGTCCCTGCCTTCGAGGAGTTAGCATTCATCCTTCCATTTATTCTTCATTTCACAAACTTATGGAGTCTCACAATCTACCATACATATTGTCAGGCCTGAGGATACAATGATGAACAAAATAATTCCCTGGTCCTCATAGTATCTCGGTAGTCTTAATTTTTCCCTCAATTCTAATGGTTTATTTTATACAAACTTCCATTTGTACAACTGAAAAACAACTATGACTGTAATTACTAGTAGTCCAAGACAATATCTTTCAAAACTTCCCAACTCTTTAATTTTCAGCAATTTTTTTAACCATTTAAATCCAAATCATGTTTGTCTTGTTTGAGGCAGTTCATTAAAACTGAAATATGTGCCATTTGAATGCTGTTTTGTAAAGCGAAGCACTATGAGGAGGAATAAGCAGCGACAGGTCTCCCTTTTCCCGAAGGTTCTGCTTACCGACTCTGCTCATTCTGGGTCTGAGATTTGGGGCTATCAAATATACATCGTATATGCATCCTAATGCGTTTCTCAAATTCTGACAATAAAAAGAATTAGTTTAAAATGCATAAAATTAGCTTCTAATTCTTAACCCCCAAAAAGTAGCAGGCGTCAGAATCCTTTTCCCCTTGAAATGTTCTGCTCCCCATTGCCTCCGTTGAGAGGCCGCTTCCTCCACATGAGTTTATCACGTTGCACCTGGGAGGCAGGGCCTGCAGGTAGAACTGCGTCAGCGGGTTCTAAAGCGCAGGCTGCAGCAGGTCAGCCAGACCGGGCACTGCTATCAGGGCCGGCGACTACTAGGATCAGCACATTAGCGAGGGAAGACTGAAATGGAAACATACTCTGAAGACAATAAACAGTCACATAAGATTATAATGGCGCTGAAAAATGCCTCTCACTGAGTGACACAGCTGACGTAAGGACGCAGCGCAAGGCATTACTCGCCAGGTTGGGGCAATGATGACATAAAATATGTACTTTGCTGCCAGTCATACAAGAATAGCACGTACAATTATGTACAATACATTATACTTGATAATGATAATAAATGACTATGTTGCTGGTTTATGAATTTATTATCCTATACTTTTTATCATTAATTAAGAGTACTCTTCTGCTTATTATGTAAAACCGTATGCTGTGTTACACCAGCAGCAGCTCACACATCTTGTGCTTACCATGTCTCTTAATGGCATCACTTTCACTAGTGCTTAAAAGAAGAGTCAGGAGTGGGTCCCACTTTCAGCGCCTTACAAGAAAAGAGAGTGAAAAGCAATTTAAACGTGTAAACTGCGGGAGTTTTCATGTAACTTTTACTGCTTGCTATTAACTTGATTAAAATTGTTTGATTAAGAAAACAAGTGTCAAACCAAAGGGTCAAATCAAAACATGGAACTAAAGTATATTGAAATCATTCAAATGCAAGCTACATAGATTCTTTATAAATTACTGGTTTTGAGGTAGGAGAGAAAAAGATGTGACATTGATGAGAAAGTTACTAAAATAATAGGCCTAATATATGAAAGAAAATGGATTCTTAAAGCATTGAGCATCATGCAACATATGACAATGATCCCTGAGCAGTGGGCCCTACGATTGTCCCATATTGCTCCCTGGAGAGCTTTTCCAGGCTGTAGCTCAGAGACAGGGAAGGAAACCAGGCTGAGTCTGGGAGCCTCCTTGATTGGAAGAGACAGAGTTGAATGTCCATGGAGGCCCCCCCAGCTGAAGTTTACAGAAAATAATAGCAGAGGAAAGAGCTCTGATATAGACAGAGAAGAAAGCAAATTTTAGTTTACATAAGACCTGCAGATGTTCAGAGGCTTGGCTCTAGGATTATTCCTGTATAACGAATAACTCCCTCATCCCTCTGACTGAACAGAACAGTATTACAGCTTGAACTTTAAAACCCCAAATAAATAGGTTGTATTTGGAAGAATACTCCTTCCTGGGTTGTTTACTAACTTACAATAATTTCTGTTTAGGTCTGGACAGCTAAATGAGATAGATGGTGAAATGAAGAACAATCTTAATAAAATGAAGACTGCATTGCCAATCACTTAGTATTGGATCAATAGGAACAGCAGCCTATGTCATCTGAGATGAGATCTAACTCCTTCCGCAGACTTTGGTAGTTAGAGATAGATTGTTAAAAGCCAGTCCCTTCTCATCCATAAATGCCTACTCTTAATCATTTAACTATAAGCAACTCACTTCCTCTTGTGATAATTATCATGTCCTGACTTCTTATCTTGTTGGTATATCAGCAACATTAATCATCTTACACTTTAAAATCTTAGCGTACTTGGTCTTCATCATTCATCATTCATTCTTGAATCACTAACTGTCCTTTTACATATGTAAGGAATATCAATGTTCACCAAAAGTGTCTTTTTTGATTTGCCTCATATTATTCTTTTTCCTCATTATATTATATTCATTGTACTGTTCTCTAATCTTTATGTTAATAGTGTTCATTGTACCAGGCTCTACTTATTGTACACATCCTCTCCGTAAAATTTAATTTACTGCCATATCTCTAGCTTCCAATTTGCAAGTTTGCAAATCTCTAGCTTGCAAGTTTAAATTTCCCATCTATCTCCAGAGCTACAGAGCTCTTAACTATTATTTCCAACTGCCTTCTGCATTTTTCTACCCATATATCTTACAAATACCAAAATACGTAAATTTTTTCTGCTCCTAATTCCAGCCAACAGCAACAGGATTCACGAAGAGATTTAAACCAAACTGCCACCACCATAAAATCTCACCAAGTACTTAGGCTTGAATCTCTTACAGATACTTAAGGTCTCTTAAAAATTACTCAAATCTACATTCACAACCATGTCTTTGTTCAGGCTTACATGAATCCTTTTAAACATGGGTCCTTTATGGAACACAAAATGGACCATTTTAAACCAATTGTTTGAAAGCTTCCTATTTTTAAAAGATGACCTGTTTAAGCATCACAGAGGACAGAGGAGAAAAACATCCTTCCCTTTACAAACATATAGAAATAAAAGAAAATAAGATATTACAAAATACAGAGTTGCATTTAAAAGACAAATAGGGAAATCTATCAGAAACAAAGCAAGATCCAAAGCCAGAACATTAAACTCATGAGCTGAAATGATAGTATAGCCTAGTATGGTATATTGGATCTATTTGGTCATAAGAAAAACATCTGAGCAGTAATAGGAATAATAGCCTTGAGGCCATGCAAAGTGATGATCTAAAACTGAATCTTTAATTGAGACTTGAGAAAGACTATCACCAGCTTTGGGGAAGTGAAAAGAAAGATTATAACTGCTCAAGGTTTTATGGAGATTAAAAACAAAGTCTCCCATGAGAAACTGAAGTCATAGGCCTTTCACACACAAGTGTGAAATACAGTAATACTATATTACCTGAAAACTGGGCAACTCTTCAAGACAATGATATTTTAATATGAAGATTGTTTCTGAATCAATGAAACCCTTGAAGTATCTAATAGAAGCAAAGGCAAGACTACTCTATAACAACCCTTCCATCACTCAGCATGCATGTGACACTCTCATAAATAAATGATATGAGATGAAGATTATTTCACAGTACAAGAGGAGATGATGTGCTGAGAGAATCAGCAAATATAACAGAGATTAGCACTGTCAAGAACATGGGATAAAATAACGATCTGGAAGTGATTATAAAATAAAACTATCAAGGAGGTAAAAAATTAAGGAAAGAAGGAAAAAGTAAGGAAAGAAGGAAAGGGCAATATGAAAATATTGGCAATTTGAAAGAGTAATTATAACAGCATAAGAGGAGAGATTCCATAATTAAAATTAAAAACTCAATGAACCAGGGAAGAGAATATTAAACATAGCTGAAGAAATAGTGAATTAGAATATGGCTCTGAGAAAATTACACATACAAGAGCACAGAGAAATGAAGAGATAGAAAATAGAAAAGATTAAAATAAACTCTATCTGGAGACTAGAATGAGAAGGCCCAGCATACATCTAATGGGAATTACAAGAGGAAAGAATAAACAGAGTGAAAGAGAGGTAATATTTGAAGAGATAATAACTAAGAAATTTTTGGAATGGATGAAAGATATAAATTCTCAAATGTAAAGAGCATATAAGAGAGCACAAATAAAAACAAATCTCTCTCCTATATGCCTGATATTGAGACTGCAAAACACCAATGGCACAATAAAAATTTAATAGCAACCAGAGAAAAAGACAGATAACTTGAAAAGGAACAATAGTTAGACTAATATCATATTCTTCACCACCAATAATAGAACCAGGAGATAATGGAAAAAGATGTTTAAAATGCTAAAAGAAAAATAATTATTATAATCAGGAGAAAAAAAGATGACATCCTCAACTCGATAACTAAGGAAAATTTGATAAAAGGACTGACTAGCTCCGAAAGTAAGAGTAAGGTTTAGAAAAAGCAACAGGGATGCTATAGTACCACAGGCATAATAGCAGCTAAAAATATTGCAACTCAAACCTGAAGAAATAAGAGGGAGGAGTAATTAGTGAAACCTGTAGAAAGTGCATGAGGAAAACCACCAAAGGGTAGCTTTGGTCTTTGGTCAAGGGAAGCAGCCAACCTACAGTAATCCATCAGATATGAGCGGAGGAAATAAATACCCCCTCCTCCTTTTTCTCCTCCTAAACTCTCTCCTGCCAGAGTCTCTCATTGCTTTACCCAATTCATAGCCAAAGAGATGTTAATTTGGTACATATAGATTAGCTTCTTGCGTAGTAAACAGGATATAGAAGGGTGGAGATTGAGTCTAGATAAGGCAAAAATATAATATCCAGTACAACCATCAACCTTAAATCCTGCATGAGCAGAGCTATCCTTTAAATCTGTAGTCAAAACACATTTTCCAAAGACTGAGAAATTTTACTATACCAGATAGCTGAAATAACTAGTAAAAAACACATATATATATATATATATATATATATATACACTTCAAAGGAAGGAAGTCCAAAAGAAAATAATAAGTAAAAAGTAAATTAGCAAGCAATGAAATTTGTAAGTATGTAGTAAACCTACATAAGTATAGACTGCAAATACAATAATAATAATAATAATAATAATAATAATAATAATTAATGGGGGGGTATAAAAATGATATCAAAGAATGATTTTTTTTAATGTGGAAGGGAATGGTGGTCAGAGAAAGATAAAATATCAATTAATTTTTTACTTAATCTTTGATGTTAAAAAATGTTATGATAACTTCAAAAAGAATAAAAATGCAATGTTTAACTTCCAAATCAGTAAAGGGAAAAAAATGATAAAAATATAATCAATCCAGTAAAAAGCAGAAAAACAAAAAAAGTGTGATAAAAGAAAATGTAAAATAAGATGGTAGAAATAAGTTCAAACATAAGATAATTGTAAATGTGCAAGATAATTTGAATATAAATGAAGTAATTTTTCTGGTTAAAAGACAAAACAAGTTTTCTGCTATGGCTCCTTAGCATCTCTCCAAACACATTTGCAACAATATATACAAGTCTCTGGCTTTGAATTTTACAGGGTTCTTCTGACTGTAAATGACAGTCAAATCCAACTCAAATTGGCTTTGGCAAAAAAGGGAGGGGGATTATTTATTTGCTCTCACAATCTAGCACAGGAAATTGAGAAGTACCTGGAACTAGGGACTCAGACTATACTGAGAAGGTTTCTCTTTTCTTCCAGGAAGCCAGGACTGACTCCCCCTTGCAGAGTTCAGTACTTCTTTCTCAGGATTCCAAGAACTACTTGTAAAAACTGTGTAATAACAGTTACCCCATTACTATAATTGTTTATTTACACGTCTGTGCCCCGTCCCAGTTACCAAACTCTTTGGGAACACGCACTGTGTACTCTTCATCTTCATATCCCTTAGCATATTTCCTGACAGAGAGTAGAGAAAAAAAAAAAAAAAAAAGAATGGATGTCTTGGATCCTTCTTATTTTTAATGTTCTTTCTCCCCTATTAGAACGTCAGTTTGTTGAGGTGATCTCATTCCATCCATATATACATTCAATTTTTATGCTTTACATACAGAGAGTAGCCAATTTATATTGAGTGACTGGGTGAATAAATAAAAAAGGCTTTCTTCATTCTTTTTAAATACAATTGAACTGTACAAATTAAATGCTATAATTTAATAGCATTTAATTTGCTATTAATTTAATAGCATTTATTTGCAAAGTACATTTGTAGTAATTTCATAATTATATTTGAAAATTTAAAGTTGAACATGCACATGTGGTCAGTCAGTGCTGACCCAGCTCGTGCAAGAGCGAATGGAGCCATCTATTTCTTCGACATCCCAGATCCGAGTATGTCTACATAAACATAAGCTCATCCTCCACTGAAGCCTTTTTCCACCACATTTCAGTAGTTCCTCAGTATTCCCTACAATTATACTTTTAAGTTGCATCAGTAATTTTTAATATTACCACATCTCAATCAACAAAAGATTATTACCCATTTACCCTAATACTACTCGAAAGAGGATATTGATTGAACTTGACAACATTAAGTAGGAGTTTAATTGTAGAATTAGCAAAAGATGAGAATAAAAAGCCACTAATTAGTAGAAATGTAGGTAATCATATAAAAGATTAGCAAAGGCACAGGTCGGGTAGGGTATAAAATGAGCAAAGGCAAGGCAAAACTTGTCTGGTAAGCAAATCTTCACCCTCCTTATTCCTCCACCTTCCTAATAGATATTAAAAGCACTTAATTAAAACCAGTAGAGAAATTATAGCAAGAAAAAAGTGGAGTGCATCAGATATAATTAGCATTGTAAGTGCCTTGGAAAGCCTGCCTAGAATAGTTTTTTCCAAGCTTGTCAAGTTTCAGAGCTCACAAATCTCGTCAAGCAGCTCAGCTCAGTTCTTGGTCTCCCATCCCCCCTACTGTTCTTCTTAACCTCCTGAGAATGCATGTATTTCCATATGTTTATTGTGTGTCTCGTAAAACGCACTGCCTCTATATGAAAAATGTATGAGACACATCATACTGTGCAAAACAATGTCTCCAAATTGACCAATTATATTTTGTGCAAGTTCAGAATTGTTCTTGATGTTTCTAATACACTGTGTACTCCTGGCTGTGGGAACTGTGTTGTTCATAGTTAAAACAGAAGACTTGATAGCTTAATTGTACTTAATGAATGAAAAGGTGTTTAAAAATAACATGGAGAGTGATGCCAGTGTTTTTAAAGGTCTGCTTTAGCATTTACAAATTACATAACCCTTTTCAGAAAAGGGGAAGTATGTAATTTTTAAACTGTTTAAAGTGGCAAGCTGTTCTTTCTCTCTTGTTTTTCCAAGATAGGAAGTAAACCCCTCATCCAATATTTCCATTCCTTCTTATGTGCTGCTATATTTATCCCCAGGTGGCTGTTCCTTTCTTCTGACCCATCCTTGCTGTCTGGTTTCCATATGTTAATCTCAGCCATTCACTTATCCTGTAGACCTGCTTCCTGTGAGTGTCTTTTTTTCTCTGGCTTCTTCTATTACTTAAATACACATTCCCTATTAACTCTTTTCCTTCTGATGCTTGCATCGAATTGTCTTTGTTAGATTTTATCTTATTTTTTTATTTACTCCTTATCCTAACTCCTAGTTTTGTCAACTGCTTTCTGAAGTCATCTCACGTTTCAAATACTATCAGTGATTTGCAGACCTATCTTATGTTGACCTAAATGTTTTGAACAACCCTCTGGTTACAAAAGAGAACTGTAATGATCTTTTCGTGAAGATATTCTTCTAGCATTAATATATTAGGAGATGTCTTTTCTACATTCCCACTGAAGCCTAAGAAATTTGTATGAATTACAGCAATAAATATCTTTGTTAAACATAAAGAATGTTGAGATAGTTATTCTTTTGCAACAATGGTTACTAGGATAAATTAAAACTCTTTTTTTTTTTGAGGCGCTCTTAAAAATAGAAAACTTTTTCTAACTCCATTCACAGGAATAATTTCCGTTACTCCAGGGTATTTATAACCTGAGCCATTCAACAACTAATTATATACTGCCTTGTATCAGTATCTGATTATTTTGTGGAAATATAGCTTTTCTCTGTGGTTAAATTATAAGCTTTTTAGCAACAAGTTTTATTTCCATTTATATCACCTTGTAGTTAGTGATCTGTAAATATTCTGACTTAATCAGAATACATTCATGATGGATGATTATTTGAGAAATACTATTTTAATTAAAGAAAAGAAGCCAGGGAATAGAGACAAAAACCTCTCAGGGTTCCTTCCAATCTTAAGCTATTTCAGCCTCTAGCTCCTTCATGAATTTCCCTCAAAATCACATGCCATTATACTTTGCTGGTTTCCTCTATTTCTTAGGCCTTATTCAGCTCCTCTCTCGCAAGGTTTTGTGATAAATCTTCAGTAGAGACTTGGAGTCAGGTTCAGATGCCACTCAGTCTTCCCATGAGAATCATTTTTCATGAAAATGGTTATACTCACACTGAAATGTTTGGAATAAAAAGTTCAGTCAATTCTGTGGTTTAATATTTTAAGACTGTTTTCTAAAATACGTTCTGCAAGAAGTCAATGAATATTACACACAAACTTTTCTATAGCAAAACAAAGTTTGGAGAACCTGACTGAAACAATGCCAAAGGAGTTTCTTTACTCTAGGGTTGATCAGAACCCTTATGTGACGATTATTGCAGAGAATCTCAAAGGGGCAACACTGTATGCAGAATTTACTTAACCACAGAAAACTTTTCTCAGCAAAGAGGTACTCAGAACACATTTTGAGAAATGTTAAAATGATGAATGGATGAATAAAATGACTTTTGAATGTATTCATTAATTGGCATCCATCCTTTTCTAATGGGATATATATGTCTAGACAGTATATGCTATAACCAGACTTTCACTGCCGCTCAGAAATCACCAGGCCTCTTAAATTGATTTTATTTATTAGAATTCCTCTTTTGTAGCTGTTAACCTGTCATACCTGTTGGACATAAAGACACATAACAGGAATTGTGGGGGAAAAAATCAGTATTTCATAAGTCCTTTAATGGTAGGGAGAACATTTTTATATTTTTTTATTTTTATTCTCAAGATAGATTTTAGCAATCAGTTCTAAATCTAGAAAAATAATCAGGATCATGAGGGGAAAGGGCATATCATATGATGAAAACTTAAAGCAGAACTGGGATTGCGTAGCTATCTTCGAATACCTAAAATGGATAAGGTTTATTCTGTTTCATTTCAAAGAACTGAACTACAATGGTTGAAGGTAACAAAGAGATCATTGAATTCAGTATAAAAGGAATCAGTAGCCCTACAGATGTCCAAAAATCAAGTAAAGTTTGTGCATTTTCAATGATTACCTTTCGACAATGCTATTGAGTAGATTCCTATTTGGGGAAAATGCTGATATTATATATCTAAAAAGAAATAGAAAATTATTCATGTCAATAATGACTAATATTACCAATCTGCTTTACCAATAAAAAACAAGAAGATTTACTTAAAGGAATGCTATATGTTAATTAAAATTTATAAATAGAGCAAAGCATAGCATGGACTCAAAAAGTAGAGCTGTTCTTGAATTGCTAGTTTTTGTAGTGAATTTCCCATTACGATTTTTAGCAAACTCTACTCTCACCCGTTTAAATTGCTTTTATCTGACAGATTGCAAGGTTCAATCCAGCTTTAAAATTCTATTGGTTCTCTGTCTCCTAAATGCATTTCCAAGGAGAGTAGTGTCACTGAGAAATCTCTGGCAAAGTTAATCTTCAAGAAATAATTCTGGATTCTGTCCTGCTTCCTGGCCTCCTCCGTAGAAATTTTCTTCCTACTTTACATGTCTATTCTCCAGTCTTTCCCCCTACTCCAGGCCTTTTCACATCCTCCACTTTGCTCACAGCTCCCTATCTTTTCATTTTTTCTTACCCAGCATCAGTTTTGAGTGAAATCTCTATCACAGGATTAGAAATTAAAATTTAAAACTATCAACAAAGAATGAGAGAGATTTAAAAATCTCCATGTTGGTATGTGGTTCACTTTTATTTCATCTTAAGCTAAACACTGACTGATGGTAAATGAGTGCAAGGTGTCATCGGTGCAAGGATCCAGTTACTTACGGGATCAGTATCATTACTTCAGTTACACCTCAGTCATACACATCTCAAAAAAAATTTAATAAGAAAAAATCATTTAACTTTTAACCCATATTGAACTCATTATATTCCAGACCTGGGGTCTGCCGTATATACACATAACAAGTGATGGGGTGTGTCTCAAATTATCATTTTCAATTTTATGTATAATAAAAATCTCCTGAAATATCCTAAAGTAATGTCAAATTAATAAATGTATCTGCTATCTGGTATCATCAGCAGATATTATAAATCAAAGGCAACGTGTTAACAGGAATTATAAAATAAATATTTTTAAAAGAGCTTGATGTTTTAAAATAAAATTCCTGGAACATAACCAGGCTTCTTTTTTCAGTCCAGATACTTTGATCCTTAAGTAAGTTGTGATAAGAATTTTTAGACTTACGTACTCAAATAATAAGATCATATATTGCTCAAAAATTCTACTATAATGATTGCAAATCATTTTTAGAAAAGTTATAAAATTGCATGAAGTCTGTGTCTTCACAAAAGTAAATGTCCAGCAGTAAGTGCAATCTGGAATGATTTTAACATCTGGTTGCAAGAACGCATATATCTTTTGTTATTTCAATATTTAAGGATATTTCTTAACATATTTTCTAAAATTAACACAAAATCAATTTATTATCTTCAACTTTTCACCAAGATGGAGTAAAAAGGACCACACTTATCCTCCTGCCTAAAACTACTAAAAGAAAAAAATTATGAAACAGTGATTGTCAAGACACTGGACATTGGGGCAGAGATGGAAAACAAATGAAGTGAGCCCTAGGATTTTCCTAACTCACTTCCTTGAGCAAGTTTCCAGGAAGTGGTAGAAAAAAAATAGGGAACACTAGGCAGAGGGTGACAGACTACCTGAATTGAGGAGACAAAGTAGATAGTCCACAGAGGACCAATGTGGATAGCATCCTTGAGAGGAGAGAGTCGCCCAGAAAGGAACTCCAGAGATCCCCAGAGGTCACCCTGAGTAAGCAGCATGCTAATCTGAGTAAGTGCCTGAAAAAACTACTGGAGGGCAGGAAAAGACTATCCAAAGGACTAGAGAGAACATCATCCAGCATCCACAGAGAGAAAAAGTAGCACCTGTTCCCACTAGCCAGACTGAAAAACCTTATGTTCACAAGACATTGAGTAGAGTACTCAGGAAGGGACTTGCATCGGTACTGAGGAATAACCAGCCCTAGGTTAAACACTGTTCTGGTCCCACCTAACGAATCATAAAACAAGCCCAAAAGGCAAGGTCAAAGGCAAGGGAAGTAAAGGCAAAAATAAATGAATGGGACTCTATCAAACTAAAAAGGTTCTGCACAGCAAAAGCTTTATACACATGATATATTACTGAATTGTACACTTAAAACCTATATAATTTTATTAACCAATGTCACCCTAATAATTTTAATTTAAAAAAGATCCAAAAGAAGTAACCAATTACAAATAACTTAATTATACCCCAGAACAAATCACGAGATTATTTATAGGAAAACAAAAGTATCTAATCTTCAAAAAGGTAAAATTTACAATGTTTGGCTTCCAATCAAAGATAACCAGGCATTCAAAGAAGCAGGGAAGTATGATCCATAATGAGAGTGAAAAAAAATCAAAAAAACTGATTGAAAAATGATGCAGATATTAATTAGTATGAGGACATGAAAACATTTTAAAAGTTATTATACTCAAAAAGTTAAGTAGAATTAGAAGAGATTTTTTTAATTAATTAATTAATTGTTTTATGGTGCATTGGTTAATGAAATCCAATAAGTTTCAACTGTACACTTTAATAGTAAGGCATATATATATATTTACATTGCATGTTAACCTCCTATAGTTAGATTTCTTTCTGTCACCACATATTTGACCCGCTTTACTCCATCTATCTCCCTGCTCCCCTTATCCCTTACCCTCTGGTAACCACTAGTCTATAGTCCATGTCCATGAGTATCTGTTTGTTTGTCCTGTTCATTTGTTTCTTTTAGGTTTATATCCCACATATAAGTGATATGATGTGGTTTTCAACTTTTTCTGTCTGACTTATTTCACTTAGCATGATTATCTCGAGGCCCATGTTGTCACAAATGGCAGTATTTCATCTCTTTAATAGCTAAGTAATATTCCATTGTATATATGTACCACAGCTTCTTTATCCAGTCATCTATCATAGGACACTTCAGTTGCTTCCATGTCCTGGCCACTGTGAATAATGCTGCTATGAATATCAGTGTGCAAATATCTTTTTGGTTAGGAGTTTTCAAGCCTTTGGGGTAAATACCCAGTAGAGGGATTGCTGGATCATATGGTAGATCAATTAGAAGAGATTTTTTAAAGACTTAAATAGGAATACAAGAATATCCATTATCCAACATGTATATTTTATAATATCGCATTCGATCACAAATTATTGGCATAGAAAAAAAGCAGAAAAATGTGACCCATAATTAAGAGAAAAATGAATTAATTGATATTAACAATAACTGACACAGATGTGGAGTTATCAGACAACAACAATAACAACTATTATAACTCCATATGTTTAAAGTTAATTCAAGACATAAAAGATATCAAAAAGGCACAAATCAAACTTCGAAAGATAAAAACTACTATGTCTGATATAAATAATATAGTGAGTGGGATGAAAAGCAGACTAGATTTTGCAGAAGAAAAGATTAATGAACATGAACAGTTGGTAATAGAAAGTATCCAAAATGAAACAAAGAAAAAATGAGAATCAAAAAAAAGAAAGAAAGAGAGAGAGAGAGAGAGAGAGAGAGAGAGAGAGAGAGAAGAAAGAAAGAAAGAAAGAAAGAAAGAAAGAAAGAAAGAAAGAAAGAAAGAAAGAAAGAAAGAGAGAGAGAAAGAGAGAGAGAAAGAGAGAGAGAGAGAGAGAGAGAGAGAGAGAGAGAGAGAGAAAAGGAAAAGAAACAGAACAGGGATGTTGAGAAATTCTAAAGCAGCCAAATATATTCATAATGAGATTCCCCAAGGATAAGTATCATGAAGGGAACAGAAAAAAATCTTTGAAAAATATAATAGCCAAGAATTTTTCAAATTTGGGGAAAACTATAAACCCATAGATCCAAGAAGTACAGATCCCAAGCACTATTTCTTGAACAAAGTTCAAGTATATTTATAGGAACAAAAAAGTATTCATAAAGAAAAGTCGTCAGAGGAAAAACAAACAAACAAAAAAAAAACACATTATGTACAGAGGAACCTAGATAAAGAATCCAGAAGATTTTCTTTGGAAACAACGCAAATGAGGAGGTAAGGAAAAAACTTCTTTAAAGTACTAAAAACAAATAACTGTCAACCTAGCAATGTATATACCTCATGAAAATATCTTTCAAAAATGAAGGTTAAATAAAGACTTTCAGACACATGAAACCTGGAAAAATGGGTCTGATGACTTCCAGATCCCTACCCTAAGAAATGTTAATGACAATCCTTCAGGCAGAATGAAAATCACACAATACAGGAATATGGATCTTCAAAATAAAATGAACAGAACTGTGAATGATACTTACATGAGTAAATAAATAAGATGTAATAGCCCAAAACTGAAAACAATCAAATTCCCATTAATAAGTGAATATTTATACCATAATATAACCAATAACTACACAGTATGGCTTTTCTATGTATGCAATAATATAGTTCTCATTTCTGAAGAGTACTATAAAGTTCATTTTTATTTTCCTCTTTAATCAAAGAAATTGTGAATGTATTTATTTTCGTGTCTTCAGTTTTTGAGATTAGTAAAATATTGATTTCTATTATTAATATTACTCTATCTTTTGTGCATTTGTCTAATATCTTTGCTTATTTTTAAAACTATTTTTTTAGAAAAGAGAAATTTTACATGGTAAATTCAAAAATCGAATACAGAATGGTATCAAGTTAAAATGAAAATTCTCCTTCCCCTTAGCACTCCTGGTCCCCCTTCTCCTAGATAACCACTCAGTGGTTTCTAAGTTTAGTTCCTCTGGGAAGTACCCTTTCTTACATTACATAAAGTGCTTTTATCCCTGTTTCTTGATTTATAAAACTACATCTATTTTCTCCCTTTTATGAAAAATAATTCACTACATTAGGACCCACCTCTCATACTCACTCTAAATCACTGTTTCTGTTTTTTATATTACTGCTGACATTTCTTTTATTCATCATTGGAGATGGCCTTTACAACTCTGAATAATTTATTTGAATCTTTCTTATAATCCTTAACATAAAACTCAATAAAAACTTGCCTTTACATATATAAACTCAATCTAGGCTAACATACCATGCTTACTGCAGTTATTAAATGATCTGCTTTAAAAAAAATAGGTAAGATTTATTTGGAAATGTCGTCCTACTTTATTAGACACTATATACATCAAGATACAGTGCTTGGCATGAAACAAATGTTAATTCCCATTCTTTTGCCTTTGAAAGTTTCTAATGTACTGAAAACTAATTCACAGAGGAGTTAGGGATAGTAGGAAGTAGTGAAGAAAGGAAGAAAAAGATAAGTGGTGGGATACTAACAGTGAAATCCCTGAGCAAGACTGGAGAGGGGATGATAAGGTGGGTGTGTTAGAGTCTGGCACCATTCCTCACTGAGAATTTTGACAAAACCTGAAAGAACTATATTATTAGCACCCATCTTGAACATCTATCAGAATGACATTCCACATTCATCAGTAGACCTTATGGATTTAAAAACAACAATGATAGCAGTAATATAATAATGAAAATGACATAATTTTCAATATTAAGCAGAAAGTACATTGTGTTGATATTTTTTAACTAAACTCTGACTGATAAGCCATTTCAACACTGGCATATTGTCCGTCTGTTCATTTTCACACATTCTTCTTTGTGTACTCACATCTTCCCTACAGTAGTACATCACTAACAACGAGAGAGTTAAAGAACAGCCAACATGAGTTCATATGCATAGTAATATTCAATGTATTTTTGATAAAGTAGAATATTGCTAGCATAAATCTCAAACTCTAACTTAGGTATAAGAAAATAGTAGAAAAGAAATAGTTCTAATAGATAATTTAAGTAGATGCAAAATCAAAAACTCACAAAAATTATCAGGTTGTAAATTATAGCCCATAGAGCTTCTTTTAGTCTTATAGTCATGCCCCATTTGATAAACTCTAGTATCTTTCAATGCTCATCATCTATGCTTGCCTCGATTCACCTAACTTCTGACCTTATTAAACATGCTCATTCTCCTCACTGCTGGGATTTGGCATCCAGAACTACTTAAGTTCCTCTTAAGCAACTTCTGCACATTCACTAGATTGACCTAAACCCTTTAAGAGGCTCATAATCTATATTTGGATAATATTTTATGTTTGCATAGATCTTTTTAGTTTGCTCAGTGCTTTCCCATATATGATCTCATTTGATTCTCAATAATTTTCAATATTATACCCAATATTATTATTTTACAGATATATATGATGTATAAGAATTACATAGATTAATAGTATCTTTCCATGATGAAAAGCAAACAAACAATATGTATACATACATATGTTATTTCTTTGAAGGCATTAGAGTATCCAAAACCATGAGGACTAAGGGGCCAAGATATCAAAAAGAAGAGAAACCTAGAGGGTCAATGCCAATGTTTGGTTGTACTTTCTCTCTAAATCATTTTTGGATTCCCAAGTTGTCTGCTGAGATATCAGGAAACTGAACAAAAAGTAGCAGTTTAAGAGGCTAAAAAGCTGAGCAAAACTTCTTGGTTATGATAAGACTAAGGGACAAAAGTTGAAATTTAAAAAGAAAAGTCCATATTAAACTACCCAGGCCTTCATTTCAGACCACAAAAGGCCTTCACCTTAGAAATGGAGAGAAATCAAAATTAAATCAGTGCTCACAACAACTGAATCCCAGATTTGAGTTAACTCAATCTCTGATTGGGTTAAAGCAATTAGCCCATGCCCTAGCTGTTTAATAAATGCAAAACTAAATTCTCCAGGGATGTAGAAAGCACCATCCAAAGGTTCAATTTATCTCTATAATTGTTCATATCTGATGTCCTGCAGTTAATCAAACATTACTAGGCATATCAGAGAACAAGACTATGTGGCCAAAAATCAAGATAAAGCAGAAACAGAACCATAGAACAAACATATTATTAGACATGTACTTTAAAATATATCTTATTAATATATTGAAGAAATCACTTGAAGAGATAGAGAATTTTATCTTAAAAGAATCAAATGAAAATTCTAGAACTGAGAAATACATTAGCTTAACTTAAAACCGTAATAAATGGGTTAACAGCAGAAATGGACACAGACAAAGAGATGATTAGTGAAACTAAAGGTCAAAAGAAAATATTCAGACCAAAGCAGAAGAGACAAAAAGATGGAAAATACAGGAGGGGGGAATGTAAAAGACAGATGGTATTCCAGAATAATGTTTGGAGTCCCAAAGGAGAAGAAATAGAATAGTTTAGAAGTAATTTTGAGAAAACAATGATCTTAAATTTTGCAATACTAAGAGAAGACATTAAAACACAAAATTGAAAAATGCTACAAATCCTAATCGAGGTAAGTTAAAAAAAATACTACTTAAGAATAATAATACAACTGGTGGAAAAACAATAAGAAAGAGAACTTTAAAGCAATAAGAGGGGAAAAAAGAAATATTTTTTTAAAGAGAATCAATATGACTGAGGGCTAACTACTCAACAGAAACAATGAAATCCAGATGACAACAGTGAAAACTACAAGTGCTGAAAGATAATAACTAATTACTAAATGCCAACCCAGAATCTATTTCCAACAAAAATATTCATCACAATCAAAGGCAAAAAAGACATTTTCAGACAAAGTAGATCCACATTAAAGAAGACATTAAAGCAGATACTTCAGGAAGAAGGAACAAGATGCTAGTAAGAAAATGCAGGAAAGAACGAAGAGTAACATAAAGGATAGAAGTGTAGGTACATCTAAATTAATATTGACTATATAAAATAATATCTCTGATCAACAGCAGAAATAGACAAACACAAATTTTTTATTTCAAAACATTTATTTCAGGTGGGAGAGAGAAAATAGAGTTAAAGTATTCTGAGGTCCTTTCATTATCTGGGAAATGGTAGAAGTACTAATTTACATTACACATTAATAAGTCAAGACTGTCGAAATCTCTAGAGTAAATAGAAACAAAAAGTAAAAATATGTATATAATTAACCAGTCAACAGAGGGAAGACACAAAATAATACAAAATACTTAATTAAATCAAGAGTTTAGAAAGGATTAAAAACAAAAGAGTATAGAAGAGTTGGAACAAATAGAAAACAAATCATAAAGGTAAATACAAATACACCTGTAACTTATTACTGAAAATAGGCTAAATACTCCAATTAAATATGACTGAAACACTGAATTAAAAAAATAATAAACTTTATGCTGCTGAATGAGACAGACCTTAAATATTAGAATACAGAAATACGTATATATGTATGTATATAAAATACTAATGGAAAGTAAGCTGGTGTAGCTTACTTTGGTATATTAATATCAAATCAAGTAGATTTTAAAGTAGGAAGCATTATAAGAGATAAAATAGATGAATGATAAATAGTTCAATATACCAGGAAGATATAATAATTTCTAATGCATCAAATAATATACCTTTAAAATATATAAAACAAATAACAAAATTAAAGGATAAATCAACAAATTCACAATCAAAATGGTAGACTTTAATACACTATTCACTATGACTAATAGAGCAAAGATATAAAATCTCATTGAGAATATAATTAGGTGATACAAATAACAACTTAAATAACATGTATAGAACATTACACCTGCAAATGATAGAATTCATTTTTTTCAAGTGTATGGGGAACATGTACCAAAATTAACCATGTACTGAGCCAAAAAACAAAGTTTAATAGATCTCAAAAGTTTAAAAACATACAGAGTATTCTCTAATGCAGTGGAATTAAATTAGAAGTCATAACAAAAAGACTATTTTAAAGATGTAATTATAGAAAAGTAAGCAATTTATTTCCAAATAACTTATTGGTTAAAGAAGAAATTATAATAAAAATTAGAAAATATTTTAAACTAACCATTATGTTTCAATATTTGTGAGATTCAGCTAAAGCAGTGCTTAGACAGAAATTTATAGTCTTGGATGCACATAGTAGGAAAAAGTAAAGGATGAAAAAAACTTTTCAAGTATTCATTGCAATAAGTCAGAAAAAAAAACAATAAATGTAAAATAGTAAAAATAATGACAATAGAATCAGAAATTAACAATATAATATAAAAATATACAGTTGAATCAGTAAAGCCAAAAGCTGGTTTATTCAAAAGACTAACAAAAGTAATAAACCCCTAGTAAGACAATTAAAAAAAAGTAGAGAGGATTCATAACTTACCAATAAATTAAGAATAAAAATGTAGGCATCATTGTACACCCTACAGACATTAATAAAAGGACTACAAACAGCTTTTTATTAATAAATGTGAATATTATAAGAAATAGAGAAAGTCCTTTCAATTAAATCCTTAATGAAAAATCTTCAGAGAGAAACTATAATTTCTCCAGGTTCAGATGACTTCAGTGGCAAATTCTATCAAAAAAAAATGATGGAAGCAATAATACCCATCTTACTCAAATCTTTCAGGTCACAAAGAGAAAAAAAATTATTCCTAACTCATTTTATGAGGCTAGTACTGTCTTCATACCAAAACCAGACAAAGATATTCAAGAAAAGAAAAATAACATTATTCACTGCTTGTAGGAACTCAAAATGGTTATTGCCACTTTGGAAAACATTTCGCAGATATAATAAAGTTAAACATAGACTACCATAATTACTGAGCAATCACACTCCTGGGAACTTACCGAAATGACTTGAAAATGTATGTCCAAACAAAAGCTTGTATATTTATCTTCCTAACAGCTTCGTTACTAATTGCTAAAAACTGGAAGCAACCAAGATGTCCTTTAACAGAGGACTAGATAAAACAAAGTGGCATGTCTATACAATGAAATACTATTTAGCTATAAAAAGAAATGAGCCATCGATTCATACACTGACATGGATGAATCTTAAATGCATTGTACGAAGTGAAAGAAGCCATATCTAAAAGACTACGGTGCCTGATTTAATTCATATGACATTCTGGGAAAGGCAAAATTAAGAAATAAAAACAGATTAGTGATTGCCAGGAGATGGCGGTTGGGGAAATGGTTGACTACAAAGGAACTTACAGAAGAACTTTTCGGGTGAAGGAAGTATTTTTGGGTAATAGACACATAACTCTATGCATTATCAAAACTCATAGAATGGTACATTAGAAAGAGAGAATTTCATGTGTGCAAACTAAAAAAAAGAAGGAACTGACCATTTGAGAAATATGTTTTGACTAAGGATTACAAGGTATAAACAAAAGAACTATACATAAATACTGTACTCTAATTGGTAAATTTCTTTATCATAGAAATACAGATTAACAATTTCGAAACTGCTTTACTTGTATACTAAGATTGAACAAATAAGTAAAAAGATGACAAGCAGTGAATACCAAGCTTCTCACTGTCAGAGGGGAGAGTTACAATTACAGATAAATAAGAAAGGAAGGCTAGAATAAGCCTGGTAGTACTGAGATATCAGTATAAACTCGTGTTCTGTATCTATTCATCTGTATGTATACAGAACAATTATAAATGTGTATATGCATAGGTTAGTGTTCATAGAGATACATATACATACATACACATATACACATATATTTGTGTGTTTATGTATGCATGTATGTATATGTGCAAATATAGGTATATACATTATATGTACATGTATGTGTGTGTATATACAAACATATATATATATGAATATATATATACATAATATATATGCTAACACTGTCCACTGAGAAGACCTAGCAGCAATAAAACCTAAAAGCATAAGTAACAATTAGCACACCCAGTGTCCAGACCTTGTTTTCTAAATATTATTCTCCAATACAGAGGGCAAAGACTCATTGGAGTAATGACTGGTTCTAGGACTGAGGCAGGGAATACACAAAATGGGCCTGAAGCATCTTGTAGTGCCAAAATGTAAGAGTTCCAAAAACAAATTATAGGTATACATCACAGGTACGCAAAAACCAAGCTTAAAAATTTCCCCATAGCCAAGGCCTAGACAACTTACGCAATAAAATAAATAAAGTGGTATTGGATGAAACCCAAAGTATAAATATACATGAATCCCTGCTGATATAAATGAATGAATAAAAAGGAGAAAAATCTTTCTTGAATTCCAAATAATATGTGAAGATAGTGCCTTCTGAAGGAGGCGGAGCTTAATACTCCCACCACCACCACCACCACCAAGGTGGACCAGGCCAAATGATTCACTTCCAAAGAATAGAGTAGGAAAAGAAGAAGCATAACTTTAAAATAGAGAAACCTGGCAAACACTACTTTAACCATGCGATGAAGGTTGACATCACCAGGGATTTCATGTGGATATTATGTATTACTGTTACAATGGGATGAGAAGCACACTTAAACTCTGTTGCATTCTTTCCAAAAACCCAGAACTCCAGAATAAGAAAAACAATGGAAAACTTCAGATTAGGGACATTCTACAGCGTAACTTGCCAAAACTCTTTAAAACTGTCAAAATCATGATGCGAAAGAAAGGCTGAGATTGTCATGGGCCAGAGGGGACAAGAGAGACCTGACAGTGAAATGCAGTGTGGAATGCTGGATTGAATCCCGGAAATAAAGAGGACATTAATGGAAAAACTGGTGATATTCAAATAGAGTCTGAAGTTTAATTAATAGTAATATATCAATGTCAGTTTCTTAGTTTTGATGAATGTACCAAAATAATATAAAATGTTAACAATGTGAAAAATTGGATCAGAAGTACACAAGAGCTCACTGTATCATCTCTGCAACTTTTCTGTAAGTGTAAAATTAGGCCCAAATATAGAGTTTTTAAAAAAATATTCCAATTGATTATTTTGCAGGAATTGATGAGATAATTCCAAATTTTACATGGAAATACTGTGGGCTAAGATTAGCCAAGATGATCTTGAAAATAATTAGAAGACTTATATCATAAGATATCAAGACATTGCAAATCTATAGCTATTAAAAATGTGATATTAATCAAGAATAGACAAACAGAACAATAGAATATAATAGGAAATTTAGAAATAAACCTTTACACATAGACAAGACTATGTCTAAGTTTATGACAAAGGAGTAGTTAATGAACAATGGAAAATTTATAAAGAGTTTTTTAATGAAGAGTCCTAATCAACTGGATATTCATATTAAAAATAATGAACATGGACCCTATCTCACACTATACACATACCAAAAAAAATATCAATTTTAGTTAGACTGTTGATGTTTACATAAAAGGGGGAGGGGAAGCTTCCAGAAAATAACAAAGGAATGTATCTTAATGACATGTTTATTAAACTAGGACACAAAAAGCATTAATTATAAAGTGGATTCTAAATTAGACTACAAGTCAGTAACAAAACACAGATAACTTCATAAAAATAGATGAAAATCATGAACAAGAACTTCATATGATAAAATTACAAATGAAAAAAAAATCTGCAATGAATATTAGCTTAATTATATCAATCATCAGGTAAATGAAAACTTAAATCACAATGAGCTATCACTACACAGTCAGCAGAGTAGTTAGTATTCAGAAGACTGATATTACACAGTGTTGATCATGATGTGGAGCAACTGAATTGTCATACAATGCTAGTGGGAATGGTACAACCATTTTGAAAAATTGTTTCTGTATTATCTACTAAAGATAAACATACGTTACTCTGTGTCCCACCAATCTCACCCCTAGGTATGTCCCCAAGACAAATATAGAAAAAATGTACAAGAATACTCATTGCAACTTTAATCATAATAGCAAAATACTGGAAAAAAAAACAAATGTCCATTAACAAACAGAATGGATAAATAAATGATGATACATTAATACAATGGAAAATGATGCAGCAAATTAAAATAAATACATCACTTCTATACAAAATAACATAGATGCATCTTATATACATAACCTGAGTAGAATAAGACCACATGCATCCACACTCCAAAAACAGATAAAATTAATATAAGGATTAACAATAAAACTAAACTTTATATCCTTGGAAAGGAACTCAAGAGACCAGTCTAAGATGCTATTAATGTTCTATTACTTCACCTGGGTGATGGATACACAGGTGTGTTCAATTCGTTGTAATTCATCAAGCTGTGTATTTATGATTTTTATATTTTTCTGTATTTAAATTAAAACTTATTTAAAGAAAACAAATCGTGTCAACATACAATGTCTAAATATCATAAGGAAAAGGAAGTATAATAATTCTGGAGAGATAGTCAACATCTAATATTAATGAAACAAGTAATATTTGTTTCTAACTCAATTCAACAAACATCAAATGAGAACCTACTACACAAGCACTATAATTAATGCTATAAAGAACAGTATGGAGAGAAAGACAGAGACTCTATCCTGCCTGCCTCTCTCCTGTACTACCCACGCTCCTCATATTATTTCGAGGCCTTTGGATAGATAAACTTAAAAGTAGGTAATCTTATGAGGCAATATTTATTCCTTATTTCTACCCCAAATGAAAGAAAAGCACATGACTCATATCAGCAGCTTCTCTTCAATTCCTGTGGAAGAAGGAAAGATTTAACTGATTGATAAATTAGGAAGGAATGACTACATTTTAGTCCATCAGTCTCCTGTATCTATCTCTCAAGGTTTGGGACTTCAAAAGTAGAAACCTTCCAACCCAACAGGCATCATTACAAGTAATTTACAGATAAGGAGAGTGAGATTCAGAGACTTTAGTAATTACCAGTGCCAAGATAGGTCCTATGATTACCCAGCTTCAAAATCCATCCTCTTTCCAATGAATCAGGCAGCTTCCAAAATAAATATTAGAGTAAATAAATGGTAGATAGTATTTAATTCCACTGGCAAGATCTGGGATGGTTTCTTCAAAGAGCTAGGATTTGTTACCTGGGTTCTAAAAAATAAACATATCTTTAAGAATGATGATAACCAGCCACCTTTTTCCTAACTGGAAAAATAGTCTCCCTTTTCTTTATAACCACATAGTTTTCTAAATTTATCTGTGGATAAGGACATCTGTTTATATGGAAAGATGCAAGATGAAACATTCATTTACCCAGTTCTGGCCTAATCAGGGCAGAACTAAATGGTAGACATGGTGGTGGGTTGGCGATTTGTGCAGCCTAGGCTCCAGGTGGTTTCTCTCTCCCTCAGCAACCCAGAAATAGAAAATAACTAAAAGGTTATTATTTGTTCACTACACAAAGCTCTGTCTGCTACAGACAGAGATTATCTGGCTGCCTTTAAGTAGGTCATGCAATTCCACGCCTTAGTTATATGTGTAACTCCCATGAATTCCAGAGTGCAAGTCATAAGACAGAATTTAGAAATAAACATCTATTCATTCATCTACTCAACAAATATTTCTGGAACATCTGCATTTCAGACTCTGTGTTGTGAGCTATGTAGAACACAGAATTAGGTAGGATTTTTGTTCCTACTCTCCAAGAACATTAATTTCTTTCATTTCCATGTGTTTCATGTATAGGCTGATCATTCCTAAACCCAGCCTTATCGTCACACATGAAGTCAAGATTCATAAACACAAATGTCCACTACATATCCCCTCTTGAATGCACCATAGGCACCTCGAACCCACTATGTTCAAAATTACAATCTTTGCATTCCTAATTCAAACCTGCAGAAACATCTATCTAAACATCCTGTCTTGGAAACATGGGCGTTAGGCTCTCTCTCTCTCTCTATTTTTACTATCTACAATGACTCAATCATCAAGTTCCTTTCCTTTCTAAGTATTTCTAAAATTGATCCTTACTTCTCTACCCTTAACTCCTGTGTTGGTTTAGGTCCTCATTATCCCTGGCCTGTGACAGGACAAAAACCATCTAAAACTGGACTCTTGGACTTCGTTTGCCTCATTGAGTCCAGACTAAAATGCAAATCGAACTGTGTGTACCATCTTAAAACACAAACACATCAAAGGCTCGCTAACAAATACTAAAAATAATCTCTTTCCTTGATATTTAAAATTTCTCATTTTCTAGTTACCACCTATTCTTTTAGCCTTCTTTGCCACCCCAGACTTTAAACTTAGTGTTCTCATAAAGTTCTTATAATTTTCTATGCTATTATCTGTCTTTATGCCTTTTTCCTACTTTTTCCTCTCCTTGTTCTGCCTTTTTCCACATTTCTTTTCTATGCTAATTCTTATTCATTTTGAAAACTCAACTTATTCTAAAAATCCTTCCTCTATACTTCCAGAACATACCCTCATCTTGGCCCAGTCATATTATATTAACATCATCTGTTTATATAAAAATGCCAGAAGTATTTACATCTCAATTATGCCTAGCATACACTAGTAACTGTTCAACATATGTTTGCAGGTAATGAGGTTATTTTTAATGAAAACAACACTAAATAAATAGTGGTATATCCATAAAATGGAATACTACACAACAATAAAAAGGATTGAACTATGGACACATGCAATGACATGGATAACTTTTAAAAACATCATGCTAAGGAAAAGAAGCCAGACAAAAAGGACTAAAAGACTGTATATGGATGACTCTATTTACAAGACAGTCTATAAAAGGCAGAATATAGGGACAAATTCATTCTCTTAACTTCTCCATGATATAGCATCTATGCAAATCACAATCAATCCATGCTTTGTTTAACAATAAAAACACTTCTTTTCTAGGATACTTTAAAAAAAAGTATCAGAGTTTTTTGTCCTTTCATTTGACCTTCTGCTCTAGGTAAATAAGCAACATATTGTGGGAAGTCAAATGAAAAGACAAAAAAACTCTGATTTTAGGAATCAGAGAAAGCCTCACAAAGGAGAAAGAACAACATTTAGATAGTTGTATAATGGGAAGTAGGATACTTCATGCTAATGTTCCAAATATTAGTATTTGGTTGGATAACAGTGATATTAAATGATAGCAGCTGTAGTTTAGAAACATTTTGCATGTAGTCTCAGAGGTTTCCTGCTACTAATTGTTACAGACACTAACCATAGATTTTCAGAAATCAAATGCAGTGGCCAGACACCCTTCTTCACTTTCTTTCCCTAAGATCAGTTAAGACTATATCCCTGCCCCGTACCTACACACACACATACACACACACACTACATTTAACTGATATCTCCTGATTCTTCCTTTTGCTTTGACTCCTGATGAGGCGAGTGTTGGTTCATTTCCAAAACGGTGTTCTTAGATCATTTTTTAACCTTTTCAGTAAACAGAGAACTAGTCAGGCAAGTCATAGTTTCACTATAGATCTTATTAGCTGATAAAAGAAATACATATAAAATTAGAAAAACTGGAATAGAAATTTTCTATAGTTTGACAGAAAACAGGTTATACAAGACACACCTAAATATATTACAGATGGGCCCAAGCCATGACTCTTTTGTTAGTAGGTAGAACACTTCATAAGGACTACATTTATATGGAATTAAAATCCTGGTACTTAAATTTTAAACAAAATGTTTTGTGGAAATAATATATCCTGTGCATATCAAAAGTCCTATATTTGAGGACATTTTCCAAAGTGAACACAAGGGTGAGAAATGTGTGATTGCTCTTAGAATCTTCCCAGGACCTAATGGAGGCAGAGTACTATAATAAGTGTTAGTTGGTTCAGAGGTCATTTTTTTTTTTTAGGGACCAGCAATCCATTCTTAGCCAATAAGATTAAATCTAAATTCCTAACCCTAGAATTTGTGAAGCAGCAGCACTTGGTCCCTACAGTATACCCAAATCTTTTGTATTCTAGTAGGTCATTCTGAGTTGCTCATTAGGCAAATATAGATGAAGCATCCTTCACTTGCCTGCTCCTCACCTCCTGCTGTGTGGCCTGGTTCCTAACAGGCCACGGGCAGGTACTGGTCAGAGCCAGGGAGTTGGGGACCCCTGACTTAGAGAATAACATCAAGATCTACCTATCAAAAAGTATGGCAAAAGCTGTGCTTAGAGGAAAATTTGTAGACTTAAGTGCTTTATTCATAGATAAAAATAAACAAAGTATTCAATTCAAAGAGCTAAGAAAATTAAATTAAGGTATCTAATCTTCACTTCTTATACTGACAAATATTGAAAAGAATTAGAATACTTATTATTAAGAAGTGTTTGAGGGGAAAAACACTATTGGTGATTGTATAAATCAGTACAAACCTGCTTGATTGCAGATAGCCAATAAGCATTAAAATCCCTAGCAATTCCACTTCAACAAATTTATTCTAATGATGGATTTGCTCAAAGATCTAGCCTGGTATTTGAACCATAGAGCCTATGCCTATGAACAGTTAAATGTTTGACAGGGGATTAATAAAACTAATATCAAGAACAAAAAACTAAGGCAATACTGTTAAATGACACAGAGACCTATTATTATCATTGTTATGTGCCATAGTTATATTGACATTTCTTCTAGAACCAGAACTGCAAAAGAGAAATTTTTGTTTTTTTACCCAAGAGATTTGTAAGATTGGTTCCTGCCCCATGCATACCCTTCACATTCCACCTCACTCTCTCTAAAGGCAACAGAAACAAAAGACAGAATATTGCTCTTTAATATAACTCCCTTCTCATCTTAAACCCAAGGTTCCTCTTAGCAAAACATCTCCAAAAACTCCATCAATTTATGGTAATACATGTTCCACTGAATGTACTTCCTTACACATCAATAGATAAAAAGAGGCACATAATGTTATCATTTAACTTCTTTCTTTATATCCTATAAGTATGGCAATAGCCATTGACCCCCCCAAAAAAAATTGACCAAAAAAAGTGAAGCATTGCAAGACTCCAATTTTCATTTTACTTACTTCTTTCCCCATGAAACCTAGCATTCTCTGCAGTTAACTTTCTACCTCTCTCATTTTGAATCCTACTCTCTGGAAGTTTCTTGCTAAATTCATTCCTATTACAGCAATAATAATGAAGTTCATCCATTAAAACAGTGATCAGGGTGCATGCCAGCATTCTAAGGGAAGAGGAGGAGGGAAAACATTCTAGGGTGCTTGAAAACCCAAAACATGAAATATGGCCTAATATAGTCCAATCTGGAGAAACATCATGCCAGTTACATGAGGTTACAGGACAAATTTTAAATCTTCAAGTATTTTAACCCTACAGCCAAAATTGAATTGATAGATGATAGATGATTGATAGATAGATGATGACAGATGATAGGTGATAGAGATAGATGATAGATAGATAGATAGATAGATAGATAGATAGATAGATAGATAATCAATCTTGTACAAGACAAATTTCATCTCACTAGTTATGTTTGCTTCTCAAATGTTCTGGCAGGTTCTATTATCTTTCTAAAACAAAAATGCGATTAAATTAACATGATAATTTCAGACGAGCTTTCAAAATGGTCTAAGAGATATTATGGTTTATTTATAGAGTTTCTGCCTGAGGATATAGGCAGGTGTCTGAAAGACTCCATTACATTAAGACATACTCACATCTTGTAAAATTCTTTTTACTTTAACAGCTCCTAATTCGCATCTTTTTTGGCTCCATTAGTAGGTTTCTTAGCTCTCTTAAACCATACTGCTTTTGTAGTGGTAACTGAAGCTACTGCACTACTGGGGCGGGGGGCGGGGGGAAGCCTAGGCAAAGTGTTTTCGGCCAATCATACAACAAGCATTTATTTTGAAGGGATTGAACTTTCCTGCTCAGTGATGCTGCCCAAAATTTTAACCTTGAGGTTTCCTGCTTTTATCAAGCCCTCCCTCCCCCCAAGAAAATGGAATAGAAAAAGAAACCAATTGCGTCCTCATTTCTCCCTGGCTTACTAGCTTCTCTCACAAGGAAGCCTCTGATAAATCTGAATCATTTGGAAGGTGTTAAGACAACCCAACACAACCGACCATGTGAAGGGAGCTCATGTGTCAGAGGCAGAAAAAAAAAAGAGTCATTGCCTTGGATTTTTCCTCTCCCTCCCTAAATCACCTAATCTTATCAAAAGATTTTAAGTCAATAAATTAATAAAAGGATCACTCTCATAAATCCATTCTGGAGGAGGTGGCCAAATAGAAAAAGAAAGAGAAGAAGAGTAGGAAAGAGAGAAGTCAAAGGGAGAAATGAAAGGTCTGATCCCCTCTGGGTTCCCTTTGGCCAGGACTTAGCACCATGTGGCCTTTTGGAAGTAACTAAAGGAGTAATTCCAGTGGAAGAAATTTACCTTCATGAAAGAACAATTGCTAAAGTGGAGAAAGAGGAAGCTACTGGGTGAGAGAGCTGACCAAGGGTGGGACATCAAGCCAGATTTTATGGTCCTTCCCAAGCCATCGCTTCTGGGGCACTACCCGTCTGCCCAAGGACTGGACAGCTGTGCCATCACATCCCTCTTTTGCACTACAAAGATCTCTATCTACCTCCTCTAAGCAAACAAAACAACTATATAAGGTTTACAAGAAAGACATAAAACAGATTTCATATTATCAAAAAGCTGAGTCTAATTTTCCATGGTAGAAATCTCATACTTTAAAACCTACCTGATGTACCAAAAAAAAAAAAATTTTTTTTTCAACAAAGGGCAGATTGCAAATCAATTTATAACTCTATTTGCTCTAATATTTCATTTTCTCCCACATTCCAAGAAATTAAACACCACCTAATCCAAAAGTAATGTTAAAAAAAAAAAAAGCAGCCCTAAATCTTCAGACCAATGTTTGGGAATTTGGCTCGTCCATGCTTTTCTAAAAAGTAATGGAAGCAGAACCTCAAATCACACACAAGGCTTTTGAGGTCCCTGTCCCTGTCTTTAAGTCAGCTGTAGCTAGTGCTTAAGTAAGTATCTGAATAGCAGACGTTTCAAAACAATGGGTCATTAAATTTCCAGTGTGTATGTTCTGTGATATGAAACCCTAACATTTAAAAAGTTATCATGTATTATAACATATAGCTCAGCTTTTTTTGTTTAAAACATTCCCCACATTCCACAGTACTAATTTGAGGCCAAATGCTTGGAAAATTTTCTCCTTTAACTCCTTCATGGACACAAACTCATTTGATATTTTTGTTCCTAACTGCAATGTTTTGATCTATACTTCAGAAGCTCTAGGATCCAAAGAAGGTCTTTAAAAATTAAAGTAGAATGAGGAAAGACAGTGAGTCAGGTGGTTTTGTAATCCCTTTCCTAAATACATATGGCCCAGCAACTGCTGCTTAGCGAGGCCGACTGGAGAAGGGGGAAGGCAGGAGGTGTTGAAGGCTCAGACCCAATTCAGTGGAATTCCTGTGCAACCAGAAGTAAGGATCCCTGATAGCTAAAGGTATGGCAATAGCCAACAGCATCGAAGCCAAGCTGTCAGTTTCCGGGAGGAAAATATTCCTAAATAATTGATTTGAAGTTAGATTTCCTAATTTTTCTTTCTAAAACTTAATGATATTACCCTTCACTTTTTAACCAGCATTTTAAAATTATAATGTAGAGGTCATTGGGAAAAAAAAAGTGTGCAGCCTATTCTATTTTATGATGTTTAAGAGGAGAGAAAAAGGCAGTAAAATGCTCAGGGAAATTTGTTTTTAAAAGTCAATGCATTCTTCTATAAGACTGTTCCCTAAGTTAATTTAAGCAACCTGTTATTCGAAAACTATGTTATATTTTTGGAGGGGTAGTATTGCCTTTTTTAGTCCTCTATTGAGAGAAATGTAAGTGTGCAAGCATAATTGCCCCTTTTCTTTTCTCATCCCAAAGTAGATGTTTCTTTATACTATAGGGGAAATCACAAAATGCTCAAAACAGTTTGAATAGCTTCTTGCAGTCCCCCATATAAACTCCTCGGCGCTGGCTTGTGCATTGCCAACCTAGGGTAAATAATACTTAAATGAGTATCCACTTTCTCAGCCAGGAGGACTATTTTCCTACCAGAATCTCCTTCCAATTTGACTTAATTGTGCTCTAAGAAGCTATCAGCAACGTTAAGTGTGCTGTAAAATTGGAATTGTATTATAGTTTGTGTTCATTAGTATCCCCCTTTTGCTTTCTGAGAAGCTTTAGAAAGATTTCACACCCTTGTGATTTAAAGAAATACTTCACTACAGCTTCTGGAGTAGTCTCGAAGTCAAGAGTGCTTTGGGAGATCCCCTCCCCCAGCAGAGTCAGTGTTCTAACTTGTTTCAAAAGCGGCTCATTAAATCACTCTTTCTCTTTACATTAATGCCTCCGATTGCTAGTCATTCTCACATATTTTATCCAACACACTGTTTGAACCACCCAAGAACATGATGTCCCCAGAGATAGGCTTTTTAAAAAATAGAAATTAGAAAATCATTAGTGTGTAAATCATATCACTCACTGGAAGAAAATATCATGGATTGATGGAGCCGAGCTGAGTTTTCTAAGGCAAAGACAGGTTAGAAAGCCCAAAGGAGAATGGATGTTTATTCATAAATTCAAATGGAATTAATTGAAGCAATTTAGTGCCAGTTTAAAAACAATGTCATCCAGCCATCGAAAGTGCTGCAATTGTCTTTCACAGTGGATTCATTAGCCAGCAATATATTTTGATTACTCTTCTTCAGGGACCAGCTTTAGTCAATTAAAAGTGATTTATGATTCTGGGTCTAAATTGTAGTTTTGGAGGGTAAAGTTCATTCATCCACATAACAACATATCCATCTAACTTTAGACTGAAAATTTTTCAAAACTTCCATAATCTGATTGGTTGACATAAAGAAGTGAAAGAGATTTAAGAGCTTGATGTAATCAACATGAACGTTCTATTGATCCTTAAAACCAGGAGTACATTCCTTACAGTCAAGTCTGTGGAACCACAACCCTGCTGCTCTCTAAACACATTTGGGTTTCCCTCTGTGGGTCCTGTGCCGCTCTATCAATCTCTTACTTGTTTGATACCAGAGAGTAGTGACAGACCATTCCAAGATTTACATTAATCATGTCCTTTTAGTTCATGCTTGAGTGCTTATGGATTACAACATGTTCTATACATCCTGCATCTTAAATCTGCCTTGTAAAATGAAATAAGGCAGGAAAACATAAATTTTTTAAACTAAAAAATTTTTTGAACTAAAAAATGTTCGTTCGAAAAGAAAAGGAACTAAATGAACATACCAATAAAGATTTCACCAAACCAGTCCTTTGACTTTTAACATTTTATGTTTTTAATGAAAAGTATTCTTGTCTGAAATATTTGTTCTCCCCTTTCATAATTCTTCATTACAAACCATTTATCTTTTGCTTAATTCTTCCTTTGCATCTACCTCTTGCTCTGTTTCTATCACCTCAAACAGGCCTTCATCAAGTCAGGCTTGGGCCTTGTGACTGGGTGTCATCTGCATATTCTCTCTCATTCCGTCACCTTGCATATCAGTACTATAAACATTTCTGGAATACCCTATTCTTTGATACACTGCTCTATTCAGGAACAATACTGCCCTTGCACACAGCAATTATTGCTAACCTGGGCCCTGGGCGAATCACAGGTGAGTCTCCCAGGCCATGGCAGAGAAATCGGCTGAGTAGGCAGGATCCACATCCTTGCCCACTTCAACCAGAACACATTCATTTTGATCTATTAATATATTGAGTCCCTGTTTAGTGTATTGGCACTTTCACTATTATCTGTTTAACATATTGACAAAATGTCACTTGAAAGAGCATTCGATAACCTTAAAAATGTTTCCAAACCACTGACCTACATACAGAATAAAGAGTAGATCATTACATATAATGTTCAAGGCCCTGTGGTCTGATCTCATCCTACCAGTAGAGGTGGCTACACGGTGACAGTTAAGTTTAACTCCAGGTTGAATTGCTTGTACTCAGATCCAGGGGCCACTCCTTACCAGCACTGTGACCTTTATTTAACCTGTTACTCATCCTTTCTGAGTCTTTAAAATATCGATAGGCACCTAGCTAATAAGCTGGTTGTAAGGATTAAGTAAAATGATATAAGTGAAGTACATAGAACAGTGCAGACACAAAGTCAAGGATCAGTGGTATTCCTCAGGATTTTCTTTCAAGCATTGGATCCTGTTAATCCCTCATGTGAATTCTGTTGGAAATGAACAGCTCTATTCCCATTCCACAGATACTCCCTGGGCTTTACGTATGCCTTTCCTTTTCCAGGCCCATATCCCCAAATTAGAAATGCAACCATTTGTGGAGGCTGCTGCTTTACAAGCAAGAATGAGAAGGAAGGAGAGAGGATATTGAGGAAATACCCATTAAAGCACCTTATAAATACAGTCTTATCTTTGAATGTCCTGCCCTCTCCTAGTCACTGTTCACTGAACTGTAATACAGAGAAATTAGTACTTTGCTGTAAAATGGGGTGGGGAGAAAATAAAACTGGAAGATGCTCATTTACTGACAGAATCTCAATTGCTTAAGAAGCCCTGAACATATATTAACAGACATCGGTCACTCCAGAGCTAAGTACTTATGGAGTCATTCTGGTCTAGAAAAAATAATTTAGGTTTTTAAGTGAATGCTCCTTTTGGCCTGTTTAAATACTAAATATGCCCTGGCCCCTTTCAAAGAACAGGAGTCAAGTTTCATCTTCTGAGCCAACTTTCTTCCTCTTGCTTCATTCTACTCTGTATTGGTTTTCTTAACAAGGTAATGTGTTTTTAGTATTTTTATATACTTCCCAGAACACTTTGAGAAAAAAGGTACTTTATGAGTGTAAAATAATATATTCTAACAAAGACATTCTGCTTGTAATTACCCATGCCACTTTCTTTACCTTATTGCAAGAGCATCCTGAATTTTGATCACCAGGAGAAGCATAATGAGCATATGACCCTTGGGAATTTCCTCATCTCCTGAATTACATTAGGTATATTTGGGACTGGGGGAATTTAATTTTGTCAAGTCATAATTACCACATTTAACACATTTCTGTTTCAATATGCTGATTGATTTTATGAAAGTCTCAGTCCTACTTGCCACACCAGCTTTTTTATTAGATTTACAATTTTTGCACCATTTGAGGTTAATCAGATAGTTATAACCCTAGATTCAATATATTTTTCTAGTTTTCCATTCTTTAGTAACCATAGACATGCCCCATTATGTGTCTGCCAATTCCAAAATTCAGTGCTTAGAGGAAAAAGAAGGATCTTTTGCTTTGGCTCCTAGAACTGTAACAAGAGCATATGAATTTTCTACAACTACACATCTGGCTTTTTGTCTTTGTTGTCCAGGACAAATCAATTCCAGGAGACTACCCATTGCCTTGAAATCTTTGGCTAGAAACAGAACTCCAACTGGGTGGAAGTCTGCTTAGCCCATTCAGTATTCTGGCAAAGGATCAGGGTGAGACATATCACTGCATTTGTCTTTAAATCTTTCTTAGTCACTTCACACAACTGAAGGAGAAAAAAAAGGTTATGGAGTTTATTGATCAATGTGCCAGACTGTGCTACTTGTTGGGAATTCAAAAATGCAAATATCTTTTTCTGCAAGGAATTCACCGTCTACTGAGGGAGACACATCATAAACAGATCAACTTGCTATCCTTGGTTACTAACTGAGGCAAAACAAACGAGGAAATATTTACTAAATGGTCAGACATCTTATCAGAAGGAATTAGAGCACCTCCAAGAGCCATAGGAAAAGCCTCCAGACACACAATATTTGATTCCATGCACCAGGTAGAGAAAAATCAACATCATAACTTACCAGCTTATCTGAGCCATGCCTAGAGATAATTCCAAGCCTATTTATGAGTACAGGGTCTGAGATGCCCCACCCTAGCAAAACAAAGTGAACCATTCATAAGAAATGCTTCTCGTCACCAAGAGGTTATATTCTAAAAGAAAGCATTGAGTTCCATTTTGTGAAATACAGCATGCATACTACTGACGTAGAAGACACGTCACAGCTGGTATAACAGGCCACAGCTCGGGAAGCCTTGAAACATATCTTAAACTTTCCTAGAGGCATTTCATATGCTTTTTAAAAAGTTTTTTAATGAATAAATAAAACTTGCCCTTCATTTTCATGAACACTTTCCATTTAATTCTGGTCTCTTCACACATGGGGTTAGAGGTAAAGTCAGTCAAGAGTATTTAAACTTCAACTGAGAACTTGTCTACTCTGAATCCTTTAAACTGCCTCGTGATGACAATAAGAGCATATTTATGGATGAGCATCAATACTGGATATTCCCAAGAGAAGAAAGATCTCCTCAGGGAAGGTCCCAAACTCACTCACAGCTCTTATTGCTCACTTTGCATTGGCCTCTGTAGATTTGCTTAAAGATGTGTAAAATTTTATATAGTTTGACAGTCCCCTGAGGGCTCTCACATGTGTTGTTTATTCCTCTCTGTATATGATAGAACATTCACTCACAATTTTCTTCCTGGACAGTTTTAGAGGGTTAGAGAGACTGTAAATATTTAGTTCTTAAAGTCAAAACTATCCACATTTGTTCAAAAAAGCTTTGTTTGGAAAAGTGCAAAACATCTGTTCAAAAGATCTTCTAGCCAGTTTCTAGCCTAACACAAACTATAAAGGAAAACACAATGTGATATCACCTATAAAGGAATAGGATGTGGACTGTAGGGAGTGGTACATGGTCTGGAACCCAGATGTATCAGTTAGAATGTTTGGGACTACAAAAATTAGGAAACTCAGTTCAAAACGGCTTAATCAGATGGGTACACTTATTTTCTCCAGTGTAAGAAGTTTAGAGGTAGGGATATTCCAGGATTAGTTAATTCAGCAGCTTAATGACATCCACAGTGACTCAAGTTCTTTCTGCCATCCTCAATGGGCTTTTTCCCTCAATCATATGTCTTCATGATTGCAAGCTGGCTGCAGCTGCTCCAAGCTTCGTATCCCACCAATCAATCTTAAGGAGGGAGAACAGGGTGCACTTCTTTCTTAGCCTTTTTTTCAGAGCAAAGTACACATTTCCAGATGTCACTATGTAGAATTATCTTTTTGTTTTATTGACAAGAATTCTGTCACATGACCATCTTAAAGCAATTAATAGCAAAATAATGGAGTTACCAGTCTTCACTTAGACTAATGACTAACTTCCTGAGGTTGGGGCAGTGCTCGAAGTTCTTGTCTCCCCAATGTATGAACAAAATTGGAGGGAAGTGGAAATGATGGTTGAGTAAACAACCAAGTGTCTAGCTCACCAGAGAATATGAGTACTTTGACTTTGCTTCTGATCCAGTCTTTCTAATGACTTTCCTTGGTCAGGAAAGAAGGCACTCTAAGGCACTGATTAAGAACATGGCTCTGCAGTCATTACGCATACAGGCAGATCTTAAATCTGCCCTTTACTGGCTGCATGACTTTAAGAAACTTACTTAACATTTCTGTGACTAGTCTATGGCCATGCTACCCAGAACAAGCCCGATCCCATCTGATTGCGGAAGCTAAGCAGGGTCAGGCCTGGTTAGTACTTGGATAGGAGACCACCTAGGAAGACCGGGTGCTGTAGGCATAAAAAATAAAAATATAAGGGACTGTAAGCTGACAAGATCCTTGCAATCTGTGAGGTCAACCAAGGGCTGCCTCACCTAAAAAGTAAAAAATAAATAAAAAATAAAAAATAAAACACATTTCTGTGACTAAATTTCCTCATAGGTACAATGTCAGAAAAAAAAAATAGTACCTACCCCATAAGGTAGCCATGTAGATTAAATACTATTTATAAAATTCTTACCCAATCATCTAGCACCTGGTATCAATAAAGATTAGTAATTGTTATTAATATATTATTCAAAAAACTAGATCTCAACTCCTAAAAGAATTTAAGAATCATCTTTTTCATGCTGCATTAAAAAAAATTAACTCAAAAATGAAAGGCCACCAAAAATCTCTAGAGGTTAGGAAGAGGAGATAGCAGAGTTTAACTGTATCAATAAAAACCTAACACCACTGCCTAAGCACCCACTTGATTTTAAGTTCATATTTAACCCTTGGGCACATAAGAATTTCATTTATTTCAGGAGCTGAAAAGAAAAGCATATTTAGCATTTATAAAATAGCATGTATAAATTCAAGAATAAGTTAGCTATCTCTTCAGAAAATATCAAAGGGCAAGATCACGTTTAAAACCATATGTGTTGGGTTCACAGTCCCTCTCTCTCACCATACCCTTTCTCTGTAATTCCTCCTCATTATTCATTTGGCAACTGCACCCTATAAAAAAACTTAAAGCCAAAATTCTTGTGTCTTTTTCCCCCTTTTCTTCTGATGAATACAGTTGCCAGGAGACTTAAACAAGTGAGCAGAAATTTATAAATTCAGCTTTAAAATCAGTTACACCTAACTAAGATATCCAGAAACTCAATTAAACATTGCCTTCAAATTCCAGCTTTGTTAATTCTCAAAATAAATTGTCTCCTGAGATACATTTAGGTGGCTTTAGACCATCATCTTCTCAATCTTTGCCATACACTACATGTAATTATTTATTATAAAGAATGTCTAATTTACTGGGCTAGGTGTTTTTGTTTGGATCTAAAATGGATTTGGCATCTTAGAAAAGAAAGCTAACATGGTCAGCCAATCAAAACAAAAAGATGAATAGGTTCAATAAGAACTGCTTACTAGTTGCTCTTTGCTCTAAGACCAGCGCTCTGTTACATCTCTGATGTATGACCAACACAAATTAGAATTTTAAATAACATTCATAAGTTTTATTTCTAGCCCCATTTGAAATCTGCTCTGAGAAACTTTCAGTCTAAACTAAGCTATTGAAACATCAGTATGTTTCTGGTTTGAATATGACAAACTAAACAGCAAATCTCCCCTCACATTTTTATAAATCCCTGAAGCAATTTTTGAAGCTCAAAAAAATGATTTTGAAGTTTTTCATAAGCTCCTTATAAAACTTATTCTATGACTTTTCTCAGTACCAACAAGAGCTCTTAAGCCAGATGGACAGAAAGACAATCTAGAAAGAAAGCATACAAAATCTAAAACAAAAGTACAGTCTCTGAATCATATAATACAACATCCAGTTTTTTGTTGAGTTGTAAGTTTGCCATATGGAGATAATAAGGGAAAAATTCCAAATACAATCACCATGAATTATTTTTCTCTTGGAGCCTTAGATGTTAGTCCATCCTTACAAAAAGAAAAACTCAAAGGATAACTAATAATATACATAAAGTTAGTTGTTAATCAAACTCAAAAGAAGACAAAATAGTATTTTGTATATAAATAGACAGTTAAAAAACTTAGGTGTTCCATACAGAATTAGTGTTCACCCAACACACAACCAAAATTGGGCAAAAAAATTCAGGGCAATCTGAAAAAAAAGAAATCAATACCAGTTAGGGCAAGAATTAAAAATGACACCATCTAGGCCTGTTCTTGTTTAGGAATGTCAAAAGAAAAAATCTATAATATTTTTTTGGCCTTTCTTTAAAAGAATTTTTTTACTTCTTTGTTCTACAAGAAAAAAAAAAAACAATAATTAGCAAACCACAGATGAGAGTTCTCTCATTTAACACAACAAACTATGCCACCCAAGACCACAATTGCTGCCATTTTCACTTAGCATGCCCAATTTTTCCTTTGCTTTTTGAAAATTCCAAACCTCAAAGAAGGTGCAGGGAGTTGTCACTTAAAGCACCTTAGGAAACCAACTAAATGAGTTGGTTAAACCATTCTGAGGAGTTTTCTTTTGGATAACCAAGTAGGATGCAATAGGGCTGTTTAGTTCCACTGCTGCATTTTCGATTGTCTAGCCCAGTTGTAGCAGAGGAGGACGAGGTTCTGAAGATCTGGGGCTGGTAGAGAGAGAAATGCCTACTTGGATCTGAAGGCACACTGAAGCCAAGAGGGTGGATGGAGGTGCAGTTAGGATACAGGATCCTAACAGGTTACTTAAACAAAGTAGAAAGCAGGAGCCAGAATATGGATAAAGCAGGGAAGCATGAGAAGAAACTAGTGCAGACAAATAGGAGGGAGGTCTGGGGAAATGCCTGATATAAGCTGCTGCTGTCTGGGTGATGGGTACACCATCTATTAATAGAGTTAGGGACCAAATGGGTATTGATAATCACTTTGTAATTCATCTCGCATCAGACCTAAATGCATTCTCCAAGAACCAAATGGCTTCAAAAGCATCATCTAAAAATTAAGATGTCTATTAAGGTGGCAAAATAAATATGTAAAAATCAATAACATCCATTGGAGTAAACAATTAGAATATATGTTTTTAAAGATCCAATTCACAATAACAACAAAAATTTTAAAACTTACAAAAATGTTCAATATCTATTTGAAGAAAACTTTATTAAAAGACCAGAATAAATGGAGAGAGATAACATACTACTGATTAAGAAAATTCAATATTTTAAAACTTTCAATTTCCTCATGGTAATCTGTAATTTAAACATAATTTTTATCTATATCCAACTGAATATTTTTCATATCTGACAAAATTCTAAAATTCATCTAGAAGACAAAGTTTAGAAAATAGCCAAGAAATAATTTTAAAAAAATAACAGTGAGTAGGAAATGTAATATACTTTAAATAAATTAAAATACTTTCCTATTGGTACAATAATAAATGGATGAATAAACAAATACAGAGTTTGGAATTTGACCACTTTTATACATATAAATTTAATAAATGAGAAACGTGGTATGTGAATTCAATAGGAAATGATAAATTCTTCAAAAAATTGTCTTAAAAATTAGGGTGAGTATTTAGGAAAAATAGAGTCAGAATCTTACCATATGCAAAAGTAATATCTAAACACAAAATTTCATTTAAAATACTGTTTAAAAAGGATATTTTCAAAATATTATAGTGAGGAAGGTCTTCTTGAGCAAAACACATCATTCTAAAGTCAGACAGAAAAAGAATGAGAGATTTGAGTTCATAAATATTTACTTTTGCACAGTTAAAGAAACCATAATCAAAGTTAAAAGGTGAACTAAAGACTGTAATACAATTTTTAGAACACAAGCAACTCAGGAAAAAGTATTTAGAAAACAGTTTCTTAAAATCAATAAAAAAGCTAAGCAAAATCAATATGAAAAGTTAACCAAGCAGAAAAAAATGAACTAAGTATATGAAAAAGCAATTCACAGAAGAAATATAAATAGCTAGTAAATATTTAAAAAGATGATGAAGTTCACTAATGATCAAGGAAATTAAATAAAAATAGCAAAGCATTTTTCACCTACTTGATTGGCAGAAATTAAATTTATTATTAATAACCAGTTTTGGTGAGGATATTAGTATAGGAAAGGCTTGTTCTATCAGTAGAATTTTAATTAGATCCCTCTATGAATTGCAATTTGCAGTCTCTATCAAAAGCTGAAATATATATACTTTAGATGCTTAAGTTCTACTTCTCAGAATTTATCCTAAAGAAATATCGAGTATAGAGAAAACTTTTGCCGTATGATTTGAAATAATAAGTTTTGTGAGACTATTTCATTATGTAACAAATGGTGAATTCTATTTTGGTACCTTCATATTACCAAATGTCATAAAATCATTTTTAAGAGAGAGAAGTTTACATATTCTAATAAGTTAAGATGATCATGATAAACTGTTACATAAAGAAAGTTACACATTTAGAATATAACTTATGATTACATTTTGTTTTAAAAATACTTGGAAACTACTGCATGTATATGTGTGCATGTGAATCAAAGCATTAATAAAAAGCAAATAATTAGGAAAACAAGCATCAACAAAGTGGCTCTGAATCCCAACGCTTTGCACAATTAAATACTTTTTTAGCCACTGAACTATTCTTCAAATTAAATCTTACTCAAAAACTCAAAAACCAGAAGAGAAAGCAGAGTTTCTATTATTGAACCAAACACTCTGCTCCCCACAACAGCTCTAAAGTTCCTCTGAAGAATAGCAAGGGTTCCTTGAAACAGGTTTTAAAAACCACTGTGTTTTACTAACGTTGGTGTGCACTAGGAAATTCTTTATCATTTCATTGTTCTCCACTACTCCCAGTAAATACAATAGAATGGCATCATACACATTTAATAATTAGTATTTAATAACAACAGCAAAACAAAGAAGGAAGAGAGAGAAACCACATGACAATGCCATGTGATTCTGTCCTACACTCCACTCAGGAGTCAGGATCCTGAGCAGAGTGAGCATGATGGGTAAAAGATTAAAATGCTGTTGGTTGGTTATTCAGTCTTGGTTTCCAAGGGCTCTCATGGTGTAAGTACCTTGCCATGATGAACATAATTCTAGTATTTAAACACTCGTTCTTTGCCAATTAAATTCCAGAAGCATGTCCCATTGCTGGAGAAAATTATGACTGAGATGGATTCATTAAAAGGTAAAAATACCAGTCTTTGGTTATTCATTTCATAGGAAATTTTCAAGAGAAAATTTGACCATACAAATTTTTGCCTTTCTCACTAACTTGGGAACCTTCCTAATTCTTATGGAATATGTAACCTCAACTGTACCAAAGGTGAAAGTTTAAAGACATTCAAGAATCAAAGTGATGAGTTAATCTGAACTAACTCAGGAGCAGCAGCCCTCACAAAGACAAAGGCTATATCAAAGCAGAAACTCAACATTCAATTATCAATCCAACAGAACAAATTGGGAAAGATGATAGACAAGCTGTGATAAAGTTGAAGGCAGTCAGAGGAAGTCTATTCAGGGAGTTTAGCCCACAGAGAACAACAATATAGTGTCTATCAAGAATGTGTCATCAAGTTAGGTCACTGCTGGTAGTTGGCCAACAGGTGTGTCTAAAGACAGACACGTGATGATGGGTCCAGAACCAGAAAATATGCAGAGATTCCAGCAAGCAGTTGGCCTCAGAGATTTCTAAAACTAAGAGGGTCCAGGCACAGGATTGAAACTCAGGGCAGGTATTTAGCAAAAATTGACACAGAAAAACAGTCACAGTCTGGGCAGAACAAAGTAATCAGCAGGCCACCTAGTTGGACTGTAGCTATAAGTCAGGGGGTTCCAACCAAGGGTTATTTCCCCTACTAGGGACACTTAGTAATGTCTGAAGACACTCTGGTTGTCATACCTTGGAAGTGTACTACAGACAACCTAGTGGCAGAGGCTGGGGAAGTTGCTAAACATCCTACAGTGGGCAGAACAGCCCTACATGACAAAGGATTATATGGGCCAAAATAATGCCACTGCTGAGAAATCCTGGTATAGAGAATAACATAGAAACACAGTTATAGAAACTATGACACAAGTCAGGGAATGAGAGTTAATTACACAAACAAAGAATAAATGTGAAAATGAAGCAAGACCAATATAGTGAGGTTGAGTTGGAACAGAGTCACATGAGCTACTATTAAACTAGGTTCTTTTATTTCTTCCTAATTAAGGACCATGAATATCTTAGGAACTTGAGTAAAAGTTACTTTAGAAGTAGATCTGTGCTCAAATACTTACTAGTGAAGGGACATTGGGCAATTTATTTCATCTCTACACCTCAATTACCTTTTCTGCAAAATAGGAATAATAATAGCATCTACACTTAGAATTGCTACAATAGTGAAATAGAATAAATAATGCATGATAAGTGTTTCTAACACTGTGGGTAGCTCGTATGACATGGTTGATAATTAATAATCATAAATGGGTATCGAATAGCTAGGCCTGGGATGGGAGATGTTTTTAAATAGAAGAGAGAAAAAGAAGTGAAGCAGCGCATTACTGGCCCAATCCACCCCAAAATTATCTGGCAGAGGGTTTTCAGAAAAAAAAAAAATCAGAAATTAAATTTACTTAAAACCAGAATTTAATCATGGGTTAGTGAAAGCTAAAAAGCATGAACATTGGAAGGAAATTTCTCTGACATACTTGTTTAAAGTGTTTCAATCTTTAAACTCCTATGAGAAGTCTAAATCCCTTTTTTTTAGAGTGATTAATTATAATATTCTGTTCTCAATCCTTTATTGTGAAATGTTATGGGCCTGACATTTTCCCTTACTAAATCAAAGATATTCCAGAATATATTCAATCCCCCTTCTTCTCAAGGCATTAAAATACAATACTAGACTATGAGCTTGAGCACCTAACACAAATGAATGAAGGGCTCTAACCAAAAAAAAAAAAAAAAAAGGCTCTGCTTGTCCTATTCTAATGCATGATTAAATTTCAGGAATTTACATAATAATAAGAAACAAAAAAAATGAGAGGAAGTGGAAGTTATTATATTGTACATTTGTTCCTAAAAGTAGTTCAGCTGGTGTTTCCAACCCCTCCCAAATCCCCAGATTAAAGGAAATCACCAACATGTGATGAAACCTCAACATCATAAAGATACCTGTAGGGAAAAAGTCACATCAAGGTCTGGCTCCTTGAATCCCATCTAAGGTAGGAGACTGAGCAAAATTCCAAAGGCCTCTTCTGTAAAATGTTTTGCCTCTGAAGCTTTCCTTCAGCATGGACCCCAAAGACGGCATTTAGAAGGCTCCCAAGTGGTGTCTCCTGAGTTAAAGAAAATGAATATTGCCAATTATCAAAGATGGAAGTATTTATATATTGGAATAGACGGGCATTAGAAAAAATACTAATTCACCCAACTGAGATATATATATATATAAAAAATCTCCTTAAATATGACTGTTTAAGATCCAGGGCAACCAGGGCCATATCCATACATCATAGTCACCTTATGAGCTTAGCTGATTCAGGTGTCCAATCTGACTTCTTGAGGTGTTAAGGGTGAGAGAAAGGCCACAAGCTCCTTGGCCTACTAATTATTTTTCAGAAAAAAGAAATGGGTATAATGTTGGATGACATCTTTAATAATAACAACTAATATTTGTAGCTTTACCACGTGCTTTCATATGTATTATTTCATTTGAGTTCAATGTGCCCGTTTTACAACTTTCAGGAGACTAAGGCTCGGAGTAGTTAAGTAACTCACTCAACATCACACAGCTAGAAAATAATAAAACAAGACTCACACCCAGATACAACTGATCTCACATCCCATTCTTGTGATTCCATACATCATGCTACTTCCCAGCACCTTCTCCAGTCAAGCAATGAAAAAGAGAGAGGGAAAAGAGGTCTATCTCACCTGAGAGGCTGTCCCCCATCCTTTCTACCATACTTGCAGGAAGAAGAAATTTCCCACCTTTCCATTTATTATCATCACCATGGAAGAGCTTTTACAATGTACTCCAGTGATCTTCGTATATATTCTCCCCACTCTTTTTCATTCACATAGCAAATTGTTTTTCATTCACATTGCTTTCTGAGGGTTACTGTTAAATTATTTTCTATCACTATGTCTTATCTATTTCGTAATGCTATACTCCAAAATTAAACCATTTATGTCCCTTTATTATTAATAATCTTTATCTCTAAACTTAAATCAAATTGAGAAAGGTACATTTTGAATTGTGTCCATGTAGTAATTTTATTCTGAAAAATAACTCTTTAATACTTATTTACATATAAGTGAAAGAATTCAATTTGGAGAAGTGTGTGTGTGTGTGTGTGTGTGTGTGTGTGTGTGTGTGTGGAGAGAGAGAGAGAGAGAGAGAGACAATTCAAGCTACTTTCAAGATACAAAACGACTTCAGACTATAACTATAAGTTCCAAAGTTCAAAGTGAAAAATCACTTGTTTTTAATCAGAGTGGTAATGACACAACTTTGACATGCCAAATATCGCAGATAATTGCTTAAGAATTTACCATTACAGTGTATATTTATTTAGAATATTTTTTTCTTAAAAGTTATATTTAAATCTTTAAAGTATGTTCTAAATTTCCTCTGGTGCTAAATTATGATATAAATATGTGCAATCACAGGCAACAGCAGAGCCACAGATTGTAATTGTTACTGGTAATGACAGCTTCATAATCTTTGACATAATAATAATTTTTGTAACTTCTATGGTAATATTTATGTTCAAAACATTAGCTAATTAATGCTTTTTAAAAATCCTCACAAACCATATGAACAAACAAATTAGTCTGCTCTATTGACATTTTATATACTTTCCATTAACTGATTAATGTCTATTTACAAAACTTGAATAACAACTGAGAAATCATCCAACATAAATGTAAATCTAAAGATTATTTTTTTGGCTTTAGGAAGACAACCTCTTTGTTTATTATTCTTTGCTTAAATTGCCTCTTATTTGTGGAGTGTGCTATCCACACCCATTCTTCATCCTCCTGATTGTCTGGGCTTACATTATGTAAGGAAAGAGTCATTAGGCTTCAATAGCCAAAGTGATAGGTGAATTGCCTTAGCCAAGTGCGTTGCGGGTTAAGAGAAATAAAAAATCTTTCTATCATATCTTGATAAATTCAAAACGCTTCTCCCAATTTCCTCTTTCTTCTTTATTTGTAGGAATATAATAATTATTATTAATTAAGCACTTATTGTCTACCAAACTGTGCTAAAGGCTCAGTATATTTTAGCTCATTTCATAATTACAAAAACCATGTGAGGTAGGTATTATCAAGATCTTTATCCTTGTTATGATATCATCATCATTATTAAATAAATAAATAAATAAATAAATAAATAAATAAATACAATTAAAAATATTGAGGGTCAAGAGTTTAACTTGCAAAAGATGAGACAGAGCAAGGGAAAAAGCCAGTTCCACCTGATTACACAGCCCATTATCCCAACCAGTAAATCAATGGTTCTCAAACTTTGGCAGGCCTCCGAACCACAGATAAAATCACAGATTTCTGGATCTTACCCTACAGTTTTGATTCAGGAGGTCTGGGGAGGATCCCTAGAATTTTCATTTCTAATAACTTCCTGGGTGATGCAGATGCTGCTCAGGAACAACACTTTGAGAACCACTGCAGTACACTATTGCTAAAAACAATTGATCCTTCCATAGATTGTTGGGAGCCCTTTGTAAGGAATGATTAGTTCCTGGAACCCCGAAAGGAGGATAAATATCAGTTCCTGAAATTCCAAGGGAGGAGAAGCATCAGTTCCTAAAATTCCAAGGGAGGAGCTTTCTCTTGGCCTTATGTTAATCCATGTTAATCGCAGCTATTGTTTCTGGATACTTGTGGTTTTGTTTTGAGCAGTTTGTTACTTTGTTACGAGCCCTTTGTCATATACTCAAGCTGTATAAGTATAAATAAACTGGAGGCTGCAGCTTTGACTGTATGCCCTCCCGAGATCTTTTTCTCTTCTCTGTCTTTTTTCCTAACCCTCGCTCCCCGACTCAGGACTGTTCGACTCCGTCCGGCGGGTTCTGGCAATAGATGGTCCTGTCAAATAAATAATTTGAAATAGGAATGTTTCTTCGTTTTAGTGGATATTAGCCAATGTTCTTCTGTGGCAGGAGGGAGAGAACAGGTGCTGGTATCCAAATAGGCATGTTTTATCGCAAAAAAAAAAAAAAATACCAGTTTCATGTAAGAGGTTTTTATTTTTATTTTTTATTTGTTTTTTTTTTTAGAGAGCCTCCTGTCCTCATTTATCATATCCATAGGGGAGACATTCCCCCAAATTCATGTCATTCTTACTCTTTCTCTAAGACTCTTTAGCTACTTCTTTACTCTCCTGAAGATGAGAACATCACCACCGAGGTACTCATTTTCTGAATCCCACCTTTGGAACTCCCCAGTCCAGGTCCATCGCTGAGGCTGCACAGCTTGTACACAAAAGCAGCAACAACAAAGATTCTGCCACCCTCTCACAAACCTGCAGTGGCTTTTTTCTGTCAGTTAACATGAGTTTGCTCTTCATTCCATAGGTTTGAGAATTGAGCTCATGATTTATTTCTATGATAAATTTGCTTATGCTAAAAACTACGCCAAGTCAAAGCTTGGAACAAGATTTTATGGGCCAAGTAGTAAACTTCATAAAATCAGGGTTTAAAATGGAAAATGTTATTCAGACTAATTATGGGTCATGCAATTGGGCATTACTATAGCAAGCTTTGCTTAAATGTTATCCCAAATGAGGACATCAGAAGAACATATGTGCTACAGACAGAGTCCAAATTCTTGGTCAGCAACGGAACAAACCTGCAGTGGCAAAGGGGTGTGACTGCCACTGACATCCCTGTGGCAATTTCCTCATTAGACAGCCATGTGGTGAGCCTTCTCAAGCTGTAGACAAAAGACAAAGGATAATGATCCTTAGTTTTTAAAGTGTGGCACAGAGGACAGGCAGAATAGGAAAAAGCAATAATTCCTAAATAAAGGAAAAGTCTGGTGGGAAATATTTTCAAAACCCATTTTTGAATAAAAATAAATTTGCTATGCATTCAAGAGCTAAAAAGACTTAATTTCTGAGATATAAACAAATTAAATGTATGAAAACTGTTTACTATAATGGCTACAATTGATATAATTGTAATGATGGGCTATTATTTTTGCTCAGCTTCATTTCAATTGAAGTAATAGCTTATGAACAAATCTTAAAGTCCAAGATGACTGATTACTTTATATTCTGAGAGATGAAATGAGTTCTAAATTTAAAGTGTTCTTTTCTTTGCTCAAAATGTATGAATGAGGTCTTTGCTGATAATTCTTGATATTCATAAAAAATCAGTCTATATTTCCTAAGTAAACTTATTTTCATTTTATGGTATTATTAAAAGGCTGAATTGAACATGGAGGAAGGAAAAAATGCTTTAACGGCCAAGGTAAAATCATGATGTTCAAAGTACATCATACAAAAAAAATTTTTTTAAAGCTTTAAGGCATTTCACTCAGCAAGTATATATTATCCAACTTTATTTTTTTCTGTATCTATTTTTTAAAAAGAAATACTATGGACCTCAATCTTCATCTTTCGTTGCATACTTTAATAACAAAAAATACCAAAAGAAAATGAAATTAATATGTACTTGAAAAAATGAAATTAAAGTTATATAAAATATAATATTATATATTATATGATTATCATATATATTAAGCATATATTTTATATACATACTTAATAGAAAATAGGAACAGCATCCAGAAACACAGCACAATCTAGCACCAACTCAAAATTTTGCTGATAAGACATTTAGCATTTGGCTAGAGTGTTGGTTTGCAAACTCAGGAGCTTACCTTGTGAAATCTGAAACTGGCCTCCATACATGGAGGACAAGGAGAGACAGAAGAAAATAGGAGACTACTACAGATTTGTGACTTCCATACCTTTGTGTTAGGGGTCAGATGCCAGGGCACTTCACTGTCAATCACTACAACAACCTCTCCTTGGTTCTTCTCAATTTCCCAGGGATTCCACGTCTTAGCGTCCTAGCCAGGCTTTGTCACAAGCCCTCAGACCCTAATCCTCTGCAGTTGTGCCCTCTTAGCTTTATAAGACAGCACGCTAAGTTCTCCAATTTACCACCCTGCTCTTTCACCTTGTCTGCTAGGCCCGAAGCTAGCTGAGTATTGGACAACTGCACGTCCTTCTCTAACTTCAGCTCTTCTTCCAACTTTCTAACTCAAGTTTCAGCCTCTAGGTGGGCAGCCAACTGCCAACAGTAGACACTAGCCCACTGCAGCAGTCATTCCCTTTTCTTTGCTATTTTGCACTATGCTCAGTTCCTCAAACTTTTTCCATTTTCCCATTTAGAAAAAAAAAGTGCAGCTCACTGCCAGCGTTCATTTAACATCAGGCGTAGGAATGCTACATTTTCTAGAATTTGACATTTTCAGCCATCCAACTACTAAAAACTGAATGCTATAAATGGAATGATGTCATTTATTTCAAAAGACTATCAATATAGTAGAGCAATGCAAAAATAATAATAAAAGCAAAATATTTCATGGCAAACTTTGGGGGTAAAGTTAGGGCTATCATCCATGAGTTACCTTGGGATAGACATTGCAGCTGCAAGTGCTACTGGTGAGTATCCTCAAGGCAAAGGGGAAAAGGGTTAAAGCAGCTGGTGTTTTGGGGACGGCCCTGTACTTATATCACCCATAAATTCCTAGCATACAGGCTACCTCTCCTCACATAGAGGACAAAGGCCAACTTGGGAATTCCCCAACAGGTGCCTCTTTCCTAAGACCTAATACTACAGTCTCCAAGCTAGCTTGCCAATTGTTGGTGAAGTCTGAAACTGGCCCCCTATACATAGAGGGCAAGGAGAAACTGAAAGAAAAGGCGCACTTCAGATTGGTAGGTGGTAGTTTTAATAAGCAAGGGAAATTAAGAGGCTTCTCTTGGGTGACACGCAAGATGACCATATTACTTTCTATGCTCACTGGAATCTTACAAGTTTACACAGGGGTCTGAACTGGGTTCCATCACATATACCATCCAGATGGTCTCAAAAACACCTTCCTCTATTACTCAGCCATAGAAGAGATGAAATACTGCCATTTGCAACAACATGGATGGACCTTGAAATAATCATACTAAGTGAAATAAGCCAGACAAAAAAGGATGAAAATCCCTTGATATCACTTATATGTGGGATATAAACCTAAAAGCAACAAATGAACAGGACAAACAGAGACTCATGGACATGGACAATGGATTAGTGGTTACCATAGGGGGGAGGGAAAAAAATAAAAAAATAAAATGTTAAAAAAATAAAAAATGAAAAAATAAACACCTTCCTCTCTCAAGGTTACGTCCTTGAAAAGGCTCCACTATGGAAATGGTGGGTGGAAGTACATTCCAAAGACAGCGGGTGTGGGTGGGGGAGGAGGTAAGGATACTTCAATTGCCGAGGTCCAGCTTGAGGGTCAATCAGCAGTCATGTCCTCTCAATAACCCCCTCCAACATAGAGTCTAAACTTGAACTTTAAGAAAATTAATTCTGATCCCATTAATTTTGTAAAAGCAAATTAACCTCTTGAGGGAGAGGATCTATTTTTTCGTTTTTATATAGATATTGAAAAGATGAAGGAAAGTACTATCAAAATGCAAGAAGCCTATGAGCTGAGAGAATTGTTGTCACATCAATCTTATACATGAGAGCACTAGATATGCCACAAATCTATTTTTTTAAATAAATACATGTGATCACTACTAGGTGTCAGGCATTATGCAAGATGAATAACACACAGTCCTTACCCTTAAGAAATGTACAGTCTAGCAAAGGGATAGAGTGACATACACAGAGAGAAGAAATGAAGTGATAGACGTCTACTCTCGTATTCCTTCCTGCCTAATTTAGCCACTTATTTAGAGTTACTTGAAGACCAAATTCATCTTATACTGTGGGAACAGACCATGACCTAGACCCTGGCTAAGCCAGATTTTGCTTCAGTATTTGGTTCACACAATAATACCCTGATCAATTGAGCCTTGATTGACTTTTATTTATTTATTTTTTTATCTACCTATATTTCAGATTGTGTACCTGCTTTCTCATATGGATTGTCCCTAACGCTCTGGAAAGATCATCTGAGTTCCCAACCCCATGGTCCAGTTGGGTAACTGACTTTCCTAAACCAGTCATCTGCCTAGCAAGCCCCTTTCTCCAGCACCACCCACAAGCTTAACATAACTAGCACATTTTAGAGTTAAAAACGCATGTAGCCATAGCGAAAGATAGTTATTTTCAGTTCATGAAAATCAGGCTAATTCTGATACCGTCTATTAGCAGTTTGAAGACAGATACGGTACCCACAGACAAATGAAGCAGCAGATTAACCAAATACATACGCTGAATGTATACAGTAAAAGTTGCTAAGAAGACCACCTATATCCAAAGGCTACCTTCCAGAATAGCTAAGGGCACTGAGCATGTAGTTTATTTCTCATTAGAGTAACGTGTTTTGACCCTGACTTAGGAGACCACCTGCCTACCATGAATGCAGACCATTTACTCAGTGCATTAGACTATTAGAGAATAAAAAAAAACTTTTGAGAAATGGAGTTAAACAAAATGCATTGCCTAGCCAGCTCCAGCTTCACATATGCCTGTCTACACAAGCAATGCTTTTCTTAAAACCATCCCACATGAGATTTTAAGCTTCCCTGCTGAGTTCCCAGACCCCTGAGAACTGAAACAACAGGCTTCCAGCTGTTCCACAAGCTGAACTGATGCCCAGCAATGGCCATACTTAATGGTTAATGATTCATAGAGAAACTGTGGCCAACCTTGTTGCAGGTTTCCTGGGGTCAATTATGGAGACTCTACTCCACACAAGATCACCCAGAAAAATCCTTGGGATAATTTTGTTGATATTCAGGGTCATCTACATCAACTTTAGTATAATTATAGGCTATTTAAGTTCCAAAGACTCATTCCACATGTGTTAAAAGCATAAACTATAGGGAGCATTGTTAAACTGAAGACCACCTGCCAGAAAGACCACTTAATTTTAGAACCCGGGGTGGTCTCCATATGCAGATTTCATAGTTTTACATTATGAGTAACAAAAGGTTAAATACATTGTGCCAGGTGGTAAGTGAAGAGTTAGCTTGTTGAGTAAAAGTAGAGTCAAGAAGAAAATTATGGCCTTTCTCAGAATTATTTAGGAAAGAGACTTCAACTAATGTATAACAGCAAAAGAGAGCAGAAAACAAGCTTGTCTATCATCAGAAATCAGAGTTGCTGTTGAGCTAAATTGGTGGTGGGGTAGTAAAAGTACTAGAGCAATAAGGATGGCAGGACTTCCATATTCAAAGGCTATTGATTGAAGAGTGGAGAACAACTTTTGCCCGGTAATGCTTTTGACAATTCTCTCAGGCACTAGCAACCAATGGAATGCCACAGAAATGCACAGGTAAATGCTTAACAGGCTGTAACCCTTAAAGAGAAAGTTAAATATGGCTGTGAATACATATACACAACCGCAAGCCATTACAAATAAAGTAAAATTAATAACAAGCAAATGGAGAAGGGGCTATCTGCTGGTGGTCCTCTAGAATCTGGAAAGTGTATACCCATGAAAAAAAGAATTTCACTAGGTCTTTAACAAGGCTGCTTTTTCTGGTTTCTTTCTTTAGTTATCAAAGCTTACATAAAACTTCCACCAAAGGAATTAAAGAAATAATTCCTGCCAGGCTGCCAGCAAAGAAGGAGCAGAATTTTCCATTACAGTTTGCTAGAAGGTATGTTTATCATTGCTCCTTTATGCATGCTGTATGTGGGCTCTGTAATGAGCATATAGTAAAAAACAAAAATTTCATCATGGCTGAGATAGCATACTAACTTGGCCCAACACATTAGGTTTTATAGCTGATCTTTGCACATTGTTAACAAATACTGTGAAATCCAGGAACCCTGCTTTTAAACAGCTGTGAGAATTCATTGACTTCTAATATCTCATCCTAAAAAGCAAGAATGGTTAATGAGATCCAATCTGAGCACTTTCTGAAAACTTAATTTTGAAGTTATGGGCCCTAGTAAAGATATATTAGCACCTAGTCAATACACTATCTAAATTTTACTTTTGACAGTTGAAATTGTACATTTTACTTTCAACCCAGGACCGGGTGGCTTATTTTGGTAAATTGATGTTTTCAAAGAGTTTTAAAACTTACCATAACCTTTTTTGTTTCATTTGGGGTGTTCTTTGTTCAGCATTAATTGGCTAATAAAACTCACTCTCTTGAATTTACCTTTTAAAAATGGCCCTATTTTCCAAAAGAAATGAAGAGCCACTATTAAATGCTTATGGCACAGTGTCCCATGGACACAATTCTGACTTTTATTCTCTCTAGAAACAATCATGAAAAAATAAAAAGTTTTTGCACAACAAGGTGATATTAGATAAATAAGTACATTTTTAAAAAATGAGAAAACATCAGACAAGCCCAAATTGAGGGATATTAACAAAATAACTGATCAGTCCTTTTCAAAAATGTCAAGGTCATGAAAGACAAGGAAAGACTCTTCAGATGGGAGGAGACTAGAAAAAGTAGCTAAATAAATGTATACAGGGCCCTGGGTATAATCCTGAAACTGGAAAAGTTTTTAGTGGAAAAGTAAGTGAAATGCAAATAAGGTCTAAAGCTTAGTTAATAGTATTATTCTGATATTAATTTCCAGTTTTGATGGATATACCATGGTTACATTAGATGCGACTATTAGGGGAAGCTGTGTGAGAGGTATATGGGAACTGTGTACAATTTTTGCAATTTTTTTAAAATAAACAATTAGTTCAAATAAAAGTTTTTTTTTTAAGTTTCAAAAAGAAAACAGAAAAAGCACCCTAAATTGCCTGCAAAGTACATCTTAGTGATCAAAGTCCCAAATGACGTGAGGCATGAGGCATACTGTAGAGTCCATGAAACCAGTAATGCTATTAGCAGTTCCTGTTTCTGAAGCATCACATAGTTCTTTCTTAGGAGACTAGGTGCTAACAGTGGTTTGGCTTTTTTAGCAATCCCTGGACACTGAATCAAATTGCAGAGTCTATAAAAATTTATCTCTACTTTTATCTTATCATATCAGAAAAGAGGGAAAAAAGGTCTAACTAGATTAAATAACTTGCCTAAACTCAAAACCAATACTATTTAGTAATTAACAATGTGTTTACTATGTGCCAGGTGCTATGCTAAATATTTCACATAGATTATCCCATGTATACCTCAAAACAATCCTGGGAAAAACTGTAATTATCATTTTGTAATAGTTTTCTATTGCTGCATAACAAATCAATACAAACTTGGCTTAGGACAACACCAATCTATTATCTCACAGTTTCCATGGGTCAGGAATCTGGCACATTTTAGCTGGATTCTCTGCTCAAGATTTTACAAGGCTGATATCAAAGCGTCAGCTGGCTGCATCCTCATCCGGAAGCTTGACTTGGGAAAGATCTGCTTCCAAGCTTGTACTACTGATGTCCCTATTTTCTTGCTAGCTGCTTTCACATTGGATAGAAACTGGGAAAATTTGTTTGGCTCTTGAAAAAAAATATTCCTCAAAGGAGCTACTTTTTTTCAATTAAATTTATTGAAGTAACATTGTTTAATAACATTATATAAGTTTTGGATACACAATTCTATCGTACATCATCTGTATATTGCATTGTGTGCCCACCACTCAGAGTCTAGTCGTCTTCTGTCGCCATATATTTCACCCCCTTTACCTTCTTCATACTCCCCTCAGACGCCTTCCCCTCTGGTAACCACCATACTGTTTGTGTCTATGAGTTTTTTGTTTCAGAAGCAAAAATTTTTGAAAGTCTGAATTTTGTTTTCATTTTTACAAATGCAAGGAATTATAGCTCACATAAACTTAAAATTAGAGCCTATATCTGAATTTATGTATGTTAATCTGTTTCCTTTTTAAACATCCATTTTTATGTGTAAAATAATTCTGTTTCCTGTTAGTGCTGCTATTGTTTACATGTGTATACTCATTGCTACTATAATAGGAAGTTATTTGCTTCATCATTCAGTAAGCACCCAATTCCACATTGCTATGAAGAAATAGACTCCCAAGAGTCTAATGATGTATAGGACATATGGGAAATACACAGCAGAATAAAATTGTAAAATCATTATGTGAATTGATGTAAGGAGTACTTTCAATTATGTAAGGTAAAGGATAAAAGCATTTTAAGTTGAGAGGCAAAGAAGGTACACAAGAGGGTTAGATATATTCTCTTTTCTTATTCTGGAACACACATGCTTACTCTTTACCCCCTGACCGCAACCCCTACAATAAAACTATTCAATCTTTCAGATTCCAGTTTATCTTCCATGAACACTTCCCCTACTCTAATTCTAGGTTAATTGCCCCTCCTAAGTACCCATACTTGTCCTATAATGGCACTTATCACATGATATTGTAATTACCTATTTCCAAATACTTTTTCCAAATTTTCCAAAAATATAGGCTACGAAAAGTTCCCAGTGATGGGGGATGAGTGAGGCCAGTCTCTATCTTATTCTCCATTACATTCGCAGCACCTAGTGCAATGTCTGGCATCTAGTAGACACAAATTAATATTATTATTGTTGTTGTTGTTGTTGTTGTTGTTATTATTATTATTTAGGTGAGGCAACCTTTGGTTTACCTCACAGATTGCAAGGACCTTGTCAGCTTACAATCCCTTATTTTTTTTATTTTTTATGCCTACAGCACCTGATCTTCTTAGGTGGTCTCCAATCCAGGGACTAACTAGGCCCGACCCTGCTTAGCTTCCAAGATCAGACAGGATCGGGCTTGTTCAGGGTGGCACGGCCATAGGCAGACACAAATTAAATGTATGTTAAATAATTGAATTAAGTTGAACCTGGTGCCTGAGAATCCCATGACCTGATAGACCTGAAAGGAAATAATTCATTCTTTGATCAATCCAGATGGGGTTCCAGAAATTGCCACTAGTAGTGTTCTATTCAATTAATATGTTTCAACAAATATTCATTGAGTACCTTCCACCTAATGTCAGGGGCTATGCTAGGCAATGAAGTTCAACAGAAGTGGTCTGGGACCCTAAGTGCTGCTGGTGACATCATATCTCCACCTTGCCTTTATGGAAGTTTTGACAGTCCCTTGTACTCCCTTGAGATCATCCCTCCCCCAGAAGACATAAGTTACCCAGTGACCTCACACCTTCTCAGTAATAACTAGGACAGTAACCTGATTGCTTACCTATGTCTAAATAATTTTAAAACTAACTCCATCCTGGCTCACAACTCTGTCACCATCAGAATTCCATATCTCTGAGTTCATCCATCATCACCCAACATCACCTACTGCCACCAAACTCCAGTTCAGCCACCTACTTCCAAGGTCACGTCCTCCATTTTACCTCAAACAATTTGAAACTCCTCTATGATTAGTTTCAGTCATTCTCATCTGACAACTATCTCCTAACCACCTACTTCATTTATGCTGTCATCCTCATTCTAGTAACCTTTCAAACATATGGAGATTTTCAATCCATTAGTACCTTGGTACAGTGCATCACCTCTCCTATCTTCTGCTGTGATTTAGAACCTAAAATTAAGCTTCAACATCATGTATTACTTTGACATGTGGGGACAATTAGGAGAGCTTCAAATGGCCTAGTTGCAAGTTCCCCTCTTCACTCTACTGCCACAGATGAGGTGCTAGCCAAATAACCTTCCTTACCATGGGGACCAGGAACAGTTCCTGCTTAATCCTGAACAGCAGGTTTTAGTTCCCTGCAAGCCAACAAAATTATTTAAACAAGCTAATCACATCCCCCAGCAGAAACCAGAGGTCACCTTATCTTCTTGTTACTACTACAAAACCTGCTTCCAGCACCACTGGTTGTTTACTCTGTTTCTAAGTACAACCCCTATGTGGCTTTACATGGCAACTGGTGTCTTCCCTCTCCTGGCTGTGAGTATATATGACTAATAAACTGCTATTAATCTCATCTGTCCAGCGTTGAGTATCATGTGTACAACCATCCTCATAACATAGGGAAGGAATTCCTCCCTCACTAATGGGGTGAAGAGGAGACAATCAAAACAGTAGTCCTTATAGCCCACCCTACATTCCATAATTCATCATTACAATCACCATATAACAAAGACTTTTAACTCCCTTGACCCTCATTTCCAGCATCATACTTTTGTAGAAAGCACAGTTGGTTAAACCCAACTATCTTCTCTACCTCTGCAGTCAGAACTCTTTATTGAAGAAAATAACACAACCAATATTCCCTGAACTTCTTTTAAAGTCATGACCACAAATTTTAAATGAGCACTCAACACCACCTGCAATTCTTACATATTCACTTAGTAATTTCCCACATTTGTATCTTACAATCCCCACCTTCCCCACCCCACCCCCTACTCAATACATTCCACCCATACTAACCATCTTTTTGTTCCTTGAACTCATTGAAAGTGTTGTCCACCCTAACCACACCAGCCATAGAAGACCCCTACATACCAGTTCACTCTACACCATTATCCTCTTTAGTTGTTTTCAAAGAACTATCTGAAATTATCTTTTTTTTTTTTTACTTTTTTATAGTATGGGAGCTAGACATTTTTCAACATTCTATTCTATCTAAAACAATTCCACGTACATAACAGGTACTTAATAAGTATTTGTTGAATTATAATTAGGAATCAATTTTCACATAAAAGAGAAATACAGTGAGACTACTATTTCACATGACATCATGGCCATATCAGAACTCCAATTTTATCTTTTACAGTGGACTTTCTTTCATAATTTTTAATCATTTACAAACCAAGAAAAAAAGTTCTTCATTTAAGCAGTGTCCATCAGAATCACTAATCATTTATATCCCCTTAATAGTTATAAATCTTCTAGAACCTCTGTACATTATTGATGGCAAAAGCTGAATCAAGAATTTAAATCTAGACTTTAATCAATATCAATAAATTCATATATGTCCTATACCTTCAATCATGTTTATTATACTGATTTGTCTTAATGACGAGTGACATATTTTCAATAAAAGGAAGTAACTAAAGTTTTCTAATATAAATTCATTTCATTTAAGATTTTGGTCTCAAGTGTTACCTGGAACCAACATGCTCACCTCCTTATATTCTTTATATTACTATGAAGTAGTTAAACTTATATCCACACTACTAGATTCCATTATATTCCACTCAAATTCTTGACATATAATTAAATGTAAGGGAAACTTTGTGGCAGGAAACAGTATTTAAAACCATTTAATTTCATAAATATTTCATGGTTCAAGGCACTGTGCCAGGCGCTGCAGGGGATTCAAAGAAGAGTAAAGTGCAGCACCTGCTCTCAATGCACAGCCCTCAGAAGCACTACTTTGAGAGATAAAGGACATCATTGAGCAAAGAATTTCATTTGGGTTACCCAATCAACTGAAAACACCAAGTTTGATTTAAAAGCTATGTATCTGATGACAGAAACTTGTAACAGCCAAAGGTTAAGTGTAGCTTGACACCCATAATTTACCAACTGAAATTATCTTGTCTTTTTATATTTTCTTTCAAATAACTTCAGGGGAATAATATCTGGCTTGGGTTTAGACCCTGGCTAACTCTGAAAATTGTTCTGCAGTGTTTATAAATTATTCTGTTATTTTTCTACCTTATGTTATCCAAGAGAGATGGCAATATAAATATAACCAAGCAAAGTCAATTTATTCAAGAAGACTTGGTCCAAATCTTAGATGAATCCAATAATTTAAGTCACCTCTGGGAGCCAGTTACCAGCAGATCATAGTTGACAGGTTGGTGTCGTGTCAAATTCTTCCAAAAGCATAGCAGCTATTAATAGCTAAAAGCATTTTGTAAACATTCTTTAAATATTTCGTTTAAGGAAAAAAATGAAGATAATGAGTGAAGAGAGAATGCTTTTTTAGAGAATTAGGTCAGGGAACCCACAACAAGGAAAAATCCATTGCTTTGAATTTGTGATGAAATATCCTCCATAAATTTAGATATTTGTCAAGAATGATTTATCTTACACATCAACTAAATCTTTGGTCCATCGATTTTACAAGGTACTTTGTGTTGGACATATGGTCCTGCTTATGGAAAGTAAGGAGAATGGTAAGACCCACTGGCCCACAAACAATGCAAATTTTAACTCTAAAATACTTTAAAGAATTAAAGTAGAGGGTATGTGTTACTTTGCACAGCATAGGTGTTTACTTAAAAATTATATATATAATTTATATATATACACACACACACATATACACATACATACATACATATATATGTGAAGTTGTGGACACCTTGTGGATGCAGAGAGAGCAGAGCAGATAGCTGTTGCCGACACCTGAAAGTCATGAGGGTACAGGATACACCTGGGGAAGGAAAAGGACAAGCCGAGGCCTGGAAGTGGACAGTCCTTCTCACATATATATATTTCTCATTACTTTTTTTCTCAATGGGAGTGTAGAGATCAAAGGAATTAAGGAGGAGTGCGATAAATCTTTTTCAATGAGAGAGGGGTTTGCTTCTTTCATTCTCTGTTGCCCACATATAAATTTCTAGAGCTGTGACACCGGAGGAAGTGTCCAAGAAAGTCAACAATTAGAATGGCAAGTAGATTTCATCTCTGATGCTAAAATATTGACAGTGGCTGCTTGAAACAATGTGCTAGGAAACACACATGCCATGTACTTGCTATTGCAGAACTGGGCATAGGGCTCTCCTTAACTCATATAATCCTTAAATCAAGTCAACATTTAATAACAGAAAACACCTTGTCACCTTGGTCCCACCAAGTTGGAGGAACTTTCTGAGCACTATAGTCTCACTCTTGGTCATCCCTTCTCTCCTTTCTGCTTATTTATCAATTAAGGCTCAATCCAAACTCCAACTTCTTCAAATCCTTCCTCACGATTCCAGCCTTCACACATTATTCTCTACTCATAATCTTTATTACATATACAGTATATGTTACATAAGTTAGACATCATATTGTTTTCTAGCAAAAGCCAAAACTTCAGTAAAACAGCAAGGATTTATATTTCTTTTGCTACACATTACAGGGCCAATACCCCCCTGTTAGTCACACAATATGTGCTTTGTAAATGTTTGATCTTCTATTGAAAGGCTGTGGATGCCAAGCTATTGGCAAATGCTCTCAGAATTATCAAGGTCCAGTTTATCATAATATAGTCATCCATAAAGCAACCTATAGACAAGCTACAATAAAAACAGTTACATGAGCTCTCTTCTTAAAGAAGTTGATTTATCAAAGTAAGGATAAAGCAAAGTAATCTCACTTTTAAGTTAGAACCATATTTTCCAAATGATGTCAAAGGCTTTGTTACAGACTCATCTTTTTCTATTGCTGCTTTTGGAGTCACAAAGACTCTCCTAGGCCTACTGATTGCATTCCTTGTGATAAGGTTTGGTCCTGACTATCCCCTGCTGTTATGGATGGATGTAAATAAGACTTGCCTTAGGGCTCTAGTAATTTGGACATTAGGACTAAGGTACATCTTCTCAACAGGGAGGAGGCAAGTTCTCCTTAGGACTGGAATTCAATGCACAATGTGGGTAATAATATCTATCCCAGAGAGCTTCTTAGAGGCTTTGTGGTGATGGGTGGTGATAGTCCTTATTTGGGACCTGAATACCATTTGGTAGAGCCCTCGAAAAATTGATTGTATTGCTATCGTTATAATCTTGATTTGCTTGTCCGTCTTCAACCTCAGTATTGATGTCTTAGGAATCCAATTTTGTTCCTATCAATTTTTATTCAGGAACTTTTCTTGTCTTTGCCATTCCCTACCCTTTATAAATCTTTCTTCAGGTAATTTGGTGCCCATCCCATCAGTTGTCCAAGGCTGAGATGGTGGAATATAATTATCATGACTGACCTTTTCCCAATAAGTTGGTTCATATCTAACAAAAACCACTCTCAGATCGTGTAAAAATTTCACATCCTTATTTTTCCTTCTTTATGGCAAGCTACTTTAGGGTCTCTCTGTGCCTTTTAAAAACCATGTAACTTTGAAAAAAAGAACTAAAAAACAAAAACAATGCCATGTGCTGTTTGTTGCTATTCTGGTAAAAGATCAGTAGAAAGAGGATAGATATTAAAATTAATAGATGAAATAAAGTAATGAGGCTTGGAAAGTATCTATTGATACCAATTGTCAATATTCTTTCATGTTCTCCCCACTCATTTTCCTTTTCTCATTTCCATAGACAATTGAGAAATAAAAAATGAAAAATTAGTGTTATCTAATTTGAAAAAGAAAAGGAGTTATATTAGGAAGTTATATTATGACAAGGAGGGAAAATATCCTGAAGGCATTATTTTCTCTTTCTATAATATCATCATTTCTTATCCAGATGCTCTGTCAAAAAAGACATTTTTTTTCTTGTGCCTGACTTCTGTCTCAATCCATGTGCCACTTAAGGGTGAAGGAACATTTATACATTTATTCAAGGGCCACTTTATGTCTAATTTCAATAGTAACAGTAACTTTTCCTGATGCCAAATAAAGAATAGATCTTCGACCTAAAAAAAAAAAAAGGAAAATTTTCAATCTTGACAATTAAGGCAAATTGAATTTTAATCCTCATGATTTATTCTTCTTTCTAAGACTTTTGTAGTCCTCGTATACTTTCCTAAGTTGTCCTACTTTGTCTCTCTTTGTTCTTTTCATTTACCTAATACTTTGAGGCAGTGGTCCCTAAACTTTTTGGCACCGAGGACTGGTGCTCCTATAAGAATCTAATGCCTGATGATCTGAGGTAGAGCTGAGGCAGTGGTGCTAGCACTGGGGGAAGGCTGCAAATACAGATGAAGCTTCCCTCTCTTGTCTGCCACTCACCTCCTGCTGTGTGGCCCAGTTCCTAACAGGCCATAGACAAGTACTTGTCTGCAACTCTGGGAGTTGGGGACCCTTACACATAACGTTATGAGTTTCAGTTAAATATAAGATGTACTCTCAATAAATGTTTTTTTATTATATTGAATTTGGCCTTCTCCAGAGAAACAAATAAACAAACATAATTTGTAAGTTGTAATTTACTTAATCAACTTCATTGATGCTTACTTCATGATTTCTCCTTAGCTCCTTTCACCATTCAATTGCATCCAGCACCTACTTTATACTTCAACATCTGTAAAGAAAAAGTAAAACGTAATTCTTAACTATTAGAAGCAAATAGTCTACTTGGGATTTATTTAGTTTCTACCATGCACAGAGCACTGTATTAAAGTATGTTCACATATTTAGAGTTATATAACAATACATAACTGAATACTAGGGTTTAAAAGAAATTACTTTGGATTCTGTTCTATCTATGTTCAATAACAGTCATCAGCCACTTTGCCTGCCATACTCAATATCCGGTTCTAATTTTCTAATTCAACTAGTTTCATTCATGTCCTGTGAAAGACATAGCCCTACTTTACAGCATAACCCTTCCTGCCCCAATAAGAACTGCTTGGATCAGTTGTGGATACTTGATTAATAGAGGCAATCCATAGATTAGGAGGGGCCAATTATTCTCAATAAATGATAACAATATATATTATCTCTGAAGAACAACAATAAGAAAAGAAATACATAGTGATAATTATAAAGGCAATTACCACATTCTTTAACTCTACAGAGATCTGTCATGCTTTCAGAAACTTACAATTTCCAATCTGCTCTCCTTTATTCTGGTAAGTGATGCTCTTCGTGAGGTAGAAATTGGCTTTATTTTCCTTTCTTACCTCAAAAGTAGAATCTCTGTGAAAGATGGGAGTGAACATTTGTTGTTTGGACTACCTTGCATTCATTCCATTTCCTTTGGTTACTGAATATTCTTTCCCTTGGAGGAGTTAGTTACTTCTGGACACAGTCTGAGGAGCAGACAAATGACCCTAGCTAAGCCAGTCACATACTCCTGGGAATTTGAATATCGAACAGAGGAATGAGAGGATTAAAAAAAAAAATGTCTCTATTTCAGCAGCATCATCTTGACAAAATTTTCAGGTAGTTTTTGCAACTTCACTCCAGAAATACTCCTACTAGTTTTTTGAGCCCCCTACTAATATCATCCTAAAAAATTCATTTTACTACTGAAGTTCACAAGAGTCTGTTCCTATTGCTTGCAAAAAAGAATATTGTACCAGAGCAAGCTAACTCTCCATCAAGTATCTGTGCTCAAAAACTCAAAAACTGTTTCTGGAAGATGCTGCCAGCCAGGATTCCATTTCCAAGTGCCCTGCCACCCTTCATGTGACTAGTTCATGTGTTCATGTGACTAGTTCTCATTGTAGAACATAAATGTCAGTGATTTGTGTCATTTCCAGACCCAAATGGTTAAGAAGTAGGTGTAGCTTCTCCACCCTCTCTTTCTTCCTGTGTAGGTAGAGTGAATGTGGCACCCAGGGAAACTTGGATGTCATATGCTGGACATCCATCCTCCATCAGCGTGGGTCCCTGAATAACTGTGTGGACCAGAGTACCACATCCTCCCACCCCAATGACCCTTACCTCTACCACATCTTGTACATTATGAAAAACTACAATTGTGTTAAGCCATGGAGATTTCAAATTTTATCTATTATAGCAGCTGGCAGTACTTTAATATAAGCCCAGCCAATACAAACGAAAATGTGAAAGTATTTTTATTAACATTTTCAAGACTCTGAAACAACTGGGGAAAGCTTATTTGGCAGGGGCAAGAGTCATCTGACACTTCTTCCAATGATCCAGCTGTCAGGATGCCAGAGACTGACCCTCTCATTCTCCCTGTCCCCACTCCTTACCATCAAAAAATGACATTTTCTCTCTCCTCAGCAAGAAGCTGCTCAATGAGTATACTGTCCAGGATGAATTAAGTTCTGAGGTCAGTGTTGCCTCATTAATGACATCATGAAGATATCTTAACACTTCTGCCTTCTTACTAGTTCTTTTGCAACCTTCAGAGGGACTCTGAGGCAGAAGGATGCAGGTTGGACAGACACAAACAAAAAAGCAAGCAATATGTCTTCTGAGAGAAAGAGCTTGGAAAGAGGCTGGAGAGTTATGGTTTCTATTAGTGTGTATAATCATTCCTGCTTAAGTCTAAGAACTTTAAGATATATTCTTCAAAAGTTCTAAGTTTTCCACACCTGACTACATTATTAAGTGAAATTTTACCTTCATTTCTTGCCTATAATTCTTTCAATAATAATAAATTATCATACAGTAATTTATAGCTTTGTGGGGTGTGCGTGTGTGTGTGTGTGTGCGTGCGTGCGTGTGTGTGTGTGTGTGTGTGTGTGTGTGTGTGTGTGTACAGGATCAAAGCGAATAGGAAAGGCACATATAAAGACTTTTAAGTGCTGTCTGGGTACCTGGTCAGTAACTGTCCCTCAGCCTAACCCTCAGGCCTTGGACCCCACTACTTGCACATTTTGGAGGATGTCTGTTTGAAGGAAAAGTGGGTTCTGGATTAGCATAACCCAATTTGAACCACAGCTATGCTACTAATCATAGATAAATCCATAACCTCCCCTGGGACTACCTCCCTAGCTGAAAAATGGAGCGGCCTCCCCCAACAGAGATTAGGAAGAAAGCACCAAAATGCAGAAGTGAAAATTTATACTGCTCTGGAAGTCACGGCTGTACAGGGCTCAGAGTCAGGGTGCCCCACCTCCCCTCATTTAATGTGTCTGTATAATCGTTGCCCTAAACTTCTGTCCTTTGACAAACTTTTAGCTGAGGAAGGAGTCAAAACTGGGAGTCTACATCTCCCAGTTTTCTCAACTATAAAGCAAGGAAAAAACACCCCTGGCTGATTTGTTGCGCTCACTGTATCTAAGATACTTAGTGCAGTGCCAAGAAATATACATATATAGTGCACTCTCAGTACTGGAGCAATTGTAAATATTATGCTTTGCCTGAAGCCAGGCAACATCTTCATCAAGTCTTAATGCAGGCGACATCATATTTCTGACATGATTTTTCACTGTCTTATGTACTCCAGTTTCATCTGTCAACCATAATGCCTCAAAGTTTTGAGGGGTTCTTTGATAACTTAATTGTAGGGATGACTAAAACAGTTCCATTATCTTCTCTCCAGAGAGTATCTTGAAAAGTACTCTCTTGTAGGCTGAAATTAACTAAGTCAACCTCCCATAGATTGCTGGTATAACCACTTCATGATCATAATTGTTCTGCCTCAAGTGTCGTTTATCTTTACAAAATTCTTTGCAAATATCATTCTCTTTGGAGTATGGTAATCTATGGTAGACTTGTTATTTTTGCACTTATTTTTCCTGCCTTTTCCATAATGTAGACCTGAACTATTTACAATCAATGCTATATTTCAATATTAGGGATTTGCAAGTTTCTAGTGTGTGTGTGTGTGTGTGTGTGTGTTCCATTTCTATCAGTGTGGAAAATGGTATTTGCAAAATTCTTGTAAAGTTGGTATTTAGCATTAAGACATTTTGGGAAAGGATTATTTACAATATAAAAAAGTAAAGACACTTACATTAACTATGTGTGATTATGTTTGATTTTGTATAGGTGTTAAGGTACCAGGTTCTTAAAAGAGCTTGAGAAATATTATCTGATGAAAACTTTGATGATTTTGAGGAAAATTGCACGTTTTAAGAACAAGATGTAAATTCTTGTCCCCTGGATGCCATGTCTCTTTTTAAGCCACCTTGTCAAGACCCATTTATAACCTTCTTACAGAGTTCATAACTCTTTGTTCTTACTTAGAGATTTCCTACCCATTAAAGACCATAAATTAAAGCACACCAAGATAACCATTGGAGAAACATACTTCCACTATGAAAACTTCTTGGATAATACCCAGTATACTTGTTTCCAATTTTTATAAAGAGTTCTTTTCTTTCTCTAAAACCTCAAAGCCCCACTTCACCTAATTGGTCAGTGCCCCATACATTTTTCATTTTCTAACACAAATCTCCTTTGAAGTGATAAGATTAAAAATCACATACACATTTTCTCCTTCAATCTAAAAAGTTACAGTTCTGTGTGAAATTTAATATTATATTAAGTTTTAACACAAATCATCACCAAGCTGTGAAATCAATACTTTGAAAGGGCCAAGGTTTAACCTTAAAGAATTTACTTTGAATTTAAGTTACAAACCTCAGAAGAAAAACATGTTAAAAGACTGATATAACATATACACCCTGTTTTGTCTGACCATTTGTGTCTTATCTCTATCAATAGGATGTGGAGAAGTGCCAAGAAGAAGGGAAAAAAGGAAGGAAGGAAAGGAGGGAGGGAGGGAAAGAAAGAGGAGGGGAAGGAATTGAGAGAAGGAGGAAAGAGAAAGAAAAAAGAGGAGAAAGGGAGAAAAGGGAAGGAAGAATAAAAAGGAAGAGTGGGAGACAAGAAAGGAGGTAAAGAGATGAATATTGTCTAAATTTCCAGAAGGTTGGCTTGTTTCTTCCTTCACTCATTCAGTGCTGCTCAGCGCCTTGGAGCCCACAGGGTAATATCCCTCTAGGGGAAATTCCACAACAGAGCAGTCACTTCTGAATCTCCACATTTTGGAGAAGAAGAATTGAAATTTTTTTTATGAGAAAAAAATATATGTTGTGGGAGTCCACAAGTCTATCCTTTCCTCTACATATATGGAATATGATTCTCCCAGCCTAAACTGGAGATTTTAGCTGCTCTAATTCAACAATATTAAATGTTAAGAAACTAGCCATACTATACTCTGGAGTTGAACAGTCAATATTCTACCATTCTCGTGCTTTTGTCTACATACACAATCTAGATTTAAATTACACTTACAGAGTAGAATTCAGTTAAACAAAATCTTCATTTGTCTGGGTTGTGATAATAATGTAATTAGCTCAACTTCCATAAACCAGGTAAGAAAATAAGTCTTATAACTTAATCATTCTACTACATGCAGAAATCATGTAAGTGGTCAGGTTGAAATTTTTACTTTTGAGCTTGTAACATAGCCCTTGTAATTCTGCCTGAAGTACCTTGTTCCAAAGTGTAAACATAGTGAGTACATGTACCTTTCTTCATGGAGAAGACTAGTTGCTATGCCGCTGAATTCCACTTCTCCACACCCTTAGAAGGGGGGATGGACCCCTGTAAACCTGCTGATATTGGTTATCAGGGTGTAGAGGGAAAGATTTGTTAAGAAGTCACTGACTTTTCTGTTTCTACTTGCCAGGCTGACTAATCCAATGAATTCCTCTCCTTCAAATGTATTCCTTGTGTTGCCTGAACTTTTAAAAGTCATTGGATATTAATATGTTTGGCTCTATTTTTCTGGCAAAATAGACTCTCTGAGCTATACTTCAGAAGAAACCTTTTTTTTTTTCTTGCCTTCTGGCAGTCTGAGAATAGGTTAAATCAACTCATACGTTTTTTAAAAGTCAATGTTCAACTAATATACTGAGATTCTGATTTTCAGAACTGCAGCAAAAGATGTACTGATTTTTTTTTAATTAAAAAGAGGTAATTTTGTTTTGCATTTTAAGAAAATTCTTTCAAAATACAGTTCAAGCAAAATTTCAGATATTCTACTTTAGCTTTCAACTTATTATTTAATAAGAAATAATGTTTAAGAGCCTCACTGAAGCAAAGAATTAATTTTCAATGGGAAGAAAAAGGTTACAGTAATCTGAAGATATACATAGATTCTGTAAACATCAATAATTGCAAATAACAAGAGCAAGTGCTATTTTAATCACTAAAAAAAGGTATTCATGCAATATCTTCAAAATTAGTAACCTTTTTTTTTCCATCTAAAGCCCAGCATTGTGTCTACTCCTTTCCTCCTGGTGTATACTTTCTATCTGTTTTCTAGGTTATGGATGCCAATATTCTCCAAACAGAAGCAACTACATCTTCAATCTGGTCAAATATTAATAGAGCCTTGCCTCCAAGCTGGGCAGAGAATGCAGGAAGTGGGAGCCACAGTGGTTCCGGTTAGATTGCTATAGGGATTAGAAAAGAAAATTCAGTGACGACATACGGTCAGGCACACAAGTAACCATCCTCCCATGGACATTTCGGTCTAAACCACTGTATACCTTGGGCCAAAGAAGCCAGAAAAGATGTTTATTCCTCTTCTAGTTGGGATAAAAAGAGAAACAATAACTCAAGGAGGCAGCGATGCAAGGCCCGCTTTGCCTTCCTTGTCCTCATTCTGAGAAAGTCTAAGTATCTTTTCACTCCAAGATGCTGTTTTTGTTTTGGTTTGGTTTGGTTTTTTGCCCTAGATCAGTTGCCCGGTTTCATGACTTGGCTTGAAACTTTGCTCTGCTTTCAACATACAGCCCCATTTCATCTGGTTTCTCTTTTGCCTTGATGTCGCTTTCTCTAAAAAGTCTTCCTGAACTAGACGAGGTACCCCATTCAGTGCTTCCAAGGCTCCTATCACACTATCTTTCAACACCTGCCTGGCATATCCTTGAGGACTGAGACCTGGGCTCGCACCGGGGGAGGAGACCAGAGGAGATGCTTGGTATAAAGCTACTGAGCAAAAGAATAAATCGCAATTTTGCCTCCCCATTTTCTCCCACTCTTCTCTCATTATTCAATCCTTATCTTTCTCAACTACCTTCATGATTGCAAATGTAAGAGAGTCATAGAGAAAAAAAAAAAAAACGCTAGATTTGGTTTCAGAAATCCCAGAAGTCCTAACTCTATTATTGTACTATTTGTGCTACCTTTGGCTCAGTTTCCCCTTCAACATTTTTCATATTTTTTTGTAAAGGTAAAAACATAATTACTAGAAAACAGCTTATAAACTTTAAAGTGTCATTCAAATGTAAAGTACTATTAGAATTATTATTTTCCCATTCCCACCAATTGAGTATAACACCTGCTATGGTTAGAGAAAAGTTAGCACCAAAATCTTTTGTAGCTATGACATTAATCCCACTAAATATACTAATCAAACACACAGTTATAGATGAAAGAGAACATGAGTTGGTGCCACAAATATTTGAACATCTGAAATCCAATTCAAGAATCAAGAATGTAGCTCACCTCCCCTGGGCCTAACGTCACAGTCCTTAGTTCCATTCTCAAAGCTCTCTAGATTCTAAACTTACCTATTAGTCAGGATTATACCTTTATTGCTGCCCACAGAAACACTCTGCCTTCTCTGGCCCACACATATTGTTCCTGTGTCCCTCCATATAGACTGCCTTTCCCCTATTTAGTACCACTAACCTCAAGTATACATTTTCTTTGTGTATACTTGAGCTTAAGCTTCTTTCACCAAGTCACACATGAAGTCTATTCACTGTGGAGAGCATTATCATATAAGTATTCATTCATTCCATAAGCATATACTGGCCTCCAACTATGTGCAAAGCACTGCTCCTGATGTAGAGAATACTAAAATGAATGAGACCTGTTCCTTCCTCAGAAAGTTTTATATTCAAGGAGGGAAGATACAGACTAAACAAAAAACTGTTATTTGATGTTGGCAGGGAAAAGAAAAAATATTCTAAAGAGATTCGATCAACGCACTATGGCAGCATGAGAAGAGTGAGTTTCTAATCAGGGCAACTAGGAAAGGCTTCACAGAGTGAGTTAATTTGAGCTAGGCCTTAAAGAAGAGAAACAAAGAGAGATCTAGTTATCTTGGCAAAAGGAAAATATGAGCAAAGGAACAGGGCCTATTTGGAGAACCATGAGTGATTTAGCATAGGGCATGTGGAGGGATGATGTAGAATTTTAACCTGGAAAAGTTAAACTGAAGTGAAACAGAAGTTTCTTGTGGCCATGCAATATATGCAATTGTTACACTCAGACAAGGTAAACATAGCCTTGAAGTAAACTGAAGAGATAATAAATGAACATTCATCCTTCCAGTAAGGATATATGAACGACTACAGTTAGAACTGTGCCAGAGACTGGAAATGCAGCAGGAAGCATGGAAGAGGCTCTACCCTTAAGGAGATCACCAACCTGGTAAGGAGATTGACTGACCGATAGGTAACAACAACATGGCGCAGCAGTGGAAATACAGAGTGCTAGCCTGGGAAGAGGGTAGTAGGAGTACATATGTGTAGTCCAGACATTTGGCTCCACGAGAGAAGAGCTAATGTGTTTTGTTCACCCCTTTGCCTCTAGTAAAAGGAAAAAGGTATTTGATAAATGTGTTGATTGTAGGTATTTGATAAATGTGTTGATTGAATAAAATAATTAATTTGTTAATATGGTATTAAGTTCCACCTATATCTCTAATCGTAAGAATGAATAGGGATAGTCTGCTGAGTTAGTAAGAAGGTAGCCTATTGAAAACATTCAGAAACACAGACAAAAGTGACTTCTCATCCCAATTTTTAAAATTTTTTATTTACCCACACAAATTTACTCTTGTAATTAGCTAAACCTCCATTATTGCCAATGTGCCCAGTTCAATGAATTTTATTCTGTAAAACACAGATCCTAGCACTGGATTTGATACAAAGTAGGTACTCAATAAAAATGTAGTAGATGAATGGTTGGGTGGATAGATGGATGAATGGATGGATGAATGGATGGATGAGTGAGTGTCATTCTCCTGCAAAGAGTCTAGATCTATTTGAGTACCTCTTCATAATGTTACCTCGTTACATGTATTTTTCTAGTCCATTGAGGTGACTGGAAAAATATCAACACAATTTAAACATTTTAAATAAAGATATATAAATGTTAATGATGTAGATCCTTGTCCCAAGAATTACTGCTCTCATCAAAAGAAAAGAACAAAAACACAGGTTCTGTAATTAAAACACAACCCAATATAGCATATAATAGTACCATAAAGAAAGAGTATTAAATAACTCAAGCACCATTAGGAAAGAATATCCCACTAAAAAGTAACTACTGAAACTATGTAGGGATATTTTTTTCCTTGAAACATATGCTTCCTTGTAAAAAAAAAAATCCACATATTCTCAAAGATATTAGTCTTATCTTTATAGTTCAACATTCCAAATGCAAAACTTAACTGTTACCAATATAAAGCATTTGCTTTCCACATATGCTGTTTTTTTCAGAAGTTCTTCAAATATATTTAATGATATCTAAGCTTGCCACATGTTCAAGACTTAGAAAGGCCAGGATTCAATAAATCTGCATGACATTTAATTAGACCTTAAAAAAATCTTGGATTTCAATGGTAATAATTATGTCGATAATAATATATTGCAGGTATTGACATATACAATGTTTTACTCTAATCTAACCACATAGAAAACATTATTTCTAAAATTCAAAATTTGTGATGCACAGTTATCCACAAAAATACTTCCTAGGAACTTTCAAGCTAACCTTGACCCATACATACCAATAATCATGGTATAAATTGGTAAACCTCTCTAAAGGGCACTATATAGACTGTCTCAAAAGGCTTCAAATCTATATTCCCTTTAATCTAGAAATTATAAAAATAGGAATTTGATCTAAGAAAATAATTAAAGATAAGTTCAAAGCTTTCTTAAAAGGAAAAGTTATCCAAGGGTTTTTATAGTAGCAAAATATCAAAAACAATCTTAAATGTCCAACTACAGCCATGGAAAATTATGTCATATAAAAACATTTATGGATGTTAATATCAAGTCCTGGTTTACAATTAAGCAGGAAAAGTATGTTATAAAACATATAAAATTATCCAAATGTGTGCTTGTTTGCATGCACACATGGGCATGGGGACCTGCAAGGACAAATCCCAAGGTATGAACAGTGGCTATTCTAGGTGATAGGAGTATAAATGACTCCTTTTCACTGATCTATATTTTCTATTGTACTTTTTCCACAATAAACATTGCTTTTACAACTTACAAAAAGTTATCTTAATTTTTTAAAAGTATTGTAATTTTAACTTTTAAGAAATCTGCTCCCATCTCAAAGAGAATAGCCCATAATTTAGGTCTGTGGCCAGAGGTGGTGAGATGCTTTAGCTATCTTGTCTTAAGAAAGAGGTCCTGGGTTTCCATTTCAACATTTTAGAGACTTGCAAATACATAATGTATGCTATTTTTTTAAAGTTCAAAATATTCATGTCTTTAAAAATTACAATATGCCACTTCCATTCTTTCTATTTTTTCCTCGTCCCCTCCCTCTTGTATTTGATGAGATTTGATGAGAGTTGAGTAGACTGAATTCTGAAATCTACCAATGCTCCAAAAAGCCTCTTTCACTCACACACACACACACACACACACACACACACACGCATGATTTGTCCTATAAGTTATTTAATAAAATCATTTCTTACTAAAATTTTAACTCAATTTTCAATGTCTAACCATCAGTCCCTGAGATAAAATTTTGCCACCTAAACAAAAGAAAAACTAAGATTTAAATTGTACTGCTCTTACTCATCTGTAATTATTGTTTCCCATTTGAAAGAAATAGATGGTTTTCCAATGAACCCACTTATAAGTTCATTTGTATGAGCAAACTTCTTAAGTAACAAAAACTTTCAAAAACATTCAATCCATCATCTTTTTTTAGTTTAGTTAGGGTGTCATGTTTTCCAGAAAATGAAGAATATTGGAAGAAGTTCAAGAAAGACTGGAGCAGGGTCACCATACATCATGAACTTTCAAATAGAATTCCACTTTCAAATATTTTTATTTTCAGTGTTTTATTTTGGAAAATGTTATTTGCTAAAGTATATAAGTCAGCTCTCAAACAATACCACTATGAGAAAGGAATCTTTGATCTGTTCACAGGTAGGACTGTCAACTTCACTGTTAAAAATCTCAAATTTATTTATTTTTGGCAAACCATTTGCCTAAGGCTGAGATGGAAAATTATAGCAACACAAACTTTTAATCCATAAAAATACTGAAATAACAGAAATAAGTAGGAAGTGTCAGTAGGTATCTACAAAAATTTTGTATAGCATAGTGACCTCTGAGTCAGACAAAACTGGATTCATAATTCTTAACTGGCCATTTTCTAACAGCCTCAACTTGGGCTAGTTACTAAACCCCAGAAAAGCCTCAACATCTTCATCAATATAAAGGGTTGTAAACCTACCTACCCAACAAGGTCTTCATTTTAAAGAGGTCGAAATGAGATAATCCATGTGCAACACTTCACAGAATGCCTGATACACAGTAAGCACACCATAAACACATGTCATCCTCATTTCCAAGACATTGCCATCTGTTCTACAGGCTGGTTATTATAAATATGTACTGAATGTAGATTGTAAGACACCAAAAAGATGGTGATGCTTATGAATTGTATAATGATTTTCAGTGGTAAATTAAGTGCTTTTCTGCCCTCTATATACCACAGTCTGACCTTGAAAGTGTTTTTCCAGACCCCGATGAAAGTCACACAAGCTCAGGTCTGCAGTCATAAAAGGAATGTGGCTCTTAAAAGCTTACGACAGACCACAGATATGGGGCAGTTAACTTATCAAGAGGAAATGGGCTCTGGTTTTCTTTGCAGGCCTCAGATCCAGGAGCTGCAAAGTTGAGTCACCAGCTTGCTATCTGACCCCAGGCCAGCCACTTAACCTCTCCCTGACCCCATTTCCTTGCTTAAAATCAAATCTCTGCTTATGTTCCATTCCTGTCATTATCTCTACCCACAAAAAATGGTAGTGACTGAAGTACCCCATAGATTTTAAAAATTAATTATTTGGCATTGAGTTTACAAAATAAGACTATGAAAGGTTTGGAAATGAATCAGTCCAGCTTTGCTTTTTGGTGTTTTGGTATTATTTTAAGAGTTCTCTTCCGGGAATAAAATCACGAACCCAGACAATAAGCTTTGTCTGACACTGTGACCCTAGTTGCTGATGAAGCTTCTTGTGTTGGTATTTCTGGGAGTGACAGGATGGAAGGGAACAAGAGCCCCTTTGTCAGAAAGTAGTCAAGAGGGAAATAAATTTTAGTTATTTAAAGAGAGTTCAGGACAAGCTAGGCAGTGTCATTTGTTAAAGAACTAAACCAGAAGGTTGGATTATTGGGTTTTACACTCAGTCACTGCCTCCTTACTTGACCTAGGACAATTTACACAACTATGGGTAGCCAAAGGAGTATTCCCTGGACTAATAAGCTGTCCCAACTACCTACTTACACAAAATAAATGCACATACACACCCCTGAATAATTATCCAGACAAATTTCTCACTTTTCTGGGATCTATTGTGAATACCCTGAGCACAGAGATATATGGCATTTGTTTTTTGTCCCCATTCACACAATGGCTAGCTCCATAAATGTTGGCAAAAAGAGTGATGAGGGAAATTAAAGGTCTAAAGTATAAAACCTAAAAATGACTAGTTTACCATATTTATCAGAGTTTTTTAAATGTTTACCATCTTCAATAAAAATAAAACTTTATAAATATAAATATTCTACACCTTTTCCTGCCTTCTTTCTGAACTGACATCAGCCATATCATCATTAATTGACTTCCTGGGCTTTAATAATTTTTGTTTCCTCACTTGCTACCAGAAACAGTCCTTCCTGCTTCTAATTTTGTCCTTTAAGTTACTAAGAAATCAAATTAACAAGGCATGGCAGTCAAAGTTAGGTTTAGCTATAACAGAAACCCAACTGTAATAGTTTAGATACAAAATGTGTATTTGCTTGTGTGAAGGAAGTGTAGAGGTAAGCGATCCAGGGAAGAGGACTCCACAATGCTATCAGAGACCTTCTATCGTTGCTCTGCCCTATGTGACTTATCACAGTCTAAGAAGGCTGCTAAAGCTCTAACCATGACATCCTCATTCCAAGCAGCAGAAAGAAGAAAGAGAAGAATAACAAAATGATACAACTCTCATCTTTTCACAGAACTGTCCTGAAAGTCCTACCAACATTTCCATTACATTTTATGGGCCAAAACTTAGCCACATGGTATGATTCTGCAGACTAGCATATTATGTATATACTCAAAGACTCTAAAGGCTTCTGTTTGTGAGACTCATGGACATGGACAATAAACTAGTGGTTACCAGAGGGGAGTGGGGAGGGGAGAGGCATATGGGGTAAAGGGGGTCAAATATGTGGTGACAGAAGGAAATCTAACTATGGGAGGTGAACACACAGTGTAAATATAAATGCCTTACTGTTAAAATGTACAGCTGAAACTTATTGGATTTTGTTAACCGATGTCACCATAAAAAATAAATAAATTCAAAAAAATAAAATAAATAAATAAATAAATAAAGGTTTCCGTTTGTTTATTTTATTATTTCCTGTCCTCAAAATATAGAGGTTGCTAGAAATATAACCTTCTAATAAGCAGCAATTATCCTGAACTCTCAGGACTGGAGCATTAAAGTAGAGTGTTATCACTCTAGTGACAGTGCTGGATGACATCTGGAAAGTAGGCAAGATCTCATCCTCTCTGTAAATGCTAAGGCCACGTTTCACAGTCTCATGCTTTCTTTTAAAAACATAAAAATTATATGCATTTTTTATTGATGCTTGAAAAAAATAAGTTAGATATTAAGTTATGCAAAATTATTCAGGTCATAATAATCTTAGAACATATTTTTCAAAATATACAAACACACATACCTGCGAAGATCCTGAATTCACACCTTCCACACTACCACCACCTTCTTTGAGAATCACTAGTCAAAGGCAAAGGCAAGCAAAAAATAGACATAAAATGTTGGTAGATTGTTTTACAAAAGGCTTAGGAAGATTGAGAGGATGAATAGTTAGAGGATGAATAAACTCATGCCTCTGGATCCAGGTCTGGTCATTTGGCCTGCAGATTTATCATCCACCAAATTGGAGAAGTAAACTGGAGATCTGATTCAAAACAGCTATAGTACTTTATTGATTTAGCCTGACTAAGACAGAGGCATGAATGCTAATAAGCCTACATTAAATAGATAATGCATTTAAACCAAATGCAAGGAGACATTAATATTTAATAGAGAAAAGAGTTGTAGGAAAGCATATATAGAGCTTCTAAATCCATGTAGATGGTGCCTTGCATTTCAGAGACTCTTCAACTCATTTGCAATAAGCACTATGCTGTAAATTGAACAAAGAAAAGTACAATCCCTGCCATGATAGAATGGTTGGGAGTCCCAGAATATACCCAAGGGTACACAAAGCTACAACATGGAAATCTCACAGAAGAAAATCTCAGTAGCAGGCAAATGCTCAGAATCTGGTAGAGAAAGGACAGCTTCAGGTTTTAGTTCTGTGGAGTATTCCCTGTATAAAATGCTTTTCAAAGTTTTCCACCAAAGTAGCCCTTTAAGACAGAGAAGAAATTGCCAGAGCCTGGGAGATTTTCTAGATTATCTCAAAGCAATCCCTAGGATCAAGCTTGGAATTTCTTTGTTTTTGCTTAAACACACATCAAATTGTATTCTACCCTATAGATAGTATTTGTATCTATTTTCCAATTTTCACTGTCATTCAAGTATAATTGCCATTTTCTCCATCTTATTCTATCCTCCACACCTCTTAGTATCCTGGAGTACATGTAGCCCATTTTGAAAAGTGAAAATCTGACCTGAAAATAACCCAGAGAGTGACTGTGTTTAACCTTCTTTGAATGTTCACATGTGCCATTCAGATAATTTTAATGGGGTTAAAAAGATGCTCAGCCCTTGAGTATTTCTAAATTATGTTCTAAATCACATTTAGCTGGGCTTCCCCTCACTTTAGGAGCCAAGGGTGGAAATAGGGACGATCTTAACCCGTCAGATGATAGTTATTATCCACACAAAAAGAATGAAGAAAAGAGATTTCATGGAATAGCATCCCTGAAAGATCACTGACATGGAACCAGAACTATGTTTTTCAAACATAGTAATATGAGAACTCTTTTCAAAGGAAAATTACCCTATAATTTCAAGTGTACACTCATCCATTTTGACTTAAATGGCTTCTATCAGAATGCTATTAAATTTAAATAATAAAAGCATAAAACTTGGTATTAACTATTTCTGCTCATGATTTTATTCAACTACACAAATCAAAACAAATTTACATTTAATAAAAACAAAACCAACAAATTATGATTAATGGTTTTAATTTTACGTAACTAATGATGTTGTTGTATAGAATATCAATCTTTCAGTGTGAATAAGATTCTGTTTATTACAACTAATATTTTTCAAGTAATTGTAAATACACACCTGAGCACAGAAATTGCAAAACATTATTCAGTTACAAATTAGTCATCCAGATGACCAAGAATATGCTTTAATTTTTTGAATTATCATCAAATGTTTAATTATCATAGAAACTACTCAGACTTCTAACAGTATATTCATAGCCCACCACTCCACTACCCCAAGTTTAGATGCGTTGATCTAGTGGGAGAAATTAGAGATATAAATATGATGAGATAATTGCCATATTATTCTGTTTATTAACCTATCTGCAGCACTAAAGAGAATAAAGAAATGCATGGTCTGATTCTTCACTGTATTCCTAAGTCCCAGCGCAGTGCCCAACACATAGAAGGTTCTAAAAATAGACCTATTAAATAAATAAATGAATTTCATAGAATTCTACGAAAAGGTTTTCAATCTAGGTGCTGATCAACAGAGTAAAGAAAAAGCTGCAAAGAAAGTCAAGGAAAGATGTGCTATAATAAAACTTTGGTTATTACCAATAGAGATTTGTCTCTTTTCTAGAAGGATCACCTGTCACTAGATGATCACAGCATCTGTTAGGATGTAGGGAAGGTCTGGCAAATGACTGGAGTTAATTGTATTGCCAGAAGCTTTAGGGAAAATTGTGGTCCTGCAGCCTGAGGTTACCGATGACTTCAATTGGTTTATATTTTATTTTCTTAAAAGGCTCTTGCTGGAATCCAAGGAGATATACAGGTATTTTTGCTAAATGATTTTTAATTTATATGAAATTTAACCTTAAAAAGGAGATGAAACCAGCCATTTAAATCCATCTTTTAGTATTAATCATAGCATAATTGTGAAATATGATGATCACATAGAGCTTATGATACTAATTTGATTTTCCTACTCATCGAAGAGAAGCTGGGAAAAGCATCAATTAACTAGGATAGCCAAACTTCTCTTCTTTTCTTTTTCTTTTCTCTTTTTTCTTTTCTTTTATTGTTGTTGTTGTTGTTGGCCAAAATTTCTTGAACATAACAATAATCCTATATTTTTCTATGTGTGAATTATAAAACTAAGTAAGTAAAATAAAAAAAAATCCCCTTTTAAAGGAAACAAAAGGTAAGTTTTGTGTATACAAAAAAAAGTAGAATTCAGTGTGTATTTCACAGCCTTTTCCTCATCTCCTAAGAAGATTAATGCAATATATTCTCTATGTAAATGCCCAGCAACTGACAACACTACTCATTTTATCTGTTCTAAGGTTCAGGTGTGACAAAAGAGCCTGATCATATAATTTTGTAAGAACAGAGAAAATTACATAAAAATTCTTTCTTTGTGTGTAATTCAGTATACAAAGGAGAATTTGTTTTAACTAAAAGCTTTCCATACTGAGAGTTTATGGTTTAAACATTACTTCCTTTTTATGTTAACTTGCTCATATTCCTTTTTTTTATATTAAAATATAACCTAATTACAATGTTAGATTCTGAACTGGAAATTTAGAGAACTACAATGGGGCCTATGAGCACAATTTTCGTGATGGGTTGCTACTTAATCAATCAAAAAGTATTTGGGGTGCTTACTATGTGACTAACACATGTTCTTATCCATATTTCCTTAATTCCGAATTGCTTATTTTTAATTTAACCTTTGATTATGATATTACCTATAAGTTCCCTCATATCTTTGAAGGAATAATGTGAAAGATGAATAGATGGATAATGGATGGAAATAGGCATACACAAATGAATGGATGGACAGAGGAACAAATGAGTGGATGGATATTCAAGGAGAGAGATAAAATGCTACCAACGCATAAAACAGTAAAGAATATAAGACAACATATTAAAAAGTACAAAAGTGTATAATACAGATTCTAGTACTGCAGGAATTCGGGAGAGTTAATAATAGATAGAATTGACAGGAAAATATTTATATATTTTAGTCTCACATACCCCCAAAAAACTCCAGCACTCCATCAGTCACCTAGATTTTTCTTCTTTCAAGGCTTTAGTCATTGCTGGAGAAAAATCACAAGGTCTCTTTCTCCTCTTCCCCTCAGTGAATGTTTAAGCTTTTATTGTATTCTTCCAGGTCTTGAGTCTTCTTCCCTCTCACTCTCAGAAGATAGCATCTCTTACTTCACAGAGAAATTGGTAGAAATCAAATAGAAATTCCATCAATCTTTGTTGCCAAATCCAATGACTACAATTTGGTCCTTAACTCTCTTGACCTCTTTGAGGCATTTGACACTAATCACTGCTTTTTCCTTGTTGAAATATTTCTTGGCAACCTTGATGCTCCTCTCACCTAAATTCTCCATTATTCCTCTGGTTTTTCCTTCTCAGGAAGTTTTAAAGGTTCTTCTTCAATTTATAGTTTTTATTTGTATTAGTCAACAACTTGCTATAATAATACTGCCTAACAAAACATCCCCAAACTCAGGGACTTACAATAACAAGCATCTATTATTGCACTTTCAAGCCTGCTGGGGAACTGTAGTTCAGTCATACTAGGGTAGGCTCAGCTTCAGATTGTGTGTCTGCTGGACTTGACTACAGGTTGCAAGGTGAACTCTGGTCTACTGTGCCTACTTTTACTCTGGGCACAGCCTGATGGGACGATGACAATTGAGGTCTTATTTCTCTTACAGGTCACCAGAACATAAGAAGGAAAGCCCAAATACATGAGCACATTTCAAGTGTCTGCTCACATCACGTCCAACATTCTATTTGCCAAAGCAAGTCATAGAGCCCAGCCCAATGTCAAAGTATAAATAAGGTATAATTCACCCACCATGAAGCCACTGCAAGGGTGTGGATACATAATTTAACTACCAGGAAGTAAATAATTTGGAATAATTATTCAATTTTGTTTTCCAAGATTCCTTCTTTAGCTTCTTTCCCTTCTCATCTCATCTTGGGTTCTTTTCCATATCCATTATATGTTAATGATCCCTAAATCTATAAAAAAAAAAAAAAATCAGCAGATTTTTCTGCTCATCTCCAGACCTATAAAACAAACTGCCTAATCTCTGGTTAGAATTCCCACAGGTGTTAGAAATGTGAGATAAAATAAAAACTTAAGGAACTGTAAGTCTTATCTCTCTATAAAGAACCCTAACTTGTGACTCTAGGGATAGGAGATAGAGCAGTGAAATAAAAAGGTTAAAAGATTGCTACTCTCATGTAGCTTTCAAACTACACACTTAGTAAATAAATCTAAATCGTTATGTATCAATCAGGGTTGCATAACTCTATCACTAAAAATAATATGGAAAAGGGATTTATTATAGAAGTTAGACAGTATGCAATTATGGGAGTAGTCTAAGCAGGCTGATGGAGGAGTCTATGCAGGTTGTTTATCCATGACTAGGGTTGATCCACTATAGTTAATTCACTCTAGGTCACTTTAGCTTTCCAAATCTCATGCAAAATGTCTCCCATGGCTAACACTAACCAAAGACCATACAGGGAAGAGAATTTGGGGAAACAAAGCTCCAGAGTAGCTAAACTGACACAATATAGAGCCATCACTGTGTGTGTGTGTGTGTGTGTGTGTGTGTGTGTGTGTGTGTGTATGTTTATGTGTGTGTATATACATATATGTGTGTGTATATATATATATATGTAACATATGTGCATATACATATATATATATATGATATGACTTAAATGTGACCTGAATGGTGTGTAGAATTTGTATAATCCTAGAAGTGAGAGAATTCACCCCAAAGTCAAAAATAAGTATAATAATTTATCACAGTAAATAGTTTTGTCTAGCTTTAGAGGCCTATCTTTTAGAAAAAAAAAAGAAACATGATTAATAATATACTTGCTTGCTTAGGGACCTTATAAAGATTTTATGAAATTTGATCAAAAGATGCTAGTAAATTAATATACAATTCCAAGTGTTAAGTATTTTTAATTATTTGAAGGAAAATTATTACATAGAGACAAGAGAACCAGTTCTTTACATGTAGAAGAACTTCTGGCCACACAGGGGCCATTTATTACTCTACTGGAGAAAGATATTAGTGGCCCAAAAAAAGTGAATGCACCAACCCCTTGACTAACTTATATCCAGATACTAATTTAGTCTACTGAAGCATCTGATTCATCACTTTTACCATTGTTTTCACACATATTCTGAAGAAGGTGTCAATCACTTGACTATCCGGGTACAATTGACATAATTTAAAACAGATGTCACATCTCAATAATGGAAAGAAGCTTCTGCTAAAAGAACTGCTGAAGGGCACAGGAAATGTATGCAGCTGGCAGGCCCTGAGACAGAACCAACAGGTAAGACCACTGGCGGGCAGTTTTAATGTAGAAGTTGACCTATAGTACACCCAAACATCCACTTTCTTTACCCTTTTTCCACTTGCCCTCTTTCTCATCATCTACTTATTCTTCCTGGATCTAAGGAAAGAAGCCAATAAACTAATTCACACTAATGTGTAAAAACCTGATAAGGCTGTACAAGGTCCGTAAGTCAAGGAAAAACATCTAAAAATAAGATTTGAGGAAATCTTGAGCCAATAGGGAGGAAAGAACCTATTTGTATAGCAAGATTCCTTCACATTAATCCATCTACTCATTTAGAGAATGCCTTATCCCCTATAACAGAAGATACTCAGATGGTAAGAATGAGGACTGTTTTTCCTTAGTGCTAGTGCTTCCCTGAGGGCGCCAGATGTAGGGGAAACTTCAGCCCACCATTTGTATTTCTTTCTTATGACAAATTTAGGTGTTCTAACTAGTAACTGGATAGGCCAGCACTATCCCATCCTATACCCTACTTTTTCTACTGACTGAAACTCATAACCAGTGTGCTCAAAATATCTTTTTTGACATCTCTTTCTCTCACTACTTAAATCTTTCTCCAAAACTAAATGATTGGATAATTGGATAGATGGATGGATGGATGGATGCATAGATGATAGATGATAGATAGATAGATAGACAGATAAAAGCCTATCATAAAGAGGGAATATAAATTTTCAGATAAGAGAACAAAAGAAAATGAAATTCAAAGTAACCTGAAAAGATTTCCTTTGCTGATATCAGAAAGGCTTTTAAATGGATGCTTGAGTTTACACACTATACAGAACTGTATAGTGATCTAGCCGTCTAGATCCCTAAAGAAGCATTCTTAATGGTCTAGCCTTGAATTATTCTACCTCATTGTCTGCCCTCCCCACCGTGCCAACTTTTCATATCCCCAGCCGTTAAGCAGCTCAGATCCATTTTAATGCCAAGAGAGCACTGCATGGGGGCCCCAATTTACTGGAGCCAAGGGCAAAAATAAAGCTATGAAATTGTTTGCAAGAGCTTAAAATAACTAGTCTGGCAAAGCTAAGCTACACTTTGAGAGAGACAGCAGAGCAGCAGAAGAGAGAATTCTAACCATCCCGCTGCCCATAAATGACCTCCCTACTCTGCCCAGCAGTGCACTTCCTCCCTATGAGAACATCTCCCCCAAGGCAGGGGCCATCATTCAGCTTTTTTATCTTTCACCCACACATCATCTTTTTAAATGTCTACTGAATAGTAAAAGACCAGTGGCAAAGAAAGAAGGGCTCTTGATGTAATTTAATATGACTTCAGAAACCACAGCCAGGAGACAAATGCATCAGTGGAAGTATTTGTCTTTTAGAATGACCAAAATTTACTCATCATGAAATCTTCTGTTGTAAGCATGTCCTAAAGGATTGCGAAACAAAAGCTAGATTCACCAGCTTCTTCCTTGCTAAACAAGACTCACCCTATCCCTTGAGGCAGCCAGCAACCAAAAAGGGTTTGCACCCTGCGTCACAAGGTAAGCAACTGAGAGCAAAAAGGAGCCTAAAAAAGGAAGGCTGGGTGAAGGAGGTCCCAGGCCCCACCTGTGCTGTCCAGGGCACTGAACCAAGTCACTTGGATGGAGGTCTAACAATCGGGTACAGGTTAATGAATACCAGTCTTGGCACTTTTCTGAAGTCGGCGCAGAGCCAACATGATGCACCAGCAGGCACATAGACATTTGCCTTCTTGCCAAACCCTCGGGTAAGCTGGATCCGTTCTCCATTATCTAATTTGATTCTGAGCTGCTGGCTACAATGCTGGATGAGGTCCAAGCCCTAGTAAATCCCCATGCCCTGAATGGTTCCCAGGAACTCAGGTCAGCTCTGGCACCTCCACGGAGTCCATGCGCAGGCCCTTCCCCTCCACTAGCAAGCAAGCAGCTTCCAAGCTGAGCCCTGGAGATTTCCAAACTGGAGGGAGCCAGGAATTATACAGGATATTCTTAAGCAAGTATGAGAAGTTGGCATGAGCACCAAACCAGGATTTTTGAGGTGTGAGGAGCCCTGGCACGTTCTGAATATGCTGACTTCTAGACTGATAACCAAAGTTTCAAAGTTTTCTGTTATATATCCTTCAAAAGCCATATTAAAAACTGAACTTGTCCTAAATAAATAAATTTCATCTATAGCCATCACCCTTTAGTTTGTTTGTTTGTTTACTGTAATTCTGACTATCTGGCAATTAGAATCAATGTTTTGCTCATCTGGGTATCCCCAGAATCTAGCACTGAGTCTGGCACACAATGTGTAAGCAACAAAACTTTATTGAGCTGAAGTATCCATGCCAATAACATAGTACATATTACAAATACATGCTCACTTATGTTAAACTTATTTGTATATTATATTAAATTTACTTATATACCATATTATAAACATGTACAGAACTCAAGGCATCATAGATGTTCAATAAATATAGATTTATCAAATAAAGTCAGAGAAATCAGGAATTTCTCAGAACTATAAAATTTTTAAAAAAATTAATTTGGGATATTATTTCAAAATTGTCTACCATCAAATTTAATCACCTTTGCTAAGAAGTTACAGTATAATATATATACACACTATATATGTATATATATACATATATATATACATATATATTGACTTTAATGACTTCTTTTAATCAATATTCTAATAGGCACAGAGGAGAAAGGAGAGACATTCCCTAAAAGTCAAAGGTTTAGATAAAGGGTAGAAGACTTAATGCCTAGTGAATTAGTATTTTCTGTACTAGCAGAGCTACTTAATAAACTCTGTGCAATTGGAAAAGGTTTGTGTGGTGTTGCTAGTCTCTGGGTGTCAGCACCTGGTCTCTTGGCTTATTGGCCAGCAGTCTGAGCAGTCTGGTGCTAGGGGCAGACACATCTCAAAGCAACTTTTCCTCTCTCAAACACATGATACTTAACTGGTCAGGCAAAATTGTTCCCATGGATACTTCTTATATCAAGAATTATATGATAGCTACATATCATTTGCTTATTGCATTTTCAGTGTTAATATATTCAAATTGGCAAATATTACTAGAAAACAAGAAATTCCTGAGTAAAGGTGAAAATTTAATGCAAATCAACTTCTTATATGATACAGATTATGATGCAATTCATTAAACAAAACAGTATTTTTCATATGGTCTAGAAAAATAGAACCTGGATGACATCTTAAATATACACCATTCTAATTTTACCCAAGCTAAATAATTGTATGTTATTATAATAATACACACTATTACTAGATAATAATAGGGTTGCATTCATATACTAAGCACTTTACAAACTACAAGCACAATGGCATTTGCAGTAATGGTTACCATCAAGTTTACAAAAAGCTTGCTGCCTCCATTTTCACATGCTCATGTGCCCTAGCACAACTGAATTTTCCAAAATCTTTAGAAAAGTCACAAAAGGTAACTGAAAAGAAAAAGGTGAGGGAGGTTTGCTATTGGCAAAAGTATCTTGGTTTATGAAAAAGAACATGGATTTAGGATTCAAACTAATCTGGATTTGAATCCTGGCTCTTATTTACAAGCTGTGTGACCTTGGACAAGTGATCTAACCGCTCTTTCCTAATCAGTAAGAATGGTGATAATAATACCCTTCAGAAAACTGATGCAAAGATTAAGCCAGAATAATGTATGTGAAAATTCCTCCCATTGTTCTCAGAAAATAGTACATGCTCATAAATATTTAGTTTTTTTCTTCATGTCAATTTTTGCTTAAAATTCACAGCTGATACTGGGGATCCTGGAGAGCTGTGTTTCCCACCCACCCCTCCATTTTCCCCACATTCTCCTACGTAGCCAGGCCCCATCCTCAAGTTCTGTCCTCAACCCTCTCCTTATTCTTCAGGTCAACTAAAATTTTGATCTCAGAGATTTCAATGAGTTAAAAGTGTACCTTTCTATAGACAGGGAAAAGTTTTTAGGCAACTCTAGAGTTTTGATTCACCTTGATATCTTATAAAGCAGCATCAGGTAGAAAAAGTGGTCTGTGAGAACTTTAACGGAGAAAAAAAATAAATAAATAAAATAAAATAAAATAAAATAAAATAAAATAAAATAAAGTAAAATAAAATAAAATAAAGTAAAATAAAATAAAAAATAAATAAAATTAAATTAAAATAAAATAAAATAATAATAAAATAAAATAAAATAATAAAATAAAATAAAATAAAATAAAATAAAATAAAATAAAATAAAATAAAATAAAATAAAATAAAATAAAATAAAATAAAACATGAGCTGAAAAATCTGAGTTCCTCTGTTCTGGAAACAGGCATGGTAACTGGTGCAGTGAAGACTGCAAGGAAAATGCTGTATATTAACCTAACTAATCACATAAAGTACCTACATTTGCAGGGAACTCAGAGCCCTTTAATGTCAAAACTTCCCCTTGTGCTGAGAATATATTTGCCCTACTTCAGCAGCTCTGGAACTCTCTAAGACTACTAAAGGAAACAAAACTTTAACACTGAAAGCTCTTCATATGGTTTTCCTTAGGATATGCTTAGTTCAATAAAGGAAAAGTAATTTACCTGGAAGATTTATTATGCATTTCCAAAAGGTAGACATTTACTCTCTCCTCACTACCAGGATTAGGCACAATTATGTCATTAACCTTCCAAACATTCCTTTTGGATGCTGCTGAATTTCCTAATAACCCTTATGGTCAAGCTGAGGTCAGAGGTAAATAAAAGGTTAAGTATCATAGGCTCTAGGGTCATATAACTTCAGAGGCAAAAACCAATGATTGGAATCGAGGTTCTCTGGCTAATTACCTCACTGCCATCCAGGCTGCTGTGTCTCCTCTGATGCCTACAGAGACTTTAAGTTCCTGTTGTTCGCAGGTCATGAGGAAAGCTCAGAGGAAGAAAAATTGTCAAGTAACTGGGGACAGAAGGAGAGGCTCCTCAGCCTGCTTCATCAAGGTTGTGGCACGCATACCAGGGACACAGCTTACACAAGTGGGGCCTTATAGAGAAAATTCTGCACCAGATAGTGGGTATATTCAACAATGTCAACCAACCTGGAGCAGAGCAGCATCAACCGCTAACGAGACAAAACAGCATTCTTGCAGCTGACCTTTTTCATGCTTTCTATCTAGGATACAGAAAATTTCTGTTCTCGTATTATGTGAATTATTCACTTTACAGCTCAAATCCTGTATTTACAAAGGTAGAATGCAAAGTTAAAATAACTTAGTAAAGTTAAAATTTACTGAGATTCTACGGCATGCTATATACTATGCTGGACATTTCACATACATTTTCTTATTTCATCTTTATAACAACCATACGAGTTATATATTATGTTCCCATTTTGCCATGGAGAACACCAAGGCTCCAAGAGACCAAGTATTTTACCCAAGTGAAGCAACAGAACTAGGACTCTTACCAAGCAAGTGGACTCCAGAGTTTCTGGTCTCTGATCTTCCTACTGTGTTTAATTTTCTTACAGAGAAACTCTCTGCAAGGTAAGGGCCTGATCATACCATTTCGCTCTCCCTCCCTCTCTCTTTCCCTCTCTCTTTCTCTCTCTCTTTCTCTCTCTCTCTCTCTCTCTCTCTCTCTCTCTCTCTCGACCATTCACCTACAACTTCTGACAATGGTCTTTAGCTGAGATTGATTTCTTTGAAGTGAAATCAATTCAACCTCAGGAATCAATTTGCCTCTACCTATGTATATCAAGGAAAAGACTATACATAGATATTGACCACAATACCTGGTTAATCACAAGATCCTCAGGAGATACCCAAATTATAAACTTTCATAAAAAGAAAATGGTGGGTTATATGGCTGCCTGGAATGGCCATAGATTCCAGTGCCCACTGTTATACTTTCTAGGAACTTAACGAAAGCATAAAAGCTAATTTTTAAAATAAATGTGACTCCTGTCACATCCTCTCCTTGCTGCTTTTTTCCCCTCTATCTCTAATTTAGGACTTTTCTCTTCTTTCTAGAATCTAGAGTCTAGAGCAGGATTCTAAACATCAGTACTATTGACATTTGAGGCTGGGTATTTCCTTATTGGGTGAGGGAAACTGCCCTGTCCATTGTGAAATACTGAGCAGCATTCTTGGCCTCTACCCATTCAGATGCCAGAAGCAATGCCCTTCCCAGTTGTGAAAATCAAAAATGTCTCCAGACGTTGCTGGATGTTCCCTCAATGACAAAATTGTCCCCAATTAAGAATCACTCATTTCAAACATGTAATTAATTATCAAAAAGCTCTAGGAAGCTCTAGAGTGTTATTGTATGGCCCTGAGATCACTTTCAGGAAACTACAATGCTTGCTCCTCTTCTAGACTCAAAAGTAAAGTAGATAGAATTCTCCAGATGTCATCTGCAGATAAAGAGAACAAAGAAGTTTCAATCTTAGAGAAGTTTGCAGGAGTAGCCCTCTGTTTCCTAGGTAGTAAGGAAATAAAAAAAATAAAAAAAGTTCTAGGATGAAAAGAGTCAGTCTTTAAAATGTATGTACCTTTTCAATTGAATCTTTTTAAACAAAATAAGTTATGAGGATAAGCAAAACACAATTTTCCATTTTTACCCACGGGGCTTTTTTTGTGCAACTACATCAGAGAATAAAACTTGAAGATATTCAGATGGCTTTCCTTCTCAATTGTACTTAGCACCAATGCATTAGAAACAATTTTCTTAAAAACTGGGAAGGAAATGGCTATTGTTAATATGCTGCTTGAGTTTTGCAAAATTGGTTTAATTCTGCAAATTTCTTGTCATTTTTCCTTTGCCTTAACAAAGTTATAGAAGAAAAAATCTGTACAACATAGTAATATAAATATTGATTTTAGTTGTGTTTGATCTTTTTCACATTTTTCTACTTTAAATTTTTTATCATCTAGTCTGAGTCAGTTACACCAGGGATTAATCAATGAAGTCTTTATTTGGCTATAGATTTGTCTGTGACTTAATACTATTTTATAGGTGAAATACAAGCAAATATCTCCAAGCATTTTAGTGCAGAGCCAGCAGCTACAGGAGGGTTAAATTGGGAGCAGTTAGAAATGAAATGATTACAAGCAATAGGGCACATTCATTATTTAGTCACCAGAGAAGTCATTCTATAATATTAAAATAGAAACAGAATGTTCTAAACTCTTGTAGAGGATTCAGATTAAAGCATTGTATGTAGATATAAATATATACATACCTATGATTTAATCCTCACAACAATCCCAAAAAGGTAGATACTCTGATTATCCTCCATTTTTTCTGATGAGAAATTGAGGCACGAAAAAGTTAAATAACTAGCTCAAAGCCAAAATGACAGGATTTGAACTCTGGTAGTTTAACTCCCAAACTCTTTCAACTATTACACAGAACTGCCTCTTTAAGAAGTTAGAAGCAAGGATCTGAGAAAGAAATGGGATTATTGCCCCAAAGATGTATAAATATCATTTAAAATATGGCTATATTGAAGGAAGACCTGGCAATTAATCTGTTAATTTTATTTCTATAGAGAGATATTCCTTCAGAATTAAGGAGAAAGGAGGAGGGGCTGAAACTACCCTTCTGCTCTCTATACTCAACAAATTAACCATGTCATTGCCAAATGCCAACCCCATTTAGTAGATACAGCCATAATGTTATTCTTTAAAGGTAAACAGTTTTGCAAACAAGCATCTTCCCACTCCCACTGATGACTAAAAAGCACCTCTGTGTGGGAGGCTGAGAAATTACCTCAAGTCTGGAGTAGGAACTCCAAACCCATGAGGAGACTCTTCATGGTTACCCCAGAAATACTGCTAGGGCTTGGGACTGGCCTGCTCCCATCTCCTGCTACCATTTCTCTTCCTTCTAGTCTTAGAAGTAGCCTTGCTTTCCCCACTTTCTACTCTTCAGTCTCCCGCCTCCACTGGCCCTCTCAACACAGACATTCCAAGGTTGTATCTTCAGCCCATGTCATGGATCCAATCACCTCTTATAGAGTAACTCTAAATCTACATCAGCAGCCTGACCTCTCTCCTGACCTCCAGACCCACATTTCTAACTTCCCATAGGACAGTTCATTTGTGCGCTCAAAATAGGACTCAGATGCTCATCCCTCAAAAAATAGAGAAATTCTTGTCTATGATTATAGCTAATAGCCATTGTCTGTGTCACCCCAGTTCTTCACACCACTTCTTTCCACTTTCTAACATTTACCTGAGGTCTATCACCTTTGTTACCCTTCTCTTCATTTTTACAGCCCACCTGAATTTCTGTAATGAGCTCCTATCAAGTCGTCCTGCCTTCAGAACTGTGCTGCTCAATACTATAGCCATGAGTCAAACATGGCTATGGGGTACCTGAACTGTGCCTAGTCAGAAATGGCACACTCTATTCAAAGATTTGGTAGGAAGAAAATAATATAAATACATCATTAATAACATATATTGAGTATATTTCGAAATTATATTTTTATATATTGGGTTAAAATATTAAATTATTTCACCAGTTTCATTTTCTATCTTTTAAGGTGGCTGAAATATGACCTCCCAAAGATATCAACATCCAAATCCCTGTAACCTATGAGCATGTTGCCCTACATGGCAAAAGGGACTTTTGGGACGTAATTACGTTGAAGATCTTGAGATGGAAAGATTATCCTGATTTTCTGGGTAGGCCTAATGTAATCAAAAGAGTCTTTACAAGAGGGAGATTTGGCTAAAGAAGATGCTACACTACTAGCTCTGCAGATGGAGGAATGGGCCACAACCCAAAGAATGTAGGCAGTCTCTAAAATTCAGAGTTGTCAAGAAAACAGGTTCTTACCTATAAACTCCAGAAGGAAAACAACATAGCCAATACCTTAATTTTAGGCTTCTGACCTCAGAACTGAAAACAAATGTGTATGGATTTAGGCTACTAAGTTAATTCTAACCTATTACAGGAGCAATAGAAAACTAATATATAAAGCTACAAAAAAAATTAAAATTACATGTGGCTCCCCTTTGTAGGTCACATTATATTTTATTAGGACAGCACCACTTTAGAGTCTTCTTTGTCAATCTATTCCCCTGAAAGAGTGATCTTATGCTGTCACTCCTCTGCTCAAATGCTGTCAATGGCAACAAAGGTGGAATAATAAAGTCCAAATTTTTTTGGCTTTCAAAATATGTCTCTGTCACTTCACATATTCCAGTCTCTGCAGTTTCATCAGCACTACACCCCCTAAACATCTTATCTTTCAACCATCTTGTCTACCTCTGTTGACACAAATTTTCCTTATTTTCCTGTTTTCTCTCCCTTTTCCAAGATGTTCCTTCTACCCTAAATGCATTTTGTTTCCATTTATGCCCATCGAAATCCTGTCCATCCTTCAAAATTTAATATAAATCCCAATCCTTCTCCATAGCCTTCCACAGCTCCCAATAGGAGTTCCCTGGGTTTTTGCTCCACTGCTCTCGTATGGGTGCTAAGGATTGATTTGTGGCCACCATGGAATTATTTAAAGAGGAGGCTCCTGGGAATAATCTTCGTGAACTGGTGGAGACTCAAAGCTGATGAGATTTGAGATCAATGCCTCACTGATACAACCTCAATTGTACTCATAAGCTTGTGGAAGCCGGAACATACTGGAGACAGGAATAGGAAAGAGAATCTGTGATGCCAAATAAAAGATATTAAACTGAAAAGATATGCTACCCCAAAGGCTTGGATACTATTTATGCAAACCTTCTCAGAAACACAACCAGGGTGCAAGTCTCAAGGCTTCTTATCCATCATTCATTCAAGTATTCTACTTTGCAAGTCATTTTTCTGTGGTGAGATCTTTGAAGAGATTTTTCTTTATTTACCTGAATTAAATGTTTTCATAATCATTAATTTTAAATTTAAGTCATTAAAAAATATGTACTAGGAAAAGAGGCCAGATGAAAACTGTTATGTAACTCGAACATTAAAGGTCCATTGATTATATTTGTAGGTGATGACAGCTCTCTATTCTTAGTTCTCTGAGTGACACCAGCTGTCCACCATGAAAATTCTGAAACATTTCCCCAAAGAACAATGTGTTAAATTATGCCAGTTTCACCACCTTGTGAAAGTCATACCCCAGTGCTTGTGGTGTGAAATTTCTGCCGTCAGATGAATCAGGGTTGAAATTAGACATAAACTGAAGAAAGGTAGCTTACATTTATAGAGTTGTATACAGTCTATATTATTTAGGTTGAGCCACATAGTAACCTTTGGGAGGTTGGTAAAATAGATATTTTTATTCATATTCTATAGCTGAGGAAATTCCTCATGCTAGGATGTGGTAGAGGGGAAATTCAAACTCATGTTCTCACACATGTTCAGAACAGATATCTTAAAATGTAGACAACTCACAGACTTAGATATAAAAAGAAATCAAGGGATCATCTAGTTTAATACCTGGTTTTACTTGCAGAAGTAAGACTAGGAAGTACTTACTTCCTCTCATCGCTAAGCTTTTGGCCTTGCTAGTCCAACTTCATAAAAAAATACCCTGCCAACTATCCTCCCTACCCCAAACCCAAATCCTCACGTAGAGGCTATATTCTCATCCAGAAGCCCTGACTGAGCCAGATTTTCTATTCAATAGTCTGCCTACACCATTGACTTCTCCATAGCACTTACCACTCCAGTAATTTTATATTTATTCATGTAATCCTTTAATTATCCCAGATTGTACAATTAATTTAAATATCTACAAGCTTCATGAAGGCACCATTGTATCCCCAGCATCAAATAGAATGCTAAATTTGAATATATACTTAGAAGATAGATTCATTTATCCTCAACTTATATCTCCTCCTTCTAGTTCAACTCTTTTTATCTAGTGCATGACAGAAACCTGAGTTAATCCTTCTCCACTTATATTTAAAAATTGGTCATAATCTTAAGGAATGATTCTGTTCAAAGTAGAGTTTCTTAACCAAGAGAAAGTAAAAACAAACTAAAAGATAGTGTCTTTTCTCTCACAGCCATAGGCCCCTACGCCTAATAAAACCTACCTGTGGAGAGAATCTAGGTCATTAATCTTGCTAACCCAGAGGTAACCCAAGTATCCCAGGCTTCACTAAATGGTGAATACAGATAGTTCCCTACTAGTATTAATAGCTAGTTGTCTTTGACTCCAAAAGGTGTGTAAACTTTTAGAAAATCTCCCTTCAGCCACAAATATGTGAAGGAATCCTCAGTACAAATATACCTAGCCATTATTCAGCATTACTCTCAGGTGACCTGAGACCATGCAATTCTAGCCTCTCAAAAGCTCATGGAAGTAAACTCTGGATCAGAGATTCTGTTTCTGTGACTTTGCTCCCCAAAAATTCTGTGATAGGGAAACTGGAACACTATGTGAGACCTGAGAGAGAGACTATTTCCTTATGACCTTCATTTTGGATCCAGAGCCATGTGGTTTTATAGAGCTCTTCCTCTCACAGGCTGACTCTTTTTCCTAGGGCACTTGGGTTGCAATGGGTCCCATCACAGTCAGCTGTCATACGTGCCCCCTCTGACCTCCTGGCCAAGGCCAAGTCCGACTCTGTGGGCCAGGCTCCCTCTCCCACTTTGGTGAACTATCCCCAGAGGCCTTCTGGGGTCTCCAAATGACCCATACCTAAACTCCATTTGGGCTACCTTAGTCTAGAGAACATGTTTTTATCAGTCTGGCCAAGCTTACATTTCTTCCCAGAGGGTCTTCAGACCCATCATAAGTTGAGGCAGGAAAATGTGCCTGAGAGGAGAACCAGAAAAATCTGTGCCTCAGCTTCTATCCAACAAAACTAACTTGTTTAAATTAAAATGGATAACTAAGTCTTCCAGGTATTAAAGACACTAAGAAAGCCATCTAAAATAGTGAGAAATATCACCAAATCTGCAATAAAAGAGATCTTTACTTAAATTCCAACTCCATCATTTACCATCTACATTATCTTAGGTAAATTTCTCTCTGAGCTTCAATTTCCTTATCCATTAATTGGGGATCAAAATACCTATCTCAAATGATTGGTGTATTAAAAATGAACTAGTGTATATAAAATGGCATGGCACAGAGAAAGTGAAATAAACATTACTGCCCTACCACCATCCTTTCAAAGATATTGAATCTAAGATACAAAGAGAGAAGACAGGAACCACTTTACAGATATACTATAATGGGAGGAAAAATGTAGGTCCCAATACTTATGTCCATAGATTTATTCAGTACGAGAATTATTTCTTCCAAACTACATTCACACTTTACTATCAATTCAGCATTCAGTCTTCCCTAGGGATCAGTTGATGCAACTACTGCTGTCTATCAACCAATTCTTTAGAACATTAAGGCACTGAGGAAGTGACCTTCTGGGATCATCCAGGAAACTATTAAAAGTGTGAACTAAAATCAAATTAATCATGAATAAAAGAGAAAAATATATTAAACGGAGCTATACTTTTAGGCTTCATGGTATTTCAAAGGACAATTCTAATAGCCTACTGTGTATCAGACAGTCTATTAGATGTTTGATACAATATTTTTATTCCACAAATATTTGTGAAGCATTTTCTCTAAGCCAATCACTATACTGAACACTGAGAATTAAACAATAAGCAAAAAGTAATACGGTTTCTATTCTCACAGGGTCCTCTGCAGGACCCACACATCAAACAGTCACAAAAGTAACTGGATGATAACACAGTATATAAGCACCATGAAGAAAAGGTACACTCTGAATAAAGTGTACAAAAGTGTAGCTTCTCAGCAGAAGCGGCACTTGAGCTGAAATCTAAAGGATGAATAACAGTGAACTAGGAGACCAAGAGGGAGAGAAACTTCCAGGCAGAGGAAACAACAAGCGCAAAGATCCTGGGGCGGGAGAAGCAGAGCAGGCAACGTTCCAGAAACTAGGTCCAGCGTGGCTGGTTCACAGACAGAGTGGAAAGAATGAGATCAAATTAGTCTGGAGAGACCCTGCAGGGCCTAGTATACCACATTGGAAACTTTGGTCTTCATCCTAAAAGCAACAAGAAGTCATTGAATCAACCAATTAATTAATCTATTGAGTGTTGCAGAACTTTTCTGGGATATTATCCTACTAAGAAATAATTATTGTACTGATATTAGTATAGAATTAAAATCCACTAGACCACTAAGTAAATACTTTCTGCATCTGATTCATAATCCAATAGTCTTTGTGAGTTAATAGCTGCCAGATAGGACTACCTTTTTTTCCACAAACTAAAAGTGCAGACTTTTAGAATCAACTAGGCATGATGTTACATATTCTGTGCCGCTCAACACATGAGTTCAGTAGAGATGGAAAACTTATTCATGATGCTAAGACAGATCACTGCTTCTCATATATATTATTATAAAAGTAAGATATTTGGAGGTAAAAGCTGAATTTTGGCTTCAAAGGTTCTCAAGACAGCTACATCTGCACCACTCAACATAGCAATCTGGAAGTTCACATGGTGAGAATTAAGCATTTCTCACTCAGTATAAACTGTGAAATGCATTTGAAAATAGAGTTTTCTATTAAAATTAGCATTTTCTTTCATACCTGGCCAGCAACTGCCATCTTGTTTCAAAGTCACATTATTTATAGCATGAAGATTATTGAGAAAGGCTGGTGCTCTGATCTCCACAAGCTGTCACAGGCTTAGGAAGTCACATCAAATGAGGACAAGTTCCCCTTGGCTCTCAGTACAATAATAAGATGGTATAAGACCAGAACACAGCTCATCAGAAGACTGCTTTAAGAGAAGGTTTGGGAAAATAGAAACTTAAGCTAAGTAAAGTTCCCAGATGCAAGAAATGTCACAATGAGTCAGTCCATAATTTCTTAAAGCTTTTCATCTCTCACCCCATATGCCATGGATAGCAAATATTATCAGTATTGCCAAATCCAGTTATCATTTGTTGCATTTATCAGTATCTCTCTTTTTCTTTAAATTTGCTTCATTTTTCTTAAGTTCACTTCATGAGTGGCATGCTACTTGTTAAATAAAAATAAGTTTAAAAGTTTTCCATTTTAAGGATTTTTAGATACCTGTAAAGTAAGCAGAAATATCCTAGGTTCTTTATGAAAGTACAATCAACTAACCACTGTTCTTTATCTTGGTCAGACTAAGGACCCCAAACCAAATATGCAAAATTCATAAGAGATGGAAAGGAAAAATAAATTATGTATTAAATATTCAGGATCAACTATTTTCAGGATCATGAATGTATGAGTTCCTATAAAAAATACATTTCCTTGTTTAGTTAATTCCTAATTTCTGATATGCCAATTCATTCATATCCTTTTTATTATTTCCTGTCCACCTTCTGGCCATTATGATGATTATTTCTATTTCTCTTGGAATATTGATTAGTGGGAAAAAGCAACAAAATGGAAACAAATCTCTATTGTATCTTGTTAGAAGTTCTTATAGCAGCTTAGTCTCATAGGACACTGAAACTCTCCTATCCAAGGAGATCTCTGCTTAATCTGAGGGTGGTTGGTTTTCATTCTCTCCTCATCTGTTGTTAATGTGTCTAACCAAGCATTTTGGGGGGATTTAAAGAAAAACATAATGCATGACAAATTTTAACAGCTAGACTCCTAGTGCACTCATAGTGCAACCTGTACAACACAATTCAACGTAAAATGTTATGTGGAGTCATGGAAGGAGCACAGACTCTTGAGTCAGGAGAGCTGGGTCAGCATCTCTGCCTCTGCTAGGAATTTAACTTATGGACTTTGATTAGTGAAGAGTCAAGGCAAATTTCCTCCACCTTTCACAACCATCCCAAGTCAAGTGAGACATTCTGTCATCCCTGATATTCGTCCAGCATTGTTTCCATATCTTTCATTGGTCTACGTCAGTCCATGGTCTGTAAACACATAGATAACTTCTCTATTCACCTCCAACCCTCAACCAACCACTACCTGTAGTTTCCTTGGGAGCAGAAATAAATCATTCATTTTTTATCTTTTTAGTGATTTGAATGGTGCTTAACACATAGAAGGCCTTCAACAAATGTTTGTTGTATAAATGGATAACCACGAGTTCTCACTTCTGTTTTATCAAATAACAATCTTTTTTTCTATAAATATCTCCAGGCACTCATCAGGGCTTCTTTTCCTACAGATTGTGTTCTGGTTGTCACCTGGATAATAAACTTTAGGCTGTCTTAAAAACTAGTAAAAAATTTAGCACTAACTTTAAAACATCACTTTGAGATATCGAATTCCTCTTGATCATTTAACAAAAATGGGTTCTTAAATGAATTTACCTGCAATTATCTCATTCCCCAGTAAAATAAGTGTCTCAAACAGCCACAACCATATTTCTCACCCCACATGTTCTTTTAGAACCTCGCCACCCCTATCAAGAAGTGGAATCTATATTCTCCCTGCGTGAAGCTGGGCAGGCCTTTGTGGCCACTTTGAATAATGGAGTACAGGTGCAGTGAAGCTATGTGATTTCCTAGTTTATAAAAGGCAGTTCAGTTTCCACCTGGCTCTCTCTTAGAACACTTGCTCTCAGAACCCAGCCGCCATTTCTGTGAAGAAGCCCAAACCACACAGAGAAGGCTATATGGGGCGGAAGCAAAACCCCCAACCCTCAGTCCCAGCCAAGGTTCCAGTCACATCCAGTGCCTACTGCCAGGCCTGTGAGTCATCACAGAAGCAGATCCTCCTGCCTTCAATCAAGCTACCCTAGCTGACACTGCATGGAGCAGGGACAAGCCTTCCTTGCCAAACTCTGCCCAAATTGTAGATTCATGAGCAAAATAAATGATTGCTGTTATTTCAAGCCAGTAAGTTTGGGGGTGGTTTGTTACACAGCAGAAAGTAACTGGAACAGTAAGTACTGTTGTGGGAGCAAAGCAGTAGGAGTAAAAATTCAATTTGCTTTCCAATTGATTCAAAAGGAAACTCAGAATTTACATGCATTTATATACTTCACATCTTAGAAAATGTTTGTGATGATAGAAAATTTTAAATTTTTAAATAAAAATAAATAAACCAACATGAGTTCAGATTCCTTTTTGAATGGAACCTTTGGCATGTAGAAGCTTTTCCTTTCTTACTACAATTTGGAATCCTGAAGTAATAAATTTTTCTAATTTTATAAGTCTTCATATTTTCTAACTTTTTCTTTTAGTTTATAAGCAAGTTCATGCTTGAGTTCTTCTCTCATTTCTAATACTTTTTAACCACAGCCAGTAACAAACAATACACACTCCCTACCATCATTTTCCAACCACTTCCCCAAGAGGCACAGGTTACATGGGTTCTTAGTCTCTCTTCTACATTATTACAGACAGGTTTTACCAAATGTTTTGCCAATGCATGTCTCCACTTTTCTAGTCATCCATATTCACTTCCCTGATGCCCAACTCTTGCTACCTTCCACCCAACCACTAAGCCAATTTTATACCTTTTAGGCATTGTTAAGGCAGAACCCCACTTTGGGTTGCAGTATATGTATTGATTATGATAATGCTACCTATATACAAATAAATCTCAGTGGCTTATCCAGTGGTGTGCTGGTAAAATGACTACCTAAAATAAAAGCCCCGCTTTTAGCATTTGCCAATTCCTGTATTATAAATGCTCCAATCATAATGCTTTCGAGCTACCAACTTGATGTCAATGGGCTTAGAAAAGTCTCAACCCAATGTATAAAATCCTATCAACCATGGGTAAGACTAAGAAAGTGAGTTCACAGGGAACCAGGCTGATGAAGGCTCTGCCATGTTCAGTACGTGTTTCTAAGGTGATCTTAAAGCCAACATCCAGCCAGCAGACAGAGGAAGGAGAGTAGAGGATCCCAAGGGAGGATTTTATGGGTCACTTCTGGAAATGATGCACATAACTTTCAGTCATATTTCATTGGCCCAAATTCTGCTAATGGTTATACCTAACTGCAGGGGAGGCTGAGGAATTCTGTCCAGCTGTGTGTCATGGTGGAAAGAAAAACAAGTTAGGCAAACACCTAGCCAGCCTCTGCCACACTGCCCGAGACCCAAGTTTCAGCCCATCAGTCATTAACATCTTATCAACAGTCACTCAACAATTCAATTTTATTAGCCACAAAAAAAGGAAATTACAGTCACTATAGTGTAAAGGTAGCCTAATATTATCAGGAGTTATACAATAATTGTTGCTGGAAGCACTGAGCAAACGTATCTCTGATTGACATTGTAGGAAGAGGTACAAAATATGCTCTGTGTGGTTATGTGCTACCAAGTTCATGGTGGAGGTGGCACATCCAAGTTATAGTAACAGAACCACTAGTTTTTTTTTTTTTTATCTGCTCATGCAACCTTGGATACTCAGGATAACAAGGAAAACATTGAACTTGGAACGTAAAGAAAGTTTCACAATGAGTTTAACTCTTTTAAAAAAGACAGAGTTCAAGAGGTCTGGGATTCTCATTCCAGTTTTGTAACTGTCAGGTCTCTCTGATTCAAGTCCCTATGTAAAAGTAGAACAATTATATCTAATTCACAGAGTAGTGATGATTAATTTAAATAATTATTCAAAAATACTGGCACACGGAAGATACTCAATGTTATTTCCTACTCCCCACCCCCACCCCCCCACCTAACTCAAGGCACGTCCTAATAGGCAAACTTAGTTTCTGGTGCTCCTCCACAGATCTTTTTAGCACCTCTACCTCTTGACATAATCTATCACATGTTCTGAAGTCTTCCTCTCTTTCTCCAAGAAAATTTCTGTGGCCTTTCTGTCTGGGGCATGATGGCTCTCTACAAAGCTGGATAATGGGTTTAGTAATTCTTGCACATTTTGGAGACATTGATGTTGCCAAAATAACTGAGGGGAGAAGGTCATAGATGCTAAACATCTTGCAATACTCAAGAAATTCCATACTACAAAAAATTATCCTGCCATAATGTCAATAGTGCTTACCACTGTTAGGAATTCTTTAATGGAGAAATTCCACAAAGTCTTATGGTGAAGACTTGGAGAGAAAGGACTTCTTTGTGATATCATATGATGGCCACTCTTCTGTCTCGATGTAGTCTTTGGCTAGCCCATCTCCCTTATGTAGTTCTGTAAGAGAAAAAAACCTTGTCCTTCTATCTTCCCCCCAAGTAACTGGGTCATGTTCTACCACACTCTTACCCCTAGAACTCCACCCACTCTTTCTGCACATCTGACCTCATGATCTAATAACATATAATAAACTCCGTGGTAATCATCTCATGGGTTAAGGCCATTTTTCATTTAAAATGGTGATGATTGACCTGGGAAGCAATAATTAAATCTGGGTATAGATAAACAGCAGGCAAACTTACACAACCAAATGCCTCATTACAACCTGGTCGAAGTTAAAACTAATGACAAGTTGTGTCAAAAAATAATGACACACAAAAACCCCTCATTCAAGTGTGTTTAGTTTAAAGACAATCACCTCTAAGTGTAAAACAGCCTCCTGTGCATTTGGATATCATAAAGTTAGGAGTTTATGCTGCCTAATTTAGAAAACTGTTCACTGATGCATATTTATATTTCTGTTTAAAAACTTGAGTGTTAAATCTTTTCCCCTAAAGAGACATTGAGTTGATCAAAGATACAGGATTGTCCTAATTCTTTTCAAATGTAGACCATCTTTTAAAAGTTACAGCAGGAAACGTGTCTATGATTAAATGAAATTATCGCATATGATGCTTGCATTTTAAGATTCTTATCTTTTTGATGGTACTAATCTCAAAGCATTTTATTACTGGATCAAGTCCTTTTTCCCATAGCATGGGTTCTATATCCAGGATCTAGCAGGTTACAGGTTTGCCTTTCAAAGTATACAATTTATGGAATAAAACGCCTCCAAGGCTGAGCTAAAAAGCACAGAAGGTTCTGGAGTGCAGCAGTCTGCCTTAAATCCTGTGTATTCACAGGCACTGGGCATCTGGCCCTCTGGCTCCAAACCAGGGAAGTTGCTTCAGAATGAGCTGGTTCATCCCTGGGGTGATTTAACCTTCACTCCTCAGACAGAGCTCGTTTAAGTGTCTTGCTCTTCAGATCCAGTTTTTGGCCCCCTTGTTCTTGAGGGGCTCTCTAAACCTCTTATTTCTTGTCTTATGACCCACAGAGGACCTCTCTAATTAGAATGGAAGAAGCAGATGAAGCTGTACCTAATCACTTTTCCATGAGCCTGAAATCTTTGACATCTCCTCTGCCTTTCAGCTGGGACATTTTGAATCAGCCATAACTGGTTTGATTTTCCCCATTTGATGTGATTACATGAGCGCAGTGTATCAGGAGGCCTACACAAGATGCACAGGGTGGTTACGAACTAAGGCTCCTTATTCCTTAATATTAAAAGATATATGATAATTCTGCTTCCCAAGGCCTGAGGCATCAAATTTCTCTCAGTGCAGACTTCCCCCAAATTGGAAAGGAACTGTTATTAAAAACATTATTAACGATCTTCTCTTTCCAAGTAGGGTCCCACAGCCCCTCAGTCAGACAGAGTTGCTTTCCTGCTGCCTGAAGACCAGTTCTTTGGAAACTAGACAGCGTCTCAAGAGAGAAGAATATACCTGGCCCCATATGTATTTTCATTGGGTCCTTTCCTGACTCCAATCCCCACCATGATGCTGCCCAGTAAATGGCTGACAAAAATCAGTCCTCTCCACCAACGACTTAATTGGAAGGAGTACTGTCTCAAACCTTATCTCCCATCTACCTCACAGTTATCTAAGAGGGCCATATTATTTCTTCTACTTCACACATGGGGAAACAGTGGTCCTGCTTCTATAAGTGACCAAGGGTCAGGGGAAGCAGAGAGCAGAACTCAGACTCAGACAGGAACCTGCTGTCTGGCCCCAGGACCAATGTTCCCGCCACTGCCCTGCAGCTGGCTTCGCTTATTGGCTCCCTTTCTGGCAGCAGCAGGGGTGCCCGCTGTGCCTGAGCCATTGTTTACTGAGTGGTGCTGGTGAGTTGACTGCATGAAGCCAGCAAGCATTAACTTGCAACTAATGTGGGTCTCTTCAGCTTTGTATATGACTTTTTTAATCGGACAAAGCTAAATAGGACACTAGTGTGGGTATTTATTTTCATTCAGCCTCCAGACCACAACTGGAGAGCATGTTGCTGCTGGTTCTTAGCAGGTCAATTAGTGGGTGAATGCTGGCATCCTCCGGGAACCATATCGTGCTTTACAATATTTGGCCTACACAAACGCCTTTAAATTATAGGAACTGAACTATAACATATTGCGTACCCGGGTCCATACAATCAAAGGGAACTACCCTAATTATGTTCCACCAAAAAAATGGCTCAATGAGGTCCTGAATTTTGGGGATAATTAAGGGCAAACCAAAGCTGCTTGTCAGAATTGCCCAGTTGTATATGATTTTCTGTGCTCTGTAGACAAGCCCTGTAAACTTTAGTAATTCTTTTGCGTACTTTATATATTTTCATGTATGTTTATCTTTACAGGCTTATGTAAATTTTTATATTTTACAGGCTCAGTTACTTCTGTGGGTACTTCCAGACTTAAATGAAATGGTTGTTTCACGAACTACAGATTCAACATTTATAAAATTTATCACTAAAAGGCAGGAGTGGGCCTTCTCAAAAACAGATTGTCAGTTCACTCTTCTGCCTAGGACATTGATGACACACACTAGGAGCAGCATGTGCAGATGGTGTAAGACGAGCAGACAGAAGCTCCTCCAACTGCAGGAGGAGGAGACCCTAATTGTTATTTCAGCGGCCTTTGGCATCATTCATCTCATTTCATTACTCTTGCCACTAAGTCACACTTCTTCCTTTCCCTGCAACTAAATCATTCTGAACAGAGGAGAAATATAATAAACTAAAAGTGAACGGATCTGTTCTCTTTTCTATGAAAGCAACAACGGGCTGTGTTAAATATTATCCTCTGACTTTTTATTGTAATATTTTCCTGCATCTAATCGCTTTTCCTTCTGCTGTCTGCAGCTGAATAGACAGCTGGAAGTCAGCTGCATAGCATCCAGTGTAATGGGTTTTTTAAATGGTGTGCTGCCTGCTAATTGTGCGACATTGTCCCTCATTCTGTCCTGTGAATGGACTATCCCGTATGCTGGAGCTGAGCAGACAGCTCAGCACTTTGCCACCACTGGTTTTCTAGACAAGCAAGCATTCCCTCTGCCATCCCTGCAGTCAAGGTTAGGAAACTAGGAAGTAGAGAGCTGGGAAAAGTCCAAACTTCTAGGATGTCCCAGTGCTGAAGTTCTCACTAGGGCACCACTGTCCCAAATCATCAGAGCTCCCTCCAAAACCAATGTCCAATCTCATCCTCATTAGCAGTTTTGGTCACCCATGTGAATTCTTTTTACTGCCGGAGGGGGGGAAAATGCCTTCGTTTTTATGATTTTATAACCCTGTCATTAGAAATGTTTGAAACGGCATTCCACCCTCAGGTTGCATTGTGTGGTTATGAACTTCATTTGATCACTGCTTCATCAATTTGACATTAACTGCGGCAGTTTATAACTGCTCCAGCTTTCCATCTATTATGGGACCTTCTGCATCGGAAAAAGAAAGAGGGGGAGGGGAGACCTCTGCTGCCCAGGGAAAGTTTAAAAGAATGTGATGTCTTGTTAAAACTTGAAGGGGCAATGAACAGGGGGAGAGGGAATCTCTGAAGACAGCAAACCAAAGCCTAGTAATGAATAAAGCCTTGCTCCTTCTGTGAGCATCAGTGACCTGGCATGTCCTGCAAGGCCAGGGAGTGAATAATTCACTGTGGAGTCATAGGCCTCCTGGTAGGCCACAACATTGCTTTGTCTTACAAATATGTTCTCCCACAGAATCAGACTTGACAGGCAGGTTTTCTCCAGAAATGTTTTAACAAAAGCCTTATGTGATGGAAAGAGAACCTTGTGATTTTGGCACAGGGCTCCCAGCACTGAGGTTCCTGGTGAGCACTGGGCTTGCTAATAAATCGGCAAGCATCAAAGCAAAGGCCATCACAAACGGAACAGGTAAGAAGACACAGAGGCCTTATTCACCTCTGATGTAAGTGTGATGAAGTCAGGCAAGAATCCATTTTCAACACACATGCCCATTGAAGGCATGTTCGTTGACTAACTTGGACCCACAAAATGAAGAAAGTATAGTGTAGCTGAGACTCTCAGGTGACTTTTTGACCTTGACTCTTGCAATTTAATTAAAATATATAAAAATGTGTCTCTCTTTGAATTAAGAACCAGAAAGTCATCGAGATTGTTTAGTTGAATTTACTCTTTCTGGTAGCTTGAAAGTAGACCACAGAGGGTTTTGGGAGGCCAGAGCAATTGATTGGTTCTCTTTGGTTTTAGAAGAAGGAGGGCTTTAGTGTGAGCCCAAAGAATAAAATAGCCCCAATTCTCCACCTCTTTTTTTCCTGTAAGAGGATCAAGCAGCCATGAAGATGAATGAAACAGAAAGAAGTTAGAGCCAGCCTCAAAAGAACATCTCACAGACTTACCTCATTCCATGTGTTCCCCTTTCTGCCATCTGAGGAAGGGAAGTGCCACAAAGACCTGAAAAAATACAGACAGATTACTCCTATAGGGCATCTGATACCTCCTACTAGAGATCGGTATTTCTGTAACTTATCTGATATTCTAAGTACAGGAAGGAGATATGTTGTGCTTGAACCAATTTTACTTGGTTCTGAATTAACACTTAAGCATAACGAAATTGCTTATTGATACGTACATACCAAAAACTAGAAATTATGATAAACAGGTCTTGAAACACAGACTCCCAAGCAAACCTCCCATAACTTTGAGTAGAGACTCAGACCCTGGCCCATCTAATGGGAAAAGACTCTAAAAACCCTAAAATAAGTATAGCACATATTTGTTAATTTTAATAATTTTCACAATTTGCTGTTTAAAGTTAATTTTAGGCTTGAGAATCACAAAATATCTTTATAGGATATGATTAGAATTACACTAAATACATGTAATTTGAGAGCTATCGTCTTTATAATATTGAATTGTCTTAGTCATATATATTACTACTCTCCATTTATTCAGTTTTCTTTCATGTCTCTCAATGTTTTATCTTTTCTCCAAGAAGATTCTGCACATTCTTTATTAGAAGGTATTTCTATCTACCTTCTATTTTTGTTCTTATTGGAAAAGGGATCTTTCAATCTATTTCAGTTCCTATTTGTTCTGGAACGTTATTGATATTTTTATGTTGATCTTATAGCCACCAACTAATGTTGCTAAATTTTTATTATTTCTAAGGATTTGCTCATACATTATTTTTTGCTCTTTCAGGTAGTGAATCCTATTACCTGCAAATAAGGATAATTTGCTGTCTTCCTGTTTAATCATTTTTTCTTTTACTTGCCTTGTTTCATTGGCTGGAATCTCTGGTACAAAGTTGAAAAGAAATATGAACTAAGGGCAGCCCTGAACTCTTCCTGACTTTAATGGTTATGTTGCTAAGGTCTATTAATATTAAGAATGATGTTTAGTGCAGGTGTCTGGCAGGTACACTTTATTAGGGAAAGGAAATCTTCTATCTCTATTTTATAACAGTTGTAATCAGAATTGTTATTATATTTTATCAAATGCTTTTTCGGCATCTTTTGAGATGATGAAAATTACCAGCAGTCTGTGGTACTTTTTATAATTTTAATCCAAGGACTCATGTCTCTCTTCAATTTTAGGACTTTTTTTAATCATCATCTTTTGAAATACTGATTCTCCAATATTACCTCTATTTTATTCTTCTCGAATGCCTTGTAAAGATATTTTGGAGGCTTTTAGTCATTCACCTTTTTATTTTAACTGTTCTTTTTTTTCTTAAATTTTTTCTTAACTTTTACCAAATCTGGTTTCATAATTTCTCACCCTTTTTAATGAAAATCATTCTTTCATTTGAGCATTCTAAACATACTTATGTCAATGTTTTATTCAGACTACTTTATGAAGTAAACTCATAAAGATTACTTTTGTAACTGTTGCTTTTATATTACCAAACTTTTGATTTCTTTATTCCTTTTGGACATTGTTATGCATCTGGTAAAAAGA